>JARQOD010000003.1:193552163-193770866 GCA_033576555.1 Oophaga sylvatica
GATCATCCTAGCCTAGTCAGAGCTACCCTTAATCAGTACCTCAGCAGAAGCTGGAGGAAGGAGGATACTGAGAGCTGCTCAGCGAGCTCTAGAAGAAAGCTGACATTACCATCGAAGTTACCATTGCTTGTGCTAAGAGCGAGAGCAGGGCGAAGGGCACAGTGGAGAAGTTAAAGAAGTGCTTTAGGTATTGGATTGCCTGCACTAAATTGCCGGACACCGGAGTCCGAGGTGTTGCTACAGTTTTAAGCTTAGTAACAAGATTACCGGAGGCATCTGGACTACAGGTCGCAGAGAGCAGCCCTAAGTGTCAATACGTAACCGGAGTCAGGTGGAACAGGGACTTTGAGTCAAGCGCAGACAAAAGTAAGGACTTAGTTTCATCACTTAGAAGGCTCCACCACAACGTTGACCGGGCAGTACAGCTATAGAGAAAGCTGGGGATTCAGAATTAACTTCGCTCCAGGCAAGTTGGATTCACATGTATATGAAGTAAAGGAGGCCTCTAACCTGCTCAGCTGTTACTGGAATGTGCACTCTCCACCCCGACCAGCTCCCCGGGATCTGCTTGAACCATCATCAGTAAAAGGTATGAAAAGGAGCTACCTTGTGTGTGACTGAATTATTACTACACCCTGCATCATCTCCACCATAGACTTCCAGGGACCAGTCTCACCTGTGGGAGACTTATCACCAAGCTGCCCCATAACATCCCCTGTGAAGACCCTTACTGCAGCGCTGGTACAATTACCAGAAACCACAGGTGGCGTCACGAACTACCTACCTAATAATCCCCTGTAAATATCCCCCATTGCACGACCGCCAGGGCCACGGACCGAGCCACCGCTACCAGTGACAACTCCCATAGATGCCCACGGGCTCGGCTCCGAGTACCCCATAGCCCTGGTATCCACAATTGTGGTGCGTGGTCGCAACACTATCAGTCAGGATTTGGTCCAGAAGTTGATTGAGAGCATGCCAGGGAGAATTGCAGAGGTCCTGAAGAAGAAGGGTCAACACTGCAAATATTGACTTGCTGCATTAACTCATTCTAACTGTCAATATAAGCTTTTGTTACTCATATGTTTGCAATTATTATATTTCTGTCTGTGATAAAAACATCTGTCAAACACACATAAAAACCAGAGTGCAGCAGATCATGTGAAAATATAATATTTGTGTCATTCTCAAAACTTTTGGCCATGACTGTATATCTATCTATCTATCTATCTATCTCTATCTATCTATCTATCTATCTATCTATCTATCTATCTATCTATCTATCTATCCCATATCTATCTATTTATCCCATATCTATCTATATATCCCATATCTATCTATATATGCCATATCTATCTATCTATCTATCTATCTATCTGTCTGTCTGTCTGTCTGTCTGTCTGTCTGTCTGTCTGTCTGTCTGTCTGTCTATCTATCTATCTATCTATCTATCTATCTATCTATCTATCTATCTATCTATTTATCCCATATCTATCTATATATCCCATATCTATCTATTTATCCCATATCTATCTATATATTCCATATCTATCTATATATGCCATATCTATCTATCTATCTATCTATCTATCTATCTATCTATCTATCTATCTATCATCTATCTATCTATCTATCCCATATCTATCTATATATGCCATATCTATCTATCTATCTATCTATCTATCTATCTATCTATCTATGCCATATCTATCTACCTATCTATCCCATATCTATCTATCTATCTATCTATCTATCTATCTATCTATCTATCTATCTATCTATCTATGCCATATCTATCTACCTATCTATTCCATATCTATCTATCTATCATCTATCTATCTATCCTATCTATCTATCTATCTATCTATCTATCCATATCTATCTACCTATCTATTCCATATCTATTATCTATCTTCATATCTATCTATCTATCTATCTATCTATCTATCTATTTATCCCATATCTATCTATCTATTCCATATCTATCTATTATCTATCTATATCTATCTATCTATCTATCTATCTATCTATCTACTATTCCATTCTATCTATCTATCAAATTCTATTCTATCTATCTATCTATCTATCTATCTATTTATCCCATATCTATCTATATATCCCATATCTATCTATTTATCCCATATCTATCTATATATTCCATATCTATCTATATATGCCATATCTATCTATCTATCTATCTATCTATCTATCTATCTATCTATCTATCTATCTATCTATCCCATATCTATCTATATATGCCATATCTATCTATCTATCTATGCCATATCTATCTACCTATCTATCCCATATCTATCTATATCTATCTATCTATCTATCTATCTATCTATCTATCTATCTATCTATCTATCTATCTATGCCATATCTATCTACCTATCTATTCCATATCTATCTACCTATCTATTCCATATCTATCTATCTATCTATCTATCTATCTATCTATCTATGCCATATCTATCTACCTATCTATTCCATATCTATCTATCTATCTATCTATCTATCTATCTATCTATCTATCTATCTATCTATCTATTTATCCCATATCTATCTATATAAGCCATATCTATCTATCTATCTATCTATCTATCTATCTATCTATTCCATATCTATCTATCTATCTATCTATCTATCTATCTATCTATCTATCTATCTATTCCATATCTATCTATCTATCTATCTATCTATCTATCTATCTATCTATCTATCTATCTATCTATCCCATATCTATCTATCTATCTATCTATCTATCTATCTATCTATTCCATATCTATCTATCTATCTATCTATCTATCTATCTATCTATCTATCTATCCCATATCTATCTATCCCATATCTATCTATCTATCTATCTATCTATCTATCTATCTATCTATCTATCTATCTATCTATCTATCTATCTATCTATCTATCTATCTATCTATCTATCTGTCCCATATCTGTGCAACGTGTGCACATACCCTTAATCTCAGAAAGCAATTGCACTCCAGGACCCTGGTTGGATGGAAATATAATATGAATGACACGCAGCTGCAAATTCGGATGACAATATTTTTTTTTTCTGCATGTAAATCATACAATCTTTCATACGCTCATCTGAACCCCATCTAAAGGGGTTGCCTGGGATTGGTAAAAATGTCTTTTTTAACCCCTTCACCCACAAGCCTGTTTTCACCTTCATGACCAGGCCAAATTTTACAATTCTGACCAGTGTCACTTTATGTGGTAAGAACTCAGGAATGCTTCAATGGATCCCACTGATTCTGAGAATGTTTTTTAAGACTTATTAAGTTATTATACTTCATGATGGCTGTAAAATTTGTTAAATATGACTTGCGTTCATTTGTGAAAAAATCAGAAATTTGGCAAACATGTAGAAAATTTTGCAGTTTTCAAACTTTTCATTTTTATGTCCTTAAACCAGAGAGTTTTGTCACATAATAGTTAATACATTTCCCCTTTCCTAGTGTATTCTCACCCATCCCTGCAGTCTGTGAGCCCTCGCGGGCAGGGTCCTCTCTCCTTCTGTACTTGTGTGTCCCTTGTCCAGCACATGTTTATTGTACCTGTCTATATTTTTCCCCTTTTCATATGTAAAGCGCCATGGAATAAATGGCGCTATATAAATGTATAATAATAATAATAATAATACATAACATTTCCCACATGTCTACTATACATCAGCACAATTTTTGAAGCAATTATTTTTTTTAGGAAGTTATAAGGGTTAATAATTGAACAGTGATTTCTCATTTTCCAAACAGAATTTACAAAACCATTTTTTCTTAGAGACCAAATAATATTTGAAGTGTCTATATGACAGAAAATTTTCAAAAGTGACACCATTCTATAAACTGCACCCCTCAAAGTCCTCAAAACCACATTCAAGAAGTTTATTAACAATTCAGGTCCATCTCAGGAATTACTGTTTGAGCGCATGGCAGGGATTGGACGGGAATGAGCACCCTTTGACTTTTGGAGCGCAAAATTTTCTGGAATTAAAAGTGGATGTGTGGCGCCCCTGAGGGTTCAGTCGCCACAGAGGTATTGCACCTCATCCAGAGGTGTGATACGCCACTCTCAGGTAAGGAGGGAGCACCACCCAGGACTCAACACCTGCACCCAACACATACTATAGCAGCCGGGCACCCTGGACGTACCCTGAGGGAGGATGGTCTCATCCCAGGCTGGGTAGGAAAGAGTGTTGAGAGGTGGGTGGAGAAAGTAAGAAGGAGGGGAAGTGAAGCTTAGAGAGCGGGAAAGAAGACAGGAGTTGGTCTGTGGAGACTGAAGGAGGAGGAAGCAGCAGAGAGGCTGCAGAGAGTTTGTGAAGGGACCTGGAGCTGGTAGCAGCTCGTCCCCAGACGGAGAAAGCTAGATAAGAACGGAGCAGAGAGAAGCTTCTGGAAGCACAGAAGAGGTCCTAGGGGCATGGATAGTGAGTAGACCATCCGTGGGGCCCGATCCAATAGTGGAGGGACCAGGTCGCAGAAGGGACACCGGCCCCTAGCCTAGTAGAGAACTTAAAGACTCAGCTAGGAAGCCGGAGACAGTTGCATCTTTAGGTGCCTCTGCTACAATTAACAGTTATCTTCTCCAAAAAGGTAGCCATAAGGGGGAGCAGGGAGATGCAGAGAGGACGTCATCTGCCAAGGAAAGGTGGAAAGTCAGCACAGTGAGACGACCCAGAAAGGAACATATTGAAGGGAGTCCTGGAAAGGTGTATCCCAATCTACCTGAGAGTTTGCTGAGCCCCTCACCTAGAGGACACGGCACCAAGCGGGCATCTGTGCACACCAGAACTGTGAGTAAAGCTTTGGAAACTGCACCCAGCTGTGTCCTCTAATTATTCCTGAGTCACCCAACCAGAACTGCTACATCTACCAACACCATCATTTTCTACATCTTACAACTGCCCTGGGATTAAGCTCTACCTGTGGAGAGCTATACCAACTCTGCTGAATCACCACCAGTCCCAGAGGATCTGCACTGCAACGCTGGTCACCTCTGACCAGAAACCACAGGTGGCGTCATGAACACTTTATTACAAACTCTATTATCCCTTGTAAATATTTCCCTTTTATCGGATGCCCAGGACCACAGACCAGGTCACTGCCGCTGTGACACTGCCCCTTTAAGAAGTGGCCCGGTACCGAGTACCCCACTGCCCTGGCAGGCGATGCAACTTGGCGTCAAGAACAGGATATCGAAGCCCAGTATCACCGGGTCCTGTGTGCCTATTTTGAACTGTCTTTTGTGTCAGAGACTTTGCTGAAAGTTTTGTACAACTGCCACCATATTTACACCACGAGGCATGCAAGGAGAAGAAGGGAGTGCCGTCGTGGGCGGGACCCCGCGGTGAGGCGCAAAAATCATGGCCACCCACTCTAAGTGTTACTGTACATGGAGAACTTGTCCATCAGCCAGTGAGATCTGCCTCCTGATTGTGGATGCTGGGAAAAGGAGGAAAAGGAAGGCCCGCCCCCAGAAGAGAAAGCGGGAGCACGAACGAGGTGCAGCAGAACAGCGAACTAGCAAGATGGCGACTGGTGGTGACCCGGGGAGCAGAGGAGAGCTTTTCCTACAGGCAGAGTTAGGACCTATACCCACCAGCAGCCAGAGATCGGGAGCTTCTAGACCTCGAAGTGGAGAAGCTAAGTCGAAAATTGCTGGGAATGCAGCTGACTGCGATGGATAAGTGGAGGGCGTCCTTACCGGCAAAGCAACAGGTAGAGCCACAACATCCAATCTGGCACCCCGCCACACCGATCCCCACGGACCAGGAGCCCGGCATCGGAACAACATCCACGGCAGGTAAAGACACCGATCCTGCCCCAGTAGCCGAAGCACCCTTGCTAGGCCCGCTGCCCACGCTTCCCCCTCGCGAACCCGGCCAGCCTCGCGCGTCCCTGGATTGGGCTCGGGAGTCCGGCCTGGGGGATCGGTTTGGAGCCATACTCCAGCCCACACGCATAGCAGAGAAGGTCTACGCGGAATGCGTGGTCTATCGCTGGACCTATCAGGAGACGGATCTCATGGGGTTCCCGAGCCCACAAGCAGAGGGTAGCAACCTAGGGGTCCTAAGCTGGGGGGAGTATAGTCAACAACTCACCCACTGGTGGGAGCGGGAGGAACGGGAGCAGCAGGCCCTGCAGAGAGCTCAGGATGAGCAGGACCTGGAGGCCAAGAGGCAGACTCGCAAATTTCGGGGGACAGACCAGGGGCCCTTGTGGCAAAGTACCATGGTGGATTTCCGGCTGAAGGGAGGCTGGGGCTTCATCAAGGAACCCAACCTGTTGGCAGAAATATTTGTAAACAGGCGAGATGTCGAATCCCACCTCCTGGAAGGGCACCTGGATAGCGACCTATACCTGGGAGATTGCGTGACCTACACTGGGGTGTCAAGGGCTGGTGTGTCCTTAATGTACAGGAGCGCAGGCCCACTGCACTGAACAAGGAGCTGTCAGTGGAAAGCCCACACCAAGGCCTACGCCACCTCAGACCGGAACCACCACCCCTCAACCAAGCCTCATCTCTGTAAGGAGAATTAGCACGCAGACACCCATGGCCTGACATGATCTGACGGTGCATGCCACTATCAACCACCGCTTGTTTGTAGTGCCAGGTGTGGCCACAGTACACGAATCTCCCCAGGTATGGGAGCAGCCAGCACCAGGTGCTACCCTCAAAAAGGAGAATTAAGAAGATTTTGAATAACTGTATATAGTTAAGTTAAAGGTTTCTGCAGCAGTTAACCTGTTCTTTTATAAACTGAGAGATCATGGACCAGGTATGATCCACAAACTTTTATTGTAAATAGTTCAGTACCTCTTAAGGTGCTCTTTCTTGGTTTTACTTAAAAGCCTGTAGGGTGCGCTGACACCCTATATCACTGCACAACTGACCTCAGAACAAATACCCGATTGGCGCGGCCGAAGATGTGGTCCAAAAGGGAGACCAGCCATGCCTTGTAGCCCGCCCAAGGCCTACGTTGGGGGTTTGAAGTGGGGCCCCCATGTTGCACTAAAAGAAGAAGAGAAAATTTTATTGGACTTGAATGAAAAAGTTTTATTGCACTTAACTTGAAAGTATTTAATAGCACTTGAAGTTGAATATATTAATGTGAATATTTATGAAGAAGAATTTGATAGCACTTTTGTAAGATGTAAAGACACTTAGCGTAAAGAAGGAGAATGTCAGGAAGTATAGTATAAAAGGAGTAATTATTGTAATGTCTTGAATTCTTGTTATGCAATGTTTAACCCCTCTCTGCCATCAGACGTACTATTCCGTCCATGTGACCCTGGACCTAATTCCCATGGACGGAATAGTACGTCATAGGCGATCAGCTGCGCTCCCGGGGGGAGCGTAGCTGATCGCCGCCGGGTGTCAGCTGTATATCACAGCTGACACCCAGCACTATGTGTCAGGAGCGGTCACGGACCGCTCCCGGCACATTAACCCCTAGCACACCGCGATCAAACATGATCGCGGTGTGCCCGGGGCACAGGGGAGGATCGCGCAGGCAGTTGGCTCCCTGCGCGCCCCCCTGAGACCCTCAGAGCAGCGCGATGTGTCGCGCTGTTCCGAGGGTCCGTCCTCCCTCCAGGTCCCCGGATCCAAGATGGCGCCGGGGTCCTGCAGGGAGGCGGCTTCCTCAGTGCCTGCTGAGAGCAGGCGCTGAGGAAGCCTGCAGCGATGCCAGAGCGATCGCTGGTGTGACAGAGTGCTGTGCACACTGTCACACCAGCGATCTGCTAAAATACTGTGATGTCCCACCCTGGGACAAAGTAAAAAAGTAAAAAAAATAAAATAAAAAAGTGGTAAAAAAAATCATCAAAAAAAAAAAAAAATATTCCCCAATAAATTCATTTCTTCCTGTAAATAAAAAAAACAAAACAATAAAAGTACACATATTTGGTATCGCCGCGTCCATAACGACCCCCCCTATAAAACTGTCCCACTAGTTAACCCCTTTAGTGAACCCCTTAAAAAAAAAAAAAAAAACTAAGCAAAAAATCAATGCTTTATCATCATACCGCCGAACAAAAAGTGGAATAACACGCGATCAAAAAGACAGATATAAATAAACATGGTACCGCTGAAAACGTCATCTTGTCCCGCAAAAAATGAGCCATCATAAAGCATCATCAGCGAAAAAATAAAAAAGTTATAGCTCGCAGAATGAAGCGATGCAAAAATAATGATTTTTTATATAAAATTGTTTTTATTCTATAAAAGCGCCAAAACATAAAAAAATGATATAAATGAGGTATCGCCATAATCGTACTGACCCGAAGAATAAAACTGCTTTATCAATTTTACCACACGCGGAACGGTATAAACGCCTCCCCCAAAAGAAATTCATGAATTGCTGATTTTTGTTCATTCTAACCTCCCAAAAATCGAAATAAAAAGCGATCAAAAAATGTCACGTGCTCAAAAATGGTACCAATAAAAACGTCACCTCGTCCCGCAAAAAATAAAACCTCACTTGACTCTGTGGGCCAAAATATGCAAAAATTATAGCTCTCAAAATGTGGTGATGCAAAAAACTACTTTTTGCAATAAAAAGCGTCTTTTAGCGTGACAGCTGCCAATCACAAAACCCGCTATAAATAGTAAATCAAACCCCCCTTTATCACCCCCTTAGTTAGGGAAAAATAATAAAATTAAAAAAATGTATTTATTTCCATTTTCCCATTAGGGTTAGTGTTGCGGCTAAAGTTAGGGTTAGGATTGGCGCTAAAGTTAGTATTAGGGTTATGGTTGGGATTAGGGTTAGGGGTGTGTTAGGGTTAGGTTTGTGGTTAGGGTTGGGACTAGGGTTAGGGGTATGTTGGGGTTAGGGTTGGAGTTAGAATTGGGGGGTTTCTGCTGTTTAGGCACATCAGGGGCTCTCCAAATGTGACATGGCGTCTGATCTCAATTCCCGCAATTCTGCGTTGAAAAAGTCAAACGGTGCTCCTTCACTTCTGAGCTCTGCCATGCGCCCAAACAGTAGTTTACCCCCGCATATGGGGTATCAGCGTACTCTGTACCCCAAGAGTTATTGTGCAATTTGTCCTATTTCTTCTGTTACCCTTGGGAAAATAAAAAACTGGGGGTGACAAAATCATTTTTGTAAAAAAAAAAAATGATTTTTTTGTTTTTACGGCTGTATGTTATAAATTTTCTGTGAAGCACTTGGGGCTTCAAAGTGCTCAACATACTTCTAGATAAGTTCCTTGTGGGGTCTATTTTCCAAAATGGGGTCACTTGTGGGGGGTTTCCACTGTTTAGGCGCATCAGGGGCTCTCCAAATGCGACATGACGCCCCCAGACCATTCCATCAAAGTCTGCAATCCAAAACGTCACTACTTCCCTTCCGAGCCCAGACGTGCACCCATACAGTCGTTTTCTCACACATGTTGGGTATCAGCGTACTCAGGACAAATTGGACAACAACTTTTGGGGTCCAATTTCTCCTGTTACCCTTGTGAAAATAAAATATTGGGGGCGAAAAAATCATTTTTGTAAAAAAAAAAAAAGGATTTTTTATTTTTACGGCTGTACGTTATAAACTTCTGGGAAGCACTTCTGGGTTCAAAGTGCTCACCACACATCTAGATAAGTTCCTTGTGGGGTCTATTTTCCAAAATGGGTCACTTGTGGGGGGTTTCCACTGTTTAGGCACATCAGGGGCTCTCCAAATGCGACATGATGCCCCCAGACCATTCCATCAAAGTCTGCAATCCAAAACGTCACTACTTCCCTTCCGAGCCCCGACGTGCGCCCATACAGTAGTTTACTCCCACATATTGGGTATTAGCGTACTCAGGACAAATTGGACAACAACTTTTGGGGTCCAATTTCTCCTGTTACCCTTGTGAAAATAAAATATTGGGGGCGAAAAAATCATTTTTGTAAAAAAAAAAAAGATTTTTTATTTTACGGCTGTACGTTATAAACTTCTGTGAAGCACTTTGAGGTTCAAAGTGCTCACCACACATCTAGATAAGTTCCTTGAGGGGTCTAGTTTCCAAAATGGTGTCATTTGTGGGGGGTTTCCACTGTTTAGGCAGATCAGGAGCTCTCCAAACACGACATGGCATCCAGCCAATTCTGCGTTGAAAAAGTCAAACGGCGCTCCTTCCCTTCCAAACTCTGCCATGCACCCAAACAGTGGTTTACCCCCACATATGGGGTATCAGCGTACTCAGGACAAATTGCACAATAACTTTTGGAGTCTTGTTACCCTTGGGAAAATAAAAATTGGGGTGAAAAGATCAATTTTGTGGAAAAAATATGATTTTTTAATTTTACGGCTCTACGTTATAAACTTGTGTGAAGCACTTGGGGGTTCAAATTGCTCACCAAAGATCTAGATAAGTTCCTTAGGGGTCTAGTTTCCCAAATAGGTCACTTGTGGGGGGTTTCCACTGTTTAGGCACATCAGGGACTCTCCAAATGCAACATGGCGTCCAATCTCAATTCCAGCCAATTTTGGTTGGAAACAGTCAAATGGTGCTACTTCCATTCCGAGCTCTGCCATGCGCCCAAACAGTGGTTCCCCCCCACATATGGGGTATCATCGTACTCAGGACAAATTGGACAACAACTTTTGAGGTCCAATTTCTCCTGTTACCTATGGGAAAATAAAAAATTAGTGACTAAGAGATAATTTTTGTGGGAAAAAAATAGGATTTTTTATTTTCATGCCCTGGCATTATAAACTTGTGTGAAGCACTTGGGGGTTCAAAGTGCTCACCAAAGATCTAGATAAGTTCCTTAGGGGGTCTAGCTTCCAAAATGGGGTCACTTGTGGGGGGTTTCCACTGTTTAGGCTCATCTGGGGCACTACAAACGGAACATGACCCCCATCAATGTTTGCATTCCAAAACGTTACTGCTTCCTTTCCAAGCCCTGCCGTGCGCCCAAACAGTTTCCCCCCCCCCACATATGGGGTATCAGCGTACTCAGGACAAATTGGACAACAACTTTTGGGGTCCAATTTCCTTGGGAAAAATCAAAAATTTGGGACTAAAAAATCATTTTTGTGGAAAATTGTTTTTTTTTTTTTTTCACACCCAGGCATTATAAACTTTTGTGAAACACTTTGGGGCTCAAAGTGCTCACAACAGATCTAGATAAGTTCCTTAGGGGGTCTAGTTTCCAAAATGGTGTCACTTGTGGGGGGTTTCCACTGTTTAGGCGCATCAGTGGCTCTCCAAACACGACATGGCGTCCAATCTCAACTCCAGCCAATTTTAGTTTGAAAAAGTCAAACGGCGCTCCTTCCCTTACGAGCTCTGCCGTGTGCCCAAACAGTGGTTTTCCCCCACATATAGGGTATTGGCGCACTCAGGAGAAATTGCACAACAACTTTATCTGCCCATTTTCTCCTTTTACCCTTGCAAAATAAAAAAAAAGTTTGTAAAAGATCATTTTTGTGGCTAAAAAGTTAAATATTAATTTTTTCCTTCCACGTTGCTTCAGCTCCTGTGAAGCACCTGAAGGGTTAATAAACTTCTTGAATGTGGTTTTGAGTACCTTGAGGGGTGCAGTTTTTAGAATGATGTCACTTTTTGGTATTTTCTGCTATATAGACCCGTCAAAGTGACTTCAAATGTGAGGTGGTCCCTAAAAAAATGGCTTTGTAAATTTTGTTGTAAAAATGAGAAATCACTGGTCAACTTTTAACCCTTATAATTTCCGAACAAAAAAAAATGTTGGTTCCAAAATTGTGCTGATGTAAAGTAGACATGTGGGAAATGTTATTTCTTAACTACTTTGTGTGACATATTTCTCTGTTTTAAGGGAAAAAAAATTCAAAGTTTGAAAATTGCAAAATTTTCAAAATTTTCGCCATATTTGTGTTTTTTTCAAAATAAACGCAAGTTATATCGAAGAAATTATACTTCTAACATGAAGTACAATATGTCACGAGAAAACAATCTCAGAATCGCGAAGATCCGTTGAAGCGTTCCAGAGTTATAACCTCATAAAGAGACAGTGGTCAGAATTGTAAAAATTGGCCCGGTCATTAACGTGCAAACCACCCTTGGGGGTGAAGGGGTTAAGAAAAAGTGCCTCCCATAAAGGGAAGTTGCGTTCTATTTATATTTTACCTGTTGTGATGCATCACTCAAAATTTGTATGTTCCTGTAACATCTGTTTTACTCTGTTTCAGCCCGCGGACATGCTGTGTTTAACAGGAGGGGGTATGTGGCGCCCCTGAGGGCTCAGTCGCCACAGAGGTATTGCACCTCATCCAGAGGTGTGATACCCCACTTTCAGGTAAGGAGGGAGCACCACCCAGGACTCTAACACCTGCACCCAACACATACTATAGAAGCCGGGCACCATGGACGTACCTTAAGGGAGGTTGGTATCATCCCATTCTGGGTAGGAAAGAGTGCTTGGGAGGTGGGTGGAGAAAGTAGAAGGAGGGGAGTGAAGTTTAGAGAGTGGGAAAGAACAGTGCAGAGAGAGTGAGTCAGATGTGAGGAGAAAGTGTCAGAGGGAGCTGCAGAGAGAAAGCCGAAAGGGAGACACAGAAGGAAGCTCCCAGAAAATAGAAGTGGTCCTAGGGGCATGGATAGTGAGTAGTCCATCCGTGGGGCCCGATCCAATAGTGGAGGGACCAGATCACAGAAGGGACACTGGCCACTAGTCTAGTGGAGAACTTCAAGACTCAGCTAGCAAGCCGGAGGCCATTGCATCTTTAGGTGCCTCTGCTACAATCAACAGTTATCTTCTGCAAAAAGGTAGCCATAAGGGGGAGCAAGGAGATGCAGAGAGGACGTCATCTGCCAAGGTCTGCGGCTACTGGCTTGGGACACTGACTGTGAGGTGTTGGACAGGAAGGAAAGGTGGAAAGTCAGCACAGTGAGACGACCGAGAAAGGAACATATTGAAGGGAGTCCTGGAAAGGTATATCCTGAACTACCTGGGAGTTTGCTGAGCCCCTCACCTGGAGGACACGGTACCAAGCGGGCTTCTGTGCTGCACACAGAACTGTGAGTAAAGCTTTGGAAACTGCATCTGACTGTGTCTTCTTGGGTTCTTCCTGCAGCACCCACTCAACACTGCTACATCCCTTGCCAAATACTACATCTTTACCATCTACCTTATGTTACATCTGCCCTGGGACTTAGCTCCACCTGCGGGGAGCTTTACCAACTCTGCTGCATCACCATCAGTCCCAGAGGATCTGCACTGCAGCGCAGGTCACCTCTGATCAGAAACCACAGGTGGCGTCATGAACACTTTATTACAAACCCTATCATCCCTTGTAAATATAAGATTGTGATATGAAAAATAAAAACCCTAACATTTTTGTAAACTCAAGTAACACAAAAACCTGACACATGATTTAAACAATAGATCATTTTCTGATTGTAGCTTTCCTTCAGGGTGTGGGCCTAACTGTGCCCCCTCAGCTGATCTACAGGTCTATTGGCGTATAACAGTTCATGTGTTAGGCAGCATGCTGGTGATATCTTTATATCTCCTTTCAGTTTCTTGTTATCTAATAGAGTAAACCAGATTTGATCAAGGATAATTGAAAAACATTTGAACGATTTGTTCTGCGTCATTCCACCAGGAAGTGGAGAAGGAAATGATAGGCAACTGATCTAATTGGAGAACTCAGTGTCTCTAGTTTGTTGCCTGTGTTCTCTGGTTTCCTTGTGTGAGCAATTACAGTAATTATTATTATTCTTTATTTTTAACCTACCTTTAACTCCAGAGAGCAGTTAATAAAACTAGGTGCATATGAGGATAAGTAAAGGAGATCAGAATATTGACAGAACAGAAAATGGATAAATGTGGTGCGGGATTGTACGCCATATCACCTGTGCATCCATTTTTTTTTAACTATCTAAACTGGGTGTTCCGTTGGGGATGTTTCCTTGCACGCTCTTACACTAACCAATCAGTGTACCAGACTGTATACTGACACACCTCTTTCCCCAGGGAAATAGTAACACCCACTTATCAAGTTTATTTATGAATTTATAGAGTGAATTACAGGGAGACAATAGTACAAAAGTATAATTAACGTCAACTGGATAAATAATATTATCCAAAATGAAGATAAGTACAAGTGTGAAAGGGGTTTCCCGGACTGCCACTGATCTGGCCACACCAATGATCAAGCACAAAAGATGTCTCACATGTTGCACAGATTCCAAGCATGAAGATCGTAATTTCCTTACTTGCCACATGAAAGGCAAAAATGGTGCAGATTGATAGAGACTACAATGGGTAAGGAGGAAAGTTTGAATTTTGTCTTATTGGCCTGTTATTCTGTACAACCACCAAAAGCCTTAAGACCCCCATACAGGGTCCTATGACACTCTTCAATGTCCCAGCTATCCCACCAACGATCCGACGTGGATGGGATCGCTGGGACATTGTTAGCTAATCGCTGGTGAGCTGTCACATGGGCAGACTCACCAGCGATCAGGACCAGCGAGCACGCTGGTATCCAGGCTAAACATCGGGTTACTAAGCACTGCGCGGTTCTTAGTTACCCGATGTGTACCCTAGATACCATTTCCCAGCTTCTGTTGTACACTCTGGGAGCTCGCTGATCGTTGGTCTCCCGCTGTCACACGCAGTGATGCTCGCTGGCCAGCGGGAGACCAACGATGAAAAAATGGTCCAGGACATTCAACGACGATCAGCGATACCCAGCAGGGGGACTGGTCGTCGCTGCGTGTTACACTAAGCGAGATCACTGGCTAGGTCACTGTTGCATCACAAAATCGGTGACGGTTTAGCGATCTCGCTAGCGATCTCGCTTAATGTGAAGGGGCCTTTAGTCTAATGTCATCCAAAGTTGTCAATATCGATGGGTTCAGCCAACAGTCTAATGTGTATGGTGGCCTGCCTGATCGTCCCCAGACCCCAACATATGATGACAGTGAAGATAAGAATCAGATTATTTTATTCTCTAAGAGATAAACTAAAACAGCTTACTCACAGAGAACACATTAACAATTGGCAAGACGATCGCTCCTGTGTATGAGAGAGTCAGATGAGATAGCTGCTGGCCACAAAATTGATTATCTAAATTAAATAGGGGCTTAACTCAACTGTTTTCAAATTTTGCAGTAGATGGAAACTATAATTGTAATCTAATCTAAAACAAAGCCAGAAATTCATCCACAATCTTTATATCTTTAATGCTGCCCTAACGAGTCACATCTTCAGCACAAATGTGATGCATTCAAAATTTTATCTCATATCTATACTTGTGCTACAGCCACAAGTACAGACATCTCACTTGTTCTCTCTCAGAATTTTTTCTTTAATAGTTAATGAGTTAGTGACATAACATTAAGGTGACAAACCCTTTTTCTGTAGTGACAAAGACCCATTCATACGTAAAAAGAACAAATAGACTGTTAACATCATAGGCAGTGGAATTTGGCTTACTTCAGGGGCCATGGTCACTTCCTATTATTTTTAATTTTGATAGTATGACTTTTGTAATCAGTAACATGTAGACGCTCTCTACTGCTAGAGTCACTTGCAATGAAATTAATTCAACTCCTGTTTGCAAATTACCGGTAGGTTTCTTACCAAATTTTCCAAACTTTCTGCTGTTTGTCATAAATCAATCAAATAAGAACAATCTAAATATCTTAACACACCTTAGAAAACAAGTGGATTCTCCAAATTCAACACAAAAGCACACTTTTAATAACTATTGCAGTCTCAGAATTATTCAACCCTTTCATGTACTTAGTAGAGCACCTTTGCTGTGGCTGTTATGACATACTGCAAACTTGATACATAGTCAGACACAAGCTTCTGGCAGCATTCCTGAGGAATCTTAGACCTTTTCTTATGGGCAACGTTCTCCAGTTCAGTAATATTTCTGAGTTGTCAAGACTAGAGTGAACCATAAAGTTTAGAGAAAAGATAATTTCTTTGCACAAACAAGGAAAATAGGAGCCCTACCTACACTACCTAGACATGGCAGGATGAGTAAGCTATCACCGGTTGCCACAAAATAGGTTGGTGGTCAAAACCCCTCGCGTTACTGCCAAACACTTGCAGCGATAATTGGAGGCAGCAAGCACTGTGATTTCAGTTTCCCCAGTAAGTCACATACTATATTCTGAAGGAATCCATGCTTGAAGTTCAAAACATAACCTCTACCTAATCGCACAATAAAATTTGACTACAATCTGCTTAAATCATATAAAATAGCCACTGACGTTTGGGGGTAATATTCTATATGGCGATCAAACTGGATTTTTTTTTGTACTAGTCTGCAGCGGTATCTCTGGAGGAAGAAAAATTAATTATATACTGAAAAAAGCATCCTGCCTACAGTAGAGCATGGCAGTACGTCAGTGATGTTCCAAGGCTGCTTTGCTTCCTCTGGCATTGGAAGTGTGTGGAGAGCATGGTGGATTTAAAAAAAAAAAAAGAGAAATTTCTAGGAGACATCATGTGTTCTGTGAGCTAGCTGAAGCTTAGTAATATGCACGTGGTCAAAATTGTTGGTCGTTTAATGACAGAAACACCCACAATGGTGAGAGAAATAACTTGAATCTGACAAAAATAATAAAAAATCTATGAAAATAAACAAATGAAAGTCAGACATTATTTTTCAACCACGCTTCCACAGAATTTAAAAAAAATAAAATATAACTCATGAAATAGGCCTGGACAGAAATGATGATACCCATAACTTAATATTTTGTTGTACAGCCTTTTGAGGCAATCACTGCAATCAAATGATTCGTGTAACTGTCAATGAGAATTCTGCACACCTCAACAGGTATTTTGGCCCACTCCTCAAGAGCAAACTGCTCCAGTTGCCTTTTCCAGAGAGCATGTTTCAGCTCTTTCCAAAAATGCTCAATAGGATTTAGGTCAGGGCTCATAGAAGGGCACTTCAGAATAGTCTAATGTTTTCCTCTTAGCTATTCTTGGGTGTTTTTAGCTGTGTGTTTTGGGTCATTATCCTGTTGCAAGACCCATGAACTGCGAATAAGACCAAGCTTTCCGACACTGGGCAGCACATTTCTCTATAGAATCCCTTGATAGTCTTGAGATTTCATTCTACCCTGCACAGATTCTAGGCACCCTGTGCCAGATGCAGTAAAGCAGCCCCAGAACATAACAGAGCTTCCTGGGTTCCTGGGCTGGAATGGCGGTTTTCCCGCACTTTTTGCGTACCACCTCTAGAGCCCCGTCCCCCCCTTAAGACTCCACCCCTTAACACCCCCACCAACAAAACCCATCCCCCTTTCCATTTACAGGCTTGTAACCTCCCCAGCCAAGCGCAGTCATGGGGGGCTTCCATATAGCTATGCCCTACTCGAGCCCCCATCTTGTCCGCGTATGTCGAGTATGGATTCTTACCTTGCAACCTCCAACCTGCAACCACTCTGCACCAAAATGCCACCCCCCTTTAAATAAAAACACTACTAATTATATTCTTTGGATAAATTTTGGCCACAGCGGCCAATTTTATTAGCAAACAATAACATATAACAATTATAAACCATGAATATTAATACAATCTGTATGCAAACATGAGGGGAGGGTTCTTGGAGCTAAAAGATCTGCCTTTATATTGGCAAAAACAAACAAACCTCGACCACCATGTTACCCTCAGCCATCCATCACCAGCTCGAGGGCAACATACATCCCGTTCCAGGAAGACTGACCACCAGAAGCACCTGGGGTAAAACCCTGTCCAGAGCCCAGAACTAAATGCCAGATCAACCCCACACCATTTCCAACTGCCTGGAATTTACTTACAATTCCATTCCCCCGACCAATCAGTGTCAACTCCAAGAACCCCACGAACAGCCCTGACCACCTCAGGCTCGTGAGTGCCCCAACGCCACCAATGCCCTCTCACCCCCTCTTGTATTGCCAATGCCCACAAATCGATGCCTATCGCGTTTAAATGAACCCTATCCTCTAACCAATAATTTCCAGCCCCCGATTCCAATTGAAAATGTCTGACGCTTATTCCCCTATTCTTGGATACGATACCTAATACTGCCCTATTTAATTTCACCCTAGCCCTATTAATCCCTTTTAAAAATCTGGCCGCCCTCCACTGTTTTCTAGGTACAATAACCGACCACATGGTCAATACGCATGGAAAAGATGTCCACAACCTCAGAAAGTCAAAACGTATGTCCCTGATCAATTCCCGGACCGGCCTCACTCCCAAGTCATTCCCTCCCATATGCATAACTAAAATGTCTGGTGATCTGTCCAAACGAGCGGCTCTGGAGAACTCTGACAGGACCCTGCTCCAAACCATCCCCGTAAATCCTAGCCACCGAATTACCACTTGCTCCCTACTAAAACCCAGTTGCCTACCGTCCGGCCTTACGTCAGCCCGTAGCGCCCCCCAATGCACAAACGAATGTCCAAAGATCCAGGCTAATAAGGGGTCACCACCTGAAAATACACAACAACAAGCAATTCAAACCAAGTCCCTTAAATTCTGCCATTATAATTAATGACGCACATACATTAAGTAACGGTCCGAACGCCACCTGCAAAATTCGCCTTACCACATCAGCACCAAAGCCGAGACTATCAGCCTCTGAAGCGGCCCCGATCCTAAAAGAGTGCGATCCGTACATATCGGGGGTAAGGCCCATCTCTTGCAATCCCCTGTTGAGAACTGCAATAAACTGGAAACAAGACAAAAATGCCCCCGCACGTGACACCCTCCCTGACCACAAATGCCAACACAATTCCAAACACCTTTGCGGGCACATCACCGACCCATCAATTCTCCCTAGTACCACACATCTACCTCTACCCAACTGGTCAGTTTTTGACCGCCTTATCCAAAAAGCAATGCCCCCCGCCCTGAAGTCCACGTCTTCTGCCAACAAGCCACCCGCTCTGTCCCTGCTGCGAGACACGAGTTCGCCTATTCGCATTGTCCCAAAAAAGGCTAAAGAAAAAGCTAGCTTAAACAGTGCTAATTCAAAATCAGAACAGCAAATCCTTTCCAAAACTCCGCCCAATCTTTCCAAAATGCTGAACGATATTGGTCTCCGCTTGTCAAAACTCATATTGCCTCTTCTAAGACCCCTTAAAGCCTGTTTAACCAAAAATGTCTTTGTGACATCCACCAATCCTTGCAACTTAAAACCAAATACAAGTCCGGCGATAAATTTATTCACCTTAGAAATTGACCAACCCATTTCTTTCTGCCGCCTTACCAAATAAAAATAACACTGCCAATGTCTTATCTTCCTCCGACTCAACCTCACCCCACGGCGATACCCAGCTTCGCCACGATGCTTCATATGACAACCAGGTCTGGCTCGAAACCGACTCCCGAATCAGCCTTCCTGCTTGTCCATAATCACCTGCCACAAGTGCAAGGGGCATTCCATTCCGGAGGCTTCTGCTTCTGGCGCCAACTCCCGGAAACGTTCCCACTGGAAACGAGACAATGCATCCGCTATTGAGTTTTGCAAACCTGGCACATGCACTGTAGAAATCCAGGCATTCAGATCAAGGCAGCGAAGCACTAGTTCTCTAACCAACTTAATCACGGTGAGAGATGAAGCTGACAAGCTGTTAATCACTGACACCACGTTCATATTGTAGCAATGAAACCTAACTTTTCGCAAACATTTTTCACCCAAATGGAAACCGCCATAACAATTGGGAACAATTCCAACAAAGCAAGGTTTTTGTAAAGCTCAACTGTTTCCACACCTCCGGCCATCTCCCAACACTCCACCTACCCTTACAATAGGCACCATAACCAGCCCCGCCTGCAGCATCGGTGTAAATCTTGCAGTCGAAATTATTCAAGACCTCCGGCTGGATCAAAGATCGACCATTGTAACGCTCCAAAAAACACTGCCACACCGTCAAATCCTCCCTGTGTTCCTTATTTAACCGAATGAAATGGTGCACAGCCTTCACCCCTGCTGTCGCCCCAGACAACCTGCGGCAAAATATTCTGCCCATGGGCATGATCCTGCACGCGAAGTTCAACCTACCCAACAACGATTGCAACTCCTTTAACATCACCTTTCGTAGCTTCCTAATCCTGTTCACCTCCTGCCTAAGTAACAACAATTTGTCCTCTAGTAACCGACACTCCATCCTTTCTCAATCCATTAGTATACCGAGGAAACTCAAAACAGTGCTCCGGCCTTCAGTCTTTTCCTTTGCCAATGGCAAACCAAAACGCTCTGCAACCCCCACCATGGCCGCTAATGCGTTCGCACACAACAATGAATCTGGAGGACCAAGAAACAGGAAGAAAAATATTTAGACTTGAGAGTCCTCAGTGGTTGATACCTTTTAATGGCTAACTGAAAAGATGGTAACAAATTGCAAGCTTTTGAGACTACTCAGGTCTCTTCATCAGGCGAAGACTAATACAACATCTGAAGAATCACATATTTATACACAACACAGCACAGAAAAAATGCAATAAGATAAGACAAGTGACGTGAAGCAGAACTGTCATTATGGCAGAGGGATGAACATAAATATTGGAACAGTTCATAGATAAGGAGTGTGAAAGTTTTATTGCCCTCTGATTGGAGTCTGCTATTGTATTTTGATGCCCCTAGAAGGTCAGAGAAGCAGATTCCTTAATTGATGTAGAAAGACATGAATCCGTGTGATATATTCATTCCAGCACTAAGAGTGTCAAAGGTCATCATGAGCTTATATTCCCAAATCTTTCTATCTCTCTCAGATTTAAAGTTAGATTTTAATACAAGTAATTCCATGTCCATCATGCTATGACCGGGCATACAAAAGTGTTTTGCCACAAGAAACAGGAAGTTGTCCAAATAGTGAATCACGGACTGAACGCCGGCAACATCCCTCACCACCCACTCCAAAAAGGTAGTGAACGTCTCAAACAATGAACATGAAATTGCGCAACCCATCGGAAGCATTTATTCAGGTAGTAACCTCCTTTCCAAAGGCAACTCAACAATGGAATGCTGTCCGGGTGAACCGGTAGTAATCTGAAGGCCGAATCAAGTCAGTTTTAGCTAACAAAGCACCCTGGCCATATCTGCACTCCCAATGCACTGCCGTATCAAAAGATGTAAATTCCACAGAACACAACTCCTGGGTAATACTATCATTAGCTGACAGCCCTTTAGGATACGATAAATGTTGAATCAGCTGAAATTTATTCGTCTCTTTTTTTGGCACCAGCCCCGAAAGAGGAAATGATCACCCCTTCTACCGGTAAAAACAAAAACGGACCCGCCATCCTACCAAGCTCCACCTCCTTTTCCAATTTAACATCGACTACCTCCGGGTGCAACGTCGCAGACCACAAATTCCTAACCGAAAACGGAACAACATGACTAGGAGGGGGAATCCTAAAACCTTTTGCAATACCATTCGCAATAACCTTAGCCTTCGCTTGATCTGCATACCTACTTAGATAGGGGGCCATCTCTACAAGTCTCACCGGGCTCTCCCCCTTGACCGGCACCCACAGAGAGGTTTCCCTTCCCTTTTTTGAAATATTTTGAAGCTCCATGTGAGCTCCCGTTACAGTGGGAACAAAACTGCTTAAACTTACAGCTGTTACCGTATTTGCACTGGCCGTCATTAAACTGCCAGCATGTTCCAGAATTTTCCTTTCCTCCCTGCGTCCCCTGACTACCACTTCCGTGTCCTGCCTGCTACCTCCCCTCCCGTGAAAGGACTGCCCATACCTGGCTGGAGCCATAACCTTCAGCCAAAGCCCAATGTCCTTCTGGTCCCACCTAATCTCCGGCCGCACCGGCTTCCGTGCCTAAACTGCTCATTATATCGTAGCCATGTCTGACCCCCATATGCAGGGCCGGCTCCAGGTTTTTATGGGCCCCGGGCGAAAGAGCCTCAGTGGGCCCCTTTAACACAGACCACAATTCATGATGCACAGATACAGCAGAGAAATATAGGTACAGTACAATGCCAAATACTTCACTTCTTCCATTACATGAGTGATATCTATTGTAAATTGTACAATAGCTCAAAAAACCGCCAAATCCTCACAGCGCACAGAACAGACTGGACAGTACAGTCCTCCATACAATATTATGGGCACCACAGTCTCCCCCTCATCACCCATATAATACCCCATGCAGGATGTCACCCCCCATATAATGCTCCATACAGAATACTGGACCCAAAATAATGCTCCATACAGAATACTGGACCCAATATAATGCTCCATACAGGATACTGGTCCCCATATAATGCTCCATACAGGATACTGGTCCCCATATAATGCTCCATACAAATATGGAGCTCTCCTCTGCGCTGTACTGCGTTCTGCACTGTTACGGCTCAGGAAAGGGCGCTGTGGAAAGACTCCCCATTATCATCATGATTGTCTCCCCATCATCATCATTGCCTCCTTATCATCATCATTGCCTCCCCATCATCATCATGGCCTCCCCATTATCATCAATGCCTGCCCATCATCATCATCTCCTTCCCATCATCATCTTCTCCCCATCATCAATGCCTGCCCATTATCATCAATGCCTGCCCATTATCATCATCTTCTCCCCATCATCATCAATGCCTCCCCATTATCAGCAATGCCTGCCCATCATCATCTCCTCCCCATCATTATCAATGCCTGCCCATCATCATCTTCTCCCCATCATCAATGCCTGCCCATTATCATCAATGCCTGCCCATTATCATCATCTTCTCCCCATCATCATGAATGCCTCCCCATTATCAGCAATGCCTGCCCATCATCATCTTCTCCCCATCATCAATGCCTGCCCATTATCATCAATGCCTGCCCATTATCATCATCTTCTCCCCATCATCATCATCAATGCCTCCCCATTATCAGCAATGCCTGCCCATCATCACACACAGACAGCACACAAGCACTTTCTCACATACATACACACACACATACACACACACACATACATACACACACAAAGCACCGCACTACATACACACAGAGACACACACACACGTCTTATTACCTGTCCGGCGTCCCCGCGCTCTGTGCCACAGCCGGCGTTCATGACGTCATTCAGCGGCCGGCTGTGAGAGGAAGCGCCGGCGCCCCCTGGAGCCCGGAGCTGCAGCAGCGGAGGCATGGGAGAGGTAAGTATTGTGCCAGCTGATGCCGGGGCCCTGAGCAAGCGGGGGTGGGGCCCAGTGGCGGCGCTGACACCGCTCTCCTCTGCTAACGGGCGCGGGGGTGCCAGACTGCGAGTGGGCCCCCCCGCCTGCTCAGGGCCCCGGCACTTGCCCGGGTGTGCCGGGTGCTGACGCCGGCCCTGCCCATATGTATGGTGCGCCTCCCCTATTGAGTCTAGCTGGCAAAACAATCCCGAGCAATTCTCATGAAACTTCTCCCCTATGATGCTTGCCAGTATTGCAAATGCCTGCAACCAGTTCACAAATGTCTGCGGAATCAGCGCCACCTCCGCTTTTCCTCTTCCTCCTTCTTACTATCGTCTTTCTTCCTCTTATCTAAATTAAACTTTTCCAAGGGAGGAGGGAGAATATCTCCACGTACTCATCCCGCCAAATGTTTTCCTTCACTTCTTTCTTTAAATGTGCCCCAGAGGCCATTCAAAACACACATATACTTCACCCCTCGCTCTATAATCCAACTTTACCGCATCCCCCGTTTCCTTTTCCGTTTGAACTGACACTTATACACCTGAAGATGCCACCTCTGACCCCCAGTTGGCCTCAATGACTCACTCATGAACTGGGACCCAAACCCCATCCCTGGCAGCCATGCTCCCACCGGCAACGTCCAAGCCCCGCTCCCTGCACCGCCCTCTAATCTTAAAATGTGGGACATACTAAGCAAAATATCCCTATGACCCGACACCTCTGCAACGCTAGACCCTCCCAACTTCTTTTTCTCAAGCCTTACTGCCTGACTCACACCAGCTTCCTGTAATACTGCCCCTGTGGGAGAGAAACAAGGCATGGAGCTATACTCACTTAGCTACGTGGGTGCTGTATCCCCGCCAGCTGGACCTCCGGAATCCTGTTGCCCCCTTTCTCCCCGATGCTCGCTGCTGGACTCCGATTCATCTGCTCCAGTCTGCAGCCACAGGCCCGTGCCCCTAGCCTCCTCAGGGGGACCTGAGCGTGCGAAGACCGCCGTACCACTGACCTCCTCCTCGATCGGGACCTAGCCCTGTCACCAGACTCGGACCCACCAGCCCAGTCCGTGTCCCACTCCTGCGGACTGCCAAGCAGCCCGACACTGCTGCCCGCCGCTCCCCTCGTCCCCCCGCTGCACACCTGGGCCAAGCAGTGGGTTTTCCCGTTGCCGCTGCCTGTCCACTGAGGCCCACTGTCTGGCGCTCAATCTAGCAGGCACCCTGGTATGGACATCGCCAGGGGCACTTGCCGCATGAGTCTCCTCCTGGTCTGACGTCACCGCTGTTGCAGCTGCTGCCTCAAGTGCCCCCCGGTATAGCGCCAATGGCCATCCATGGCCTAAGTTTGAGTCCCAGCGCCCGTCGGATGTGCTGCAGGCCCGCGATGCAGCTTGCGCTCCCTGAGTGGCCTGTACTTCTGGCGCGTCGCTCCTTCCTCGCCATCCTGCGCTCACAGGCTGGCTAAATGGATTCCTGCTGGAGCAGGCGTGGCAGGAAGGGGCCGCGCTCACCGTCCGCAGTGTCCCTGGAGGGGCTCCGGAGCCTGCGCCTGCTGCCTGCCGTCACCTCCGGAGACAGCCTCTCTGAGGGCTTGGTCCTTCTGCCCTTGCTGCTCGTTCCCGGTGCCTCCATATCCCCAAAGAGAAGACAGCTGTGCCTCAAGCCATCCTCCCCTCCTGGAGCGAGCAATGTCCTGCAGCCGGGCCATCAACGATTCCACCGACTTCATCTAGTAT
The DNA here is from genome assembly GCA_033576555.1 of Oophaga sylvatica. NCBI lineage: Eukaryota > Metazoa > Chordata > Amphibia > Anura > Dendrobatidae > Oophaga > Oophaga sylvatica. Next base: position 193,577,041 of record JARQOD010000003.1, read on the forward strand.
GTGCTGGCGACGGTGGTCTTTACTTCCTGGGTTCCTGGGTTGGAATGGCGGTTTTTCTGAACTTTTTGCATACCACCCCTAGAGACTCATCCCCCCCTTAAGACTCCACCCCTTAGCAACCCCACCAACCAAACCAGTCCCCCTTTCCATTTACAGGCTTGTAACCTCCCCAGCCAAGCGCAGTCATGGGGGCTTCCATATAAGCCCCCATCTGAAAAATTTTAAAACAGCCGTCACAATTGCCCAACTAGAACCTCATACATAATTTTTTGTTGGATTTTAAGAAGGTGGTTGCTGCACACAAACCTAAGAAGATTTATACACTGGAGGTCATTTAACTTGCAAATCGGCTAAGATTCATCAGAATCACTGCCAGAAGCTGGTGTCTGCCTATGCATTACGTTTGCAACAAGTCATAACAGCCAAAGGGGCTCTGCTACTTACTAAACACTCTTGTTATGAAGGGACTGAATAATTCTGAGACTGCAGTAGTCATAAAAAGTGGCATTCCATGCTGAGTTTGGAGAATATACTTATTATATTCGTTGTATTGAGCTATTTAAATTGTCATTGGTTTATTGCAAATAGAAAGTTTGTAAATTTTTCTAATAAACATAATTTATTATGGAGGTTGAACAAGTTTGAATGCAACTGTAACAGTACATGTCCTCATGATTTGTATTCTGTTAATTTTTGATGGCTTCTCATAAAATTGTTACAAAGTAAGAGATCCAGACTTACTTTTTGAATCATGCAAGCTATAAATTGTGCGGTTCACAGCAAGTCACATGAAATGACATTACCATCATGCTATGCACTAACCCTTTCACGACATTCGCCTTATAGGTACGGCGCTGCAGGAGGAGCATTCTAGCCAGCCACCATACATGTCTGACGTGATAATTGCACAGGCTCACTCTGAGCGCTGACGCAATCAAAAGCTGGTGTGAGCACTATATAAAAGCTGACACTCTGTGGCAATGCCCAAGATCTGTGCTAGCGTCGATCGCGGGCATTTAATCCCTCTGATGCTGCTGTCAATAGTGACAGAGACTCTGATTGGCATAGCAGAGGAACGAAGCTCCCTCTCTGTTCCGATTGCACAATGCTATTGCGATCGCATTGTGCTTATGGTCTCCATAGTGACCCTTGCCTGAAAGATAGCTGCAAGGTTACCCAGGTACAGTGGCCTGTAAGCTCCTGCTCAGAGCAGGAACTGACATGCCTCCTCCCTGTCTGTGATGCACAGCTCGAATTCCCTGCAATACAAAAGCATTGCAGAGTATTATGGGCAGGGAAAGTTAATGCCCCATCATGGGACAAAGTGAAAAAAAAAATCACAAAATAAAGACGCCCCCCCCCCCAATAAAAAGAAAAAATATTAATCCAATAAATACATATATTTATGTAAAAACTAAAATAAACAAAGTACACATATTTGGTATCATCGTGTCCGGAACTGCCTGACCTATAAAACTGTCCCACTAGTTAACCCCTTCAGTGAACAATGTTAAAAAAAAATGGCAGAAAGCTATTTTTATCTTCAGAACACTGAACAAAAAGTGGAATAAAATGCGATCAAAAAGTTGAATGTAAATAAAAATGATACCGCTGAAAACATCTTGTCCCAGAAAAAACAAGCCATTGTACTTATATACCATGCTGTGGCACTCCTCGTAAGCGAGTCTCAGATTTATATAATTGGTGCCACCTGTGCAGCCACACAAGGGCCCATGAGATAAGGGGACCAACTTCCACCTACATGGTAGAAATAATTGAGCATTATGATGACCTGTTGACCTGCAAAGGACCCATAAGCTGTTCTTGCACAGGGCCCTCTAGTTTCTGTGTCTGTCAGGGCTCAGATCCCATTTAAACCACTTGAGCAGAATCTGTGTCGTTAATGGATTGGGAAGCAGCCTATATGCTTTAGCATCATACATTGCCATAGGTCATGGATATGACTTCTCCTACTATAGCAGTCATCTCTGTGTTGGCTGCCTGAGAATTCAGACTCTTCGCCTGTGACATAGCTGAGCTATACGTGGTGAGCCCCCGCCCTCTGCCTGTCTGTGAGCAATGTGCTGACAGCAATTCCTTGGTGACCACATCCTCCTGGTGATGACTTGGTCTGCACATGCTGATTTCTGATTTTCTTTTTCTGGCCTTTGTAATTGTCATGTGCAGTTTAATAAAGTCTCAGTCCTACAGAATTAACCTTTTAAATAGCGGTGTGCGGGCAAAGCCCAGTGGTAACGAATGCGATTCTTGTCAATGCAATTATTCTTTAGCGCGCTCCAACCTTTCTGCATTGTTCTTTACAGGCCCATTAATGACAGCTGTTTCCTTCCTGCTATCATCTTTCCACATTGATCTTTGACTAACACGAAAATGACAAAACCCTAGAAGAGAACAAATGACCAGACAATGACACAGAGATGATGCAGATCGCGACAAGGTCGGTCCTGCTGCACCATTAAGACTTTCAGTATTATCTGCTCACGTGGCAGGCAAAATCTAGACCTCCCCTTTCAAAAAACCCTTTAACCACTGGAAAGTTACTTGTGACAGTGCCCGCGTCTGTGTGCGCAGAACAAGTTTTACCAGCCTTATCCCACATCAACAAGTAAAAAATGAGCACACTTGGTTGTGGAGAAAAAATCCCTTGTTGGTACTGTCAGGAGTAGGTTATGCTGGTCAGCTTGCAAACAGAAGAAGCTTTGTAGGACACGGAGTGTACAGTCCTACTCAGCACGCCTATACTCTGTAGCATGTTCAGTTGCGATGCCAAGCTATGGCTGGCAAAGCAAGCAGATTTCCAATGTTTCTTTATCGGGTGGTCACTCAATGAAAATGAAGCCCAAAAGGAAAAGAGAAGGAATACTAAGTGGGTTCAGATAGGGTCTTAAGTCACTCCTCCCTCATATCCCAACTACCAGAAGTCATGAGGAAGTTAGGAGGTGCCGCAAGAAGAGGAAGAAACTGTAGAAAATGAAGAATGGGAAGGGAGGGCTGATCATGATTCAATGATTCAAGACAATATCTTAACAAGTGATAAGGTCTCCTCCGTATTCGTAAGACTCATAACCCTAGCTCAACTCGTACTAGTAGATACAGCTACATTGGTTCCCATTCAAACTTTGACCCATCACAGTCTAGATAAATAGTCCAGATACAGATGCAATGTGTGTGTATATATATATATATATATATATATATATATATATATATATATATGTATGCCAATCAAGTTCCATATCCCTTTTTCCACACTGTAAGGTTTTATGCATGACTCGGAATATGTATTAGAACCAAATGGGTTAAACAGAATGGAGATGTAGTCCTTCGATTGTGTCCTAGAGTGACCTTTCTTCTCTTTCCGACTCATCACATAGGGAATTAGGGTTAAAGTGTTAAAAACTGTAAATTCAGAATAAACTTTGCAGCAATATTCCCTACCTGAAATGCGCTCCTTGTCCATCACTCCCCCAGCATCAGTTTATCTGCAGGCCGGCCTCTCTGCCCCTGTTTGGGAGGCGGTCACTTGCTCTGTCCTCCCCTTTCCACTCCTTTAGTCTTCTGTATGTTCCCTGCCTCTCACTTTCTCCTCTTTCACTCCCTCCTTCTACTTTTCTCATTCACCCTCTAATGTTCTCTCTTTACCGGTTACACTTATGTCTCTGGTTATCTCCTCCCTCTTTGTCTGTCTTCTCTCCGGCTTTTCCTTTGTCTGAGTCTCACCAGTTTGCTTTCCAACTCTGCCTTTTTCTATGTTTTCATTCTGTCAGAGCTGCAGTTACCAGCTACTTCTCGTTTTCCAGCCCTCCTCCTTCCTATTTTATCTTTTAACCATTCATTTCCTTCTCTTTATGCTATTCTTTAACTCGCCTTCCAAGTTTTCAACTCTTTCTACTCTCCAGCATCAGTTGGATCTGATAGGTGCCAGATTGATCAAATAATGTGGATAATAGAACAGTCATGTAAAAATGTATACAATCGCACTGCAAAAGCAGAAAATCTCAAGTAAAACATTACCATAAAATATAATAATTAACACGAAGTCCGGAGAAAAATATTGAGCGCTATTGGTCAAGGAAGTCCGGATGGAATACATAGCGGATCCAACATGAAAACAACACAGGCAAAAAGTTAATGATATAAAGCCACTGCAACACATTCTAGCTTGATATTACAAATCCATCTTGAGGATACTGTGTAAACGGAACCTTACACTAAGTAGTCCAATTTATCACCATGTTGTATGCTGTGTGATATGGCTCATCTTACTCAAATGTAGATATTTTCTCTTGCAAATTTTTTTTGCTAAGTTCTAGGGAGTCTATGACCCCCAAAATGAAATTTAAAAGGGTTATACAGTGTTGGTGGGGACTTAGCTCCTATAACAACCATACTAGCACTTGCATGTTACTGGTTCAGTGCCTGAAAAAATAACTTTAAATTCATATGCAAATGAGAAGGCTTCAGTGCACCCTTGGTGTGGCCAAGAGTTTGTTGAGACATTATGCCTACTCTTTTGTATATTAGGGTTCTTCCTCTGGTTCTTATAGGGGCCAAGTTCCCTATAACACTGTATAGCCCATATAAAATGCATGTTGGGGTGATGGACTCCCTTTAAAATAGTTAATAAATCTACTCTTACAAACTGGTTCATGACAATAATAAATCTTGCGTATTTTAAATTCACTAAATCTTTGCCCCCTTTTCTAGATACTAGTCTAGTGAGATGCACACATCTGGTCTTTTTGGTAGAAAGTCAATAATAAATTTGTCTTGACTGATGTGAGCCAAAAAGAAAGAGCAATTTGATGCAACCAAAATAGTAAATGTGGGCAAGTGTTTTTTTTAATCAAAGTTTTCTTGCCTTTGGATTTTTAATATTACCTATTACATTAAAGGTAATCTGTCAGCAAGTTTTTGCCACCTCATAAGAGCAGGAAAAGAGAAACTGAATCCAACAATGTAAAACTTAGTTTACCAAGTGCAGCCGTTCCGATGCAATCAGCGTTTTTAGATTTAATGAGGCAGAGCTGAGGAAGCTAATCCCGCCCACACCAGGTTTTGTATATCCAATGTCCATAGACAGTGAGATGCTTATCACAGAAGGAGGCATGTCGGACTAGCATGCACCTGCAGCTGTCTCCCAGCAATGATAACAATGATAAGCGCCTAGTGCTAATTCAATCATTTCAAGCAAACAAAACCATGGAGCTTGATAAGAGAGGCATGCCTGAAATATGTGTTTTAACCCCTACAGCATGCTGTCTTCAGATTACATAGCAAAAACCTGCGGACAGATTTCCTTTAAAGCTCTGTGCTGGAGACAAGGGCAATTACACCATTACTATTTGAATATATTCTGTTTAAAGTGAAACTCCTGTGAAAAGAGAATCTGATAATTCCAAAAGTCTGATAATTCAGAATCTGTATCCAGCATAAAGCTTTCATATAGAAGGGAATATGACGTGTGAAAGAAAAAAAAAGTCTGAACGTAGAGAAACCATAAAGTTAAATTCACACATTTAGGTGACACGATCCAAGTACAGATTGTGATGCATGGACTGTCCACCAGTCTCCTGACCAGAACTTGACTGCCTCATAGACATGTGTGAGGCTGTCAAGTTTGAGTTAGGAACCCAGTGACACACAGATGTGTGAATTTGGCATAGGACATACAAAACAGTTTTAATGGCATGTTAAGGGATGATGTTTGACTCTACAAACTTTTTCTAAATGTTGTCTAACTTTCTATATTGAGATTTCTTTCTAAAACTGTTTTTCTTCCTATAACTGTCTGATCATCTACAATATATGTTAATCCAATGCTTCCATGGGAGCTAGAATCATTAATACTGTATTTATACTTTTTTTTTGTCAAATTCCTTAACCCCTCTCTGACATTAGACGTACTATCCCGTCCATAAAACCCGTGCCATTCTGCCCATGGACGGGATAGTACGTCATAGGCGATCAGCTGTGCTGTTCTGAGGGCTTCCTCCCTCCCAAGACCCGGATCCAAGATGGCGAAGGGGTCCTGGAGGGAGGCGGCTTCCTCAGTGCCTGCTGAGAGCAGGCACTGAGAAGCCTGCTGCACTGCCTGAGCGATCGCTGGTGTGACAGAGTGCTGTGCACACTGTCACACCAGCGATTTGATAAAATACAGTGATGTCCCACCCTGGGACAAAGTAAAAAAGTTAAAAAAATAAAAATAAACATGTTATAAAAAAAAATCCAAAATAAAAAAAAAAAAAATATTCCCCAATAAATTAATTTCTTCCTGTAAATAAAAAAACAAAACAATAAAAGTACACATATTTGGTATCGCCGCGTCCGTAACGACCCCCCCTATAAAACTGTCCCACTAGTTAACCCCTTTAGTTAACCCCTTAAAAAAAAAAAAAAAAAACGAAGCAAAAAATCAATGCTTTATCATCATACCGCCGAACAAAAAGTGGAATAACGCGCGATCAAAAAGACCGATATAAATAAACATGGTACCGCTGAAAACGTAATCTTGTCCCGCAAAAAACGAGCCGCCATACAGCATCATCAGTGAAAAATTAAAAAAGTTATAGCTCGCAGAATAAAGCGATGCAAAAATAATTATTTTTTATATAAAATTGTTTTTATTCTATAAAAGCGCCAAAACATAAAAAAATGATATAAATGAGGTATCGCCATAATCGTACTGACCCGAAGAATAAAACTGCTTTATCAATTTTACCACACGCGGAACAATAAAAACGCCTCCCCCAAAAGAAATTCATGAATTGCTGATTTTTGTTCATTCTAACCTCCCAAAAATCGAAATAAAAAGCGATCAAAAAATGTCACATGCTCAGAAATGGTACAAATAAAAACGTCAACTCGTACCGCAAAAAATAAGACCTCACATGACTCTGTGGGCCAAAATATGCAAAAATTATAGCTCTCAAAATGTGGCGATGCAAAAAACTATTTTTGCAATAAAAAGCGTCTTTTAGCGTGACAGCTGCCAATCATAAAAACCCGCTATAAATAGTAAATCAAACCCCCCTTTATCACCCCCTTAGTTAGGGAAAAATAATAAAATTAAAAAAATGTATTTATTTCCATTTTCCCATTAGGGTTAGGGTTGCGGCTAAAGTTAGGGTTAGGGTTGGCGCTAAAGTTAGGATTAGGGTTGGGATTAGGGGTGTGTTAGAGTTAGGTTTGTGGTTAGGGTTGGGACTAGGGTTAGGGGTGTGTTGGGGTTAGGGTTGGAGTTAGAATTGGGGGGTTTCCGCTGTTTAGGCACATCAGGGGCTCTCCAAATGTGACATGGCGTCTGATCTCAATTCCAGCCAATTCTGCGTTGAAAAAGTCAAACGGTGCTCCTTCACTTCTGAGCTCTGCCATGCGTCCAAACAGTAGTTTATCCCCACATATGGGGTATCAGCGTACTCTGGACCCCAAGAGTTATTGTGCAATTTGTCCTATTTCTTCTGTTACCCTTGGGAAAATAAAAAACTGGGGGCGAAAATATCATTTTTGTACAAAAAAAAATATTTTTTTGTTTTTTACGGCTGTACATTATAAACTTCTGTGAAGCACTTGGGGCTTCATAGCGCTCACCACACACCTAGATAAGTTCCTTGTGGGGTCTATTTTCCAAAATGGGGTCACTTGTTGGGGATTTCCACTGTTTAGGCGCATCAGGGGCTCTCCAAATGCGACATGACGCCCCCAGACCATTCCATCAAAGTCTGCAATCCAAAACGTCACTACTTCCCTTCCGAGCCCCAACGTGTACCCATACAGTAGTTTTCTCCCACATATTGGGTATCAGCGTACTCAGGACAAATTGGGCAACAACTTTTGGGGTCCAATTTCTCCTGTTACCCTTGTAAAAATAAAATATTGGGGCGAAAAAATCATGTTTGCAAAAAAAAAAAAAGATTTTTTATTTTTACGGCTGTGCGTTATAAACTTCTGTGAAGCACTTCGGGGTTCAAAGTGCTCACCACACATCTAGATAAGTTCCTTGTGGGGTCTGTTTTCCAAAATGGGGTCACTTGTGGGGGGTTTCCACTGTTTAGGCGCATCAGGGGCTCTCCAAATGCGACATGACGCACCCAGACCATTCCATCAAAGTCTGCAATCCAAAACGTCACTACTTCCCTTCCGAGCCCTGACGTGCGCCCATACAGTAGTTTTCTCCCACATATTGGGTATCAGCGTACTCAGGACAAATTGGACAACAACTTTTGGGGTCCAATTTCTCCTGTTACCCTTGTGAAAATAAAATATTGGGGGCGAAAAAATCATTTTTGTAAAAAAAAAAAGATTTTTTATTTTTACGGCTGTGCGTTATAAACTTCTGTGAAGCACTTTGGGGTTCAAAGTGCTCACCACACATCTAGATAAGTTCCTTGTGGGTCATTTTCCAAAATGGGGTCACTTGTGGGGGTTTCCACTGTTTAGGCGCATCAGGGGCTCTCCAAATGTGACATGACGCACCCAGACCATTCCATCAAAGTCTGCAATCCAAAACGTCACTACTTCCCTTCCGAGCCCTGACGTGCGCCCATACAGTAGTTTTCTCCCACATATTGGGAATCAGCGTACTCAGGACAAATTGGACAACAACTTTTGGGGTCCAATTTCTCCTGTTACCCTTGTGAAAATAAAATATTGGGGCGAAAAAATCATTTTTGTAAAAAAAAAAAAAGATTTTTTATATTACGGCTGTACGTTATAAACTTTAGTGAAACACCTGGGGGTTCAAAGTTCTCACCACACATCTAGATAAGTTCCTTGAGGGGTCTAGTTTCCAAAATGGTGTCATTTATGGGGGTTTCCACTGTTTAGGCAGATCAGGAGCTCTCCAAACACGACATGGCGTCCAGCCAATTCTGGGTTGAAAAAGTCAGACGGCGCTCCTTCCCTTCCAAACTCTGCCATGCACCCAAACAGTGGTTTACCCCCACATATGGGGTATCAGCGCACTCAGGACAAATTGCACAATAACTTTTGGAGTCTTGTTACCCTTGGAAAAATAAAAATTGGGGTGAAAAGATCATTTTTGTGGAAAAAATATGATTTTTAAATTTTACGGCTCTACGTTATAAACTTGTGTGAAGCACTTGGGGGTTCAAATTGCTCATCAAAAATCTAGATAAGTTCCTTAGGGGTCTAGTTTCCCAAATGGGGTCATTTGTGGGGGGTTTCCACTGTTTAGGCACATCAGGGGCTCTCCAAATGCAACATGGCATCCAAACTCAATTCCAGCCAATTTTGGTTGGAAAAAGTCAAATGGTGCTCCTTCCATTCCGAGCTCTGCCGTGCGCCCAAACAGTAGTTCCCCCCCACATATGGGGTATCAGCGTACTCAGGACAAATGGTACAACAACTTATGTGGTCCAATTTCTCCTGTTACCCTTGGGAAAATAAAAAATTAGTGACTAAGAGATAATTTTTGTGGGAAAAAAATAGGATTTTTTATTTTCATGCCCGGGCATTATAAACTTGTGTGAAGCACTTGGGGGTTCAAAGTGCTCACCAAAGATCTAGATAAGTTCCTTAGGGGGTCTAGTTTCCAAAATGGGGTCACTTGTGGGGGGTTTCCACTGTTTAGGCTCATCTGGGGCACTGCAAACGGAACATGACCCCCATTAACGTCTGCATTCCAAAACGTTACTACTTCCTTTCCAAGCCCTGCCGTGCACCCAAACAGTTCCCCCCCCCCACATATGGGGTATCAGCGTACTCAGGACAAATTGGACAACAACTTTTGGGGTCCAATTTCCTTGGGAAAATTCAAAAATTTGGGACTAAAAAATCATTTTTGTGGAAAATTTATTTTTTTTTTTTCACACCCAGGCTTTATAAACTTTTGTGAAACACTTGAGGGTTCAAAGTGCTCACAACAGATCTAGATAAGTACCTTAGGGGGTCTAGTTTCCAAAATGGTGTCACTTGTGGGGGGTTTCCACTGTTTAGGCGCATCAGGGGCTCTCCAAACGCGACATGGCATCCAATCTAAATTCCAGCCAATTTTAGTTTGAAAAAGTCAAACGTCGCTCCTTCCCTTACGAGCTCTGCCGTGTACCCAAACAGTGGTTTTCCCCCACATATGGGGTATTGGCGTACTCAGGAGAAATTGCATAACAACCTTATCTGTCCATTTTCTCCTTTTACCCTTGTGAAAATAAAAAAAAAGTTTGTAAAAGATAATTTTTGTGGCTAAAAAGTAAAATATTCATTTTTTCCTTCCACGTTGCTTTAGTTACTGTGAAGCACCTGAAGGGTTAATAAACTTCTTGAATGTGGTTTTGAGTACCTTGAGGGGTGCAGTTTTTAGAATGGTGTCACTTTTGGGTATTTTCTGCCATATAGACCCCTCAAAGTGACTTCAAATGTGAGGTGGTCCCTAAAAAAAATGGCTTTGTAAATTTTGCTGTAAAAATGAGAAATCGCTGGTCAACTTTTAACCCTTATAATTTCCTAACAAAAAAAATTTTGGTTCCAAAATTGTGCTGATGTAAAGTAGACATGTGGGAAATGTTATTTCTTAACTATTTTGTGTGATATATTTCTCTGTTTTAAGGGAATAAAAATTCAAAGTTTGAAAATTGCAAAATTTTAAAAATTTTCGCCATATTTGCGTTTTTTTTCAAAAATAAACGCAAGTTATATCGAAGAAATTTTACCACTAACATGAAGTACAATATGTCACGAGAAAACAATCTCAGAATCGCGAAGATCCGTTGAAGCGTTCCAGAGTTATAACCTCATAAAGAGACAGTGGTCAGAATTGTAAAAATTGGCCCGGTCATTAACGTGCAAACCACCCTTGGGGGTGAAGGGGTTAAAATAATAAAATCCGATTGGTCCCAGATATACACATATTCTGGATACACATATTCTGGATACTTAATGTTCCTTGAAATAATAGATTACTAATTAATACGGGTAGTGAACCTTCCATGTAGCATAGGTAATTAGTGAGCCATTATTGTGTATAGTTATGGTTTGACCTGTGTTTACTAATCATCAGTTCTTGTCTTGCCCTAAGCAATCGACGGTTCAGTAGGCATGTGCCTGTCATGCCTGGTGACGACATCCTCTAGTTGAGAATCAGCTTTTTTAGTCACCGCTCAGTAGCTTTCCCTGACTCATTTTCCATAACTTTTTTTCTGACTGATGTATAGCAGCATAATTTTTATAAATACTCCTCATTGTATTACAGAAAACCCAAATGACTTTGGTAATAAGCAAGAAGGCGAAAGGGTAGCCCCCTCTTTTCATCCTCTGCTCAGTATAACTAAAAATAGACTGGGTTTGAAAAGAAAAAAAGAGCATAACCTTTGAATTATTATGCCATCATTTTCATGTAGAACAAATCTTAAAGTGAACCTCTCATGTGCGATAATGCTATTACTCTACAGATACAGGGTTCATCGGCAGGTTAATAGCATTATGAAGGTGCCCGGCTGCAATGCTTAAAGTGCGGAACCCAGGAAAAAAATGAATTTAATTCCTCCCAGGAGCTGCCGGCTTTCAGTTATGAAGGTCGACCTGGAGCAAATGTAAGGGATTGTAGGATTAACCCCTTTAAACTCTCTATGCTGCTAATGTATGTATGTATGTGTGTATATATATATACAATTTGTACTGTTGCGTAATTTCATGTTAAAAATATGCATATTTGTTGTTACTGCACCTTATGTATTATAGGGACAGTGCAGTCTGGGTTATGGCCACTAGATGGTGCATTAGAGCATGTATTATACAAATAAGGTTTAGCTGAGCTGTAAATAGTTACTGTAGGAGGGGTCACTTAGTTTAGAGGGAAAGAGCTTCCTGGTTAGAGTCAGTCAGGGCGGGGAGCCCTAAGAGCTCAGGTGGCCTCTGGCCCGAGCCAGCTAGATATCCCGCAACGTTTGTACAGTCATGGCCAAAAGTTTTGAGAATGACACAAATATTAATTTTTACAAAGTCTACTGCTTCACTTTTTCTAATGGCAATTTGCATATACTCCAGAATGTTATAAAGAGTGATCAGCTTAACAGCAATTACTTGCAAAGTCAATATTTGGCTAGAAAATGAACTTTATCCCCCAAAACACAAGTCAACATCATTGCAGCCCTGCCTGAAAAGGACCAGCTAATCTTTTTTCAGTGATTGCTCCATTAACACAGGTGTGGGTGTTGATGAGGACATGGCTGGAGATCAATCTGTCATGATTAAGTAAGAATGACACCACTGGACACTTTAAAAGGAGGCTGGTGCTTGGCATCATTGTTTCTCTTCTGTTAACCATGGTTATCTCTAAAGAAACACGTGCAGTCATCATTGCAATGCACAAAAATGACCTAACAGGGAAGAGTATCGCAGCTAGAAAGATTGCACCTCAGTCAACAATCTATTGCATCATCAAGAACTTCAAGGAGAGAGGTTCCATTGTTGCCAAAAAGGCTTCAGGGCGCCCAAGAAAGAACAGCAAGCGCCAGGACCGTCTCTTAAAAGTGTTTCAGCTGCGGGATCGGGCTACCAGCAGTGCAGAGCTTGCTCAGGAATGGCAGCAGGCAGGTGTGAGTGCATCTGCACGCACTGTGAGGCGGAGACTCTTGGAGCAAGGCCTGGTCTCAAGGAGGGCAGCAAAGAAGCCACTTCTCTCCAGAAAAAACATCATGGACAGACTGATATTCTGCAGAAGGTACAAGCAGTGGACTGCTGAGCACTGGGGTAAAGTTATTTTCTCTGATGAATCCCCTTTTCGATTGTTTGGGACATCAGGAAAACGCCTAATTCGGAGAAGACAAGGTGAGCGCTACCACCAGTCTTGTCTAATGCCAACTGTTAAGCATCCTGAAACCATTCATGTGTGGGGTTACTTCTCAGCCAAGGGAATCGGCTCTCTCACAGTCTTGCCTAAAAACACAGCCATGAATAAAGAATGGTACCAGAATGTCCTCCAAGAGCAACTTCTCACAACCCTCCAAGAGCAGTTTGGCGATCAACAATGCCTTTTCCAGCATGATGGAACACCTTGCCATAAAGCAAAGGTGATAACTAAATGGCTCAGGGAACAAAACATAGAGATTTTGGGTCCATGGCCTGGAAACTCCCCAGATCTTAATCCCATTGAGAACTTGTGGTCAATCATCAAGAGACGGGTGGACAAACAAAAACCTAAAAATTCTGACAAAATGAAAGCATTGATTGTGCAAGAATGGACTGCTATCAGTCAGGATTTGGTCCAGAAGTTGATTAAGAGCATGCCAGGGAGAATTGCAGAGGTCCTGAAGAAGAAGGGTCAACACTGCAAATATTGACTTGCTGCATTAACTCATTCTAACTGTCAATATAAGCTTTTGTTTCTCATATGTTTGCAATTATTATATTTCTGTCTGTGATAAAAACATCTGTCAAACACACATAAAAACCAGAGGGCAGCAGATCATGTGAAAATATAATATTTGTGTCATTCTCAAAACTTTTGGCCATGACTGTATAGAAGTGAGTGCCCAGTAATCCAGAACATGGAGGAACAGCAGAGAGACCGCTACAGGAGAAGCAGTCAAGTTACAGCTGCAGAAGTGTGTAGAGGAGTTACCAGTAAAGTGACTGGAGGAGAAACTATAGGGCAGGACAGATGGGCAGTTACTCGTCATGTGGCAGTTACTAGCATTGTCAGATGCCTTTAAGGCTGGGGTGAAACAGCCAGGAGAACTCGCAGAAGAAGCCAGGCTGCACAGAGAGGATACAGAGGAAACGTACAGAGCTGTATGTCCTGTTAAGGAGCTGTGTGATAGAGCAAGGAAGGAAAGGAAGGAAGATGTGATGTGTGATATTAAAGCTGCTGTAAATGTTGTACTGGATCTGGATGTACTGCGAAGTTCTGAGAGTAAAGTTTTGCATTTTGTATTTCACCTCGACTGTGTCACCAATCATTCACTTAAAGGCAAGGGTAACCTCACAAGAAGGAGAGAGAACCTCATCAGTCCCCGGAATGGAGAGGCAAGTGTACTACATAGGAAATGTGGTTTGTCTGTAGAGGGAGGCCAGGGTATACAATGCCCGCAGTACTCAGCCACGACTACTTCCCTGGCCGACCTTTACAATTGGCAGTAGTCGGCAGGATGCCGACACTTTATAGTGCGGAGGAACCGTAAGAAGAGATAAAAATTCAAGTGTGACCAGTGAGGAGATAAAAAGAGATGCTGAAGAGAAATTGAATGTGACAAGTATGACCCCAGGAGTGCGGGTTGAAGATACTGCAATTGTGAGTAAATTACCGGATGTGACTGAAGAACTAAATGTGGAAGAGACTGTGATTGTCACTGACAAAGTGAGTGACAAGATGGCGGCCATGAAGATGGAGGGCTTTGGTGCCAAAAAGGACTGTAGATTATGCCACCTGAGGAAGACGGACTCACTCCGTTGAAACGCGTTGTGGATTCATTGTTTTACCATAATTTTTAATAATTTTTAATAAATGAAGATTGTCATTTACTAAGAAGATTCCTGTCTTTTGCGCCCTGCTGACCGGGTTTTCAAGAATCTTTCTCAAAAAGGACTGTAATGACACCCTTCATGGGCGTGACGGTGCAGTAATGGCGCCAACAGAATGCTGTCAACAACTCTTGGCGGCCCCTGGTGGGAGCGCCGAAGAAGGAGAAGAACACGCCCCTTGTACCCCTCGAAAATGGGTGGAGAGGCCAGAAATGACCCCACCCTGGGGCCTAGAAGAAAGGCCTGTTTGCAGCTGCACACGTCAACGCATGCCACGTGAGGATGACGCCACAGAAGAGTACCTGTTACCGGCGGAGAAGAATCACCGGTGGCTGCCGGAACCCGAGCCACTATGTCTACTCAGCCCAGAACATCAGTGGGGGCCGGAACTTCCTCTTGCGGAGCCAAGATTGCTACATCCTCTGGAGCACGGATTTCGCCAACGGGAAGATGGAATCACGTTGGGAGATGGAATCTTCTCGGTGGGAGATGGAACCAAGTCACCGGGAGTCGGAGACCAAGGAACCAGAAACAGCGACCGCCCGGACGAACCCACGGGGGAAGTAAAGATTGAGCTGGTACTACATCGTCAGGAGCAAGACCGTGCAGCTGCAGCCATGGAGGAGTTCAGTAGTCGCGAGACGGGTGTGTACAGGATGCTGTATCAGGAAGTGGTGAGTACACCTCAGCCCTTGTCCCTGGGGGACCGACCTGTTCCTCAGTCGTGTATCCCGGAAAGCGGGCCCCTTGATCGGTCATTTGGCCCCCAGGTCCAGAAGACCATACCTACAGCCAGTACTAGTGCAACGTTGGGCGTCCCTTATTCCGCTCAGACAGCGGAGAGTGTAGCTGAGGGCAGGAGCAAAAAACCACAAAGGCAGCCAAACACCAGAGAGGTTGGAAACTAATAGGTTGCAGAACCCTAAACTAACCGCACAACTAGAAGCAGCCATGGGACGTTCCTACGGTGCCCTAGACGCCTCGTCACAGCCGGAGAGATTAGTTACCCCTGAAGATGTAAAGAGGAACGCTAACTGCCCCGGAGTAGAGCCCCAAAAGAATAGGAAGCCCCCAAACATATAATGGCGGTTAGACAAGATGAAAACATGAACACAGACAGAAAATAGAATGAGTAAACGATGGGGCCCAAAACTGTCTAGATAGGGCAGTACAGGAGAGAATACTGTCTGCAACCCAGAAAAACCCTAGGAAAAACTCCAACACTTTTGAATCCAAAAATGCTGAGACCACATGGTCTCGACCACCTATATCAGATCTCTGGTGTGAACACGCAGCTACCCAGCAGTAAAAAATCACAAGAATAGAGCAAATGAACAAATACAAAAAGAGAACAGAGACCAGCACAAGCCCCCAAAGGGGACCCGGCTGAACTCAAAAAGCAAGGCAGCAAATACAAGGAAAATCAAACCACAGAAAAAAAAAACAGAAAGTAACTTATCGGGGTGATAGCAGGATACAGGAGACAGCAGAAAAGCAAGCTGATTTCCAACCTAGACCAGGAATTAACAATTGATCACCGGCGATGATCATGGGAGGTCAGCTCACTTATATCAGGCCAGTCCGTCCCACCTGATAACCATTCATTAATTGCAGGTGGTGGACTTTTGCTGTTCAACATAGGTTCAATACCCTCAGCAACCACCAGAGGGAGCCTCAGCTCTGAAGTCGTCTCCAACACGTTCACAACAGGAGAGCCCATTATTATCCCACTCTGTAATTTTCTAAGTTGGACTGCGAAGATATACATAAAGTTGATGTGCGTGTACACTCTTAGAAAAAAATATTTCAGGTGTGCAATATATCACGTGACTCTATGTTTCACTCATTCAGCTTCTGGGGCATTGAGAATGGATTGTATGATAAGCATTTCAATTTTCTAGAGCGTTTTAGTCTTAAATAATTTTGTAGCTATTTTGGGTACTTGTTGATTTAATAATCTTTTTTATTTGTTGGGTCACCAAAATAATAATTTTACCATTTTTTTGTGACACAGGGCTGTCTTTTAAGACCTCAATAGATTTTTTTTAAGTTTTATTAAGAGGACAGTGGTAATACAAAAAGTAAAATAAAAAAAATATTTTTTTTACATTTGACAAATTGATGCTTAACCCCTTTTTTGACTTACTGATTTTCCCTTTTTGCAATTTTGTTTTTTCCATCCCTTGTTCCAAGAACCATAACTTTTTTATTTTTCTGTTGACATAGCCGTATGAAGATGCCTAGCTAGTATTCTACAGTCATTTCGATATTTAGTATGTCTAGACTGGTATGAACAGGGTGGCATCCACTTTATGGGTTTGACATGGACGAGGTGTTCTTTTTTTCATTTTTTTTTTGTTATTAAACATCACTCCAAGAGGTAATTTTTTGCACTTTTCCACTGTAATTGTAGAATTAACTGAGGCCATACTTGCAAGGTAAAGCAGCCCCATTGTGCCAGAATGCGCCCACCTAGTAGAAAATGAACTCGGCACTCAACTTTAGTATAGTGAGAATAAAGATTTTTATTCACAGTAGTAACACGAAACGTTTCGGTCCTATATCATGGACCTTCATCAGTCACTACATTTATAAAAACAGAAGAAAAAAATTATATTAACAAAATAAAGTATGTACAATCAAAATTTTGGTCAATAGTAAAGGTAGAGAGTAGTTGTATACAATGCTTCAGGAGATTTAGGGAGCAATCATAGGTCAGAGTTGTATCAGAGGTATCACAAAGGCAGAAAGAATATATATAGTGAGGACATACCAGATACTACTGGGAAGGGGGTTGATCCACATAGGGAAGAAAGAAAGGGCTGGATATAGCTGTAGGTGAAAATAAGATAAACGTAAGTGCCGATATACTTTTATGTATAAGTAGATTTTGTGCCTATGCCTGTAAATGTGACATACCCTGTGTTGGTGGGGTGAGATGAGGAAGAGGACAATGCCTCTATTGCACTAGTAACCTGTAGAAACAGCGCAAAACATAGATACCATAAATATCACAACTATCAATATGATGGTGAAGCGGTGGAGCCGCTATACTTGTCTGTGACTGACCTGTTGTGAAGGAGTCCGGTAGTGAGGATAGGTCTCTGCATTGGACGCGGTGTCCACCGCTAGTCTGAGTGCAGAGAAAGCTAGAAAGCAGCATGTATATGAGAGGAAGAGGCGGGACTATAGTGTCAGTCAAACAGAGCATTAGACAGGAAGTGAGGTGGCAGGAAGTTAATGGACATGTGTTCCAAGTGAATACTAGGTAACCAGAGGCCGTCCTACAGGTGGGAGGAGTAAAGGAGCAGCGTGCTGATGGAGATGTGCCCAACAGGATGACGTGGCAGCATTATAGTATTTAATACAAGCGGCTCTAAAGTGAATGAAAGAGAGGCATGTTAGTACAAGCATAAAGGAGTTTACAGCAATAAATATTGCGATCTTATACATTAGCTTAAAGCGATATACATAACAGGCTTGCAGCATCAGTATGCGTCAAAAGGGGCATAACAGTAATATGAGTACTGATTTAGTACATTATCATAAGACAGTATGGAAGACAAATCTGCAGGCAACAAGGAATAATAAATAACCACCTAACAGAGATCAAAGCAGCATGTGGTAAATGACAGGTGATGTGTAAACATCTGTATGCATCATTTATAAAGTAAAAGGGTGTCACAGCAAAATTCATATAGTGCGTTATCAGAAGACAGTATGGGAAAATGGCAGCACGGATTATTAAATAAATAAACACCTGGCTGAGATCAACATATCATGTGGTTTATGGCAAGTGATGTATAAAAAAGGGGGGGTGGGGGAATTATAGCCTCAGTGGTCATATGCAGAATTACATGAAGGAGAGTAAATCGTATTCACGATTAAGACCCTTAGGTGATAGAGTGTCTAGGGTGTGTATCCAATACGCCTCTCTCCTTTTCAATTGACGTATGCGGTCGCCTCCTCGTCGTGAATGTGGTATTTGTTCCAAAACTTGGTATTTTAGTTGGGCTATGGTATGTCCCATTGTGATGAAGTGGTGTGGGATGGGGAGTAAGGTATTCTTACATCTTATGGTTGATTTGTGTTTTGAAATGCGTTGTTTTACAGGTTGACTAGTTTCCCCAACATATAATAACCCACAAGGACACTTAATCACGTATATCACGAAGGCCGTGTCGCAAGTAAAGAAACCACGGACTCTAAATGTTTTTCCCGTATATGGGTGATGGATGGTTTCTCCTCTGAGTACGTTATTACATTGAGTGCATCCCAGACATGGGAAAGTGCCCGTTCTTGGTTTTTTCAGGAATTGTTGTGTAGTTCCTGATTTTTTAGGGCCTAAGTCAGCTCTGATCAATGCATCCCTTAGGTTGGGTGCACGGCGGAAGCATGGGAGAAAAGGTCTAGAGAATTCTTTAATGTCCGGGTGCGCAGTCTGGAGGAGCGGCCAATGTTGGCGAATGGATTTGTGCAATATATACGCATAGGGGTGGTAATGGTGTACGAAAGCAATTCTGCCCCCCATATCTTGTTTATTGCGAGTGACCGTAGTTCTGGAACGATCCAGGACCCCTTGTGGATAGCCCTCTCTCTAAATTTTGAATTCATTTCTGAGAGGCGGGTTTCCTGAGTGGTATGATCGGAGACGATCTTTTTGACCCGATAGAATTGGGATGTCGGAATGGATTTCTTCATGGCGACTGGATGGAAGCTATTAAAATGAAGTAAGCTGTTACGATCTGTCGGTTTGACATATAGATCAGTGGATAAACAGCCACTGGAATCCTTTATAATCACAGTGTCTAGGAAATTGATCCTGGAGTGGTCGTGTGAGATGGTAAAGCTGAGTCCGGGCCAAGAGCAATTCAGAAATTGATGAAAGAATGCTAAGGACTCGAACGTGCCCCCCCATATGCAGAAGACATCGTCTATGTAACGTTTCCAGACAATGGCGTTGTTCTTGAATAGAGGGTTTGTGTAGATCAATGTCTCCTCAAAATGGGCCATGTAGCAATTTGCATATGGGGGTGCTACGTTCGAGCCCATTGCGGTCCCGCGTATCTGCAGGTAGAAATCATCCTGGAACATAAAGTAGTTGTGTTTAAGTACGATGGTTAACAGATCCAGACAGAGAGCGATCTCTGCTGGATTAAAGTCCGATTTTTCAAGTAAGCGTTGGACAGACCGTATACCGTTCTCATGAGGTATGGAAGTGTAGAGGTCTTTTACGTCAAATGTGACTAATAGGGAATTAGCTGGAACTTGATTGATGGAACGGATCATGTCCAGAAACGCTCCAGTGTCCAAAATGAATGATTTGCTAGTTTTGATTAGAGGAGTGAAGATTTTTTCTAGATAAATTGCCAATGGTGAGAAAATGGAGTCCAAGGCGGCCACGATTGGCCTGCCAGGGGGTTGCTGGAGGTTCTTATGGATTTTGGGGAGTATGTAGAATACAGGGATGATCGGATTATGAGAGATTAGAAACTCATGAGTTTTACTGTCCAGGATGCCTGCATCACAATGTTGTCTTAGTGTGTCGCTAATGCGGGTCCGTATATCATTGGTGGGATCACGCGGTAATTTCTGATAAATAGTGATGTTGTCGAGTTGCCGGAGTGCCTCAGAGATGTAATATGAGCGGTCCATCACGACAATTGCACCCCCTTTATCCGCAGGTTTTATGATGATATTTTTATCATCTTGTAAGGATTTAAGGGCATGATGATCAGTAGCCGTGAGGTTATGTGGGTAGTGTAATTTGCCTTTTTCCATGTCAGATTTAAGACCATGGAAAGAGGAATAAATGAAATTAATAAAGGTCTCAAGAGCATTCGATCCGGGGGGAGGTCTGAAGAGGCTCTTTGTTCTCAGGCCCAGATTAGTGGCTGAGAGTCGTCCCGGTTCTCCCGGAGACTGTATAGGTCTAGGTGCGGGAGGTTGAGAAAAATACACCCGTAGTCGTAGGGAACGAAAAAACCTTTGAAGGTCCATTTCAAGTTCAAATGTCCTATATTTGTAAGAGGGGCAGAAGGAAAGTCCTTTTTGGAGGACATAATATTCTGCGATACTCAAAGTCCTGGATGAGATGTTAATGACGAGTGGGCACATACCTGGGAACGAGTTGTCCGTATTTGATTCAGATTGTCCCTTCGGTCTGTGCCCCCGTCTGGTCCTCTTCGTCTTGTTTGGCGTCTGCGTGGGCCTAAAAAAGGAATAGGAGCAGAAGAAAGGCCACCTCTGTCCTGTTCTGAGCCGGAGGTAGAGGCATCGGTTGAAGATCTTTGACCTGGACGATAGGAAGGTCGCCATGAAGAGGGTCTCTCTCGCCACTTGTAGACACGATCTAGGTTATAGTCCTCTAGATCTCGGGCAAATTTCTGGCTCTTGCGATCCTCTATGTCCTTTCTGTGTTGAATTATGTTGTTATTTATCTGTGATTTTAAGGAGGAGATTTCCTCTGGTGTCCCCGTGGAAGACAGTTGTGCCTCGATGGAGCCAACTTGCTCGGTGCTGGTAGCTATGGCCTTTTGCAAGTTCTCTACGGTTAAAAGCATGAGGTCGAAAGAGCACTTGTTAAGTATTTGTTCATATTTTTGACAATATTCAGTGGAGTCAGAGAAGAGGGTGGGACGAAGGGGTACTCGTAGGCCCGTGGAATTCTCTGAACTCTAATATATTCAGTGAGAGTGGCACAGTGCAATTCTAGGTTTGTACGGTGGCGTAATTCTCTCTCTAAATCGCGTCCACGGGTCTCCCGAGGGGGAGCCTTGAGGAAATCACTTGAAAGGGTGGTCTGAGCTAGGATTCTCGATGTCTCATCAGCATTATACGAAAAAGTGAGAGAGGATAGTGACATGACCAAAGATGGCGTGCTACACGTATGGGTATATCATATGAAAAAATAACCGTGTGCACAACCAAGAAGGTGCCAGAGTAGGTTCCCAAACCGTATCTAATAGAAAATGAACTCGGCACTCAACTTTAGTATAGTGAGAATAAAGATTTTTATTCACAGTAGTAACACGAAACGTTTCGGTCCTATATCATGGACCTTCATCAGTCACTACATTTATAAAAACAGAAGAAAAAAATTATATTAACAAAATAAAGTATGTACAATCAAAATTTTGGTCAATAGTAAAGGTAGAGAGTAGTTGTATACAATGCTTCAGGAGATTTAGGGAGCAATCATAGGTCAGAGTTGTATCAGAGGTATCACAAAGGCAGAAAGAATATATATGGTGAGGACATACCAGATACTACTGGGACGGGGGTTGATCCACATAGGGAAGAAAGAAAGGGCTGGATATAGCTGTAGGTGAAAATAAGATAAACGTAAGTGCCGATATACTTTTATGTATAAGTAGATTTTGTGCCTATGCCTGTAGATGTGACATACCCTGTGTTGGTGGGGTGAGATGAGGAAGAGGACAATGCCTCTATTGCACTAGTAACCTGTAGAAACAGCGCAAAACATAGATACCATAAATATCACAACTATCAATATGATGGTGAAGCGGTGGAGCCGCTATACTTGTCTGTGACTGACCTGTTGTGAAGGAGTCCGGTAGTGAGGATAGGTCTCTGCATTGGACGCGGTGTCCACCGCTAGTCTGAGTGCAGAGAAAGCTAGAAAGCAGCATGTATATGAGAGGAAGAGGCGGGACTATAGTGTCAGTCTAACAGAGCATCAGACAGGAAGTGAGGTGGCAGGAAGTTAATGGACATGTGTTCCAAGTGAATACTAGGTAACCAGAGGCCGTCCTACAGGTGGGAGGAGTAAAGAAGCAGCGTGCTGATGGAGATGTGCCCAACAGGATGACGTGGCAGCATTATAGTATTTAATACAAGCGGCTCTAAAGTGAATGAAAGAGAGGCATGTTAGTACAAGCATAAAGGAGTTTACAGCAATAAATATTGCGATCTTGTACATTAGCTTAAAGCGATATACATAACAGGCTTGCAGCATCAGTATGCGTCAAAAGGGGCATAACAGTAATATGAGTACTGATTTAGTACATTATCATAAGACAGTATGGAAGACAAATCTGCAGGCAACAAGGAATAATAAATAACCACCTAACAGAGATCAAAGCAGCATGTGGTAAATGACAGGTGATGTGTAAACATCTGTATGCATCATTTATAAAGTAAAAGGGTGTCACAGCAAAATTCATATAGTGCGTTATCAGAAGACAGTATGGGAAAATGGGAGCACGGATTATTAAATAAATAAATACCTGGCTGAGATCAACATATCATGTGGTTTATGGCAAGTGATGTATAAAAAAGGGGGGGTGGGGGAATTATAGCCTCAGTGGTCATATGCAGAATTACATGAAGGAGAGTAAATCGTATTCACGATTAAGACCCTTAGGTGATAGAGTGTCTAGGGTGTGTATCCAATACGCCTCTCTCCTTTTCAATTGACGTATGCGGTCGCCTCCTCGTCGTGAATGTGGTATTTGTTCCAAAACTTGGTATTTTAGTTGGGCTATGGTATGTCCCATTGTGATGAAGTGGTGTGGGATGGGGAGTAAGGTATTCTTACATCTTATGGTTGATTTGTGTTTTGAAATGCGTTGTTTTACAGGTTGACTAGTTTCCCCAACATATAATAACCCACAAGGACACTTAATCACGTATATCACGAAGGCCGTGTCGCAAGTAAAGAAACCACGGACTCTAAATGTTTTTCCCGTATATGGGTGATGGATGGTTTCTCCTCTGAGTACGTTATTACATTGAGTGCATCCCAGACATGGGAAAGTGCCCGTTCTTGGTTTTTTCAGGAATTGTTGTGTAGTTCCTGATTTTTTAGGGCCTAAGTCAGCTCTGATCAATGCATCCCTTAGGTTGGGTGCACGGCGGAAGCATGGGAGAAAAGGTCTAGAGAATTCTTTAATGTCCGGGTGCGCAGTCTGGAGGAGCGGCCAATGTTGGCGAATGGATTTGTGCAATATATACGCATAGGGGTGGTAATGGTGTACGAAAGCAATTCTGCCCCCCATATCTTGTTTATTGCGAGTGACCGTAGTTCTGGAACGATCCAGGACCCCTTGTGGATAGCCCCTCTCTCTAAATTTTGAATTCATTTCTGAGAGGCGGGTTTCCTGAGTGGTATGATCGGAGACGATCTTTTTGACCCGATAGAATTGGGATGTCGGAATGGATTTCTTCATGGCGACTGGATGGAAGCTATTAAAATGAAGTAAGCTGTTACGATCTGTCGGTTTGACATATAGATCAGTGGATAAACAGCCACTGGAATCCTTTATAATCACAGTGTCTAGGAAATTGATCCTGGAGTGGTCGTGTGAGATGGTAAAGCTGAGTCCGGGCCAAGAGCAATTCAGAAATTGATGAAAGAATGCTAAGGACTCGAACGTGCCCCCCCATATGCAGAAGACATCGTCTATGTAACGTTTCCAGACAATGGCGTTGTTCTTGAATAGAGGGTTTGTGTAGATCAATGTCTCCTCAAAATGGGCCATGTAGCAATTTGCATATGGGGGTGCTACGTTCGAGCCCATTGCGGTCCCGCGTATCTGCAGGTAGAAATCATCCTGGAACATAAAGTAGTTGTGTTTAAGTACGATGGTTAACAGATCCAGACAGAGAGCGATCTCTGCTGGATTAAAGTCCGATTTTTCAAGTAAGCGTTGGACAGACCGTATACCGTTCTCATGAGGTATGGAAGTGTAGAGGTCTTTTACGTCAAATGTGACTAATAGGGAATTAGCTGGAACTTGATTGATGGAACGGATCATGTCCAGAAACGCTCCAGTGTCCAAAATGAATGATTTGCTAGTTTTGATTAGAGGAGTGAAGATTTTTTCTAGATAAATTGCCAATGGTGAGAAAATGGAGTCCAAGGCGGCCACGATTGGCCTGCCAGGGGGTTGCTGGAGGTTCTTATGGATTTTGGGGAGTATGTAGAATACAGGGATGATCGGATTATGAGAGATTAGAAACTCATGAGTTTTACTGTCCAGGATGCCTGCATCACAATGTTGTCTTAGTGTGTCGCTAATGCGGGTCCGTATATCATTGGTGGGATCACGCGGTAATTTCTGATAAATAGTGATGTTGTCGAGTTGCCGGGGTGCCTCAGAGATGTAATATGAGCGGTCCATCACGACAATTGCACCCCCTTTATCCGCAGGTTTTATGATGATATTTTTATCATCTTGTAAGGATTTAAGGGCATGATGATCAGTAGCCGTGAGGTTATGTGGGTAGTGTAATTTGCCTTTTTCCATGTCAGATTTAAGACCATGGAAAGAGGAATAAATGAAATCAATAAAGGTCTCAAGAGCATTCGATCCGGGGGGAGGTCTGAAGAGGCTCTTTGTTCTCAGGCCCAGATTAGTGGCTGAGAGTCGTCGCATGCTTCCGCCGTGCACCCAACCTAAGGGATGCATTGATCAGAGCTGACTTAGGCCCTAAAAAATCAGGAACTACACAACAATTCCTGAAAAAACCAAGAACGGGCACTTTCCCATGTCTGGGATGCACTCAATGTAATAACGTACTCAGAGGAGAAACCATCCATCACCCATATACGGGAAAAACATTTAGAGTCCGTGGTTTCTTTACTTGCGACACGGCCTTCGTGATATACGTGATTAAGTGTCCTTGTGGGTTATTATATGTTGGGGAAACTAGTCAACCTGTAAAACAACGCATTTCAAAACACAAATCAACCATAAGATGTAAGAATACCTTACTCCCCATCCCACACCACTTCATCACAATGGGACATACCATAGCCCAACTAAAATACCAAGTTTTGGAACAAATACCACATTCACGACGAGGAGGCGACCGCATACGTCAATTGAAAAGGAGAGAGGCGTATTGGATACACACCCTAGACACTCTATCACCTAAGGGTCTTAATCGTGAATACGATTTACTCTCCTTCATGTAATTCTGCATATGACCACTGAGGCTATAATTCCCCCACCCCCCCTTTTTTATACATCACTTGCCATAAACCACATGATATGTTGATCTCAGCCAGGTGTTTATTTATTTAATAATCCGTGCTCCCATTTTCCCATACTGTCTTCTGATAACGCACTATACCAATATGAATTTTGCTGTGACACCCTTTTACTTTATAAATGATGCATACAGATGTTTACACATCACCTGTCATTTACCACATGCTGCTTTGATCTCTGTTAGGTGGTTATTTATTATTCCTTGTTGCCTGCAGATTTGTCTTCCATACTGTCTTATGATAATGTACTAAATCAGTACTCATATTACTGTTATGCCCCTTTTGACGCATACTGATGCTGCAAGCCTGTTATGTATATCGCTTTAAGCTAATGTATAAGATCGCAATATTTATTGCTGTAAACTCCTTTATGCTTGTACTAACATGCCTCTCTTTCATTCACTTTAGAGCCGCTTGTATTAAATACTATAATGCTGCCACGTCATCCTGTTGGGCACATCTCCATCAGCACGCCGCTCCTTTACTCCTCCCACCTGTAGGACGGCCTCTGGTTACCTATTATTCACTTGGAACGCATGTCCATTAACTTCCTGCCACCTCACTTCCTGTCTAATGCTCTGTTTGACTGACACTATAGTCCCGCCTCTTCCTCTCATATACATGCTGCTTTCTAGCTTTCTCTGCACTCAGACTAGCGGTGGACACCGCGTCCAATGCAGAGACCTATCCTCACTACCGGACTCCTTCACAACAGGTCAGTCACAGACAAGTATATCGGCTCCACCGCTTCACCATCACATTGATAGTTGTGATATTTATGGTATCTATGTTTTGCGCTGTTTCTACAGGTTACTAGTGCAATAGAGGCATTGTCCTCTTCCTCATCTCACCCCACCAACACAGGGTATGTCACATCTACAGGCATAGGCACAAAATCTACTTATACATAAAAGTATATCGGCACTTACGTTTATCTTATTTTCACCTACAGCTATATCCAGCCCTTTCTTTCTTCCCTATGTGGATCAACCCCCGTCCCAGTAGTATCTGGTATGTCCTCACCATATATATTCTTTCTGCCTTTGTGATACCTCTGATACAACTCTGACCTATGATTGCTCCCTAAATCTCCTGAAGCATTGTATACAACTACTCTCTACCTTTACTATTGACCAAAATTTTGATTGTACATACTTTATTTTGTTAATATAATTTTTTTCTTCTGTTTTTATAATGTAGTGACTGATGAAGGTCCATGATATAGGACCGAAACGTTTCGTGTTACTACTGTGAATAAAAATCTTTATTCTCACTATACTAAAGTTGAGTGCCGAGTTCATTTTCTATTAGATACGGTTTGGGAACCTACTCTGGCACCTTCTTGGTTGTGCACACGGTTATTTTTTCATATGATATACCCATACGTGTAGCACGCCATCTTTGGTCATGTCACTATCCTCTCTCACTTTTTCGTATAATGCTGATGAGACATCGAGAATCCTAGCTCAGACCACCCTTTCAAGTGATTTCCTCAAGGCTCCCCCTCGGGAGACCCGTGGACGCGATTTAGAGAGAGAATTACGCCACCGCACAAACCTAGAATTGCACTGTGCCACTCTCACTGAATATATTAGAGTTCAGAGAATTCCACGGGGCCTACGAGTACCCCTTCGTCCCACCCTCTTCTCTGACTCCACTGAATATTGTCAAAAATATGAACAAATACTTAACAAGTGCTCTTTCGACCTCATGCTTTTAACCGTAGAGAACTTGCAAAAGGCCATAGCTACCAGCACCGAGCAAGTTGGCTCCATCGAGGCACAACTGTCTTCCACGGGGACACCAGAGGAAATCTCCTCCTTAAAATCACAGATAAATAACAACATAATTCAACACAGAAAGGACATAGAGGATCGCAAGCGCCAGAAATTTGCCCGAGATCTAGAGGACTATAACCTAGATCGTGTCTACAAGTGGCGAGAGAGACCCTCTTCATGGCGACCTTCCTATCGTCCAGGTCAAAGATCTTCAACCGATGCCTCTACCTCCGGCTCAGAACAGGACAGAGGTGGCCTTTCTTCTGCTCCTATTCCTTTTTTAGGCCCACGCAGACGCCAAACAAGACGAAGAGGACCAGACGGGGGCACAGACCGAAGGGACAATCTGAATCAAATACGGACAACTCGTTCCCAGGTATGTGCCCACTCGTCATTAACATCTCATCCAGGACTTTGAGTATCGCAGAATATTATGTCCTCCAAAAAGGACTTTCCTTCTGCCCCTCTTACAAATATAGGACATTTGAACTTGAAATGGACCTTCAAAGGTTTTTTCGTTCCCTACGACTACGGGTGTATTTTTCTCAACCTCCCGCACCTAGACCTATACAGTCTCCGGGAGAACCGGGACGACTCTCAGCCACTAATCTGGGCCTGAGAACAAAGAGCCTCTTCAGACCTCCCCCCGGATCGAATGCTCTTGAGACCTTTATTGATTTCATTTATTCCTCTTTCCATGGTCTTAAATCTGACATGGAAAAAGGCAAATTACACTACCCACATAACCTCACGGCTACTGATCATCATGCCCTTAAATCCTTACAAGATGATAAAAATATCATCATAAAACCTGCGGATAAAGGGGGTGCAATTGTCGTGATGGACCGCTCATATTACATCTCTGAGGCACTCCGGCAACTCGACAACATCACTATTTATCAGAAATTACCGCGTGATCCCACCAATGATATACGGACCCGCATTAGCGACACACTAAGACAACATTGTGATGCAGGCATCCTGGACAGTAAAACTCATGAGTTTCTAATCTCTCATAATCCGATCATCCCTGTATTCTACATACTCCCCAAAATCCATAAGAACCTCCAGCAACCCCCTGGCAGGCCAATCGTGGCCGCCTTGGACTCCATTTTCTCACCATTGGCAATTTATCTAGAAAAAATCTTCACTCCTCTAATCAAAACTAGCAAATCATTCATTTTGGACACTGGAGCGTTTCTGGACATGATCCGTTCCATCAATCAAGTTCCAGCTAATTCCCTATTAGTCACATTTGACGTAAAAGACCTCTACACTTCCATACCTCATGAGAACGGTATACGGTCTGTCCAACGCTTACTTGAAAAATCGGACTTTAATCCAGCAGAGATCGCTCTCTGTCTGGATCTGTTAACCATCGTACTTAAACACAACTACTTTATGTTCCAGGATGATTTCTACCTGCAGATACGCGGGACCGCAATGGGCTCGAACGTAGCACCCCCATATGCAAATTGCTACATGGCCCATTTTGAGGAGACATTGATCTACACAAACCCTCTATTCAAGAACAACGCCATTGTCTGGAAACGTTACATAGACGATGTCTTCTGCATATGGGGGGGCACGTTCGAGTCCTTAGCATTCTTTCATCAATTTCTGAATTGCTCTTGGCCCGGACTCAGCTTTACCATCTCACACGACCACTCCAGGATCAATTTCCTAGACACTGTGATTATAAAGGATTCCAGTGGCTGTTTATCCACTGATCTATATGTCAAACCGACAGATCGTAACAGCTTACTTCATTTTAATAGCTTCCATCCAGTCGCCATGAAGAAATCCATTCCGACATCCCAATTCTATCGGGTCAAAAAGATCGTCTCCGATCATACCACTCAGGAAACCCGCCTCTCAGAAATGAATTCAAAATTTAGAGAGAGGGGCTATCCACAAGGGGTCCTGGATCGTTCCAGAACTACGGTCACTCGCAATAAACAAGATATGGGGGGCAGAATTGCTTTCGTACACCATTACCACCCCTATGCGTATATATTGCACAAATCCATTCGCCAACATTGGCCGCTCCTCCAGACTGCGCACCCGGACATTAAAGAATTCTCTAGACCTTTTCTCCCATGCTTCCGCCGTGCACCCAACCTAAGGGATGCATTGATCAGAGCTGACTTAGGCCCTAAAAAATCAGGAACTACACAACAATTCCTGAAAAAACCAAGAACGGGCACTTTCCCATGTCTGGGATGCACTCAATGTAATAACGTACTCAGAGGAGAAACCATCCATCACCCATATACGGGAAAAACATTTAGAGTCCGTGGTTTCTTTACTTGCGACACGGCCTTCGTGATATACGTGATTAAGTGTCCTTGTGGGTTATTATATGTTGGGGAAACTAGTCAACCTGTAAAACAACGCATTTCAAAAAACACAAATCAACCATAAGATGTAAGAATACCTTACTCCCCATCCCACACCACTTCATCACAATGGGACATACCATAGCCCAACTAAAATACCAAGTTTTGGAACAAATACCACATTCACGACGAGGAGGCGACCGCATACGTCAATTGAAAAGGAGAGAGGCGTATTGGATACACACCCTAGACACTCTATCACCTAAGGGTCTTAACCGTGAATACGATTTACTCTCCTTCATGTAATTCTGCATATGACCACTGAGGCTATAATTCCCCCACCCCCCCTTTTTCATACATCACTTGCCATAAACCACATGATATGTTGATCTCAGCCAGGTGTTTATTTATTTAATAATCCGTGCTCCCATTTTCCCATACTGTCTTCTGATAACGCACTATATGAATTTTGCTGTGACACCCTTTTACTTTATAAATGATGCATACAGATGTTTACACATCACCTGTCATTTACCACATGCTGCTTTGATCTCTGTTAGGTGGTTATTTATTATTCCTTGTTGCCTGCAGATTTGTCTTCCATACTGTCTTATGATAATGTACTAAATCAGTACTCATATTACTGTTATGCCCCTTTTGACGCATACTGATGCTGCAAGCCTGTTATGTATATCGCTTTAAGCTAATGTACAAGATCGCAATGTTTATTGCTGTAAACTCCTTCATGCTTGTACTAACATGCCTCTCTTTCATTCACTTTAGAGCCGCTTGTATTAAATACTATAATGCTGCCACGTCATCCTGTTGGGCACATCTCCATCAGCACGCTGCTCCTTTACTCCTCCCACCTGTAGGACGGCCTCTGGTTACCTAGTATTCACTTGGAACACATGTCCATTAACTTCCTGCCACCTCACTTCCTGTCTGATGCTCTGTTAGACTGACACTATAGTCCCGCCTCTTCCTCTCATATACATGCTGCTTTCTAGCTTTCTCTGCACTCAGACTAGCGGTGGACACCGCGTCCAATGCAGAGACCTATCCTCACTACCGGACTCCTTCACAACAGGTCAGTCACAGACAAGTATATCGGCTCCACCGCTTCACCATCACATTGATAGTTGTGATATTTATGGTATCTATGTTTTGCGCTGTTTCTACAGGTTACTAGTGCAATAGAGGCATTGTCCTCTTCCTCATCTCACCCCACCAACACAGGGTATGTCACATCTACAGGCATAGGCACAAAATCTACTTATACATAAAAGTATATCGGCACTTACGTTTATCTTATTTTCACCTACAGCTATATCCAGCCCTTTCTTTCTTCCCTATGTGGATCAACCCCCGTCCCAGTAGTATCTGGTATGTCCTCACCATATATATTCTTTCTGCCTTTGTGATACCTCTGATACAACTCTGACCTATGATTGCTCCCTAAATCTCCTGAAGCATTGTATACAACTACTCTCTACCTTTACTATTGACCAAAATTTTGATTGTACATACTTTATTTTGTTAATATAATTTTTTTCTTCTGTTTTTATAAATGTAGTGACTGATGAAGGTCCATGATATAGGACCGAAACGTTTCGTGTTACTACTGTGAATAAAAATCTTTATTCTCACTATACTAAAGTTGAGTGCCGAGTTCATTTTCTATTAGATACGGTTTGGGAACCTACTCTGGCACCTTCTTGGTTGTGCACACGGTTATTTTTTCATATGATATACCCATACGTGTAGCACGCCATCTTTGGTCATGTCACTATCCTCTCTCACTTTTTCGTATAATGCTGATGAGACATCGAGAATCCTAGCTCAGACCACCCTTTCAAGTGATTTCCTCAAGGCTCCCCCTCGGGAGACCCGTGGACGCGATTTAGAGAGAGAATTACGCCACCGCACAAACCTAGAATTGCACTGTGCCACTCTCACTGAATATATTAGAGTTCAGAGAATTCCACGGGGCCTACGAGTACCCCTTCGTCCCACCCTCTTCTCTGACTCCACTGAATATTGTCAAAAATATGAACAAATACTTAACAAGTGCTCTTTCGACCTCATGCTTTTAACCGTAGAGAACTTGCAAAAGGCCATAGCTACCAGCACCGAGCAAGTTGGCTCCATCGAGGCACAACTGTCTTCCACGGGGACACCAGAGGAAATCTCCTCCTTAAAATCACAGATAAATAACAACATAATTCAACACAGAAAGGACATAGAGGATCGCAAGCGCCAGAAATTTGCCCGAGATCTAGAGGACTATAACCTAGATCGTGTCTACAAGTGGCGAGAGAGACCCTCTTCATGGCGACCTTCCTATCGTCCAGGTCAAAGATCTTCAACCGATGCCTCTACCTCCGGCTCAGAACAGGACAGAGGTGGCCTTTCTTCTGCTCCTATTCCTTTTTTAGGCCCACGCAGACGCCAAACAAGACGAAGAGGACCAGACGGGGGCACAGACCGAAGGGACAATCTGAATCAAATACGGACAACTCGTTCCCAGGTATGTGCCCACTCGTCATTAACATCTCATCCAGGACTTTGAGTATCGCAGAATATTATGTCCTCCAAAAAGGACTTTCCTTCTGCCCCTCTTACAAATATAGGACATTTGAACTTGAAATGGACCTTCAAAGGTTTTTTCGTTCCCTACGACTACGGGTGTATTTTTCTCAACCTCCCGCACCTAGACCTATACAGTCTCCGGGAGAACCGGGACGACTCTCAGCCACTAATCTGGGCCTGAGAACAAAGAGCCTCTTCAGACCTCCCCCCGGATCGAATGCTCTTGAGACCTTTATTGATTTCATTTATTCCTCTTTCCATGGTCTTAAATCTGACATGGAAAAAGGCAAATTACACTACCCACATAACCTCACGGCTACTGATCATCATGCCCTTAAATCCTTACAAGATGATAAAAATATCATCATAAAACCTGCGGATAAAGGGGGTGCAATTGTCGTGATGGACCGCTCATATTACATCTCTGAGGCACTCCGGCAACTCGACAACATCACTATTTATCAGAAATTACCGCGTGATCCCACCAATGATATACGGACCCGCATTAGCGACACACTAAGACAACATTGTGATGCAGGCATCCTGGACAGTAAAACTCATGAGTTTCTAATCTCTCATAATCCGATCATCCCTGTATTCTACATACTCCCCAAAATCCATAAGAACCTCCAGCAACCCCCTGGCAGGCCAATCGTGGCCGCCTTGGACTCCATTTTCTCACCATTGGCAATTTATCTAGAAAAAATCTTCACTCCTCTAATCAAAACTAGCAAATCATTCATTTTGGACACTGGAGCGTTTCTGGACATGATCCGTTCCATCAATCAAGTTCCAGCTAATTCCCTATTAGTCACATTTGACGTAAAAGACCTCTACACTTCCATACCTCATGAGAACGGTATACGGTCTGTCCAACGCTTACTTGAAAAATCGGACTTTAATCCAGCAGAGATCGCTCTCTGTCTGGATCTGTTAACCATCGTACTTAAACACAACTACTTTATGTTCCAGGATGATTTCTACCTGCAGATACGCGGGACCGCAATGGACTCGAACGTAGCACCCCCATATGCAAATTGCTACATGGCCCATTTTGAGGAGACATTGATCTACACAAACCCTCTATTCAAGAACAACGCCATTGTCTGGAAACGTTACATAGACGATGTCTTCTGCATATGGGGGGGCACGTTCGAGTCCTTAGCATTCTTTCATCAATTTCTGAATTGCTCTTGGCCCGGACTCAGCTTTACCATCTCACACGACCACTCCAGGATCAATTTCCTAGACACTGTGATTATAAAGGATTCCAGTGGCTGTTTATCCACTGATCTATATGTCAAACCGACAGATCGTAACAGCTTACTTCATTTTAATAGCTTCCATCCAGTCGCCATGAAGAAATCCATTCCGACATCCCAATTCTATCGGGTCAAAAAGATCGTCTCCGATCATACCACTCAGGAAACCCGCCTCTCAGAAATGAATTCAAAATTTAGAGAGAGGGGCTATCCACAAGGGGTCCTGGATCGTTCCAGAACTACGGTCACTCGCAATAAACAAGATATGGGGGGCAGAATTGCTTTCGTACACCATTACCACCCCTATGCGTATATATTGCACAAATCCATTCGCCAACATTGGCCGCTCCTCCAGACTGCGCACCCGGACATTAAAGAATTCTCTAGACCTTTTCTCCCATGCTTCCGCCGTGCACCCAACCTAAGGGATGCATTGATCAGAGCTGACTTAGGCCCTAAAAAATCAGGAACTACACAACAATTCCTGAAAAAACCAAGAACGGGCACTTTCCCATGTCTGGGATGCACTCAATGTAATAACGTACTCAGAGGAGAAACCATCCATCACCCATATACGGGAAAAACATTTAGAGTCCGTGGTTTCTTTACTTGCGACACGGCCTTCGTGATATACGTGATTAAGTGTCCTTGTGGGTTATTATATGTTGGGGAAACTAGTCAACCTGTAAAACAACG
This sequence comes from Oophaga sylvatica, assembly GCA_033576555.1. Taxonomy (NCBI): domain Eukaryota; kingdom Metazoa; phylum Chordata; class Amphibia; order Anura; family Dendrobatidae; genus Oophaga; species Oophaga sylvatica. The sequence goes on from JARQOD010000003.1 coordinate 193,611,221, forward strand.
CATTTCAAAAAACACAAATCAACCATAAGATGTAAGAATACCTTACTCCCCATCCCACACCACTTCATCACAATGGGACATACCATAGCCCAACTAAAATACCAAGTTTTGGAACAAATACCACATTCACGACGAGGAGGCGACCGCATACGTCAATTGAAAAGGAGAGAGGCGTATTGGATACACACCCTAGACACTCTATCACCTAAGGGTCTTAACCGTGAATACGATTTACTCTCCTTCATGTAATTCTGCATATGACCACTGAGGCTATAATTCCCCCACCCCCCCTTTTTCATACATCACTTGCCATAAACCACATGATATGTTGATCTCAGCCAGGTGTTTATTTATTTAATAATCCGTGCTCCCATTTTCCCATACTGTCTTCTGATAACGCACTATATGAATTTTGCTGTGACACCCTTTTACTTTATAAATGATGCATACAGATGTTTACACATCACCTGTCATTTACCACATGCTGCTTTGATCTCTGTTAGGTGGTTATTTATTATTCCTTGTTGCCTGCAGATTTGTCTTCCATACTGTCTTATGATAATGTACTAAATCAGTACTCATATTACTGTTATGCCCCTTTTGACGCATACTGATGCTGCAAGCCTGTTATGTATATCGCTTTAAGCTAATGTACAAGATCGCAATGTTTATTGCTGTAAACTCCTTCATGCTTGTACTAACATGCCTCTCTTTCATTCACTTTAGAGCCGCTTGTATTAAATACTATAATGCTGCCACGTCATCCTGTTGGGCACATCTCCATCAGCACGCTGCTCCTTTACTCCTCCCACCTGTAGGACGGCCTCTGGTTACCTAGTATTCACTTGGAACACATGTCCATTAACTTCCTGCCACCTCACTTCCTGTCTGATGCTCTGTTAGACTGACACTATAGTCCCGCCTCTTCCTCTCATATACATGCTGCTTTCTAGCTTTCTCTGCACTCAGACTAGCGGTGGACACCGCGTCCAATGCAGAGACCTATCCTCACTACCGGACTCCTTCACAACAGGTCAGTCACAGACAAGTATATCGGCTCCACCGCTTCACCATCACATTGATAGTTGTGATATTTATGGTATCTATGTTTTGCGCTGTTTCTACAGGTTACTAGTGCAATAGAGGCATTGTCCTCTTCCTCATCTCACCCCACCAACACAGGGTATGTCACATCTACAGGCATAGGCACAAAATCTACTTATACATAAAAGTATATCGGCACTTACGTTTATCTTATTTTCACCTACAGCTATATCCAGCCCTTTCTTTCTTCCCTATGTGGATCAACCCCCGTCCCAGTAGTATCTGGTATGTCCTCACCATATATATTCTTTCTGCCTTTGTGATACCTCTGATACAACTCTGACCTATGATTGCTCCCTAAATCTCCTGAAGCATTGTATACAACTACTCTCTACCTTTACTATTGACCAAAATTTTGATTGTACATACTTTATTTTGTTAATATAATTTTTTTCTTCTGTTTTTATAAATGTAGTGACTGATGAAGGTCCATGATATAGGACCGAAACGTTTCGTGTTACTACTGTGAATAAAAATCTTTATTCTCACTATACTAAAGTTGAGTGCCGAGTTCATTTTCTATTAGATACGGTTTGGGAACCTACTCTGGCACCTTCTTGGTTGTGCACACGGTTATTTTTTCATATGATATACCCATACGTGTAGCACGCCATCTTTGGTCATGTCACTATCCTCTCTCACTTTTTCGTATAATGCTGATGAGACATCGAGAATCCTAGCTCAGACCACCCTTTCAAGTGATTTCCTCAAGGCTCCCCCTCGGGAGACCCGTGGACGCGATTTAGAGAGAGAATTACGCCACCGCACAAACCTAGAATTGCACTGTGCCACTCTCACTGAATATATTAGAGTTCAGAGAATTCCACGGGGCCTACGAGTACCCCTTCGTCCCACCCTCTTCTCTGACTCCACTGAATATTGTCAAAAATATGAACAAATACTTAACAAGTGCTCTTTCGACCTCATGCTTTTAACCGTAGAGAACTTGCAAAAGGCCATAGCTACCAGCACCGAGCAAGTTGGCTCCATCGAGGCACAACTGTCTTCCACGGGGACACCAGAGGAAATCTCCTCCTTAAAATCACAGATAAATAACAACATAATTCAACACAGAAAGGACATAGAGGATCGCAAGCGCCAGAAATTTGCCCGAGATCTAGAGGACTATAACCTAGATCGTGTCTACAAGTGGCGAGAGAGACCCTCTTCATGGCGACCTTCCTATCGTCCAGGTCAAAGATCTTCAACCGATGCCTCTACCTCCGGCTCAGAACAGGACAGAGGTGGCCTTTCTTCTGCTCCTATTCCTTTTTTAGGCCCACGCAGACGCCAAACAAGACGAAGAGGACCAGACGGGGGCACAGACCGAAGGGACAATCTGAATCAAATACGGACAACTCGTTCCCAGGTATGTGCCCACTCGTCATTAACATCTCATCCAGGACTTTGAGTATCGCAGAATATTATGTCCTCCAAAAAGGACTTTCCTTCTGCCCCTCTTACAAATATAGGACATTTGAACTTGAAATGGACCTTCAAAGGTTTTTTCGTTCCCTACGACTACGGGTGTATTTTTCTCAACCTCCCGCACCTAGACCTATACAGTCTCCGGGAGAACCGGGACGACTCTCAGCCACTAATCTGGGCCTGAGAACAAAGAGCCTCTTCAGACCTCCCCCCGGATCGAATGCTCTTGAGACCTTTATTGATTTCATTTATTCCTCTTTCCATGGTCTTAAATCTGACATGGAAAAAGGCAAATTACACTACCCACATAACCTCACGGCTACTGATCATCATGCCCTTAAATCCTTACAAGATGATAAAAATATCATCATAAAACCTGCGGATAAAGGGGGTGCAATTGTCGTGATGGACCGCTCATATTACATCTCTGAGGCACTCCGGCAACTCGACAACATCACTATTTATCAGAAATTACCGCGTGATCCCACCAATGATATACGGACCCGCATTAGCGACACACTAAGACAACATTGTGATGCAGGCATCCTGGACAGTAAAACTCATGAGTTTCTAATCTCTCATAATCCGATCATCCCTGTATTCTACATACTCCCCAAAATCCATAAGAACCTCCAGCAACCCCCTGGCAGGCCAATCGTGGCCGCCTTGGACTCCATTTTCTCACCATTGGCAATTTATCTAGAAAAAATCTTCACTCCTCTAATCAAAACTAGCAAATCATTCATTTTGGACACTGGAGCGTTTCTGGACATGATCCGTTCCATCAATCAAGTTCCAGCTAATTCCCTATTAGTCACATTTGACGTAAAAGACCTCTACACTTCCATACCTCATGAGAACGGTATACGGTCTGTCCAACGCTTACTTGAAAAATCGGACTTTAATCCAGCAGAGATCGCTCTCTGTCTGGATCTGTTAACCATCGTACTTAAACACAACTACTTTATGTTCCAGGATGATTTCTACCTGCAGATACGCGGGACCGCAATGGGCTCGAACGTAGCACCCCCATATGCAAATTGCTACATGGCCCATTTTGAGGAGACATTGATCTACACAAACCCTCTATTCAAGAACAACGCCATTGTCTGGAAACGTTACATAGACGATGTCTTCTGCATATGGGGGGGCACGTTCGAGTCCTTAGCATTCTTTCATCAATTTCTGAATTGCTCTTGGCCCGGACTCAGCTTTACCATCTCACACGACCACTCCAGGATCAATTTCCTAGACACTGTGATTATAAAGGATTCCAGTGGCTGTTTATCCACTGATCTATATGTCAAACCGACAGATCGTAACAGCTTACTTCATTTTAATAGCTTCCATCCAGTCGCCATGAAGAAATCCATTCCGACATCCCAATTCTATCGGGTCAAAAAGATCGTCTCCGATCATACCACTCAGGAAACCCGCCTCTCAGAAATGAATTCAAAATTTAGAGAGAGGGGCTATCCACAAGGGGTCCTGGATCGTTCCAGAACTACGGTCACTCGCAATAAACAAGATATGGGGGGCAGAATTGCTTTCGTACACCATTACCACCCCTATGCGTATATATTGCACAAATCCATTCGCCAACATTGGCCGCTCCTCCAGACTGCGCACCCGGACATTAAAGAATTCTCTAGACCTTTTCTCCCATGCTTCCGCCGTGCACCCAACCTAAGGGATGCATTGATCAGAGCTGACTTAGGCCCTAAAAAATCAGGAACTACACAACAATTCCTGAAAAAACCAAGAACGGGCACTTTCCCATGTCTGGGATGCACTCAATGTAATAACGTACTCAGAGGAGAAACCATCCATCACCCATATACGGGAAAAACATTTAGAGTCCGTGGTTTCTTTACTTGCGACACGGCCTTCGTGATATACGTGATTAAGTGTCCTTGTGGGTTATTATATGTTGGGGAAACTAGTCAACCTGTAAAACAACGCATTTCAAAAAACACAAATCAACCATAAGATGTAAGAATACCTTACTCCCCATCCCACACCACTTCATCACAATGGGACATACCATAGCCCAACTAAAATACCAAGTTTTGGAACAAATACCACATTCACGACGAGGAGGCGACCGCATACGTCAATTGAAAAGGAGAGAGGCGTATTGGATACACACCCTAGACACTCTATCACCTAAGGGTCTTAACCGTGAATACGATTTACTCTCCTTCATGTAATTCTGCATATGACCACTGAGGCTATAATTCCCCCACCCCCCCTTTTTCATACATCACTTGCCATAAACCACATGATATGTTGATCTCAGCCAGGTGTTTATTTATTTAATAATCCGTGCTCCCATTTTCCCATACTGTCTTCTGATAACGCACTATATGAATTTTGCTGTGACACCCTTTTACTTTATAAATGATGCATACAGATGTTTACACATCACCTGTCATTTACCACATGCTGCTTTGATCTCTGTTAGGTGGTTATTTATTATTCCTTGTTGCCTGCAGATTTGTCTTCCATACTGTCTTATGATAATGTACTAAATCAGTACTCATATTACTGTTATGCCCCTTTTGACGCATACTGATGCTGCAAGCCTGTTATGTATTCCTATCGCTTTAAGCTAATGTATAAGATCGCAATATTTATTGCTGTAAACTCCTTTATGCTTGTACTAACATGCCTCTCTTTCATTCACTTTAGAGCCGCTTGTATTAAATACTATAATGCTGCCACGTCATCCTGTTGGGCACATCTCCATCAGCACGCTGCTCCTTTACTCCTCCCACCTGTAGGACGGCCTCTGGTTACCTAGTATTCACTTGGAACACATGTCCATTAACTTCCTGCCACCTCACTTCCTGTCTAATGCTCTGTTAGACTGACACTATAGTCCCGCCTCTTCCTCTCATATACATGCTGCTTTCTAGCTTTCTCTGCACTCAGACTAGCGGTGGACACCGCGTCCAATGCAGAGACCTATCCTCACTACCGGACTCCTTCACAACAGGTCAGTCACAGACAAGTATAGCGGCTCCACCGCTTCACCATCATATTGATAGTTGTGATATTTATGGTATCTATGTTTTGCGCTGTTTCTACAGGTTACTAGTGCAATAGAGGCATTGTCCTCTTCCTCATCTCACCCCACCAACACAGGGTATGTCACATCTACAGGCATAGGCACAAAATCTACTTATACATAAAAGTATATCGGCACTTACGTTTATCTTATTTTCACCTACAGCTATATCCAGCCCTTTCTTTCTTCCCTATGTGGATCAACCCCCGTCCCAGTAGTATCTGGTATGTCCTCACCATATATATTCTTTCTGCCTTTGTGATACCTCTGATACAACTCTGACCTATGATTGCTCCCTAAATCTCCTGAAGCATTGTATACAACTACTCTCTACCTTTACTATTGACCAAAATTTTGATTGTACATACTTTATTTTGTTAATATAATTTTTTTCTTCTGTTTTTATAAATGTAGTGACTGATGAAGGTCCATGATATAGGACCGAAACGTTTCGTGTTACTACTGTGAATAAAAATCTTTATTCTCACTATACTAAAGTTGAGTGCCGAGTTCATTTTCTATTAGATACGGTTTGGGAACCTACTCTGGCACCTTCTTGGTTGTGCACACGGTTATTTTTTCATCAGAATGCGCCCACCTATCATGTGATTAATGGGTCCTATCAGGGCTGACACTAGGGATTTCAGGGCCTCATACTGGCAAAATTTTCGGGGCCCCCTTGAGACTTCGCCCAGGCTTCACCCCTCAAACCTTCTACAGTCCCACCGCCCTCTCTTGGAAAAACTCCACTTCTGCACCACATCCTCACCAATAACACTTACAGTTCCCATGACCAGATCACATACAAAGCCAGCAGCTTTTGTTTTGGCCAAAAGATTTTTTAGTCCGCCACCACGACAAGGTAGACTCTTTTAGCCGAGCCCTACTCTACTGTAACTTATTAAACATTTGTTAAATATCCAATACAATTTAGGTATATTTTTATTTATTTTTAAATTTTTAAAATGATTAATAGTATCACATACAAGGGACAAATTCCGTCACACCATGGCCGGACCACATATTACCACCACATAGTGACCGAAAACTACAATACTGATCAATAATAAAAAAAAATAATATTAATATCACCGTAAGTGTCGTTATACACAGGAGCTCCCGCCCCATTTGTTCCATGATCCTGCCCCATCTGTCCCATGATCCTGCTGTCAGGGACACCGCACTGCACATGCCACTGAGCCAGTGCACGTGTCCTAAGTAAACCAACTGTGCCCCCAGATACCTGTAAGCAGAGCCGCAGCAGGGAAGACGTGTGTTTCTGTGTAACAGGACCTTCCGCAGCATGTGACTGCCAAGGGGCGGAGCAGGCCACACTTCTCTCAGAGGCAGCAGTAATGAATGATGTGTACTGCAGACTAACAGGACCTGCAGCACATGACTGCTGGGGGCGTGGCCTAAGCTCCAGAGATCTAGGAACTGCAGGAAAACTCCTAGCAGGGTAACTACGAGATAAAGTTACCAAGGGGCAAAGACAGGGACGAAAACCAGGACAGGCCGAGATCAGAGCACAAGATAGCACGACAGTACCAAAGGGTTAGACAGAACGGATAGTCAGGACGTAGCAATAGATCAGTAAACCAGAGCGGGCAATAGACAGTACAATAGGGACAAAACTGTAACGGAGTATCGATAGCCAAGCCAGGAGGTCAGAACCGGAGAAGACAATATTAGCAAAACGTGAGACAGAGAGCAGAGTGAGCAAACAGACCGGGTTATACACAGGAATCAAACAAGCAGAGCAGTATACACGCAAACCAGGGGGGTCAAATACACAGTCATAATGAAAGTATAGCTGACAGAGAATCTCCCTCTGGACTGGGTATAAATACCCTCCCAGATCCAAAGGGAGGCCAGCAAAAGTTAACCCTGAATGGACAGGACATTAACCATGTCCTATACCATGACACCTGCCCCATCTGTCCCATGATCATGCCCCATCTGTCCCATGATCCTGCCCCATGTGTCTCCATCGTATCCATTCTGCCCCATAATCGGGCACCATGTGTCTCCATCCTGCCCCATGATTCTGCCCCATCTGTCTCCATTCTGCCCCATCTGTCTCCATCCTGCCCCATCTGTCTCCATCCTGCCGCATGATCCTGCCCCATCTGTCTCCATCCTGCCCCATGATCCTGCACCATGTGTCTCCCTCCTGCCCCATCTGTTTACATCCTGCCCATGTGTCTCCATCCTGCCTCATCTGTCTCCATCCTGCCCCATGATCCTGCCCCATCTGTCTCCATCCTGCCCCATGATCCTGCACCATGTGTCCCCCTCCTGCCCCATCTGTTTACATCCTGCCAATGTGTCTCCATCCTGCCCCATCTGTCTCCATCCTGCCCCATCTGTCTCCATCTTGCCCCATCTGTCTCCATCCTGCCCCAAGATTCTGCCATATTTGTCTCCAGCCTACCCCATCTGTCTCCATCCTGCCCCATGATCCTGCCCCATCTGTCTCCATCCCTCCCCATCTGTCTCCATCCTGCCCCATGATCCTGCACCATGTGTCTCCATCCTGCCCAATCTGTCCTCATCCTGCCCATGTGTCTCCATCCTGCCTCATGATCCTGCACCTTTTGTCTCCATCTTGCCTCACCTCTCTACATCTTGCCCCATGATCCTGCCCTATCTGTCTCCATCTTGCCTCAAACGCAGGCTCAGTTACTGCACCGGCCAGGGGCGGACACTGACAACTTGGGACCCCTGTGCAAGAAATGGGTCTGGGCCCCCCTCCCTGCCTGGTATGCTGCTTATAATGAGGGCAATATGTGACCCCAGGAGACTCAGGCTATGAGCAACAAGCCAGCTTGCCCTCATTATTACTGCCCTGCAAGCAGGGGCATACATAGAAATCATAGGACCCCATAGAAAAAGTTCTATTTGGGCTCCCACACCTTTAAAAAATATATATATTTATATTTTTTCACTAAGATGAAGATCTATATACTGTATACGTTTGTAATATATATATATATATATATATATCCGTTCTCATTTGGTTCTGCTGGCTCCAGCGCAGTCAGGTGACAACTAGTGTCGGCTATCAGTGAATAAAACACTGCAGACGCGGCTGACACTTTAGTTGACACATGACAGCAAGTGTGCAAAGCGCCTCCTCATGGTTACGTGATGACTGCTGGAACCGGCAGAGCCCTACCATGTATTTATTATATTACAATATATGCCTGGTAGCTGTATCATCTGGTATCTGCTCTACATATACCGTACATACATACACACATACACCGTAAATACATATACTGTACATATGTAAGGAGGTGGCGGGGGACCCTCACTTGCCTCCTCTCCCCTGGACACTGTTCACATATTATGTGCTGCACCTCGTTGTTCACTAATGTTCTAGTATTGTGTGTGTACTGTAATGTGATGCATTTGTTATGCACTGCGTATAAACTTAGGGATAGACTAGGTGATAGTATAGGACTGTAGGGGATTTAGAATAGTGGGGGCATAATAGAACAGATAAGAGTGGTAGTTAGGTATAGGCAGCAAGTTGTTATTCAGTGGGGAGGAGTTAGAGCAAAGCAGGGCAGAGTCATAGGGATATAGGAGAGACACTTCCTGATTAGGGGGCAGAAGCCTGGGCAGTCTTGCCCAGGGCAAGGTGTGAGGGGTAAAGGAAGCAGACAGCCAGCCGTGGGAATAAAGCTGCTATGGAAGTAAGGGGCCCCAGGTGGTGAATTGTGCAGTCGGGCACTAGCTCAAAAGGACCATTCCCAAGAAGGATCCAGGGTCTACGACCGGGACAAGAGTAGCTGAGATGGCGTTCCTGGCACCTTTCCCTGCTGGAACGAGGGGCTCACAGGGAGCTGCTAACACTGAAGGCACGGATGGGACACAGACTGTCCAGAGATATGGTAGGGAGCAGGGAGACAGAGCTGATAGAGAGGATAGAGGCTGTCCAGACGGCAGGGAAAGATGATAAGAAGATGTCTCTTTGTTTAACCTGTGCTGCCAGTGTGATGAATGCCCTCTTGAATAGTAAAGTTCAACTGTTGGAAAAGAACTGTGACTCTGAGATGTTTTGTGGAGCTCAGGAATGCAGAGCCAGAATGACAGAACCTGAGAGTATCCTCGTAGTGAATGTAAGTGTATTGCTGCACATGCAAAAGAAGGGACACTGTATTCTATCTGTGGGGCGGCAGGGTGTGGGAACCGTACAGCCTGTTGCCACGACTACCACCCTGGCCACCTTACACATACATACACACATACACCGTAAATACATATACTGTACATACACACAGATACACATACACCGTTCATACATATACCGTACAAACATACACATACACCGTACATACATATACCGTACATACATATACATATACCATACACACGTACACACACATATACCGAACATACACACTTATATACACATACCATACACAAATATACATACACATTTACCGTATATACATGCAAAGATGTACAGACACATACCATATTTTTCGGATTATAACATTCTCCGGATTATAAGATGCACCCCAAATTTAGACAAGAAAAAATAGGACTTTTTTTTTTTTCAATGAAATGGTGGTGCTTCTTATAATCCATGCGTTTTATTGCTTACCAGGGGTGGTGGCTGTGGTGAAGCGGGGTCCCAGGGTCGCTGCTGGAGGAGGCAGGAGTGGGGTGATGCTGCAGGCTGGAATGAGGGGGTGTTCCGATGTGTGGTGGAGCGCGCCTCTACAGGTGTCAAGTGCTGCTGCGGGGGTCTCCGGCGCTTCTGCGGGAGTCTCCGGCGGTGTTCGGTACTGCTGCGGGGGTCTCCGGTGATGCAGGGGCTCTGCCTACTTTTTGTGAAAGGCCAGAGCCCCCGCAGTTGCATGGTTTCCCATGCGGTGGACTCCGGGAAAATGGTTGCCGAGAGCGGCGCATGCGCAGATGAAGATCTCTGCACCAAGATCTCGAGAGATGAGATCTCAGCACTGAGATCTCATCTTCTGAGATCTCCATGTGCGCATGCGCCGCCCCTGGTGGCCATTTTCCTGGAGTCCACCGCATGGGAAACCATGCAACTGCGGGGAGCTCTGGCCTTTCACAAAATGTCGGCAGAGCTCCGCAGCAGCACTGGACACCGCCGGAGACCCCCTCAGCACTACCGGACACCCCCTCATCCTAGCCAACGGCCTGCAGCAATGGTACCAGTAAAGTATATCCGCATTATAAGACGCACCCCCATTTTCTCCCAAAATTTTGGGGAAAAAAGTGTCTTATAATCTGAAAAATACGGTACATACCCACATATAAATATACTGTACATAGATACACACATATACATACACACACATAGATATACATATACAACACATACATACACACATAGATACACACATACATACACAGATGTACACAAACATAGATACACACACATATACATATATTGTACATACATACTCACAGATACACAGATGCACACATACATACACACATACATATACCACACACACATACACACACTAATTTATGACCTCGAGTGATCAGATGAGCCGTGGAGGAGGTCAGCCACATAGTGCAGAGATCAACTCACCATTGGGATGCGCCATGCAGGAGGACAGAGATGGCAGCCAGTGAGTGCACTCATCAGTCTGGTGGGGAAAGCGTTCATTGGCCAGCATCTCTCCCTGCATGACACACCCCTTTTTGGAACACCTGCACTCTGCGCGCTGCTCTCTCCCCGGCTCTGGGTATTTGCATGATTATGGGAGGAAGTGAGAGGGGCCCGATGCTGCATGACACCGGGCCCCTCTCACTCCTGCCCGCAATCTTGACTCAGTTGCCCCATAGCAGTTGCATACTGTGCCGCTATGGGCAATACGCCCCTGCCTGCAAAGGCCCCCCTCCACCTTTGGGCTCCACTGCAGTTGCACCGGCGGTATGTCCACCTCTGGCACCGGCATAATCCTGCTGCAGTAATGCCCTGATGGCGAGCCTGGGTCCAATAAAGCCAGGACCAGCTTTGGTCTCCCTCAAAAGACAGTGGTCAGTAATTGTGATGTTAATGCTGCAGCCCTGGAGGGGCTTTCTGGCATTCACTTGTAAGGGTGGTAGACTGTGCCATTCCTATTCCTGAAGACACCAATCGCGTTGTGTGTATTATGACGTGCGTCTTTTGTATATATTGTGTAGTGGTGGTGTGAATTGTAATGTATTGTGATGTAGTTAGGTATATTGTGAAGTAAGGTATAGTGTAGGATGTCATAGAATATAGGATAGCAGGTAGATAGTTGACTGTAACATATGTAGTTATGTTAGGGTAAGACAGAGTTAGTGTTTGGGACTAGCCCACAGGGTGTGCTTAGTGCTAGCGCAAGTGACAGCTTCCTGATAGTTAGGGAGTTCGGGGTTTGGAGTGCAAAGTGAGCATTGCTGCCTAATGATTGATCAATAGTAAGAGGAGACCAAAGGCTAGGGATAGCGAGATTCTGAAGAGAAGTTACAGACGAGACAGAGTCTCCTTCCAGAGAAGGGTGTTTGGAGGGAACGCCGAGTTATGAACCCCAGAGCTTGTAATGCAGAAGGTAATGGGACTAAACAGGACTGAGTACGTGGAACTAGTGGGGGTCCTAAACGGTAGATCCAGGGAGCCAGTAGTGGAAACGATAGGACGCAGAACCTCTGAGCAAGTAAGGAGACTTGCCTATCTGGAATGTAGCGTTAAAGCTGGTTTGTGGGGAGGTAGGACAAAGCAGTGTGCCTCACTAGCCCTGGTGTCGAGAAGGACACTGTGTGAAAGAAAATGCTTCATACTGTAGAGGAAATGTCCATAAGACTTTGTACCGCTATCCCTTGTATATAATCCTTACCAAGTTACCATTCAGTAAGACTTTTGAATGGTAGTCTCCCTTATTGAACTGTGGTCCTGACCAATACACACCACCGGCAACATGCGTCCTGCACAGGTGTAATGCCCTCACAGCACAAGTCCACACACCTGCCAAGACTCACACTTTTAAGTAGCATGCCGGGGTGTAAAAGGAGATGAGTTCCTCGGCCACGGTTACCGCCCCATGCCGCGCTACACACTGGTAATTGTCTACTATAGATTATAAAACAGTCAAAAAATGGAAAACCACTTGTAAGTCAGTGTTCCAAATGCTGAAGAAAACTTCATGAATTGCATTGTATCAACTAAGTGTAAGATTCCTTCCAGACATGTGTCAGCAGAAAAACACTTGGGAAAGTCAGTCTAGTATAGTGTAAATGGAAACACAAAAGAAGATAAATCACATCTACAGCATTATCTGAAATCTACTTCAAATGCCAAGAAGACAACTGCCATCATCTCTTAGAAATTAAATGAAGAACGCTGTGCAGTTTTGAGTAGCTGGACCAACAGACATTTCCTGCAAGATGTTGAATGGAATGGACAGTTTCCTGTGAATAACCACGGATATGGAAAAAAACGTAAGCTGGCCATGCAACAGAGATAGTAGACAGCAGAATAGGCCATTTTATACTGTTTTCTTTCATATTGACTGAATCCAGCAGCAGGCCAGAGTGTTCTGGTAAGACCAGTCCAAGTTTTTGATGTTAAGCATCAATGATAGTAGATATATTCATACGGCTAATAGCCAACTATTAATTTTGTCTGCATAACACCAGTGCTAAAGCATGGAGGTTGTGTGATGATTAGTGTTGAGCATTCCGATACCGCAAGTATCGGGTATCGGCCGATATTCGCGTTATCGGAATTCCGATACTTAATTCCGATACTTTTTCCATATCGTATACCGGAATCGGAAGTTCCCATAATTCTTTGAGAGGCAATGTGATTTTAGTCAGCCAATGAGGAATCCTACGAAGTGTGGGCACATCCTGTAATGCTGCGGTCATCTTAACTAATGGCATGGCTGTGATTGGCTGCTGAAATGATGTCAGAATGCACTATAAAAGGCGCCGCCGCCATTTTAGCGTCACTGTGCTGTGAACTCAGTAAGGGACAGAACGCTACTCTGCTCACTCTGAGGGACAGTTAGATATTGCGATTTTGTGTACTACTGTGCTTGAGGCAGGCTAGTTTACCAACCGCTGTGTAAAGCTTCATTTTGCCAGTGTTGTTTTAACAGCTCTGTGCAAGGTGTGTGTGTGACAGTGCAGGTGACGCTGCAGTTTGCTCTGCATCCACCGCTGTTTGTAGGCATCTGCACGTGTCACTGACTCTTTTTTTTTTTAATTTTATTTAGTGGAATTGGTGCAGCTCCATTATATTAGAAAAAAATCAAATCTATTAGTGTGACGTGCTTCCATCCGTATACAATACATTGGTTGCAAACACTATAGAAGTACACAAAGGAGCTTTTCACAGATAGTGAATAGTTGTGTTTCAGTGTTCACTGCAGTCTGTGAGGTTTTGATTTTTTGAGTGCAGATCACGCTCCAGTTAGTTCTTCAACCACTGCTGGTTGTAGTCTGCTGAGCGTGTGTCACTGCCTCATCCTTCACATTTTTCTCTAATTGGTGCTGCTCCATTTTAGTGGAAAAAAATCTAATCTATTAGTGTGACGCGCTTCCATCCGTATACAATACATTGGTTGCAAACACTATAGAAGTACACAAAGGAGCTTTTCACAGATAGTGAATAGTTGTGTTTCAGTGTTCACTGTAGTCTGTGAGCTTTTCATTTTGTGAGTGCAGATTACGCTCCAGTTTGTACTTCAACCACTGCCGGTTGTAGTCTGCTGAGCGTGTGTCACTGCCTCATCCTTCACATTTTTCTCTAATTGGTGCTGCTCCATTTTAGTGGAAAAAAATCTAATCTATTAGTGTGACGCGCTTCCATCCGTATACAATACATTGGTTGCAAACACTATAGAAGTACACAAAGGAGCTTTTCACAGATAGTGAATAGTTGTGTTTCAGTGTTCACTGTAGTCTGTGAGCTTTTCATTTTGTGAGTGCAGATTACGCTCCAGTTTGTACTTCAACCACTGCCGGTTGTAGTCTGCTGAGCGTGTGTCACTGCCTCATCCTTCACATTTTTCTCTAATTGGTGCTGCTCCATTTTAGTGGAAAAAAATCTAATCTATTAGTGTGACGCGCTTCCATCCGTATACAATACATTGGTTGCAAACACTATAGAAGTACACAAAGGAGCTTTTCACAGATAGTGAATAGTTGTGTTTCAGTGTTCACTGTAGTCTGTGAGCTTTTCATTTTGTGAGTGCAGATTACGCTCCAGTTTGTACTTCAACCACTGCCGGTTGTAGTCTGCTGAGCGTGTGTCACTGCCTCATCCTTCACATTTTTCTCTAATTGGTGCTGCTCCATTTTAGTGGAAAAAAATCTAATCTATTAGTGTGACGCGCTTCCATCCGTATACAATACATTGGTTGCAAACACTATAGAAGTACACAAAGGAGCTTTTCACAGATAGTGAATAGTTGTGTTTCAGTGTTCACTGTAGTCTGTGAGCTTTTCATTTTGTGAGTGCAGATTACGCTCCAGTTTGTACTTCAACCACTGCCGGTTGTAGTCTGCTGAGCGTGTGTCACTGCCTCATCCTTCACATTTTTCTCTAATTGGTGCTGCTCCATTTTAGTGGAAAAAAATCTAATCTATTAGTGTGACGCGCTTCCATCCGTATACAATACATTGGTTGCAAACACTATAGAAGTACACAAAGGAGCTTTTCACAGATAGTGAATAGTTGTGTTTCAGTGTTCACTGTAGTCTGTGAGCTTTTCATTTTGTGAGTGCAGATTACGCTCCAGTTTGTACTTCAACCACTGCCGGTTGTAGTCTGCTGAGCGTGTGTCACTGCCTCATCCTTCACATTTTTCTCTAATTGGTGCTGCTCCATTTTAGTGGAAAAAAATCTAATCTATTAGTGTGACGCGCTTCCATCCGTATACAATACATTGGTTGCAAACACTATAGAAGTACACAAAGGAGCTTTTCACAGATAGTGAATAGTTGTGTTTCAGTGTTCACTGTAGTCTGTGAGCTTTTCATTTTGTGAGTGCAGATTACGCTCCAGTTTGTACTTCAACCACTGCCGGTTGTAGTCTGCTGAGCGTGTGTCACTGCCTCATCCTTCACATTTTTCTCTAATTGGTGCTGCTCCATTTTAGTGGAAAAAAATCTAATCTATTAGTGTGACGCGCTTCCATCCGTATACAATACATTGGTTGCAAACACTATAGAAGTACACAAAGGAGCTTTTCACAGATAGTGAATAGTTGTGTTTCAGTGTTCACTGTAGTCTGTGAGCTTTTCATTTTGTGAGTGCAGATTACGCTCCAGTTTGTACTTCAACCACTGCCGGTTGTAGTCTGCTGAGCGTGTGTCACTGCCTCATCCTTCACATTTTTCTCTAATTGGTGCTGCTCCATTTTAGTGGAAAAAAATCTAATCTATTAGTGTGACGCGCTTCCATCCGTATACAATACATTGGTTGCAAACACTATAGAAGTACACAAAGGGGCCTTTCACAGATACTGAACAGTTGTCTGCAGGGTTCACTGTAGTCTGTGAGGAATAACCACACTTAGGCCTTAACTTTTCTGACTTTCTTTATCAATCTACCAAGATGAAGAAGTCAGTGAGTAAGGCACGTGGTCGTGGTCGAGGCCGTGGATTTGCAGCAGGGAGAGGACGTGGGGATTCTGTGGCTGCTGCCGCACCCAGTGACACAGCATCCACCAGTTTTCCCCGTGAGCGTTCCTTTATGCGCACTTTTGTAGGAGCTCAGCGTACCCCCCTGCTGCGTGAAGAACAAATTGAAGCCGTTGTTGGTTGGATGGCAGCCAATGCATCGACTTCAATACCTTCCACCTCCTCTCAGGACCACAGCACTGTTGAACAACCATCAGTCTCTTCACCGCCTGCCAAATTGCCCAGGCAGTCAGAGAGCTCTGTACAGGAGCCAGCTGAGTCTCTGCTTCTGTTCTCAGAATCTGTTGGCTTGGAAACAGGGGCCCAGCCAAGCAGCATTCTGGAATGTGAAGAAGAGGCAGTATGCAGTGATGCGCAACAGCTGTGTCTCTCTGAATCTGAAGAGGCGGGTGAGCCAGTGCCGATGGTCAGCACACCGCAGAACGCATCTGATGATGATGAGACTCAGTTGCCAGTTTCTGTTGAGCATGGTGCTGGCCAGACCACCCAACAACAGCAGGTGTTGGAAGAGGGTAGTGGTGGAGATGATGAGGTCCAAGACCCAACATGGCGTGAGGAACAGGAAGGTGGTGGGAGCAGCTCTGAGGAAGAGATTGCACCAACGGTCCAAACAGTAGGGAGAGGTAGGCTGCAGACTCGCTTGCCTGTAGCCTCCAGTTTGGCACCCGTTCGGAGCAGTTCTCTTACAACAGCCAAACCGGGCGCTCCCAGGACTTGCTCTGCGTGGTCCTTTTTTGATACAGTTGCAGATGATATTTGCTATGTAAAATGCAAGCTGTGTAATCAAAAAATTAAAAGAGGTAAAAGTGTCAGTAACCTTAATACAACAAATATGTGGAAACATGTGCGGTCAAAGCACTTTGTTGAGTTACAAAGACACACTGGAGATGTAGGCCAACCTACAGCAGCACCTACATCTTCAGCTCCTGTTGGAGCCTCTTCCTCCAGTTCACACACAGCTGGTAAGGCTTCCTCAAAGGATCGCCATGGAAGAACCTCTGTCACTGTTGTCCAGAGACACAGTGTTATTCCACCCACAGCTGCAAGTTCCCTGTCATCCTCACACACCCAGGCCACAAAACAGCCATCGGTAGCACAGGCATGGGATAAAAGACGGCCATACTCGGCAAACCATCCACGAGCACAGGCTCTGAATGCTGGCATTGCAAAACTCCTGTCCCTTGAAATGCTGTCATTCAGGCTGGTGGAGACTGACAGTTTCCGTGAATTAATGGCATTGGCAGTCCCACAATACAATGTGCCCAGCCGATTTTATTTCAGCAGGCAAGCCGTCCCTGGTCTGCAAAAGCATGTTGAGGCAAAAATTAAACATGCGCTACTAAACGCCGTCAGTAGCAAGGTCCACCTGACCACCGATGCGTGGACCAGTACCCATGGCCAGGGACGATACCTTTCACTCACTGCCCATTGGGTGAATGTTGTGGAGCCGGGTACAGATCTTGCGAGTGGCGCTGTACGTGTTCTGCCAACTCCAAGGATTGCCGGAATCAAGTCTGTCCACATTGACTCCTCCTCCTACTCCAGTTCCTCAGAATCATCGCTGCAGGAGCCGTCACGGTCTACCTCCACATGGACCCGTGGACGCTTACCTGATGCGACCGATATGAGCACAGCCGTGGCCAAACGGCAACAGGCCGTTCTGAAATTAATTCCTATGGGGAATCGAAGCCACACAGCGCAGGAGGTCTGGAATGCCATCAAGCAGGAGAGCGACGTGTGGTTTTTGCCAGCGAATCTCCAGCCAGGCTTGGTAGTGTGTGACAATGGCCGAAATCTGGTGGCAGCTCTGGGCCTTGGCAACCTCACTCACATACCATGTCTGGCACATGTGCTCAACTTGGTCGTGCAGAGTTTTTTGAGGGACTATCCGGATCTTGATGCACTGCTGCACAAGGTCCGCCTAGAGTGCGCTCACTTGCGACGTTCCAGCATGGCCAGATCGCGCATTGCAGCTCTGCAACGCAGATTGCGCCTTCCTGAACATCGCATCATATGTGACGTATCCACCAGGTGGAATTCAACGTTACATATGTTGGAGCGGTTGTGTGAGCAGCAGCCAGCAGTTATGGAGTATCAGCTGCATCAGGCGCAATCAACACGCAATTTGCGCCGTCCACACTTCACCATTAATGAGTGGGCCACTATGAAGGACATGTGCCACGTTTTGCGTGCGTTTGATGAGTCAACGCGGATGGCGAGTGCAGATGATGCACTAGTCAGCCTGACTGTCCCCCTTATCTGCCTGCTTCAAAAAACACTGCAAGCAATAAGGGATGAGGTTTTGGAAGAGGTGGAGGATGAGGAGTCACAAATTCCATCACCTTCTGGAAAGTCAGCGCAACGTGGTTCCTCACAAAGGGCTGGGCAGGGCTCACTTTGTGAGGAGGATGAGGAGGAGGAGTCAATGGAGGAGGAAGACATCGCTCCAGAGGGAGGTACACAACGCTCTAGTCAGTATGTAGAGCGAGGGTGGGGTGATGCAGAGCAGGCAGAGATAACGCCTCTTGCAGAGGACAGCGTTTCTTTGCCAGTTGGGAGTCTGCAGCACATGGTTGATTTCATGCTGCAGTGCCTAAGAAACGACCGCCGCATCGCCCACATTCTCACGACGTCTGATTATTGGGTGTACACCCTCCTAGACCCTCGCTACCGGGACAACGTCAAAAGCCTCATCACACCGTTGAACCGGGAGCGTAAAATGCGGGAGTACCAAGACACACTGGTGCAATCCCTAATGTTCTACCTTACTGCCGAGAGCACTGCTGCTGCTACTGCTTTACAAAGCAGCTCTGTGCGTCGAGGCAGTGTAGAGAGCTCTGCAACAAGAGGGAGCACACGCAGTGCCTCTGCACAGGGAAAGACCAGTATGTTAAAAATGTGGCAAAGTTTTGTGGCAGCGCCACAAATGTCTACACCATCCGAGAGGGCTCCAGTCAGCGGGAGGCAACGTATCCGTCAGATGGTGACAGACTACTTGGCTTTGCCTCTCAGTGTACTCCCAGATGGCTCTTCCCCATTCAAGTTTTGGGTCTCTAAGCTGGATACATGGCCAGAGCTTAGCCAGTATGCATTGGAGGTGCTGGCTTGCCCTGCTGCCAGTGTATTATCGGAGCGCGTCTTTAGTGCTGCAGGTGGTGTACTAACAGACCGTCGCATGCGACTATCCTCCGATAATGTAGACCGGCTTACTTTTCTGAAAATGAACAAGGCATGGATCTCGCCAGAATTTGTCTGTCCGTTTTCAGATTAAATAACTGGTTCGCAACGTTATCCATGTCTCCTGTTATGTTCATCTTTCTACCACCTGAACTCTACTCCCTGGGCTCCAACACTGCCAGTTGCTGCTCAGAAGTGTCGTGTCCACAGAACAAAACACAAGCTCTACTGTTAGTGGGGTTCAGTAACGCCAGCTGTTCCCCTGCTGTGTCAACGGCAAGAAGTGTCCTGTTCCCGACACATGGACAGAAAAACACATGACCAACATGCTCCAAATAGGGAAGAGCCGTCACCCTGCTTGTTATGCTGAAAACATGAAATTGTGAAGTTTTGCAGGCCTAGAATGATAAATTTTTATGACAAATATGGACAAATAATAATTTGTCATCACAGCGCATATCTGCACATGTCTATTAGAAATGGTAACAAAAAATAAAACATAGTCTACTCTTCACATTTTAAATTAATGCATAAAAGTACATTTCAGACTTATGAATTAATGCTTTTTAAGGAACTTTATCTGTACCTGTAAGATAATGCACTCAATGGATGTACGAATCATTAAATCCTCATCATCATCATCACGAGTTTTATTTATGACAGACATTATAAAATACACATACTGATGCCAACTGTAACTTCAAACACCATATATGAAATGGCCAGCATGTAAACATGGTAATAATGTCCAATAATAAATTATTACATCTAGAAAGTGCATCATGCATACTGACAATAGGTAGTTATACCTGCAAGTGCTGTTGAAACAACCACAAGAGATATAAATTAATACTGGTATATAGGTATCACAGTGCATAGTTACTCATGGACAATGTTGATGTAATACTGTATCTCAATTAAGTCAGCGTCAACCATTAGGCTTGTTAGTCTTGTACATTGTTAAAGAGGGAACGTAATTTTTTGGTTTGTCATAGGTGTAGTATTACACATTAAATTATTACTGCTGTATTTTTTTTTGCGTCCCTAGTGCGCAATAACGCAGCCTAACCTCACATTTGATAGTCAGCTAATTGCCACACGCTACCCTACCCTACGCGTGACAGTAGGAAGGTAGTGTTGACGGATAAAGCTTTGCGCAACCAGACATTCTTTTACCCTCTTCAACACTCTACAAGCAAAAAATGCATGATTTCAGCCGCAGACTTTATTGACGTACAGTATAACATCGGCATTACCCATCAGAGGCTGTCCACTGTCTGATACAGACATAGAATATACCTTTGCTATCCGTAGCCTTTGTTTCACCTACACTTGCAGGCACACACTTAAATTGTGACAAACAATGCCTAATGTTTTTTTAAATGGTTATTTTTTTATTGTACATTATTGTGTCATCAATCACATTGATGAGTCCATGCTGGACATGTCATACATGCTATAGAAAGTTACGATTTTATGAACTTAAATAATTGAAATGTCTGTGACTGTCACATAAAATTTGCGATGATGATGATGAGTGACTATTACAAAATCCATTGTCTTCACTATGTTATGGTTTAACATAGCGTTCCTTAAGCATTATTCATAAAAAAAAAAATTGTACTTTTATTCTTAAATTTACAACACTATATTTTGTTACCAATTTTTTGGGTGTTGTGTTGTTCCATTTATTTTTGGCATGTGCATATATGCGTTTATATTTGTATTTTCTTTATTTTTCCTTCTTGAAATTAGAAAACATGTGTATCTTTGTACCGTGTTAGCCAGTAGATAGAAAAATATTTAGACTTCAGAGTCAGCAGTGGTTGATACCTTTTAATGGATAACTGAAAAGATGGAAACAAATTGCAAGCTTTCAAGGCTACTCACGTCTCTTCATCAGGGAAAGACTAACTAAAAAAATTAAGCATCACATATTTCTATACACAACAGGACACAGGAATAGTGCAATAGGTAAGACAAGTAAGTGACGTGTATCAGAACTGTCATTATCTCACAGGGATGAACATAAATATTGGAACAGTTCCTAGATAAGGATAGAAAGTTTGATTGCCCTCTCATTGGCGTATTTTTTGGGGTTTTCATGACCCTGGAAGGGCATAGACGCAGATTCCTTAATTGATATAGAATGACATAAATCCATGTGATCTATTCATTCCATCACTAACAGTGTCAAAGGTCATGATGAGCTTATATTCTGAAACCTTTGTACGTTTCTCATATTTGAAGTTATATTTTAATAACAGTAATTCCATATCCATGATGCTATGACCGGGCATACAAAAGTCTTTTGCCACAGGTAAATTCATTAATTTATCTGTGATTGTGTGGCGCTGATAATTCATCCTTGTTCTCCTTTTTGTTGCCGGTCTCCCCTCACTTGTCCCTCCCTCACTTGTCTTAGCTATTCCTGTGTCCTGTTGTGTGTAGAAATATGTGATTCTTCATTTTTGGCTTTACTCTTAGCCTGATGAAGACACCTGAGTAGTCTCGAAAGCTTTGAATTTGTTACCATATTTTCAGTTAGCCATTAAACGTTATCAACCACAGAGGACTGTCAAGTATAAATATTTTTCTATTCTGTTGTAATTGAATTTATTCATTTATTGTTGTAGTAAAACTTCATTTATTCTTGTTTGAAGTACATACATTTGCAATGGCCACGAACAAGGCAATAACTCAATATTTTATGCCTACAACCCTCCTTGACCCTGGCTTCAACAGCGCCAGTTGCTGCTCAGAAGTGTTAGATGCACAGATGAAACAATCGCTGATGTGTTTGTGGTTCAGTAAACGCCTGCTGTTCCCTGCTGTGTGTCTGTCAAAAATTACTGCTGCTAACTACAACTTCAACTTCAAACTCTCTACTAGCCTCTGCCTACACCCTCCTTGACCCTGGGCTTCAACAGCGCCAGTTGCTGCTCAGAAGTGTTAGATGCACAGATGAAAACAATCGCTGATGTGTTTGTGGGATTCAGTAACGCCTGCTGTTCCCTGCTGTGTGTCTGGCAAAATTACTGCTGCTAACTACAACTTCAACTTCAACGTCTCATACTAGGCCTCTGCCTACACCCTCCTTGACCCTGGGCTTCAACAGCGCCAGTTGCTGCTCAGAATGTTAGATGCACAGATGAAAACAATCGCTGATGTGTTTGTGGGGTTCAGTAACGCCTGCTGTTCCCTGCTGTGTGTCCGGCAAAAATTACTGCTAGCTACCTAATCATGGTGAAAAAAAAAAATTACATCTCAAAGTGTCTAGTGCTACACATAGATATGAGGCTACACCATGATTTCTAAGCTGTAAACATTTGAAACGTCAACTTTCAAACCATAAAATGATTTGTCTTTGTCACAAATCTGTAACAAAATAATTGTGACATATTATTACAGATATGCACATGTCGAAAACAAATGCAAACACAAAAGCCTACTTATGCTATAGGATACTGATGGTCAACCTTGTCACTCCATAGCTTAGACAAATCCAACTCACATCATGATGACTCAAATACTGCAATGTTGGAAGTGCATAATGTGGGTTGAACTTTGACAACTGCTGCAGTGCGAAGGTTATACTTCAGTGTTCTTGCCTTTGAAATAAAAGCATACAAGTAAATATAATATCCAATGTTGATTAAGGGACGTGATGTACACCTGTAATATTGTGCAAACAATGCATGTAGGAATAGTCCTCTTCAACATTACTTATATTTGTGTCATTTTAAAAAATACATATTTGATTAGAAAGTTAACAGCCCATATCATAAAGGTCCTTCATGTAAACATGATAATCGCTAACAAAAATCATGCATTACCTTGGTAAAGTCAATAGTGCATAGTCACAATAGCAAAATATATACCTGTAAGTGGTGCTGAAAGAACGACAACTGATAGAATAGGTGAATGATATCTATTTATCAGACTGAATAGCGACACCTGTACAATGTCGATATAATACTGTACCTTAACAAAACAGCTGTGTCACACCTCACACGCATTTTTCTTGTAGCTTGTTATGTAATAGGGCACATGCGTGTATGTTTCATCATAGGTGCATGTTTACTGAGTAAAGCAGTCATGACAACGCCTTTGTGTTGTCGGTACGCTTGCGATGATGAACGATGCGCACCGTGAATGTTAGTCTGCGTCATAAGACGCACAGACGCTCCAATACCCAACGCGTCACAGCAGGAAGCCAGTCTGTGCGTCCAAACAAAGGCGCAAGCATACATGCACGTACCCTTTTAGAAAGCTATATAAAAATAAGGATGTAGTAGTAACGCACACTTTATTGAGGTACAGTATTACATCGCCATTCACCATCTGTGGCTATGCAGTGTCATCTATATATACCTTATCTATCCGTTGTCATGCTTGCAAGTCCACAGTCAGGCATAAATAGCTGTTTTCACTATGCACTTTTTAAAGGTTTTTTTTGTTAATATAAATGATTGCCACATATTATCAGTATTACATGATGGAAATTTTAGATATTTTTAAAAACTTTTTAGTGATATTATTCAGCAAATGAAAATGGTGTACATACTGTTACTTATCCATCATTAATGGATTCTGATATGTACTTGTATGCTTTTATTTAAAACCGTATAGCAGATTATTTAACCGATTTTTATTGTGGTTTGCATTGCTTTTCAACATGTTAATGTATGCGTTTATGTTTGTCAATTATTAATTTACATATATTTTTTAAAGTAAAATCATCATCTTATGGTACTAAAGGTTATATTTCTCTTGTTTGGAGTATAGACATTTTTAATTGACACGTAACAAGGAAAATACTTGATCTAGTATTTAAACATCCTCCTTGACCCTGGGCTCCAACACCGCCAGTTGTTGCTTGGAAGTGCTGTTAGCACAGTCTACACTTGCTCCTGTGTTACTGGGGTTCAGTAATGTCAGCTGTTCCCCTGCTGTGTGAACGGCAAAAAGTCCTGCTGCCTCCACCCTGTTCTCTTCTCATCCCTGGGTTACAACACCGCCAGTTGTTTCTCGGAAGTGCTGTTAGCACAGTCTACACTTGCTCCCGTGTTACTGGGTTCAGTAATGTCAGCTGTTCCCCTGCTGTGTGAACGGCAAAAAGTCCTGCTGCCTCCACCCTGTTCTCTTCTCATCCCTGGGTTACAACACCGCCAGTTGTTTCTCGGAAGTGCTGTTAGCACAGTCTACACTTGCTCCTGTGTTACTGGGGTTCAGTAATGTCAGCTGTTCCCCTGCTGTGTGAACGGCAAAAGTCCTGCTGCCTCCACCCTGTTCTCTTCTCATCCCTGGGTTACAACACCGCCAGTTGTTTCTCGGAAGTGCTGTTAGCACAGTCTACACTTGCTCCCGTGTTACTGGGGTTCAGTAATGTCAGCTGTTCCCCTGCTGTGTGAACGGCAAAAAGTCCTGCTGCCTCCACCCTGTTCTCTTCTCATCCCTGGGTTACAACACCGCCAGTTGTTTCTCGGAAGTGCTGTTAGCACAGTCTACACTTGCTCCCGTGTTACTGGGGTTCAGTAATGTCAGCTGTTCCCCTGCTGTGTGAACGGCAAAAAGTCCTGCTGCCTCCACCCTGTTCTCTTCTCATCCCTGGGTTACAACACCGCCAGTTGTTTCTCGGAAGTGCTGTTAGCACAGTCTACACTTGCTCCCGTGTTACTGGGGTTCAGTAATGTCAGCTGTTCCCCTGCTGTGTGAACGGCAAATAGTCCTGCTGCCTCCACCCTGTTCTCTTCTCATCCCTGGGTTACAACACCGCCAGTTGTTTCTCGGAAGTGCTGTTAGCACAGTCTACACTTGCTCCTGTGTTACTGGGGTTCAGTAATGTCAGCTGTTCCCCTGCTGTGTGAACGGCAAAAAGTCCTGCTGCCTCCACCCTGTTCTCTTCTCATCCCTGGGTTACAACACCGCCAGTTGTTTCTCGGAAGTGCTGTTAGCACAGTCTACACTTGCTCCCGTGTTACTGGGGTTCAGTAATGTCAGCTGTTCCCCTGCTGTGTGAACGGCAAAAAGTCCTGCTGCCTCCACCCTGTTCTCTTCTCATCCCTGGGTTACAACACCGCCAGTTGTTTCTCGGAAGTGCTGTTAGCACAGTCTACACTTGCTCCCGTGTTACTGGGGTTCAGTAATGTCAGCTGTTCCCCTGCTGTGTGAACGGCAAAAAGTCCTGCTGCCTCCACCCTGTTCTCTTCTCATCCCTGGGTTACAACACCGCCAGTTGTTTCTCGGAAGTGCTGTTAGCACAGTCTACACTTGCTCCTGTGTTACTGGGGTTCAGTAATGTCAGCTGTTCCCCTGCTGTGTGAACGGCAAAAAGTCCTGCTGCCTCCACCCTGTTCTCTTCTCATCCCTGGGTTACAACACCGCCAGTTGTTTCTCGGAAGTGCTGTTAGCACAGTCTACACTTGCTCCCGTGTTACTGGGGTTCAGTAATGTCAGCTGTTCCCCTGCTGTGTGAACGGCAAAAGTCCTGCTGCCTCCACCCTGTTCTCTTCTCATCCCTGGGTTACAACACCGCCAGTTGTTTCTCGGAAGTGCTGTTAGCACAGTCTACACTTGCTCCCGTGTTACTGGGGTTCAGTAATGTCAGCTGTTCCCCTGCTGTGTGAACGGCAAATAGTCCTGCTGCCTCCACCCTGTTCTCTTCTCATCCCTGGGTTACAACACCGCCAGTTGTTTCTCGGAAGTGCTGTTAGCACAGTCTACACTTGCTCCCTGTGTTACTGGGGTTCAGTAATGTCAGCTGTTCCCCTGCTGTGTGAACGGCAAATAGTCCTGCTGCCTCCACCTGTTCTCTTCTCATCCCTGGTTACAACACCGCCAGTTGTTTCTCGGAAGTGCTGTTAGCACAGTCTACACTTGCTCCTGTGTTACTGGGGTTCAGTAATGTCAGCTGTTCCCCTGCTGTGTGAACGGCAAAAGTCCTGCTGCCTCCACCCTGTTCTCTTCTCATCCCTGGGTTACAACACCGCCAGTTGTTTCTCGGAAGTGCTGTTAGCACAGTCTACACTTGCTCCCGTGTTACTGGGGTTCAGTAATGTCAGCTGTTCCCCTGCTGTGTGAACGGCAAAAAGTCCTGCTGCCTCCACCCTGTTCTCTTCTCATCCCTGGGTTACAACACCGCCAGTTGTTTTCTCGGAAGTGCTGTTAGCACAGTCTACACTTGCTCCTGTGTTACTGGGGTTCAGTAATGTCAGCTGTTCCCCTGCTGTGTGAACGGCAAATAGTCCTGCTGCCTCCACCCTGTTCTCTTCTCATCCCTGGGTTACAACACCGCCAGTTGTTTCTCGGAAGTGCTGTTAGCACAGTCTACACTTGCTCCTGTGTTACTGGGGTTCAGTAATGTCAGCTGTTCCCCTGCTGTGTGAAGGCAAAAAGTCCTGCTGCCTCCACCCTGTTCTCTTCTCATCCCTGGGTTACAACACCGCCAGTTGTTTCTCGGAAGTGCTGTTAGCACAGTCTACACTTGCTCCTGTGTTACTGGGTTCAGTAATGTCAGCTGTTCCCCTGCTGTGTGAACGGCAAAAAGTCCTGCTGCCTCCACCCTGTTCTCTTCTCATCCCTGGGTTACAACACCGCCATTTGTTTTCTCGGAAGTGCTGTTAGCACAGTCAAACACTTGCTCCCGTGTTACTGGGTTCAGTAATGTCAGCTGTTCCCCTGCTGTGTGAACGGCAAACAGTCCTGCTGCCTCAACTTTAATTTCCATGGGTACCTTCTGCTACCCATCCGGGTTCCAGTACCGTCAGCTGGTTCTCCGCAGTACCTTTGGCCTAGGTGCCTCCATGTCGGTATCCGAGTTCCAGCAACGTCTGCTGGTCCTTGGTAGTGCTTTGGAGCACAGGTACCTCCTGCTTAGTAACCCTGTCCCAGTAACGTCAGCTGGTCCTCGGTTGTGCCATTGGCTCTTTTCCTTCTGCTGACCCTCCGGGTTCCAGCACAGTCAGCTGGTCCTCGTTACTTTCATTGGCTCTTGTACCTTCTGCTACCATCCGGGTTCCAGTACCGTCAGCTGGTTCTCCGCAGTGCCTTTGGCCTAGGTGCCTCCATGTCGGTATCCGAGTTCCAGCAACGTCTGCTGGTCCTTGGTAGTGCTTTGGAGCACAGGTACCTCCTGCTTAGTAACCGTGTCCCAGTAACGTCAGCTGGTCCTCGGTTGTGCCATTGGCTCTTTTCCTTCTGCTGACCCTCCGGGTTCCAGCACAGTCAGCTGGTCCTCGTTACTTCCATTGGCTTTTGTACCATCACCAACAGGACAAAGAAGGTTAAGACAAACTACAAGATACAGAACAAGAGACAGAAGAACAATAAGCAGAAGATCAAAAAGCAGAAGAACATTAAGTATAAGACCAAAATGAAGAGCAAAATATATGCTCTAAATTCTAAGCAGAAGAAGACTAAGCAGTGTATGGGGGTGAGTCCGTTCCTCCTCGTGGTGCCCCTGGAAAATGCCTGATGCTGCTGCAGGCTAAACTGAACGCGGACAAATACTGTTGTAATTAAAATCTTTCGTGACAGCAAGAACGGAAGGATGAAAATTCAGAGTTTTACAGATTACAAGTACAGGAATGTCTGTCACAAATAAGAATATGATGAAAAGGATGAATAGGAAGAAGATGAAGAAGTAGAATATGAAGAATAATAACTGTTTAATAAGAACAATATAAGTAATGTTAACAAAAAGATGAATAGCAAGAAGTTTTAGAAGATTAATAAGGTGAAGATGAAGAATAATTTGATGAGAAAGATGATGCTGCTGAAAATTATGAAGGAGAAAGTGTGTGAAAAGTTAAAAAGGTGAAGACCATGGAAGTTGTGAAACAGACATATTTGACAAAATAGAAAAAAGGTTAACAACATTGTCAATTTGTTCGTCAATCCGAACGTATTTCCTAAAAAAAAAAAATTAATGCTATTCCATTGGATTGGGTCAAACATCTATGCCTTTAATGTCTCCTCAACCTCCCCCAATACATTCTACATTACTCTTTCTTGTTTTCCTTCATGTACAATTAACCAACAAGGCAAGAATGGGTTTTTTTTAATTTCGATATTTTGTTCCCATAGACTTACATGGGACTTCCGGTATCGGTATCGGGTATCGCCGATATTTTAGTGATATCGGCGATACCATTACGATTCCGATACTTTAGGATATCGGAAAGTATCGCTCAACTCTAGTGATGATCCATGGCTGCTTCAATCCTAGAGACTATGAATACATATCACATGGAAAGCAAAGTATCTTTGCTCAGGAAAAAGGCTATACATAGAAATACATAACGTTAATGATCTTATGTTAAAAAAGTGCATTAAGTTCTAGCAGCAATCTTAAAGGGGTTTTCCCATGAACAAAGTACATTTTAATTAATGGCTGTGGGGAGAAAATAAGTTCCATGTGTTTAAAATAATGTTCCTGTGCTGAGATAATCTTATAAATGTGGCCCTGCTGTGTACTGTGTAATGCCTGTGTCTGAGCATGTAGAAACATGGTCTGATTATACCACTGCTAATGGGCAGGGGATGACACAAAAGAGTATACAGACAGGACAGCAGGGGCTCGTAGCTGATTCATTTTGTGAGGAGAAAGCTGTTGCAGCATGTTTTTAAATATATTTTACCTCACAGAAAGAAGCAGCTGTGATCCCATTCTGTAATATTTGTGTCGCACCGCCTTATGAGATGCAGAGCCTAGTATCTCGGAGGATGGTTCAGTCACGGTGGCTCCGATGGCTCTAACAACCCCTAGGTTAGGTGGCAATTATAAAAGGGGGAGATGACGGATATATGAAACTGAGAGTTATGTTGATGCCCGCAAGGTATGAGGCCGCGGACAAAAGAAGCATACACTGTGGGTCCCGTGCAAACTTGAAAGATGAACTTTACTGAAGATTTGTAACAATTTTTATATCGTTCAGCATAACAGTCATGGGTAGCAGATATAATTTTTCTTATACATTGCGACTGCCGGTCCTGGCCTTGGGAGGATGGCAGTAAATTTCTGTTTGATTAACTGTGCTGCGGGTAGAGGAAGGGTTAGCCAACCTTAATTGGATCAGAATATCCGGGAAATCTGTTGTGCAGTTCTACAGTCTCAGCACTCTGTCACTGGAAAACGCAGGGCACTCTGAATCGGGTGCCATTTGTACTCCCCAATGGTCCCAAACAAGGAGCCCCAATTTCCGACCTCCTCTCTCTACGGGAACCGCTTGTAACTCTTCGTTTTCAGTCTCACGCCACCTCCAACTGCCACTTGTTTCAAATCAGAAAAACAAGTTGCAATGCCCAACTAAGGCAGCAGAGGGCAGCATAGTACTACTAGTGGTAATACCAAAACAAGGCAGGAGAGGGCTGCATAATATTAAATAATTTACCTCCTCCCAAGGCAAAACAAGGAGCCGGTATCACAATTGAAATCATGTAAGAAATAGAGCACACTTACCATATGACATATCACATACATTAATAATGGTTTTTCTGGTCACTACATTTGTATACTCTCTTTTGCATCCTCCGCTGCCCAGGAGCTGTGGTATGATCAGACCATGTTCCTGCATGGTCAAAAACGTCCATTACACAGTACAGTACACAGCATGGGCACATTTGCAGGATTATCTCAGCACAGGAATATTTTTAAACACATCTAATTGAGGAACTTAAAATTAGTCCAAGATCTGTTTATTAAAATGAACATTCATGGGACAACCCCTTTAATTCCTTCATTTATTTGAAATACAGTCTGGTGCTAGTATAAAACTATTCTCAGGTGGGTATACTGCTTCTAGTAATGCATGCCGGAAGTGAGTTCTGGGAATCGAGGATGCAGCTATATTCACTAGCGCTCATAAAATAGCCTAGCTTAAAGAAGGTGTGAGCCAAATCCACTCTCTTTTATGCTTTTTGAACTCCAAGTAATAACAAGATGTGTTTTACGAGATCTCGGGAAGTTAGACATCACAACCTAAACATGGTGTAAGTAGTGTCATAGATAATGGAAAGTTCCCGCCGAAATATGTAGCCAATAGGAATTTATGGGCATGAACAGAAATGTGAAACTTTTCTGCCCAGCAGTGTATTTTATCATCATGACACAGGAGTTATAAGGCTATAAGACAAGATGGATACCACGGACACAAAATGGAATTGGTTCTCTCACAAACGGGATGTTCCCCTACTTACATATTGATGGTACATGATCATTATCAGCTCAGTGTGGTCTGACACCCTTCATCCTCACCAATCAGGTGTTGGCCGAGCAGGCTTCTGCCAGATGTGAACATTGTATGGAGCTGCAACAGCAATGCTCTGTACACTGTGCAATGACCATTGTTGGGTACTGCAACTTAATGCTTCTTCACCTCTATAGGAGCTGAGCTGCAAGTGCCTGAAGTTCTTCTCGAAAAAAGTTTTCCAAACTCTCTTTGCTCTTTGACCCTCACAATTAATATTTTCTCTTTTTGAGAATGTATCAATTCCTTCACGGTCCTCCATAGAAAGCCCATGATTTTTAAGTATCCAGATATTGAGTTCTGTTGCCCAGAGTATAAACCGCAAGGTAGGACATAAGAGAATCAATGGGTTGGGGAGGAAATAGAAGAAATATAGACAATGAAGAGTAACACAGGAGACCACTTTAAATGAGAAAAATGCCCTAATTCACCACAATGCTCTACTTTGCTCAACATCCACCTTTTTGTATTCTTTTTTGGAAACAGAAGGCATCCCATATCAATGGAGAGAAAGAGGTGGCCAAAAAGAGAATAGCAGATAGTTGACATTAACCAAATCATCAATTTCTCCCAGAGATCATTATCTGAGACAGAGATAAGGTTGCTGTAAAATGGACTATCAATTATCCCGACAAACAAACATAACTCTTCCTCAATTGACTAAGGGCCTCAATCTGTCAAGTAGAAAATTTGCCAGATGCAAATTCTTTTCCTTCTTCTAAAAAAAAAGATAAACGTGAAATAAGAGGCTAGAGATGAGATCTCTAATGAGAATTTACTGGTGGTATGAATATTGGTAGATTTGTTAGAGGACGGTGAAAAGAAGGGGCTCCTGGGATAATTTGCAGGCCTAAAACAAAAATGTGTAGGAGTCGCTTCTGCCATAGATACTTATTTACTGAGTTGGTCAAGAATAAATTGGAGCCATCGAACAATATAGGTATGACCCTAACCTAAGAAGGAAAGAAATACAAACCTTTTTGGCAAAGGGATCTGATGCATCAATAGTTTTGAATTTGTCATACAAAGACAGAAATCTAGTGTTGCATGACCACAACAAAAATCAAAATCTGTATCAAAATCTAGTACAAGACAGAAACTATTCTGCAATTCTACCAACTGACGTCCCATACCAATATCAAGAGGAACTTGAGGGCATACTGATAACATTTCTAGTGGAAAGACTTATCTCTCAGGTCAAATTGAAATATATGTCAGTGAGCACACAGAGTGCCTAGAATATATAATGGACTAGATCCCTTAAAAGGTAGATCTATTGTGTTGGGAACTGACTTGGAGACACAGAATTCAAGAGAACATTATTAGAACTCAAATTAAAAGTAAACTGTCATCTGAAAAAAAGGTATTTATCTGCAGTCATAATGCTAATCTGATAAACAGTGAGAGTGCTGTAACCATGCCCATTGCTCTGTGAGTGACATCATGATCTTTCTCATCACTTAAGGATCAAAGCTGGTATTATGGTTCTTTCACTATTTAGAGAGTGGTGACTGCACACTGCGACCACACCACCAACTTGACTGGAAGAGAGCGGCTTCAAGGAGAATATAAATACATTTTTTCCTGCAACCAAACATCACATTGGCCAGCCAATTATATTTGAAACAGAATATGCCTGCAGATTAGCACTCTGGCTGACAGGTTTTTTTTCTTCTTATGATGGGTTCCCTTTAATTAATAATTCTTTTTTATTTGGGGCAAGAGTCCACCACCAGCTCATTTGCACAGCAATGGGGAGCGTGTGTGCCCCATGCACACAAATCTTTTCCTGGGATGTTTGTGAGGACATAAGAGTCTTCAAAGTGGTTGTCCACTACTTGGGTAACCCGTTTCTTAAATGCTCGAATGCTCCTAGAAAAATAAACCACCCCTCTCCTCCTGGACTGGCACTGTTCCAGCAATGTAGGTGCTATGTCTGTTGGCGCTTTCCTGAGTGCTGCAGCCTATTAGAAACTGCTGACATAATAATGCCATGCTAACATGGCAAAACAACGTCAAGCGAGTGCCTGCAGACACAGTGCTGACATCGTTGGAACAGCACTGGTCCGGAAGGAGAGTATATTTTTATTTTTATCTGTTTGAGAAGGAATTGTCCAAGTAGTGGACAACCCCTTCTATCCATAATTGTACCTATGTGTGTGCCCACATCTCGTGGAAAAAGTGTGTCATAGTGAGGACAGGGACTGATGCCACTCTAATCAACTTTGCCTCTCCGCCTGCATTCTAGCAAAAGCATGGCTCCTAATGGCTGGACTCCATTCTATTTATTGGATATGTGAGAAACCTGGCTCACCCCCTCTGACGCACCCTCTCCTGCTGCACTCTCCTATGGTGGATTCCACCTTTCCCACACCCCCCGCCCCAGCAGCAAGCATGGTGGAGGAGTTGGTTTTTTCATGTCCGATAACTGCTCCTTCTCCCACATCCCACTGCCACCCTCTGTTACCCTCCCTTCCTTTGAGGTGCGCTCTGTGCGCATCTACTCCCCCTACAACCTTCAACTAGCTGTCATTTACCGCCCCCCAGGACCAGCCACCACCTTCTTTGACCACTTCACCACCTGGCTACTTCATTTCCTTTCCACCGACATCCCCACTATCATCTTGGGGACTTCAACATCCCCATCGACACTTCCCTCTCTGCTGCCACTAAGCTTCTATCCCTCACTTTCTCCTTCAGCCTCACTCAGTGGTCTTCTGCAGCCACTCATAAAGATGGCCACACACTAGACCTCATCTTCACCCGCCTCTGCTCCCTATCTAACCTCTCTAACTCACCTCTTCCTCTTTCTGACCACAACCTACTTACATTCTCTTCCCTCTCCTCTACAGGTCCACAATCCCCACCCCACAAACTTGCACACCCTCGCAGAAACCTTAAACAACTCGATCTACACTCACTGTCCGAATCCCTCCTCCCTCTTACAGACATAAGTTCCCTACACAATGCGGATGCCGCTCTATATAACACCACAATAGCTGCAGCTCTGGAATCGGTCGCCCCTCTTACACATACCAAAGCTCGCAAAATCAACAGACAGCCCTGGCACACCAGCCTGACCAAAGAACTGAGGCGAGCCTCCAGGGCTGCTGAGCGGAGATGGAAAAGATCGCACTCCAATGAGGACTTCATCACATTCAAACAGTCCCTCACTACTTTCAAGACCACACTCGCTGTAAACAAACCTACTTCTCATCTCTCATATCCTCCCTGTCTCACAACCCCAAACAGTTATTCAACACCTTCAATTCTCTCCTCCGCCCCCCAGCACCTCCTCCCTCCCCCCTCATCTCAGCCGAAGACTTTGCCTCATTTTTCAAGGAGAAGATTGATAACATCAGACACAGTTTTGGTCAACAACCCCCAGTGCCCTTCCTCCTAACTGCCCTGCCCTCCTCCTCCAAAACCAACTTCTCCACCATTACAGAAGATCGACTTTCCACCCTACTCTCAAGATCACATCTCACTACCTGTGCACTTGACCCAATCCCATCCCACTTCATCCCAAACCTCACCACAGTGTTCATCCCAACCCTAACCCATCTCTTCAACCTATCACTAACAACTGGTGTTTTCCCCTCAAGCTTTAAACATGCCTCAATCACACCTATCCTCAAAAAGCCCTCTCTTGACCCATCCACTGTACCTAGCTATCACCCTATATCACTTCTCCCCTATGCCTCAAAATAACACGTCCATCTTGAACTGTCCTCCCACCTCTCATCTTGCTCCCTCCTCGACCACCTACAATCTGGCTTCCGGCCACACCACTCCTCTGAAACTGCCCTAACTAAGGTCACCAATGACCTACTATCTGCCAAGGCCCAGCGACACTACTCTGTCCTCCTCCTCCTGGACCTGTCCTCTGCCTTTGACACAGTGGACCATTCCCTATTACTACAGACCCTCTCATCTCTTGGTATCACAGGCTTGGCCCTATCTTGGATTCCGTCATACCTAACAGACCGGACATTCAGCGTCTCCCACTCACACACCACCTCCTCACCGCACCCTCTATCTGTGGGAGTCCCGCAACGTTCAGTCCTAGGGCCCCTGCTCTTCTCCATCTACACTTTCGGCCTCAGACAGCTCATAGAATCTCACAGCTTTGAATATCACCTCTATGCTGATGACACACAGATCTACATCTCTGGACAAGATATCACCTCCCTACTAAACAGAATCCCTCAATGTCTGTCCGCTATTTCATCCTTTTTCTCCGCTAGATTCCTAAAGCTTAATATGGACAAAACAGAATTCATCATCTTTCTCCCAACTCACACAACCCCTTCAATGGACCTATCAATTAATGTAAAAGACTGCCCACTCTCTCCAGTCCCACAAGCTCGCTGCCTCGGGGTTATCCTTGACACTGATCTCTCTTTTAAACCACATATCCAAGCCCTCTCCACCTCCTGCCAACTTCAACTCAAAAATATCTCACATATTCGTACATTCCTCAACCAAGAATCTGAAAAAACCCTAGTCCATGCCCTCATCATCTCCCGCCTCGACTACTGCAACCTCCTGCTCTGTGGCCTCCCCTCTAACACTCTTAAACCCCTCCAATCTATTCTAAACTCTGCTGCCCGACTAATCCACCTGTCCCCCCGCTATTCCCCGGCCTTTCCCCTCTGTCAGTCCCTGCACTGGCTCCCCATTACACAAAGACTCCAGTTCAAAACCCTAATCATGACATACAAAGCCATCCACAACCTGTGTCCTCCATACATCTGTGACCTCGTCTCTCGATACCTACCTGCACGCAACCTCCGATCCTCACAAGATCTCCTTCTCTACTCCCCTCTTATCTCCTCTTCCCACAATCGCATGCAAGATTTCTCCCGCGCATCCCCCCTACTCTGGAACTCTCTACCACAACATATCAGACTCTCGCCTACCATGGAAACCTTCAAAAAGAACCTGTAGACCTACCTCTTCCGACAAGCCTACAGCCTGCAGTAACCATAGATCCACCAAACCGCTGCATGACCAGCTCTACCCTCGCCTACTGTATCCTCACCCATCCCTTGTAGATTGTGAGCCCTCACGGGCGGGGTACTCACTCCTACTGTACCAGTCGTAACTTGTATTGTCTAAGATTACTGTACTTGTATTTATTATGTATACCCCACCTCACATGTAAAGCGCCATGGATTAAATGGCGCTATAATAATAAATAATAATATTAATAAATATTATTGGCTGGAATACCCCTTTAATGGGTTATCTGGGTTCTAATGGATAATGATAGAATTTCTATAGATAAAATACTAATGCATAATGCGGAGAGGTCTCGTGTCTATGATTCATCCATAAATGTGAGAGAAGACTGCAGATTGTTTTATCCTGGATGTGTGCAAAAATTAGAAACCGGTAATTTAAAAGTTATATTAAAAATAAGTCATTATTGTACTTGGATTTCAGCAGGAGAATAGAGAGTCCCACCCCCACACTCAACCACCCCGATTTTCCCATTTCCCTAGCATTAACATGAATTGCTAAGAAATTCAGTATCCAGCTTTGGATCCTGACCACCATCGTCTGCTTCATAGCCCACACATCAATAAATGCCACCACCAATCTACTGGGTCACTTGCAAAAATACCCCAAGAATTTTTAATGGTAATTTTCCTAGTGGGTTGATGCCTACAACAACGATAGTAAAATTCCCCTCCTTCTCTTCCCCTTGATTTTATTCACTTTGTCATCTTTGTACAATTACCACATCACACACACACAGCATATTCATTATCTAGTCAAAAATCTTGAGTGGTTTTCAAGTTAAAATGTCCCACCACCCTAACACTGAAATGTAATTATGCATTTGTCATATATAATCACTCTGATTGGTGCCCTCCATTTACCTTCAGCTGCCTCCTCTGCTCAGATCAGCATTCCTGCCCTCCTGCATCTAAGACAGCTTCCACAGTGGCATGGAAAGTTCAGTGTTAAGTGTGAACTATGCTTCCTCTGCCATCCCTGCATAGCATTTTCTATTGCTCCCTATGCCAGTTGAGTGGCTATCTTGGAAGCATCCATATGAGATTGGTGGTAGTCTAAAGCCCCCGTCACAATAAGCGAGATCGCTAGCGAGATCGCTGAAGCGTCACCGATTTTGTGACGCAACAGCGACCTAGCCAGCGATCTCGCTTAGTGTGACACGCAGCGACAATCAGCCCCCCTGCAGGGTATCGCTGATCGTCGTTGAATAGCCTGGACCATTTTTTCATCGTTGGTCTCCCGCTGGCCAGCGCGCATTGCTGAGTGTGACAGCGGGACACCAACGATCAGCGACCTCCCAGCGTGTACAACAGACGCTGGGAACTGGTATCTAGGGTACATATCGGGTAACTAAGCACCGCGCAGTGCTTAGTAACCCGATGTTTAGCCTGGATACCAGCGTACTCGCTGGTCCTTATCACTGGTGAGTCTGCCTATGTGACAGCTCACCAGCGATCAGCTAATGATGTCCCAGCGATCCCATCCATGTCGGATCGTTGGTGTGATCGCTGGGACATTGAAGAGTGTGACGGGACCCTAACACCTGACATTAATCAGCTGTTATTTGCTCCACATGGTTGCCTGAGGTAAACATTTGCAAAGTACAGCTCTATTCAAATGTAAAGGTTCGTCAGATGCAGTGAACAGCAGGAGGTAGAGAAGAGTGTTAACAGGAATTTACTTAGAAAATTGTTAAATACGAATTCAAAGAAAACCTCCACGCAGCGAGGTGATTAAGCAAACGATGAATTACACAATAATCGTAACAAGAAGGGGAAAAGTGAAGGTAAAGACTTATCCGTGAACAAAGTCTCTGGCTCTGCTGTGTAGAAACAAGATGCACTGTCTCCTGACAATGTCGAAGTATCCGGGTCCACTGGTCCTGAGTCCGTTGATCTTGGGTCCGTTGGAGCTTGGGTACAGTTCCTTCCGCTGGTTCCTCAAGGAGAGCGTGGTACACTGGGAGGACAACGCCGTACAGGCCGCAGGGGTGACAAGGTCTCGCACGGAATCACAAAGGTCAGTAGAAGACGGTACATCTGCAGCACTGCACGTTCTGGGTCTGGTTCATGGAGGGACACTCGGTAAAGGGTATGTGAGTCGGGCAGTCTCTAAAGGGCTGGCATCAGTGGCGGTAGTTAAGGAGAGGGAGTCAACCTTCTTCCTGCTCTGTAGTCACCTTCCTGCCAAGTCTCCCCCTTTCCTTCGCTCAGCTCCTTTTATGTCCCCCACAACCCCTTCTGTCAGGTGCTCAGGCTTTCCCCACACAGACAAGTCATCCCCCTGCAACAGTGATGACAGCCCCGATAGTTCCGGCCCCAGAGCGTCCCTCGAACCGGCAGCACTGCTTCTGTTCATCTCCTTACAAATTTTATGTAGCTGCCACTGCCAGGTGTGTGTAGCCCTGGTACACAATACCAGGAGGATGAGTGGAGAGGTAAAGGTTAAGTGTTCTTCATGTCAGCATGTACCTTCAAACACGCCCAGTAGGGGTGTGGAAGGGAGTGTCAGTAGGAGAGTGTGTCCAGACTCAGGAGAGACAAGACGTCTTAGGGACTCTGCTCTATCTTCAGCTTAAAATTGTGGAGTCTAGTATAGGTACTTTAACGTACCCGAGCCTAGTCAAAGCTGTGCCCCACTGGAGACAGGCTGAAATATCTCCTGAGAACTGAGCAAGTCGAAGGGCAAAAGTGGAAGAAAGCAAGGAAGTGCTATAGGTGAAGAATACCTGCACGAATCTACCGGTTACTGGGGACCGAAGGATCATCTTTTTTCAAGCAAGGTGATAAGATAGCCAGAAATCTACCGGACCCTAGGTCGCGGCGGATAAGCCCATACAGTCAGTACGTAACTGGGGTCAGAGGAAGTGAGGACCGTGAGTCAGTGCACGACAATATAGGAAATCACCTTTCTCACAAAAAAGGCTCCAACCACAACACTGATCGGGCAGAACAGCTAAAGATAAGCTGGAATCATAGAGAGGACTACGCTTCAGGCTGGTCGTACTCAGCTTCATTGGAGTTAAAGGAGGCCCCTAACTTGCTTAACCGTTTGCCTCAAAGCTCATCCTCCATCAACCCCATCAGCCTCCCTGGGACCTGCTTTACCATTCTGCAAGTAAAGGTATGGAAAGACTTTGACTGTGTGAGACTGAGTTATTACTGCATGCCTGCACAATCCCTACCTAACTACCGACCTGAGGGAAGAGTCCCACCTGTAGGGGACCCGTCATCTAGCTGCCTCACCATCCCCTCAGAGATCTACAGCAGCGCTGGTACTAATTACCAGAATACTACAGGTGGCGTCACGAACTGTATATAGTTATCCCCTGTAAATATTCCCAACAACAACATACGCCAGACCGCCCGGGCCACAGACCGAGCCACAGCTACCTGTGACAATCCCCATAGACTTCTACGGGCTCGGCTCTGAGTACCCCATTGCCCTGGTAACCCACAATTGTGGTGGCGGGTCGACACAACAAAACTTGGCGTCACGAACAGGATTCGAAACTCGCAGAATTGCGAGCCCTGCGTGCCTATGTAACTGTTTGAGTGAAAAAGACTGTTGCTGTTGTTTGGCGCCAAATACCGCCATATTTGCCGCCAGATTCGCGCCTAAAGCGTTGGAGAAGAAGGAGGGCGTACCTGAAAGAGCGCGCAAAG
Source organism: Oophaga sylvatica (assembly GCA_033576555.1). Taxonomy (NCBI): domain Eukaryota; kingdom Metazoa; phylum Chordata; class Amphibia; order Anura; family Dendrobatidae; genus Oophaga; species Oophaga sylvatica. Next base: position 193,650,601 of record JARQOD010000003.1, read on the forward strand.
TCTTGGACACGCCCCCGGCTCTGACTCATCGGAAGGTCCTGCGACAGGAAGTGAACGCTCTGACATCAGAGCGCCTGCGACGAAGGTCCTATTCTCACTGCGGTGCCTGAGAAGTAGCAGCGTCTGAAACCGGTAGCTCCGTTTAACCAAGGGGGCGCTAAGATGTCACAACAACAGGCTGACAGTGCGGCCCCGGCCGGAGGGCTTAATCCCGCACCGTCTGGTATTGTAGCGCCAGATGGAGGCGCAGGCCCAGCACCTAGTCCGGTAGTCCCGATCATGCCACTAACGCTTCCATATATGCCTGGGGCGAAATGGCTTCCCCAGTACAGCGGTGAGCCAGGCACATTATCAGGCTTCAAGCGGAAGTTAAGCAGCCTATTGGAAATGTACTCCATGCCTGAGAAACAAAAAGCTGCTGTGTTAATAGGGCAGTTAACTGGCGCTGCTGAGAGGGAAGTGGAGACTTGGGATACCGTTGATCTGGAGTCGGTACCTGCGATTTTTCTTAAACTAAATGCCATATTTGAAGACCGCACAGAAACGGATCTCCGGATGGCCTTCTATCACTGTTCACAGCAGCCAGGTGACAGCATCCGGGACTATGCTTGCCGATTGCAAGGAGCCCTGAAAGCACTCAAGCAAATTAACAATTTAAATGCTCTCCATGAGAATAAAATGTTGAAAGAACAGTTTATACAGGGATTGAGATCCCCAGAGGAACGCAGAACTGTAAATTGGTGGTCCTTAGATCATCCGGATGCTACCTTTGATGCCCTAAAGGACATGGCAATAAAAGGGCTGCGGCCCCTGGGCAAACCTGAGGTGGCCACTCAACATCATCAGGGTGAAGTCACTCCGGAACCGGCAGTAACCCCCTGTTCCCCGCTAGTGGCTGAAGCCAAAGCGCAGGTGACATCTCCTAGTGAATTGGAATGTCTGCGCTCAGAGGTGCGCCAGCTGACTAAAAATCTGGCTGCTGTTATGAGTGCCCTGCAACTGCGGAAAGAAGAGGAAGGAAAAATCTTGCTAGCGGACTGCCCAGAAGACGTCCCGTGGATGCACCGGAGAAGAAAGAAGACGTCGCCCCCCCGGAGGAGGACAACGCCACCCCCAGGAGCAACCTCTGATCAACACCCTTCTCGTCGAGAGATCGTCTGTTTTCGCTGCAACCGAAAAGGTCATTTGTCTCCACAGTGTCCTTTAAACGGGCAGAACCTGGGTCCAAGGGCCAACACCCAGGAGAATACCCGCCAGGCCCCCTAGACTGGAACCGCAGGTATGTGGGCGGGCGACCCTACCTGTCCATTATTTTAGATGGGATTGCTGTTCCAGCATTGCTAGACACTGGGTCTCAAGTCACCCTCATACCTGATGCCCTATATACCAAGTACTGGTCAATGGACGATCTTAAACCCCCGAGCCTTGACTTTACCGTGTATGCTTCTAATGGTCTTCCTGTAGAAGTACTTGGAACAAAATGTGTAGATGTAAAGGTGGGAAGAGAGGAGTTGAAAGACCAGGGACTTCTGGTAGTGAAGACTGTAAATGAGGAGAATGGTCTAAATATAATATTGGGTACTAATGTTATTGGTAATTGTTTGGAAGAAGTAGTGTTCTTGCTCCAACAGCTCGCTGAGATTGCCCGACCAAGGCAGAGAGGAGTCATCCAAAGAGAGATCCGGGCCCTGGTGTGTCAGCAGCAAGCGAAGCTTACCGACGGCGAAATTGGTAATGTACGGGTCACTGACTCAGTTCCTATTGTGATACCCCAATGAGTGAAATGATCATTTGGTGCAGGGCAGCCATAGGTCTGAGAGGACAGAATTACCAAGCTGTAGTAGAACCCCACCATTCAGAACATAGACCTACACTTATGACTGCTAGAGGAGTAGTAGAAGTGGTGAATGGGAGGGTACCTGTACGGCTTCTCAATTGGGGAGATGATGAGGTAAATTTACCCCGTTATGCAACCATTGCTAAACTTCATGCTGTCGACAATAATTCCATTCTCCCGGCTGAGTCCTTAGACTCCTGTCAAATAGAGGAGGACAATGACCCAGCAACTCAGGTGGCGGAATGGTGTCAGCAGCTCCATGTTGGGACGGACACCACTCCCGCTCACCAGAAGCAAGGGGTATTACGGGTGGTGCAAGAGTACGCCCAAGTGTTTAGCAAAAATCCACTTGATTTTGGGATCATTAAGGGAGTACAACATCATATCCCTACAGGCAGTCATCCTCCCATCAAAGAGCGGTATAGGCCCATACCTCCAGCTCATTATCAGAAGGCTAAAGAAATGTTGAATGATATGAAGAAAGCTGGGGTGATAAGGGATAGTTGTAGTCCCTGGGCAGCCCCTCTAGTTCTGGTTAAAAAGAAAGATGGTAGTATGAGAATGTGTGTGGATTACAGGCAGGTGAACCGCATAACACACAAAGATGCATACCCGCTACCACGCATAGAGGAATCATTAGCTGCTCTGAAAACGGCTAACTACTTTTCTACCCTTGATCTGACTAGTGGTTACTGGCAAGTGGCTGTGGCTGAGGAGGATCGTGAGAAAACGGCTTTCACCACCCCAATGGGGCTCTGTGAGTTCGACAGAATGCCGTTTGGGCTCAGTAGTGCCCCAGGAACATTTCAGAGAGTGATGGAAAACTGTCTGGGACATCTCAATTTTGAAACCGTGCTGCTATACCTAGACGACGTTATCGTGTATTCCAAGACATATGAGGACCATCTGAAGCACCTGGCAGAAGTGTTTGAGTCCCTGTCCAGGTACGGGATGAAATTAAAACCCTCAAAATGCCATCTACTCAAGCAGAAGGTACAATACTTGGGGCACATCGTCAGTTCGGAAGGAGTAGCGCCGGACCCAGAGAAAGTCATTGCCATCCAGAAGTGGCCGGAGCCGAAAAACCTTAAGGAAGTGCGACAGTTCCTGGGACTAACGGGTTACTATAGGAGATTCGTGAAAGATTACACGAAGAAGGCAGCTCCTTTACAGGACCTCCTGGTAGGACAATCCTTAAAGAGCAGAAACCCTCCCTTTAATTGGGGTAAAGAACAGGCTGAAGCATTCCAAAAGATGAAAGAGATCCTGACAGGTGATGAGATCTTAACCTATCCTGATTACAGCCAACCGTTCCTGTTGTACACCGACGCCAGTAATGAAGGGTTGGGAGCCGTTCTCAGTCAGAAGCAGAATGGACAAGAAAAAGTCATCGCATATGCCAGCAGAAAACTCAGGCCAACTGAAAGGAATCCGGAAAATTATAGCAGCTTCAAGCTAGAGTTTCTGGCGCTGGTCTGGGCCATTACCGAAAGATTTAAGCACTATCTGGCCTCCAATAAGTTCACTGCGTTTACAGATAACAACCCGCTAACGCACCTGGAAACCGCCAAGCTGGGTGCCATGGAGCAGCGATGGATGGCTCGGTTGTCCAATTATCAGTTTACTATCAAGTACCGGGCAGGTCGAAAGAATGCTAATGCTGATGCGTTGTCCCGAATGCCGCATGACTCTGACACGGAAGAAGAATCGGACGACCTGGAAGAAATTGAGCTACCCGCGTTCCATCGAAATGGGGTAGTCCACGAGCATCAAGTCCACAGAAAGCAAAATGGTGCCACATTAAATCCTTTACCCCATCACAGCTGGAAAGAGACTCAGGACAGTGATCCAGTGGTCAGCCACATCAAGGAGTTGTTAAAGCAAGAAGGCTCCTCCTTGGAAAAGGATGCACCTATGCCCGCCAAGCTCCTGTGGAACGAGAGAAGCAGGTTGTTCCTGTACCGTGAGAAGTTGTGCAGAAGATACGTCAACCCCAGAACCCATGAAATGGTCTGGCAAATCGTGGTCCCAAAGACAGACGTCCCAATGGTGTTGGAAGCGTACCACGATCAAGCAGGACACTTTGGCTGGAGGAAGCTGGAGACCCTGTTGAGATGCCGGTTCTACTGGGTAGGGATGCGCAGCTCCATCGAGAGGTGGTGTCGGAACTGTGGACCCTGTGGTCTCAGAAGAAAGGACTACGGTAGTCAAAAGGCCCCCCTGCAACCTATCCGGACGACTCGTCCCCTGGAGATTGTGGCCCTGGACCACGTCAAATTGTCGCCGAGTAGATCTGGATACTCATACGCCTTGACCATGGTGGACCATTACTCCAGATTTCTGGTAGTCGTTCCAGTGAAAGACCAGACCGCAGTGACGGCCGCGAAGACCTTTCAAGCAAGCTTCTGCAGACCGCATGGGTATCCCGAGCAAGTCTTAACCGATCAGGGACCTGCTTTCGAAGCTGATTTATTCAAGGAATTCTGTCAAATGTACGGGTGCAAGAAAATAAGAACGACACCATACCACCCTCAAACCAACGGTCTTTGTGAAAAGATGAACCATATTGTCCTTGACTTGTTGAGATCCATACCGTTGGAAGACAGGAATCGATGGCCGGATTTACTACCTGATTTGGTTGATTTGTACAACCATATACCTGTAAGCTCAACTAACTGCACTCCAGCCTATCTTATGAGAGCAAGGCCCGGAAAACTACCAATGGATCTAGAACTTGGAGTGGTAGAACCGGAGGCAGACGACGCTGTTGAGAACTGGGACGTCAATCGGCAAGAGCAATACAGAAGAGTACAAATCTGTGTGGAGGAAAGTCTAAATAAGGCACGGGAGAAACAGGAAAATGTTTACAACCGAAATGCTCCTGCCAAGCCTCTGATGCCTGGAGAGGTAGTATTAAAAAGAAAAAGAAAGATGCACAAACTGGATAATCAGTGGGAGCAAGAACCCTACGTCATACAAGATTCTAAGTACGACAACGGAAAAGTTTGTGTCGTCAGTAAAGACGGAGGAAAAACAATAACCACTGTGTCTAGAGACCATTTGAAACTATGTCCGGAACCCTTGAAACGTTGCGACAAGAACCCTGTCTTCAATCAAAGAGAAAGAAAGGAAGAGGTCCTACACACCGATCTGGGAGATTTTCCTGCGGATTGGCCCCGACTGGGAGATGCTGTGATAATTCCAGTGTTGCAGTTTTATAAGCCACAAGAGGACGTTTTACCTCCAGTTGTGCCTGTAGTGCCAGTTGAACCCGCTCAGGAGTTACCCCTTCCAGCAACACCTCAACCTGTAGAACCTCAAGATGGATCATCTGAAGCAGCGCCCCATACTATGGGATCCCCTGGTGAAGCTGACTCACACCGCCCAGCCATCAGTACGCTTGCCAGATCCATAGAAAGATTAAGGCAGTTCTATGGTTTACCGTTTCATAGTGCAGACAGATCGCAAATTGATTTACCTGAAACTACACCACGTAGGTCAGAGAGAATCACAAAAGGGAAATTACCCATTAGATATCAGCAATAGTTATGACGAACTGATGTAAATATATTGTGAAAAGTCTATATATATAAATGTGTTTTTCCCTATTATGTCTTCGTTTACAATGGACTCAGAGGCTGAGGACTGAGCCAGCCCAAAAACTGTATCCTGTAAATAGTTGCACTAAAGTGCCTTCTTAATGGTTTCACATGAAACCTTGACTCACCTCTGAACCAAAAACCCGTGTGGTGTGGCACTGAGTGAGGTCTGCATTTGGATGTCCTGCAGCCCACCCAGGACCCACGTTGAAGGTTTGGTGCGGGTCCTTCACAAGTATCTTGTATATCTATTTATTGAAAATGCTATTTGATACTACTTGTATTTTTCTATCAAGTTTGTAACGTTCAAAGTAGTCTTACCTCCCGGATGGGAAGATGTTATTGTTCCAAATGTTATTGCATAAACAAAATTTTTCTGTCTTTTGTATTCCACAGCCCGGGAGTGCTGTCGTTTACCATGGGGGAATGTGTAGCCCTGGTACACAATACCAGGAGGATGAGTGGAGAGGTAAAGGTTAAGTGTTCTTCATGTCAGCATGTACCTTCAAACACGCCCAGTAGGGGTGTGGAAGGGAGTGTCAGTAGGAGAGTGTGTCCAGACTCAGGAGAGACAAGACGTCTTAGGGACTCTGCTCTATCTTCAGCTTAAAATTGTGGAGTCTAGTATAGGTACTTTAACGTACCCGAGCCTAGTCAAAGCTGTGCCCCACTGGAGACAGGCTGAAATATCTCCTGAGAACTGAGCAAGTCGAAGGGCAAAAGTGGAAGAAAGCAAGGAAGTGCTATAGGTGAAGAATACCTGCACGAATCTACCGGTTACTGGGACCGAAGGATCATCTTTGTTTCAAGCAAGGTGATAAGATAGCCAGAAATCTACCGGACCCTAGGTCGCGGCGGATAAGCCCATACAGTCAGTACGTAACTGGGGTCAGAGGAAGTGAGGACCGTGAGTCAGTGCACGACAATATAGGAAATCACCTTTCTCACAAAAAAGGCTCCAACCACAACACTGATCGGGCAGAACAGCTAAAGATAAGCTGGAATCATAGAGAGGACTACGCTTCAGGCTGGTCGTACTCAGCTTCATTGGAGTTAAAGGAGGCCCCTAACTTGCTTAACCGTTTGCCTCAAAGCTCATCCTCCATCAACCCCATCAGCCTCCCTGGGACCTGCTTTACCATTCTGCAAGTAAAGGTATGGAAAGACTTTGACTGTGTGAGACTGAGTTATTACTGCATGCCTGCACAATCCCTACCTAACTACCGACCTGAGGGAAGAGTCCCACCTGTAGGGGACCCGTCATCTAGCTGCCTCACCATCCCCTCAGAGATCTACAGCAGCGCTGGTACTAATTACCAGAATACTACAGGTGGCGTCACGAACTGTATATAGTTATCCCCTGTAAATATTCCCAACAACAACATACGCCAGACCGCCCGGGCCACAGACCGAGCCACAGCTACCTGTGACAATCCCCATAGACTTCTACGGGCTCGGCTCTGAGTACCCCATTGCCCTGGTAACCCACAATTGTGGTGGCGGGTCGACACAACTGCAGTAGAACATTTCTTAATCTTTTTAATAGGAGCTGTTCTGCAATGCCCAGCAGTGGCTGCTACACATTCAACACATTCAAAGTGTTTACATCAGATGACCATCAGGATTAGCAACCTCTGATCAGTGGGAGTTCTAGGTGTCATCCACCCACCGATCTCATATTGATGTGTCCGAACAAACAGTGAACAGATAAACTTTTTTTTTTTCCCAAGTACATCACTGCAAGCTAAATGGTTAAAAAGTATAGAAGTGGTACACCTCAGCTGAACCCCATGCATTCCACATCAAGGTCAAGGCCAGAGTTACCCTCTCTCATCACTTCATCTCTTATTTCTGCTCAGTTCAATACGCATGGTACAGAATGTGTTACCTTTTCATCACCCCTCTCTCCTCAGATTAGACTGTGCCCTCCTCCTCTGCTCTGCACTTCTCACTCTCCAGCAACAGGTTACCTGTCCCTGGACATACGCCAGCTCCCAACTGTTACCCTGTCACCCCAAAAATGCCTGGAATATCTTCATTCCATGTCTAAAATAGTTGTCTCTTGCCATGACACCTCTCACCAGTCGTCCCTGTGGCTGCACTTTTTATTTAATTTCACTTTTTGCACAATGTATCTTTTATTTTTAGACTTTTTTTCCTTATCTTTTTGCTTCTTGGCATCTTCTATGTTGAGTAACAAGCTATAGGAGCTCTCAGTTGCTTTTCTTCTGTAGGGTAGAATTATTGGAAATGTGTGCTGATGCAATGTTTGTGTCCATATAACATTGTCGATGGTGCCCTGTGTACCTACGCTTCCAAGTCAACAGTATAAATATTTAATCATACAATATAAAAGGAGCAGGTATAGAAAACTGGAGCACTCCCTTATTTTCTAAATACGTTTTCTGCATATAACAGCCCTTGTTTCAGTCTTTCCCTCAACCTTTTTTTTTCCTTTCTCTCCTAATTCTTTCTCTCCCAACTCTCTAGTTCTCATTCCTTTCAATGTTCATATTGCTTCCCCTCCCCATCTCTCCCTCTTCTTACTCTTTCACTCTTTCAGTCCTGTCGCCAGCTCAGCAAAGCCATGGCCACTGCACTGTCCAAGAATTATACTATTGCATCATTTGCATGTATTATGCCAGAGCTCCTTGTGTTCGAAACGGTCTGGATTCACTAATGGTGCGCTAACGTCTGCGCTGATCACACATATGTGTAGTGTATATATATATATGTGTGTGTGTGTGTATGGAGAACCACAGAACCCACCCCTCTCAGAAAAGCTGGTTCTCCAGCTAAAATCACTGCACAGTCTGCCAATGTGTAATACATTGTTACAGTGAGGGATCCTGCTGTACCTGTTAGCAATTATACTGTTCCATTGCTAAATCCTTGGCCAGAATGCAGGGATTACATTGGCCGCTTGCTATTTAACCCCTCAAACACAGTACATTTTTGTATTGTGCGGCAGGAACTTGCAGCAACAGAGGTTAATGTGGTGGAAATCAAGTGATTCAGCCTGATCCTAGCAGAACAAATGCAAAAAAAAAGCTGCGAGATGATACTTTGATGTTACACCTGCAGAGAGTTATACTGGATCTGTGGTTATATTGGTTTAAAATAGAAATCACTGTAATCTATATTTAGAAGAGTGTGTCTGTCCTCTTTTCCCAAATCTTCTGCTGCCATGTGTTTAGCTCAATAAATCTGAAGATCAGCTTTTCCTTGTATGAACCAGACGTCGCAGATGATAGCTATGCGGCTATCAAGTAAGGCTCTCACAAAGACAGCCACGTTGTAAGGGAAGGAATCTTTTGGGAAAAATTTCTGTTATTTTATAAATGGGGTTGATTTCAACAATTAAATTCAGATTTTTTCAGTTTGTGGCTACTACAAACCTCTTCCGACATGATCCAGAGCTTAATGGTAGGACCGATGCAACGTCGTTGCTGCAGGACACAAGCATGATGTCATGCCAAGCCTACTAATCACGGACCACTGACAAGGCCTATGGACCAGGGTCTTACTCTAAAATTATGGATTTATGATAAATAATCCAAAAAGTCTTGAGGTTTATGGGTAGAAATACTGCGTATACAGCAAAGAAGTGTCAAAAATTGGCTGCAGATGATCACATATATAGAAATGGCAACACAACAAAATAAAAGTAGACTGTGAGCCCTCGCGGGCAGGGTCCTCTCTCCTTCTGTACTTGTGCGTCCCTTGTCTAGCACATGTTTATTGTACCTGTCTATAATTTCCCTTTTCATATGTAAAGCGCCATGGAATAAATGGCGCTATATAAATGTATAATAATAATAATAATAAAAGTGAGATCCGAGTATTATTCACAACCTCAGACCCTGTTAAACCAAGATTGGACATGCAGGCAAACTGAATTGTGGATGTCAACCAAGTGCTGAACCAACGCTCTTAAAAACACCATGAATCACTTGGTTGAGGATGAACGCAGTGCCAGCCCAAACAATTGGCACAATAGTAATTTCATGTTCACTCTAACTTCCTGGGGTAGAATTACAACAATCTGAACAGTCTATAAATCCAGTATCTCTCACTTGTTCTACATTATTACAACCCACAGCAGGAATCCTATTTTTCTTAGATAAAGGGTTACAGAATAATTTACATTTCTTAGAATTCCTGGCTAGGACTGTATTAGGGTCCACAGAGAACACGAACCGCTACTTCGTCCAGCACCTTTTGCATTAGACAGCTGTTGCCCTGTGAGCTGTCTTACATGTTACTTGGATACATAACGATGAAAGCAAACATTCAGGATCTTGAAATTTCTCGTGTGGAGGTGTTTTTCGTACTTTGAAATTGGGCTCTCCCTTTACACCATACCTCCTTGAATGTGATAATATGTGGACACACTATGCAGCGTCTTGAAAAAGTATTCATGCTGTGATGAACCCACACCTCGTCACCCCACCTGACGTCACTATTACATCGGACGGATCACGTGGTACAGTCTCTTCACTTGCATCAACGTGACGTTCCGCACCCCCTAGTAACACATAAGGTCAGATTGGCTCATTTTTACACAGACACTCCCTGTCCACACGGGTCCAGGGAGACACGGGGACTGAGAAAAGGTGGCCTATGCAGCTGCTGACGTGACACCACACTCTCTCATAACCCTAAGAGGCTGAGAGGCCCCTTTCACTAGCACCAGTGAAACAGCGCCTGGTCAGCCCGGTAGGACTGCCACCAGTTTCTCGTTAGATATAAGCCCGGTCTGTTAACAGGATTATATCGGGCCAGAAACCAGCCACGGGAACATGCAAAGTTTACACAGAGAACACGGATATGTGGATTAAGATAAAACAGTAGCCTAAGGTTAAATTATATATTTAATCATCTTAAGGTCACACTAAACAATACACTATATATACAAAGGTTACACATATGAGATGGTCAGATATGCAAATGCAGGTGAAATACGAAAGATATAAACAGATGATACAAAAGTCAGTTATTGGCTTGATATTCGGTTATTGGATGCTGGCAGCCACATGGGAGGAGTGGGGGCCAGCTATTTCCGGTTTCTTCCAACACACTGCACAACCTGACCTCCCATGGCAGAGAAGAAAGGCCCACATTATCATACATGCCCTTAACCCCTTGGTCAGTCACTTCCCTCCCGGCCCCCAGGGATGGCCCTAGTTGCCCCCCCCGCTTGCCCTGGCAGCTGAAACTTCAAAGCCTATGATGGATCATAACTTCTCTATGGAAGGTCATAGGGGGTGGTTTTGGCGCCATCAGATCCAGCTGGGTCACGGTTACACTTTGAGACCAAACACAGCTTTGCTACCTACCTGTTTTCTATTAGCTGTTCTACATATCTCCATACCCCTGGGTGCTAGAATAGGTCGACGCCCCGGCAGGCATTATAGGGATCTTGAAAATGTAACCGGTTTACAGCTAGGATGTACGATAAGTCCATAATTCCATAACTCCTTATAAAATCATGGTTCATATCTGGCTGGGGGAATTGTTAATTTGCTTTACTCCCTCAGTAGGGATCCATCCTGCCAGGAACAGCTATCCCAGCTATCTGCTTGAGGAGACTCTCCCGTTCACTCCCTGCCTATCGTTTTGCTTGCTACAGTGATGGAATAAATGATTTTACCACAGAACCTGGTGAGTGCCGCTTTTCACTTTTTTCTTGGATGACATTGAATTATTTCTAATGTGAACACCACCAACTGCTCCACATCTGGAAATAATTTATGCTATTATCAGGAAAGACTGGTGCCGAAATAGCTCCATTTGAATCTATGAATAACAGTATTAAGCTTCTTACAATGGTTTCTGTCAATATGTGTGCTATATTAGGCAGCAAGTGAACAGTCATTCATGTACTGGGGTTCTCAAGCTGCGGCAGCTGCATGCATTTAAACCAGATCTAACACATCAACTTCTATCTTGGCTCTCACACTGCAACAGCCACATGCAGATGAAACCAGGACCACTTTTGGTGGCCAAAGGTTGCACAATTTTGTTTTATCTGCAAAATCATGTACCCATTTGGCCATGGAGGCCTGTGGCAGCATAAGACTACAGTCTGAACTTCATGTGTTGAAAGCAAGAAAATTAGGGAAGGGGAAGGAGCGGAGTGACTTTGAGAAGGACCAAATTATGATGGCTAAAGCACTAAGCCAGAGTATCTCCAAACAACTGGTCTTATCCATGTATGTAATTGTCAGTACCTAACAAAAGTTATATAATGAAAAACTATTGGTGAAACAGTGAAAGGGTCATTGAATGCTCAATACTAGCCTGCCTAGACCAATACCGCAAAAAAACTGCTGTAGCATAAACAGCTAAAAAGTGTATGCTGGCTATGATAAAAAGATGTCTGAACATACAGTGCATTACAGTTTCCTGCACATGGGTCTGCATAGCTATAAATCAGAGTACCCCACTAATATATGTCCACTACCAGGAGGCCTACATTGTGCAGGTGAGTGTCAGAACTACCATTCAGTACTGGAAGAAGGTGACATGGCCCAGTTTTTCTGAAGTCCAGTACTCAAAACTTCCGAAGAGAACACGTTTTCATGATTTTCTTACTATTGCACAGGTGAAAAAAACTGTACATTTCTGATGCCTTGATAATGATAACAATAATAATAATGCCATCACCTGTGCTATATTAAGGAAAACATGACCTGTTGGGGAGTTTTGAGGATTGGAGTTGAGAAGCATTGGCCAGCTCTGATGAATCACCTTTTCTTCTACATCATGCGAATGGTCGGGTGCATTGCGTGTTGTTTTCATGAAATATATGTAGATAGTAGCAGTATGCAGTATGGGATAGAACAAGGCCTGTTGATGGTGTAGACAAGGCTATCATGGGAAGCCCTAGATATTGGCATTCATCGGGATGTTATTTTGACATGCACTACTTTCCTAAATATTTTTACAGACTATTGATTATTATATATTTAACTTTGCTAAGTTAGCTCCATCGTATACCACAGCTCTTCATAGACATTTTCATCTCTGTCCCCAAAGGGGCTCACAATCTAAATTTCCTATCAGTAAATGTGAGAGAAAATCGGAGAACCTGGAGGAAACCCACGCAAACACGGGGAAAACATATAAACTCCTTGCAGATGTTGTCCTTGGTAAGATTTAAACCCAGCGCTGCAAAGCAACAGTGCTAACCACTGAGCCACCGTGCTGCCCATAAGTATCTACATCCTATCATGGCAACAATATTCCCAAATGGCAGTGGCTTCTTTCAGCAGGATACTACGCCCTACAATACTGTAATAACAGAACAAACATTATTTTACAAGCATGTTAGAGAGCTCAAGGTGTTGACTTGGCCTTCAGATTCTCCAGATCTCAATCCAATCGAGCATCTGTGCTGGAAGGCAAGTCTAAACATGGAGGCCCTATTTACAAACTTAGAGTTTAAAGGGAACCTGTCCGGCACACTAACCCTCCGAAAGTAGAGATAGAGTGTAGTGCTTGATAGGGCAGTGTAAAATGTTATGAAATATGCATACTAAGTCCACAAATTTGCTTGCAGTGCATTGCTCCTTTTTACTTCTCCCCTCTGGCAATGCCACCCATTTTTGACTTCTTGATTCAAAATGAAAAGCAGAAGTAACTTTATGCAGCAGCACCTTTGTCTTTGCTGACAGTCAAGAAGCGTGGAGCAGCATTGGAGAAGCCACACAATGCAAGAGAAATTATGTGCTCCCATGAGAACTTGCAAACCCAATCGGCATATCAATAAAAGCCAACTTTTGGCGCCACGGCCATTGGGTGGCATTTAAATCTTTCATAATGTTTTACTACCTCTGAGAGCTCAGGGTTTTGTTACTGAGAGGTTCTCTTTAACCTTTTATTGACCAAGCCAATTTTGACCTTAATGACCAAGCCAATTTTTCACAATTCTGACCACTGTCAATTTATGAGGTTATACCTCTGGAACGCTTCAACATATCCCACTGATTCAGAGATTTTTTTTCGTATTCATTTTGTACTTCATGTTAGTGGTAAAATTTCTTCGATATGACTTGTGTTTATTTATGAAAAAAATAGTAATTAATATTATTTCCCACATGTCTATTTTACATCAGCACAATTTTGGAAAAAATTTTTTTTTGTTAGGATGTTATAAGGGTTAAAAGTTGACCAGCGATTTCTTAATTTTCCAACAAAATTTACAAAACTATTTTTTTAGGGACCACCTCACATTTGAAGTGAGTTTGGGAGGTCAATATGACAGAAAATACCCAAAAGTGACACAATTCTAAAACTGCACCCCTCAAGGTGCTCAAAACCACATTTAAGAAGTTTATTAACCCTTGGTGTAAGGAAAAAATGAACATTTTACTTTGTTGTGCAATTTGTTGTGCAATTTCTCCTGATTATGACAATACCCTGTATGTAGTGGAAAACCACACTGTTTGGGCGCATGGCAGGCCTCAGAAGGGAGGAAGCACTGTTTGACTTTTTGAACGCAAAATTGGCTGGAATCAATGGCAGTGCCATGTCGCGTTTGGAGACACCCTGATGTACCTAAACAGTGGAGAACCCCCAATTCTAACTCTAACCCTAACACAGCCCTATCCCCAACCATTACCCCAACACACACCTAACTCTAATCCCAACCCTAACCCTAATCCCAACCCTAACCAACACTATAACCCTAACCCCAACACCACCCTAACCCCAACACCACAACCATAACTCCACCCCAACATAACCCGACCCTAACCCTAGCCCCAGCCCTAACCCTGGCGCCAACCCTAATCTTAGCCCCAACCCTAACCCTAGCTTTAACCCAACCCTAACTCTAGCCCTAACCCTAACTGTAAAGAATGGAAAAAAAATTATATTATTATTTTTACATTTTTAAACAAATAGTAAAAGTCTTATTTTGTTGTCGGGTACCGGCCGACAGATCTTGGCAGGTGCACTGCAGACTTTTTTTTTGCGATCACCATTATTTGATGAATAACGGCGATCACAAGACTGGGGACGGTAAAAACCGACCCGACTCATGTGCTTCAAGGTCTCATCTACCCCTGGTAGCCAAGACCCCAGAGATTTTCTGACGATGGGGGGTGCTATACCCTTGTTTCTCAGCGCTATTAAAATGTGGCGCTGACAAGGCCCCTTAACTGCTACCATTAAAAGGCATATCGGATTAAGGGGTTAAAGCAGAACTGTCAACTAATTTCATATTATAAAGTGCATATATAATTAAATCAGTGTCTTAAACCTAATGAGGCTTATATATTTGCTTTAAAAATCCATGAAATTAGCATTATATGCATCCAACTAGTGTACGAGAGATAATGAGTCTAAATGTTTTCAGATTTGACTCTTCCAGCCTGACCGTAAGTCAGGACTAATTGGTAGAAATTCGGTTTAAAGTGTAAAATACAACTCTTAACATTGTCCCCTGGTCTCGCTGATTGCAAAGAGAGTAGGGACAATAATGTGAGCTGTCTTCAGCACCCAATGCCTAAGAACGGTGCAAACTGTACCGGCTTTTCTCAGGCGCCGGTACGTATGATACAACACGGACACACGGACACGGATATCTCATGTACTGGTTTTACCAGTACTGGAAAGGTCTGGATGTGTGAAAGACCCCTAATGATGTATGAAGTCTGTATTTAGAAATTTGGTGACAGATCTGCTTCAGAGATCTGCTGTCAACATTTCTGAACCACAAATGACCTTCACGGTTTGAGAAATATAGTCAGCTTTTTGCACAACTAATTCTTTGGTGCACAATATTACAATTTTTCTTAGCAACTGTCTTATCTTTAGCCAAACTGTATGCAAGCAAGAAGAATTGTCCAGTTGGCAGAAAATGTAATCTTGTGATGATTCATTTGAATGCTTTTCTATTTGTGTAGCTAGCACATTCTGGTATTGCTGAGGCAAGTGAGGTGCTCCCATACCATCGGTTACCAGTCACATGGCAATCTATATGTCGCTATTCTACAGTAACAAACATATTATGTTGGGGCAGTGGGATCCCAAAAATAAATTCTAACAAGGGCTCCAATTTATGTAATAAAGTGCAATTGGTCTCCTCCAATAATTACTATATTACCCCTTTACCCCCCAAGGTGGTTTGAACGCTAATGACCAGACCAATTTTTATAATTCTGACCAGTGTCATTTTATGAGGTAATAACTCTGGAGCACTCCAACGGATCCCACTGATTCTGAGACTTTTTTTGTGACATATTTTACTTCATGATAGTGGTTAAACTTCTTCGATATGACTTACATTTATTTGTGAAAAAAACGGAAATTTGGCGAAAATTTCTAAAATTTAGCAATTTCCAAATTTTGAATTCTTATGCCCTTAAAGATGTGTCACACAAAATAGTTAATAAATAACATCTGCACAATTTTTGAAACAGCATTTTTTTGTTAGGACGTTATAAAGGTTAAAAGTTGACCAGCGATTTCTCATTTTTCCAGCAACACCATTTTGTTTAGAGACCACATCACATTTGAAGTGACTTTGAGGGGCCCATATGATAGAAAACACCCAAAAGTGACACCATTTTAAAAACTGCGCCCCTCAATGTGCTCAAAACCACATTCAATAAGTTTAATAACCCTTCAGGTGCTTCACAGGAATTTTTGGAATGTGGAAAAAAAATTAACATTTAACTTTTTTTCACAAATGTTTTACTACAGACCCAATTTTTTTTAATTTTAACAAGTTAAACAGGAAAAAAATGAACCACAAAATTTGTTGTGCAATTTCTCCTGAGTATGCCGATACCCCATATGTGGGAAAAAATCACTGGGTGCACGTCAGACCTTGGAAGTGAAGGAGCGCCATTTGACTTTTTGAATGCAAAATTTGCTTGTACAATTAACATACGCCATGTTGCATTTGGTGAGCCCCTGATGTGCTTAAACAGTGAAAATCCCCCACATGTGACACCATTTTGGAAACTAGACCCCTTGGGTAACTTATCTAAATGTATGGTGAGCACATTGAACCCCAGATGCTTCACAAAAGTTTATAACATTGAGCCGTAAAAATAAAAAAAATCAAATTTTCCCCACAAAAATTTTTAGCCCCAAATTCAGTATTTCCATAAGGTTAACAGGAGAAATTGCACCATACAATTTGTTGTGGAATTTTTCCTGAGTATGCCGATACCCTATAATGGAAGAAAGCTACTTGAAGGGAATGAGCGCTATTTGACTCTTTGAACGCAAAATTTGCTGAAATCATTAGCGGATGCCATGTCCCGTTTGGAGAGCACCTGAAGTGCCTAAACAGTGGAAACCCCCAACAAGTGACCCATTTTGGTAACTAATCCACTCAAGGAATGTTTCCAGGATGTCCCTCCTGACAGCCCCGCCAGGAGGTTGTCCTTCATATCCTTGATAGGGGCAGGAACACAGAAGAGGTTAAATAGCCCCTCCCCACCACCACCCTTCAGTGTTTTCCTGTCCCTATCAGGGACAGACGCAGGAGAGGAGCACAAACGTGCAGAAGATTACCTGTCTGGTCGAGCTGGCTGTAAGGTTCTATGTATATATTCCTGAAACTCAGTTTGTTCGTCAGCCATTTTACTTTCTGTCTTGCTGCAGCTATCTTGCCCTCAGTCAAAATGGAGTTTCCAGCTTGCATGTTCCCGCCCTGATTCTCTCCTTTGCTTCTTAAGCAGCCACAGCTGAGCAATCAGTGCTTCAGAATCTAGCCTGCAGTGAACCTGTGACTTGACTCCTGTAAGCCTTGGACCTTGTACTCCAGCTATTCCTACTGAGGAACTCTGAAGCACTTGTGGACTCTGAACCCTGCTCTTTGAAAGACCCACGTTTGCATGGACTTACGCACAAGACGCTATATGAACTGTACTACATACATTACAAGATTCTGAAGCCAAAACGTTAGTGTCTGCTGGGTCTGGAAGGCTGTGTCTGCTGTACTGTGGATATCAGACGTCCGGTTGTACTTTCTGTGATGACAGTGGTTGTGACTTCTCACAACCATTCCAGGTGAGCAATTCCCTTAAGTTTTTTCTTTTTGCAGTGTTACCACAGGTAAACACTATTGTTTTTTTTTTTCCTTTCTTTTCTCTTTTTTGTCTGCTGTAACTCTGGATATCAGATGTCTGGTTGAAACTTTCTGTGATGATAGTGGTTGTGACTTCTCACAACCATTCCAGGTGAGCAGTTCCCTTAATTTTTTTTCTCTCTGCAGTGTTGCCACAGGTGAACACTATTGTTTTTTTTCTCTCCTCTTCTTCCAGTAATCCTGTCTTAAAAGATCTGGAAAATGGAGGCCCGCATAAAGGAACTTTGCGGAGTGACTGATAATATCCTTGCAGATTTGCAGAATATAAAGACCCGTTTTACAAATCTACAGGACCTCAATAATCACAATTTGCAAGTGGTTGGACAGACTACCCAGGATTTGCGAGCCAGGATTGAGGTTCTAGAGGGGCGAGTCCAGGCTCCTGCCGTAGCCCCGAGTGCTGGGATTCCCAAGTTGCCCCCCTTTCGTTTTGGCGGTGAACGTGAGAAATTCAGGGGATTTATTAATCAATGCAATCTTTTTTTTTCTGCACATGCTTCACAATTTCCCACTGAACGATCTAAGGTGCTTACTATAATTATGTTGCTTACCAACAAGGCTTTAATGTGGGCAAACCCTCTGATTGAGACTGAGGATGATTGTTTGAATCACCTTGATGATTTTATTTCAGCCATGGGGCAGGTGTTTGATGACCCCAATCGAGGTGCAACAGCTGAAGCAGCCATGTTAGCTTTGCGCCAAGGTAAGCACTCGGTAGCTGAATATGCCTTGGATTTCAGGAGATGGGCCCTTGATACCACCTGGGACAGTTCCGCCAAAAAATCTATTTTTCGAAAGGGGTTATCTCCACTGATTAAGGATGAACTTGCTCGTGCCGACCCTCCCACTGCGTTAGGTGACTTTATTAACTACTGCATCCGTATTGATACTCGTCTGACTGAACGCAGGCAAGAGAGATGGTTCGAAAGCAATCGTACTAACCTTTTCCTACCTTCCTCTCCAGCTAAGGAACCTTTGAGTAGGATTACACGGGAACCTGAACCTGAACCCATGCAGGTAGACTCTTTACAACGACGGGTTAGTGATGCACACAAGGAACATCGTTTTAAGGAGAATCTATGTTTCTATTGTGGTAAGTCAGGGCACTTCATTATAAACTGCCCCAGCCGTTCTCGTAAGACTACTGCAGCACTCATTCATTGTGAGTGTTGCGAGAGGGGATCTGTCAGGTCCGAGCCTCAGGCTCCAGAGAGATCTGCAGCAACAGATCTTGATTTCTCGGACTTAAACTCCGTTACCTCTGAGGACGTTGACTGTAAACGCTGCCATTTTTCAAGTTTCCTCAGCGGTGTCCCAGCTGAGTTGTAAGAAAAACAATTCTCATTGCTTTCTTTCCATCAAACTCTGGGTTGACTCAGCTTGGGTGTCTAGCTCTGCTATGATCGACTCAGGGGCAAGTGGAAATTTTATGGATGTCTCCTTTGCTCTGAAACAGGGAATACGTTCAGTGAAGAAGGCTACTCCAGTACAGATGGAAACTGTGGATGGCTCCCTGCTGACCTCTGGACCAGTGGATCAGGAAACAGAGCCTTTGAGGGTTCTTATGGGTAAAGATCATCAAGAGAAACTGTCCTTTATGCTTATCTCTTCTCCCCACTTTCCCATTATTCTAGGGCTACCATGGCTGCAGGCTCAGAATCCTACCATTAACTGGGAGACCAAGGAATTACACTTTCCAGAGAAACAGATGAGTCCAAAAGTTTCAGCTTGCTCTGTTCCTAAAGGAATCATGTCAGTCCCTGAACTACCAGCTGTATACTAGGACTATGTGGATTTATGTGACAAGAAGAACGCTGACCAGCTTCCTCCTCACCGTCCATATGATTGTCCAATTGAATTATTGCCTGGAGCAGAGATACCTTTTGGTAAGATCTACCCCCTGGCGGGGCCCGAGCTAAAGGCTTTAAAGGATTACATAGATGAAAATCTAGCCAAGGGCTTCATACGCCCCTCTTCATCTCCTGCAGGTGCACCCATCTTCTTTGTAAAGAAGAAAGATGGATCTCTGAGACCATGCGTAGACTATAGGGAACTCAATAAGGTTACTATTAGAAACCGTTATCCATTGCCTTTAATCCCTGAGTTATTGGAGAGAGTGCGACATGCCAAAATTTTTTCTAAACTAGATCTTCGTGGGGCCTATAACTTAGTCCGTATTAGACCTGGGGATGAATGGAAGACTGCATTCAGGTCACGCTATGGACACTTTGAATATCTAGTTATGCCTTTTGGTCTGAGTACCGCCCCAGCCACTTTCCAACACTTGGTGAATGACATCTTCAGGGATCTCCTAGATACATTCGTGGTAATTTATTTGGATGATATTCTAATTTTTTCTAACTCCACAGAGGAACATCATGGACATGTGAGAATGGTCTTGGAACGTCTAAGACAAAATCATCTTTACATCAAACTTGAAAAGTGTGAATTCCATAGGACCGAAATTCAATTTCTGGGGTATGTACTGTCTACACAAGGAATTAGTATGGATGGAAGCAAAACCCAAGCCATCAAGGAATGGCCAAGTCCTAGAAATGTGAAGGAGGTACAGCGCTTCATCGGGTTTGCCAACTTCTATAGACGTTTCATTAGAAATTTC
Source organism: Oophaga sylvatica (assembly GCA_033576555.1). Classification (NCBI taxonomy): domain Eukaryota; kingdom Metazoa; phylum Chordata; class Amphibia; order Anura; family Dendrobatidae; genus Oophaga; species Oophaga sylvatica. Next base: position 193,670,769 of record JARQOD010000003.1, read on the forward strand.
TCTGAGGTAGTGTCACCTATCACTCAACTTACCCGGAAAGAGTCTAGGTTTTCCTGGACTCCCCAAGCCCAGGAAGCATTTTCCCGTCTAAAAGATAAATTTACCACTGCACCTATCCTAGTACATCCCAACCCCGAGCTTGCCTTCATAATAGAGGTGGATGCTTCAGACTGTGCCGTTGGAGCTATACTCTCTCAGAGAACAGGTGAGAAGAATGTCTTGCATCCCTGTGCCTTCTTTTCCCAGCAGTTGTCTTCGGCTGAGAGGAACTACGATGTGGGCAATAGAGAGTTGTTGGCCATTATTGCCGCCTTCAAAGAATGGAGACACCTTCTTCAGGGAGCTGCACAGCAAATAGTCGTCCTGACAGACCATCGTAACCTTGAGTTTATCAGGTCGGCTAAGTGCCTGACTCCTCGCCAGGCTCGCTGGAATCTTTTCTTAAACCAATTTAATTTTATCATCTCTTATAGACCAGGATCGCGCAATGGAAAGGCTGATGCACTCTCTAGGATTTACTCAGCAGAGACACGTCCAATTACTCCTCCTAAGACTATTCTTCCTGACTCTAGATTCCTAGGAGTAATTCATAATCAAGACCTACTTAAGGACATCAAGGAAGCATACCATGCGGATTCCTTTTTGGCACAACCCCAAGGGACGTAAGTCTTGTTTTTAAGAATGGTGTGTGGATTCAGGGACAACGTCTGTATATTCCTGAAACAGTCAGATTAAGAGTATTGCAACTCATTCACGATTCCAAGATAGCTGGGCATAGAGGAATTCTAAAGACACAGGAATTTCTTTCTCGTTTCTTTTGGTGGCCCACTTGCAGGAAGGATGTTTTGAATTATGTCACTTCATGTGAGGTCTGTGCAAGATGCAAAACACCTCGCTCCTCACCAACTGGTCTGTTACAGCCTCTTCCCACCCCGTCCCGCCCGTGGGGATCCATTTCTATGGACTTCATTGTGGAGTTACCAACCTCTCAGGGGAAGAACACCATTCTAGTGGTGGTTGACCGTCTAACAAAGGCAGCTCATTTTATCCCTTGTGTCGGCTTACCCACTGCAAAACAGACATCAGATTTGATGATTAAAGATGTGTTTCGCTTACATGGAGTACCGGATGAGGTTATTTCGGATCGAGGGGTGCAATTCACTTCTAGGTTTTGGCAAAATTTCTGTGCAGCATTGGACATTAAAGTAAACCTTTCTTCTGCTTTTCATCCCCAGACTAATGGACAGACCGAACGAACCAATCAAACCCTGGAGCAGTATCTCCGCTGCTTTATCTGCCACCTACAGGATGATTGGGTGGATCTACTTCCATTAGCTGAGTTCTCGTATAACAACTCTCAGAGTGCCTCCACTAAACAGTCTCCTTTTTACTCTAATCTAGGTTATCATCCTAACATTCTACCACGATTTCCCATAGAAACGCCTTTACCAGCAGTGGCTGAAAGAATCACGTCTTTACAGAAGAATACGGATCTTCTAAAGGAAAATCTGGAATCGGCTCAAGAAAGGTACAAGAAAGCAGCAGATAAATTTCGTAAACCTGCACCAGCTTTCAAGGTAGGAGACTTGGTCTGGCTGTCAACCAGAAATCTTAAGTTAAGGATTCCATCGTCTAAGTTGGGACATAAGTACATTGGACCCTATAAAATCAGTAAAATTATAAGTGCCGTTGCTTGTCGTCTTCAACTGCCCAGAACTATGAGAATCCACCCTGTCTTTCATGTATCCCTACTAAAGGCTGCGACACCCAATACGTTTCCTGGACGTTCCTCTCCTTGCCCTGACCCAGTGCTAGTCGATGGTCAGGAAGAATTTGTGGTGGAAAGGATTTTAGATTCCAGGTTGTATAGAAATCAGTTACAATATCTGATTAAATGGCAGGGCTACCCAGTGGAGGACAACTCATGGGAACCGGTCAATAACGTTAATGCTCCTCGCTTGCTCCGTCAGTTTCATCAGAGGTACCCACACAAGCCTGGTCTGAGGTCATCCGGAGGTTGTCCTTAAGGGGGGAGTAATGTAAGGTTCTATGTATATATTCCTGAAACTCAGTTTGTTCGTCAGCCATTTTACTTTCTGTCTTGCTGCAGCTATCTTGCCCTCAGTCAAAATGGAGTTTCCAGCTTGCATGTTCCCGCCCTGATTCTCTCCTTTGCTTCTTAAGCAGCCACAGCTGAGCAATCAGTGCTTCAGAATCTAGCCTGCAGTGAACCTGTGACTTGACTCCTGTAAGCCTTGGACCTTGTACTCCAGCTATTCCTACTGAGGAACTCTGAAGCACTTGTGGACTCTGAACCCTGCTCTTTGAAAGACCCACGTTTGCATGGACTTACGCACAAGACGCTATATGAACTGTACTACATACATTACACTGGCAGCTCTCGGGGGAAAATAACTCCATCCCTCCCTAGTGGGCTTTGGGGTAGTGAGGGGCTCGTTGGATGGGCCCTCAGCACCGCTAATACCGAAGAGGTCCCTCAGCGGTCCGTTCGAGCTGTGCGCTCCCGGCGTCGGCGGCATCCCCAGAACAGGGGCTATGCGCCGCAGCTGCTGCAGGATCCGGTGCCATACCATGCGAATGCCAGGGAGCGGACCCTCTCGGACCAGGAAGCCAGCGTCTTCTGTCGTCACTTCCGTCGCGCCGCGTCATCGGAGGCGCGCCGGTGACTGCTTTCGAGGGCGGAGCCGGAGATGGAGCTCAGCGCTCCATATCGACAGGGCTGCGGAACCCTCAGTCTAGCAGGCACATTTCTGGCCCAACGAGCGTGCGTTGCAGGTGGCGCAAGCGCAGTTGGGAAAAGCACAAATCGGCAGGCGGAACACCTGCAGCACCCAGATTGGCAGCAGCTGAGCTCGGAAGGAGGACGAATCAGATGTCTTGAAGCTGGGTAAGGCAGACTACTTAAGACGGACAGCTGACAGCACACACTGACTTAGTGAACATGGAGAGTGCTAGTCGCCCTGACGTCCAGTCCTTAGAGCTATCCATGGACCACGTAAGTGGGTTACAAAGTGGGTCTTTCAGCTGGGCTATATACAGATAGCTACAGGACCTTCCTTTCACATTGCTTTTTAGGACAAGGAGACTCCCAAGCAACCCACGTCAGCAGTGAAAAGGAAGTCTAACAAATGCCCATTATGCTCGACCAGGCTTCCTGAAGCACACACAAAAAAGTTGTGCGAAACATGCATCAGAGAAGAGGTTCAAGCGAGTGTGGCCTTGTTAGCACCACCCCAGCCTCCCTCCCCCAAGAGACCTAGATGGGACATGGACCCAAGCTCTGAGGAAGAGGAAATGTCACGCTACTCTAACTCCGACTTGAGTGAAGCCGAGAGTTCTTCAAGATTTCTGATGGAAGAGAGGAAAAGATACTTCTTTTCCTCGGAGAATATAGACACCCTAGAAATCAGAGGTCAGAAATACTATGAAAGTTGAGGAATCCACAGAGCTGTTAACTGTTTAAGATGAAATGTTTGGGGGCCTGAGGGCTAGGAGGAACAAAGTGTTCCCCATAAATAATCACATAATAGCCATGATACTACAGGAATGGGAAGATGTGGGGAAAAAGCTGGTAGTCCCAAAGGACTTCAAGTTTGCCTCCCCTTTAACCCAGACAATACTAAGGTTTGGATTAAATCCCGTTCGAGGATTCCTCAGGCCTTAAGGACCCAATGGACAAGAGAGCAGAAGATCTCCTTAAAAAAGCATGGGAAGCATCCGCATCAATTATGAAAGCCAACATAGCGGCAACTTCAGTGGCCAGATCAATGACTCTCTGGGTAGAGGAACTGGGAAATCACATCACAAACAGTACCCCCAGAGAAGAAATTATGAAATCTTTACCATTACTAAAAATGGCAACGGATTTTATGGCGGACGTGCTTTCTAAGAAGCACAGCAGTCTCTCCCGCTGCGAGGATGGAATCCAAGATGGCGGTGGCAAATGCGCGGCTCTTCTCGGCTCCTGGCCGTGATGCCAGAAGAGCCCGAGATGCTCTTCCTTTGGGGCCGAGGACGGTGGACCGGGCCATGCCGAGATCCGGGGACACCGCTCGGCGGGCGCAGGGAGAGGCTGGAAAGCAGGATGTGGTGATGGAGGAGAAGGAGGGAGCTAAAATGGCAGACCCTGGACCCGCGCTTAAGGAACCCAGGTGTGTGGAAAGGATGGGGCCTCAGATGGTGGGCCTAGTGGAGGAGGGGAAAGCTCAGTGTTAATGAGGGCCATGATGTAGAGGGGCACATACCTTGGAGGGCACCAGGAGCACCCCGGAGAGAGAATCCCTTGACACAGAGCTGTGTCCCTCTTCTCCTAGCTGCTCAGAGGAGAGCCATCCATTAGATTTGCCACAAAACGAGGCAGTGTGGAGAGATTTGAGAGCCCGCATACAAGCCATCCCAACTAGGGAAGATATGGAAAATTACATGTCTCGGTTGGAATCTTCTTATAGGCCTGAGGCAGCTACTCTTAGAGTGGAAATGCAAGTGTTAAATGAGAAAGTGTCTGCTACTGAGGCACGTACAATTTCAGTGGCTCAGCAAGTTAATACCTATGAACAGACTCTGTCCTCTCATACTTATCACCTGGAATATTTGACAGACTTAATAGATGATATTGAAAATAGAGGGAGACGCAACAATATTAGGATCAGGGGACTCCCGGAAACAATTGAACACAATAACCTGGAAGAGGCAGTGTGTCATTTATTTAATTTCATGCCGGGTCTGCCCCTGGATAATGGGATTGAACTGGATAGGGTTCATAGATCATTGGGCCCCAGGTCCCCTGATGCCTTTAAGCCTCGTGATGTGATCTTTCGGGTCCACAGGTATAAAATAAAAGAAAGTATTATGGTGAAAGCCAGAAAGATGGACTCCATCCGCCATCAGGATCATCCTGTACAGTTACTTGTCGCGTCGCACATTACAAAAAAGGAAGGCGCTGAAGCCATTGTTGGAAATTCTGAGATGGCAGGGCATTTTATATTCTTGGGGCTTTCCTTTTCGCTTACAGGTTCGCCGGTCCGGAACTGTATATACGATTCACTGTTTGGGGGATATCCCGGCTTTTGTGGAAGGCCTGGGGATTCCCCATGTATCCATACTGTCAGAAGATTGGCCGGATGTGACAGAGGACCCCAAGATGGATCCCAACGACCGACTCCAAAAAGGATCAGGAGGCAGGATCAGAAGAGCAAAAAGGAGTGCCCACTCTGGTTCCCATGGCCCTAATCCGCCAGATTGAAGCACTCTTCATAATAAGACACTGGGGTCACTAAGCCATATTGGCTATTAGAGCCGGGTCTTCTTATAAGTGATATTAGAAAGTTATATATATATTTCAAATGTTTATACCGTTGGAGGCGAGAAAATTGTTTACAACGTATTTTGTAATTGAATTGAAATGCATATATTAGTATGTTTTGATATGTTATATACTGAGCTAAAGCCCAGTACAATGATTTTTGATAATTCATATAGATAGCAGATTGGTTGCTAGTTTCTCAAAATCTAAGACAAATGGCATGACCTGATGTCTGGTCTGGGGGGGACCCTCTGTAGAAAGTCCGTCTTCTCAAGGGGTTTACACTCTGCTGGTGGGTGTAAAGTTACCTATCTCCCCTCACTAGATTGTTGTATTGTTTTAAGTTAATCTAGTTTCCCCCTTTTTTCATTTTTTTTATTTCCTTCTTTTTCGTAACCTCCTTCCCTTCCCCTCCTTCTTTGTACAACTTTCCGTTGTGTGTTTCCCTTATTTGTGACCCTACCTCCCCTTTTTTATCATATCGGTAAACATGTCCTCCGTTAAAATAAGCTTGTTGAATGTGAGGGGATTTAATGTTCCTCAGAAGCGTTCGCAGATCTTGTATTCGATGCACAAATATAGAGTTCAGATTCTCATGTTACAAGAAACACATTTTAAAAGTGGGCATGTGCCAACATTAAGAGATAAATATTATTCCTGATGGTTCCACAGCACTAATCCAGAATCGCGCTCTAAGGGGGTATCCATAGCGATACATAAGTCATTGGCGTATAACCTCGTGGACTCTCTTGTTGATAATCGAGGCAGATATGTTTTCCTCAAACTCAAGATAGCAGAAACAATGTGCACAATAGCAAACTGGTACCTTCCTAACAAGGATCAGATTCCCGATTGCAGATCTCTTCTAATTTCTCTCTCTGATTTTGCAGAAGGAACTATGATTGTAGGGGGAGACTTCAACTTCACATGGAATCCCACGGCAGATTCCTCATCCGGTAGGGACGCCGTCCCCCTTAGGCAACTTCGATCTTTAAAGCGGGTCATCCACGCCCTCAGGCTGACAGATGTTTGCCGCATTTTGAACCCTCAGAGTAAGGATTACACATATTTCTCTTTGGCGCACAGTTCGTACAGTCGTATTGATTTCTTCCTGTTGAGTCACCATGCTCTCTCATGGAGTCCTTCTGCTACTATAGGTGATATCCTGTGGTCAGATCATGCTGCGGTTTTCCTATCTGTATCGATTCCGTCATTGATTCAGCGCTCATGGACTTGGAAGTTAAATGATCACCTGCTGAAGGATGGTCTTTGTACGGCAGAGGTGAAAGAAACTATTGAACTATTTTTGCAGGTTCATGAGGGGGATCAAACTTCGGTGCCTATGCAGTGGGAGACCCTGAAATGTGTTTTGAGAGGAGTATTGATTAAGCATGGTTTACGACTCAAGAGGGAGAGGAATTTACGGGTGGATGACCTTCTGAGGGAAATACACATATTGGAAGTATCACATAAACGAACACTACTACCTAGCACTCTAGCAGATTTAACAAAAAAAAAGGAACGATCTTAGAGCTTTATTGGATCAGAAGTACCTGAGACATAGGGAACATATAAAAAGTTTTTTCTATGAATCGTCTGATAAATGTGGTCGGACACTCGCCAGATTGCTTCATCCTCGCTCTGCGGCAGCATTTGTCCCATATATCAAAAAATCTAATGGGGAAGATACACACAACCCAAAAGGAATAGTGGATACATTCTGCTCATACTATGAGAAATTATATAATATCAAAGGACAATATTTGGATCTTTCCCCAAATGTCCTGGCTGACCGTATTAGGGAGTATATTGGAGACAATACCTTACAATCCTTAGATAGTCAGATATTAGAGGCATTGGAGGGGGATATTACGGAGGAGGAGGTAAATATAGCAATCCAATCCACGCCTACGGGTAAGAGCCCTGGTCCGGATGGATTCACTACTGCGTTTTATAAATTCCTTACAGCACAATTATCCCTTATTATGAGTAAAACCTTTAACTCAGTAAATGACAAAACAGGATTTGCTCCCCAGTTATTGGAAGCTCACATTAGTGTCCTCCCTAAACCCAGGAAATACCTCACAAGTACAGCTAACTATAGGCCCATATCATTAATAAATGTAGATATCAAAATATTTTCCAAAATATTAGCAGGAAGGCTCGCCCCATTATTACCCTTTTTTATTAACACAGATCAGGTGGGATTTGTGCAGGGCAGAGAAGCGAGGGATAATACTATTAAAACTATGTTATTGATTTCTAGAGCTAAGAGTGGTTCATTGCCTATGGGTCTTATATCCGTCGATGCGGAGAAGGCCTTTGATGGGGTGCACTGGAGGTTTATGAAAGAGGCATTGTGCCATATGGGCATCGGACCGCGGTTTCTGCAAATGATTCTATCATTATATATGTGCTCTACTGCTAAGGTAAGGGTCAACGGGGCTCTATCGTCCTCTTTTGAGATATGGAATGGGACTAGACAGGGGTGTCCGCTGTCTCCCCTTTTATATGTAATGGTAATGGAGCATTTGGCTAATGCAATTAGGAAAAATAGTGACATACATGGAATTACATTGGGGTCCAGAACCTATAAAACAGCATTGTACGCAGATGACCTTCTCCTTTTTGTCTCTAAACAGCAGATATCCCTTCCCTCCATAATGAAGGAATTTGATAGGTTTGGAGCTTTGAGTAACTTTAAAGTTAATTATTCTAAGACAGAGGCCCTAAATATCTCACTGACGCAGAGAGAGATGGAACTCGCAATGAATAATTTCCCGTTCAAATGGAAATTAGAGGCAATAAAATACCTGGGGGTGTTTATCACTTCTGACTTGTCAAAACTGTTTGCACTCAACTACCAATCCCTATTAGATAGTACGTATAAAGACCTAATGAAACTATAGCAAATTGCGGATGTCCTGGCACGGGAAAATAAATGCGGTAAAAATGGACATTCTGCCCCGTTTTTTTGTACATTTTTCAAACTGTTCCCATATCTCCTCCCTGTAACTTTTTCAACGCACTACGAACAGTAATGACCAGATTTGTATGGGGTAAAATTAGACCAAGGATAAGCATGCAGACTTTAAATTGCCCTAAAATGAGTGGGGAGGTTGGGCTTCCGAATTTTAAGAAATATTTCCAGGCCTCCGTTCTGGGTCATCTTGTAGACTGGCATTTCCATATATCGTCGAAGCAATGGGTTAACATTGAGCAAGTGGGGGTGGACAAGCCGCTTGGGCATCTTCCTTGGCTTGGTGCATCTGATGCCTCGATGATAGAGGGGATGTCATAATTGACTAGGGGAACAATTAAAATGTGGCATACAATTAGGAAAAAATGTCGTTCACCACACAAAGTAAATCCTCTCACCCCACTCTTTTCTAACCCATCCTTCCCCGCCGGATATATGCGCAAATCCTTCCTAGGCTAGAGAGCGGTGGATGACATTCGTCTGGCACAGGTGCTGGAGGACGGCAAATTGCCGGACTTCGTTACCCTGCAGAATAGATCACCATTCAGGAGGTTGTCGTGGATGGAATACTTGCAGTTGCAGTCTTTCCTATCTTCCCAGGGGTCGGCGCCTCTATCTCAATATGTGCTTTTTTCTTTTGAAGGGTTATTTTTAAAAGAATCTCCTCCGAATCATAAAGTTTCTTTGCTTTATAATTACCTGGTTGGAGAGAGTATTTCAGAAAAGCTGCAGTATCAGCACCTATGGGAAAGGGAATTGGGAACTGTCATACCTGATAAAGATTGGGAAAAGGGATTCTTGTTTACACACAAAATGTCAGTAGCTTGTTATGCTCAGGAGAAGAATTTTAAAATTATGGCTAGATGGTATCAATATCCTGTAAAACTGCATGCCATGTTCCCAGCGCTATCCGCCGATTGCTGGCATTGTGGAGAAGAGAGGGGCACAATGCTCCATATATGGTGGGAATGTAATAAGATAAAGCCTTTATGGGAGAAGGTATTCTCGAATTATGCTTTGATTACTGGGAACGGGGTGGTAAGGAGAGCCCAGAGATCGCATTGCTTTCTATTCTGCCTCGATCAATCAAATTTCAGAAAAAAGATATTTTGCGTTTCTGCCTAACAGCGGCTCGCACGATAATTCCACGGCACTGGAAATCAACACAGGTTCCCTCAATCTTAGACTGGTATCACGAAATGATAAACATATGCAGAATGGAAGAGTTGTCTGCTGATTATAACAACTGTGCTGATAGGTTCAGAGAAACTTGGAGTGTGTGGATCCTGTTTCAGGACTCACGAAAGTTTCATAGGCTGTTTGAATAATGGCCGTTGGCCCGGCGGGGCGGATTCGGTCTTGGTGCTGGGGCCTGCTTGGAGGAACGGGGTGTGTTCTAATATATTTCGCCTTTCCTGGATATGTGTTTGTCGCCTTCCCCCCTTTTTTTTTTCTTTTTTTTATTGTTTGTTTGATATGTTTGTGCTGGTGTTTCTTTGTTGTTTGTTTGATAGCTGTATTGCCAAAATATGGACCCGTAGGGGTATGCTTTTATGTGAAATTTCATGCTAGATTGATAGATGGAGCTTTTTTTGTTTTTGTAAAGAATAACCATTTCAAGTGTGCTAGAGGTCGTAGTTTATTAAGTATTACCATGTTTATGTATCATATATGGACTATTGTTAACGTGCGACTACATATTGACTTGTTTTGCATACTTGAAATAAAAAGAGATTGAACTAAAAAATAAACTCTGCTCAATACCATTTTCAGGTCTACATGTGTTCGGTCCGGTATTAGACGAACTATTAGAGAAAGCATCAGATAAAAAAAAAGGCTTCCCAGAACAAAAGCAAAAGAAGGCGTCAGCCTTCTGGAAAACCCGATCTCACCCAAGACAGGTTTATAAGGGCAAGGGTAAATCCGGAAGGTGGAGCTACCCCAATGGTGGCAGGGGTAGGAGCTCTTTCGTGACCAGGGAACCGGGTCAGGCAGACAATGACGCCAGACATATCGGGGGGAGACTTCAGTACTTTCTAGATGGATGTCAAGAAATTACTACAAACTAGTGGATCCTGCGCACAGTTGCTCAGGGATACAAGGTGGCATTCACCCAGATACCCCCTGAAGATATTGTCTAACTCACAGCCAGTCTTCTGCGGTCCATCAAAGACTGATATAAGACATACAGGAGCTAAGAAAATTAAAAGCCATAACTCCGGTACCCAGTTCACAACAGTTTCAAGACCATTATTCCAGCCTGTTTTCTATCAAAAAACCAGGAGGAGAATATAGGACCATCATAAACTTGAAACCACTAAACCAGTGGGTATCCTACAAACGTTTCAAAATGGAAACACTTCAATCGGTCATACCACTAATAAGGAAGAACTCGGTAATGTGTACACTAGATCTCAAAAGTGCATATTACCATGTGCCCATCCATACCTCACATCAGAAGTACCTGAGGTTTGCAATAAAAGACAGAGGAAGGATACTTCATTTCCAATTCCGTTGCCTACCATTTGGCCTCTCTTCGGCACCTCAAATCTTTACAAAGCTTATAGCAGAGGCAATGGCCTTCCTATGAGCAAGAGAAGTCCTCATAATTCCGTACCTGGACGACCTGTTGTTAGTGGCAGATTCACGACAGCAGATGGAAGAGTACCTTTCAGAAACCATATCGCTTCTAGGGAGACTGGGATGGGTGATAAACCTGGGAAAATCAAGTCTCAAACCAGAAAGAAGGAAGACATTTCTGGGAGTTCTTCTGGACTCAGAGCAAGAACACTCTTTCCTTCCATCCCACAAACAAAGAACGGTCCGACAGGAAGCCCACATGCTACAGAAGCGAAGATACACCACTATCAGGAAAGGCATGAGAGTACTAGGCCTAATGACTGCATATCAAGCATCCAGTGGAGTCAATCTCACTCAAGGACGTTACGAGAGATCCTTCTGGTATGGGATGGGAAGGAAGCCTCACTGGACAGCAAAATAATATTGTCTGCAGAAGTAAGACGATCCTTGGCATGGTGGAACGACATATCAAATTTACAGCAAGTAAGACCGCGGAGAATATCCCCCTGTATAAACATTACCACAGATGCAAGCCTCAGCGGCTGGGGAGCCCATGTAGAGGGACATTACCTCCAGGGAACATGGCCCAGTACGATGCGCAACAGCTCATCAAACTTCAGAGAGCTCAAGGCGGTCAGGGAGGCTCTGAGGAGATGCCAGAGGCAGCTGTACAATAGTCATGTCAGAGCATTCGCCGACAATTCAACAACAGTATCCTTTCTGCAGCACCAGGGAGGTCCAAGACACCGTCACCTGCAAAATATTGCAGAGACAATATTCTCCTGGGCAGAAGTCAATGCAAGTTCCCTAACGGCGGTACATCTATAAGGCGAAAAGAACCAGGTAGCAGACTTCCTCAGCAGACAGAAGATACAGGCCACAGAATGGGTTCTAAATAAGGAGGTCTTTGCACAACTTACCAAGGTCTGGGGGTTTCCAGAGATAGACTTGTTCGCCTCAAAAACAAATACAAAAACAGAGCACTTCTTCTCGTTAGATCCAAGAGACAACCTGACTGCAATAGACGCCCTGGCACAGGACTGAGATATGGAGCTGGCGTACGCTTTCCCACCACTACCTTTAATACCAAGGGTACTACGGAAGATTCAAGAGAGTCGTACAGCAGTTATCCTGATAGTGCCATATTGGCCCAAGAGAAGCTGGTTTCCGGTGCTAAAGCAGATAGCGTTAGAAGATCCAATCCACCTACCATTACAGCAGAATCTCCTGACGCAGGGCCCTCTCATTCATCAGAACCTAGGGTTCTTACAACTTTCAGCTTGGATCCTGAAAAGGAGATCCTGAAACTAAAGGGCTTATCTGACTCAGTCATATCTACCTTGCAAAAGAGTAGGAAGCCTGTTACCTCATCCATATACCTTAAAGTCTGGAAGAAATTTTGCTCATACTGTGCAAGCCCGGTATCCCTTACTCAGGACCCTAATATTCCTCAGGTCTTAGATTTTCTCTAGACAGGCTTCGACAAAGGTCTAAGACCTAGCACATTAAAGGTACAAATCTCAGCCCTGGGGTCGATTATCCATTAACAGACCACCCTTGAGTGGTAAGATTCATTAGAGCCATGCAGCGCATGAGACCCACAGTACGCAGCTCCATCCCTCCTTGGGACCTCAATCTAGTCCTAAACGACCTAAGGAAGACCCCTTACGAACCTCTAGACCAGGCAGACCTCAGGTCACTAACACTCAAAACGGTTTTCTTGGTGGCAATAACCTCAGCCCGACGTATAGGGGAGATCCAGGCTCTCTCTATAAGAGACCCATACCTGAGAATCCGGGAGGACTGTATGATCTTGAATCTGGACCCGGCCTTTCTTTCCAAAGTGGTAACCGACTTCCACAGGAACCAAGAGATAATATTACCCATCTTCTGCCAGGACCATAAAAATGAGAAAGAGCGCTCTCTCCACTCTTTGGACGTCAGAAGGACAGTCCTACAGTATCTAAAACTGACGGAAGATTGGAGAATAGACTCAAATCTCTTCATCCAACTGGCAGGAAAAAACTGAGGGAAAAAAGCATCAAAAGCCACCTTAGCTAGATGGTTAAAATCAGCTATTACCGCAGCATATTCCTCGGCAGGAAAAACTCCGCCGGAAGGTCTTAGAGCTCACTCGCTGAGAGCAATCTCGGCTTCATGGGCAGAAAGTGCAGGAACTTCTATGGACCAGCTATGTAGGGCCGCAACTTGTTCCAGCATAAATACTTTCAGTAGGCATTATAAACTAGACGTTCTCTCAAATCAACAGACGGCCTTTGGGAGGAAAGTCCTCCAAGACGTAATCCCGTCCTAAGATGAGTTATTTGGTACTTCTCCTGGTGGTGCTGTCAGGAGGAACATCCTGGAAAGTAGGAATTAGTCCTACTGGTAATGTTGTTTCCCGGAGTCCATCATGACAGCACCCATTATATACCCTGCCTTGGATTTTCTATCTATTATGTGTTGTAAACATTATAGTGGGAAATTCAATAAAATTGTGTTGCATCCATCCTGGTGTGGTAATTGGAAAAACACTGAAGGGTGGTGGTGGAGAGGGGCTATTTAACCTCTTCTGTGTTTCTGTCCCTATCAAGGATATGAAGCACAACCTCCTGGCGGTGCTGTCATGATGGACTCCTGGAAACAACATTACCGGTAGGACTAATTCCAACTTTTTAAATGTGTGGTGAGCACTTTGAACCCCCAGGTACTTCACTGAACTTTATAGCGTTGAGTCGTCAAAAAAAAAATCACATTTTCCACATAAAAATGTTTTTTAGCCCCAAAGTTTGCATTTTCATAAGGGTAACAGGAGAAATTGCACAATATTTGTTGTGCAATTTCTCCAGAGTACTCTGATACCTCATATGTGGGAGAAAACTACTGTTTGGGTATATGGCAGGGCTTGGAAGGGAAGGAGCGTTATTTGACTTTTTGAATGTAAAATTTGCTGGAATCATTAGCAGATGGCATGTTCCGTTTAGGCACATCATGGGCTCTCCAACAGTGGAAGCCCCCACAAGTGAGACCATTTTGGAAACTAGACCCCTCAAGAAATGTGGTGCTTCACAGAAGTTTAAAACATTGAGCCATGAAAATAAAAAAAATCATTTTCCCCACAAAAATGTTATTTTAGCCCCAAATTTTGCATTTTCACAAGGGTAATAGGAGAACTTGCACCATACAATTGGTTGTGCAATTTGTCCTGAGTATGCCAATACCACATTTGTGGGGGAATACTACTTTAGAAGCACAGTGAAAAGCTCAGAAGGGAAGAAGCACCATATTGGAGTTCAGATGGAATGGTTTGAGGGTGCCATGTAACATTGGCAGAGCCCCAGAGGTGCCAGAACAACAGAAACCCCATATGTGAACTCATTTTACAAACTACACCCCCAATGAATTCATCTAGAGGTGCACTGATCATATTGACATCATATGTGCCTCACAGTATTTAATACCATTGAGCGGTTTAAAAGAATCAATTACATTTTTACCACCAAAATGTTTTTAGCCCAAGTTTTTAATTTTTCTAAGGGTTAATAGGAACATTTTTTACAACAAACTGAGGTCCATTTTTTCCTGAGTGTGCCAATTCCCTACATGTAATTGGGAAATATATTTCAGGCACAGTGCAAAGCTCAGAAGGGAATGATACCATAGTGCAGATTTTACTGTTTTTGTTTGCGGGTGCCGTGACCCACTGGGAGAGACCCTGGGTTTCCAGCAGAGCAGAAACCCCCAAAAGTGACCCCGTTTTACAAACTACACCTCTTATCAAATTAATCTAGGGGTGCATTGATCATATTGACATCACGGGTGTGTCACAGTATTTTATACCATTGGTCAGTGAAGAAAAAATTATTACATTTTTACCATCAAAATTTGGTTTTAGCCCCAGATTTTACATTTCATACAAGAAGAGGGTCAAAATGGCACCATAATTTGTCCCACAATTTCTACTGAACGTGGCAATACCCCATATGTGGCTGTACAGCACTGCTTAGCCACACGGCGAGACTCGGGAAGGATGAAGCGCTATTTGCCTCCTGGAGCACAGATTTTCCTAGAATAGTTTGCGGATTCCATATACAGATAAGTGCTAGAAGAGCAGAATCCCCCCCTCAAGTGACCTCATTTTGGAAATTATACCCCTTTGCAGGGGTAGGATTCAGCCGGTTCTCCCCGGTTCGATGGAACCGCTTGTTAAAAAAGTAGCTGGTTCCCCGAACCGGGGAGATCCAGGGCCGCGATCCGGTACTGGCCCCACTGCCCCAGCACATGTACAGGGCCGGCCACACAGCAAATTGTGTGCGGCCGTGCCTGCTGTACTGTGACGCGGCCGGCAGCAGACACAGCCGCCCGCGTCACACTGTATGGGGCTGGGAGCTGTGCACAGCCGTCACCTTGATGGCTGTGCGCAGCTCCTTCTTCCTGGCTAAATGCTAGACCAGGAAGTGAGAAGGAAGCTGCCGGATGGAGAGGTGAGTCTGGCCGCTGTGCCTGTGAAGCTGCTGTGTGTGTGTGTGACGCTGCTGTGTGTGTGTGTGTGACGCTGTGTGTGTGTGTGTGTGTGTGTGTGTGTGTGTGTGTGTGTGAGACGCTGTGTGTGTGAAAGATGAGGAAGCGATATCAGCGTTGGAACGGGCAGAGGTGAGTAGTTTTTTTTTATGCAAGGCCATTATTCAGTATGGAGCATCATGTGGGGCCATTTTACTGTATGCAGCAGTATATGGGGCCATTATTCAGTATGGAGCATCATGTGGGGCCAATTTACTGTATGCAGCAGTATATGGGGCCATTATTCAGTATGGAGCATCATGTGGGTCCATTTTACTGTATGCAGCAGTATATGGGGCCATTATTCAGTATGGAGCGTCATGTGGGGCCATTTTACTGTATGCAGCAGTATATGAGGCCATTATTCAGTATGGAGCGTCATGTGGGGCCATTATACTGTATGCAGCAGTATATGGGGCCATTATTCAGTATGGAGCATCATGTGGGGCCATTATACTGTATGCAGCAGTATATGGGGCCATTATTCAGTATGGAGCATCATGTGGGGCCATTTTACTGTATGCAGCAGTATATGGGGCCATTATTCAGTATGGAGCATCATGTGGGGCCATTATACTGTATGCAGCAGTATATGGGGCCATTATTCAGTATGGAGCATCATGTGGGGCCATTATACTGTATGCAGCAGTATATGGGGCCATTATTCAGTATGGAGCATCATGTGGGGCCATTATACTGTATGCAGCAGTATATGGGGCCATTATTCAGTATGGAGCATCATGTGGGGCCATTATACTGTATGCAGCAGTATATGGGGCCATTATTCAGTATGGAGCATCATGTGGGGCCATTTTACTGTATGCAGCAGTATATGGGGCCATTATTCAGTATGGAGCATCATGTGGGGCCATTATACTGTATGCAGCAGTATATGGGGCCATTATTCAGTATGGAGCATCATGTGGGGCCATTATACTGTTTGATTATAGAACTGACCGTGTGTATACTTGGGCAAATATAAATGCTGAACAGAATATTCAAGAGAACAAATCTATATTGAAAAAGTCAGCTAGAAGAAGAAATAGAAAGAATAATAAATCTAAGGATGAGAGAAGAGTTTCTTTCACAGGAACTGAGTCTGATACAACTAGCAACTATGACATCTCTGATAATGAAGCACAGTCTGCAGTCAACAAAAGGAATTTTTTAGAAAAGGAAAGTCGCAAGGAAAAGGACAAAGACAAAGAAAAGGAGAAGCAAAAGGAGAAAGAAGAAGAGGGCGCAAGCACCGCGGGGGGAGAAAGTGGAGAAGAGCATGTAAAATCACAGCGTATGAAAACGAGGCAAAAATAGAAGATCAGCAAACATGTAATCTATCTGCATGCGTATTAACTGCGTTTCAGCTGCGTTTCTTGAATAAAGGATTTAACTATGTACCAAAGAATGATTTTAATTTATTTGGCACCATGTTGGATTTAAATAAATTTATAAGGAATGTTACTTTAAAATTACATTATGCAAATGAAGTTGCTGAAGAAACAACTAATGAGTCTTGTAATCAATATGTGATGCCAAAGAATAAATTCATGCATTTGGATTTGAATAAACAAATAGAAAGTATTGAGCAGAGGGAAAAAGTGACAAAAGAAAATGCAAAACAAATTAGATTCACTAACCCAGAATTTTACCCGGTGCAAGCACGCACAGAAGACATTGATAAATTCCAGAAAGCAGTAGAGACGCAGTTAATAAAGTTACATCAGCAGGTTGAAAAAAATAGAGAAAGAAAAAATAACCAGAATAGGCAGATAGAAGCCTTAAGAAATAACCCTTATATTACAATACAATAGGCAGATAAGGGAGGAAAAATAGTAATCATTGATAAGACACTATTGGAACAGCAAGTATTTAACCATCTAAATACACCAGAAACATACGTGAGGTTAAGCGAGAACCCAATAAAAGATATCCAAATGCGATTAAAGGCGATTTTGAATATAGGAATGCAATCATCTATATTGACACAACATGATGTAGATGCATTATATGTGATTAATCCCATTCATCCAACGCTTCAGACCACGCTCAAATGACATAAAAAACTATTTCCGCCGCCCATAAGGCCTATTGTTTCGGCGATAGGTTCAATTTTTGAAAAATTGTCCATATGGGTTGACAAATTTTTGCAACCCATTGTGGTCACAAATCCCGGATATGTGAAGGATGTATTTTCGTTAATTGAGGAGATAAAAACAATTGAATGGAATACTAATTATAAGTGGTGTGACATTGAGTCTCTATACACATCTATACCTCATGATACAGCTATGTCAGTACCTGCGAGTACACTTATGGAGTATACAGCATATGAATGGAAACTGCAGCATTTCATTCTTATAGCAGTATCATTCTTACTAAAAAATTATTACTTCTTGTACAATAAGAAATATTATAGTCAAATAAAAGGTTGTCCAATGGGATCGGCATTCTCTGCAAGTTTGGCCAATTTGTATGTAGCATAATTAGAGCAAAAAATGATTTTTACTAATGACAACAAATATTTAAGCAATATGATATGGTACAGAAGATATGCAGATGATGTGTTGATTATATGGAAAGGTAGTAACAATGAAGTACAAGAATGGATCGAACAATTAAATCACAACAATTTACTGCTGTATTTCACTCACAATGTTCATGACAGAACTATACCATTTTTAGACGTGTTAATAGATATAAATCCCAATAACAAAGCAATCAATTATCAAAACTGTAGAAAGCCAGAAGCGGGTAATGTTTTGCTACGCGCAGATAGTATGCATCCAGCACATACAGTACGGGCATTACCCATGGGTCAATTTTTGCGCATTAGAAGACAATGTTCGGATATAACTAAATATGAAGAACAGGCTAATCAATTAACAGCTAGATTAAAAGAAAGAGGGTATAAAATTATGGACATCAAGCAAGCGTGTATAAAAGCTGAAGAGAAATATGTAAAAAATGTCCTAGATAGTAAAAATGTATCTCCAATTAATAAGAATAACAAAATTGAAGAGGCATTGATATTCACTACGAAATATTCTAAACAATATAATAAAATTGTATCCATAGTTAGAAAAATATTTAGACTTGAGAGTCCTCAGTGGTTGATACCTTTTAATGGCTAACTGAAAAGATGGTAACAAATTGCAAGCTTTCCAGACTACGCAGGTCTCTTCATCAGGCAAAGACTAAAACAAAAGCTGAAGAATCACATATTTATACACAAGAGGACACAGGAATAATGCAATAGGTAAGACAAGTGACGTGAAGCAGAACTGTCATTATGGCAGAGGGATTAACATAAATATGACTAGTTCATAGATAAGGAGTGAAGGTTTTATTACCCTCTGATTGGGGTCTGGTATTGTGTTGTGATGACCCTAAAAGGTCAGGGAAGCAGATTCCTTAATTGTTGTAGAAAGACATAAAACTCTGGGATATATTCATCCCAGCACTAAGAGTGTCAAAGGTCATCATAAGTTTATATTCCCAGACTTTTCTATCCTTCTCAGATTTGAAGTTAGATTTTAATACAAGTAATTCCATATCCATCATACTATGACCGGGCATACAAAAGTGTTTTGCCACAGGTAAATCCATTCTCCTTTCTCTTATTGTGTGGCGATGAGAATTCATCCTTGTTCTCAGTTTTTGCCCGGTCTCCCCCACATACAGACCCCCAGTTGGACATTTAGTACATATAATTAGGTACACCACATTAGATGTGATGCAGCTGAAAGTACCTGGTATCTTGTAGTCCTGATGGGAGTTGGGGATCTTTATCCTGTCCGTGGTCATTATAGATGTACAGGTTTTGCATTTCTTTTGTTTGCAAGGAAAGGTACCTGCAGCTGTTGGGGAGGACATCTACATCTATAATGACCACGGACAGGATAAAGATCCCCAACTCCCATCAGGACTACAAGATACCAGGTACTTTCAGCTGCATCACATCTAATGTGGTGTACCTAATTATATGTACTAAATGTCCAACTGGGGGTCTGTATGTGGGGGAGACCGGGCAAATGAGAACAAGGATGAATTCTCATCGCCACACAATAAGAGAAAGGAGAATGGATTTACCTGTGGCAAAACACTTTTGTATGCCCGGTCATAGTATGATGGATATGGAATTACTTGTATTAAAATCTAACTTCAAATCTGAGAAGGATAGAAAAGTCTGGGAATATAAACTTATGATGACCTTTGACACTCTTAGTGCTGGGATGAATATATCCCAGAGTTTTATGTCTTTCTACAACAATTAAGGAATCTGCTTCCCTGACCTTTTAGGGTCATCACAACACAATACCAGACCCCAATCAGAGGGTAATAAAACCTTCACTCCTTATCTATGAACTAGTCATATTTATGTTAATCCCTCTGCCATAATGACAGTTCTGCTTCACGTCACTTGTCTTACCTATTGCATTATTCCTGTGTCCTCTTGTGTATAAATATGTGATTATTCAGCTTTTGTTTTAGTCTTTGCCTGATGAAGAGACCTGCGTAGTCTCGAAAGCTTGCAATTTGTTACCATCTTTTCAGTTAGCCATTAAAAGGTATCAACCACTGAGGACTCTCAAGTCTAAATATTTTTCTATCTACTGGCTAACACGGTACGAAGATACACATCTTTCCTATATCCATAGTTAAACATTTATTGCCACTAATGTATGTTAATGAAAAATTACATGACATAGTCAAGGACAAATGTATTTTTGTAGCCAAGGGAGGCAGAACAGTAAAACAATGCGTTGCTCCCATTGACAAAAGTAACATATCGAGCCAATGGTTAAATATGAAAGGAAATTATCGCTGTGGCAGAAATCGATGCCCAGCCTGTACCTATATGAACAACGGTGCTAAATATGTTATACCAGCTAATGGAACAAAAAAACATTGGATAAATTCATATATTAGTTGTACAACCACTAATGTGGTATACATGATAACCTGCAATATTAACTACATCGGTTCAACGATAAGGAAGTTATCCAAACGTTTTGCTGAACACCTAGGTGAAACACGACCGAATGCTACTAGATTATCTTCGGCGGTAGCACGACATTGTGTACAATATCACAGGTGTAGGACTGACAATCTCATATTAACTGGTTTAGAACGGTGGAAAAATCAGGAAAGAGGAGGTGATCAATTAAAGAAGCTTAGGATGAGGGAAGCGTTGTATATGAATTTTAACACCAGACAACCGCTAGGTATGAATAATAGAATGGATATTTCGTATATTTATTGATAGTTATGCAATATAATTCATTAAATGAAATCAACATTTAAACAAAAGAAGCATAATTACTAATAAAAAACAATGAATTATATTTGACATTTGCATATAAATAAAAGTTGCATAACATATATTCATGTAATGCAGGTAAGCAGATTCACCGCGGAAGCATATCCATTACTATATTTTAATGATTAGATCAGCATCTAGACATCATTCAAAAACAAAGATGAATAGTATATAAATGGCATTGATACGGTTAATAGTGTGCTTGTAAAAGCGAGTGCTGCTCGCTGAATGCATTAAGGAGTTTAGTAGTATTAACCAACCACACCTAAAGACTAATCATGTCGCAGAAGGTGGTGAGTTTTGGAATTACTGGCGCTTATTTTAAAAGCTGGGGTCCGCGGTGAGCATGCAAGCCTAGCAATTTGACAAAGCTCATCTTTTGGAGCGAAACATGTAATTGTAACATGGACCGCAGCACCTACTATGCAAGCAAGCATTTTTAGCTGACAAGCGATTCAATAAAGGATTTTTTGACTTCATATGGAGCTGGGCTGGATTCCATTATATGAACTTTCAACACGAAGCGGGGACGTCTTTGCATAATCCTTTGCTCCTGAGAAGGACTCCATCAACAGGGAGGTAAGCTGTGCATTTCTGTGGGGCGCAAGCCTCATTTTTTGTATCATTCCATTATACTGTATGCAGCAGTATATGGGGCCATTATTCAGTATGGAGCATCATGTGGGGCCATTTTACTGTATGCAGCAGTATATGGGGCCATTATTCAGTATGGAGCATCATATGGGGCCATTATACAGTATGCAGCAGTATATGGGGCCATTATTCAGTATGGAGCATCATGTGGGGCCATTATACTGTATGCAGCAGTATATGGGGCCATTATTCAGTATGGAGCATCATGTGGGGCCATTATACTGTATGCATCATCATGTGGGGCCATTATACTGCATGCAGCATCATGTGTGGCCTTTATACAGTATGGAGCATCATGTGTGGCGATTATACAGTATGGAGTTGTTTTTCTAATCTAAAACCTCAGTATTCCGGTTAAATTGCCGTGTTGGCACTTTGCGATAAATAAGTGGGTTTTAGATTGCAGTTTGGGCACTTGGTCTCAAAAAGGTTCGCCATCACTGTGCTAGACTGTCTGCGCTCCTTCCAGGTGTGACGTTGTTTCTGGAGGCGCGTCATACCAGGAGGGGGCGTGTTCTGCCAAAGCCAGGAAGAGAAGCGTCCATTGGTCTCTGCAGTCTGATGCCGGCATCTGTAGCTGCAGGAGGGAAATCACAGGTCAGAGTCCTCAGTGACACCGAGGAGGATTTATTAACGGGTTGGGGGCAGATACTTGGGGCTGTATAGTGGGGTTTCAGGGGATGATTGCACACTTGTGGGGGTCTGTGTGTGCTCCTAGGGGTTCTGCACACTTGTGGGGGTCTGTGTGTGCTCCTGAGGGGGTTATGCACACTTGTGGGGTCTGTGTGTGCTCCTGGGGGGTTATGCACACTTGTAGGGGTCTGTGTGTGCTCCTAGGGGGTTCTGCACGCTTGTGGGGTCTGTGTGTGCTCCTAGGGGGTTCTGCACACTTGTGGGGGTCTGTGTGTGCTCCTGGGGGGTTCTGCACACTTGTGGGGGTCTGTCTGTGCTCCTAGGGGGTTCTGCACACTTGTGGGGGTCTGTGTGTGCTCCTGGGGGGGTTATGCACACTTGTGGGGGTCTGTGTGTGCTCCTAGGGGTTCTGCACGCTTGTGGGGTCTGTGTGTGCTCCTAGGGGGTTCTGCACACTTGTGGGGGTCTATGTGTGCTCCTGGAGGGTTCTGCACACTTGTGGGGGTCTGTGTGTGCTCCTAGGGGTTCTGCACACTTGTGGGGTCTGTGTGTGCTCCTAGGGGTTATGCACACTTGTGGGGTCTGTGTGTCCTCCTGGGGGGTTCTGCACACTTGTGGGGTCTGTGTGTGCTCCTAGAGGTTTGTATATGTTTGAGGAAAAGGTGCGTGTAAATGGGTGTGGCTTAAAAATGGGTGTGGTTTAAAAAAACGGGCGTGGTTTAAAAATGGGTGTGGTTTTCCTACACACAAACACAGAACCTGTTGTTAAAAATTTGAATCCCACACCTGCCCCATTGTGAATTTATCTATACGTGTAGTGATGATCTGACTCCATGGATGTTTTCCAGAAGCAAACAGCAGTTGATGTGCTCAGCGAAAATTGAAAATCTGTTATTGTAGTGCAGGTATGTTGTAGTGCCCACTACTTTGTAGTATTCAGTATGTTGTACTGTAGTGTCCAGCTTGTGCTTCTAGAGACATGCACCGTAAATTAGGCGGTCTTTCATTGGTACGGAAGTGCTAAACGTGTGGATGCAAAATGTGGTTTAGGCACACTGTGGGGTTAAGAAAGGAAAGTGGCATTTGAATTTGGGGGTTTAGATCTTGCTTAATTTCTTTTGGGGGAGTTGAGAGCCGTAGCGCTTTTCCAGAACCTTTGTGCTAGCAGTAACATGCAGGCATCCTGTATTTTCATTAACAGACGACCGACCATATACATGTCCGAAACACGTAATTCTGATGACACACCTGATGGATCCATTCACTATAATTAGGCAGCCGAGTTACTCTGGACTCTGGCCTCTGTTCAGCGATGTCCTTCTTTTCAGAAGTGCCCAAAACTATGGTAGACCGCTCTTTTTTGCACTCCTAAAAAGAAGGACATCTCTGAATCATAGGCCAGATAGCGTCCACAATATGAGCGCAATGCATTATAACTGTCAGTCTGCTCTCACACAAATTTGTTAAACAATGCTCTGAGCATGGTCTAATAAACTTGCTAGACCCTGGTGAACCAGATGTCATCATGATGACCATAGGTCATCATGGCAAAGA
Organism: Oophaga sylvatica; assembly: GCA_033576555.1. Lineage (NCBI taxonomy): Eukaryota > Metazoa > Chordata > Amphibia > Anura > Dendrobatidae > Oophaga > Oophaga sylvatica. The sequence goes on from JARQOD010000003.1 coordinate 193,694,373, forward strand.
TTGGGCTCTCATGATGATGTTGCGGGGGCGCTGATGGGAAGGAAGAGGGAGCTCTCTCTCTCTCTGCCTTCTAAATGCTGTGATCAATGTCAATCTCAGCATCTAGGAGGTTAAAACTGCCGTGAGCAGTGAGCTTCTGGCACTGAGAGACGGGTGACAGTAATCATGTAAGCAGCTGCTGTGCGATGGTCGACGAGAAATACTTCATTGGTCGGAAAGTTGTTCCCTTTCATGCAGTATATATACTGCAAATGTCGGGAAAGGGTTAAGGATGGTTTCACACTTTGTGCTTTTATTTGGAAAAGGCAGTAAATCACAAAAAAATGAACAAACAAAAAAACACGCAACAAACAGAGTTTTTGCCCTTCACATTTTTCCTTCAAATCCAACATGCTCTAGATAATGTATTTTTATGTTTTTCCCATAAAAAATGCCCCTCCCCCTCCAAAGAAAAAAACCCAAAATGCTGGTAAAAACACATGAATTTTGTCTTTTGCATCTAAAAAAATGGTGAAAAAAAGTGTTAAGGAAATGTAAGTTTCACATACAAATTCCCCTGTAGACAAGCTCGCAGTACTTGTCATGAATAGATTGCTTTTATGTAATAACATCAATGGTTTTGCTGTTGTAATCTTGAGTAAGGCAATGTGGATCTATAAGAAACACACTGATTATGTTAGGGCATAATAACATGAAAATGTAAAAAACAATCATTTTTTACATGCTAAAACTAGACTCAAACAAAGATCTGTTGTAGAATGTCATATGAAAATGTTTAGTTAGAGGACACCCTAATTCTTACTCTATATAGAGCTCTTTTATGTCTCCACAAACATGAACTATATGAGGAGGAACGGAGAGCTTTGTAAGTAATTCAGTGCAAATCTAAGATTTTAGGCCTAAGTCATTGAATATCTATTCTGGGTTTTTCTGAATTAACTTCTAAACACAAAAGTCATCTATTATGAGAGCAGACACATCACTTGTACAGCCACACAGGGGTTCATGGGTGAACAGCACACAGTAGCATACCTCCCAACTTTTGAAGAACATAAAGAGAGATAGATCATGTGGTGCTCTAGGATGCAAATTTTGGCAAAGCCCCTGGCCACACTCCAATCCAGGTCCATTTACCATTTCTTTCTACCTTCGCAGGAGGAGTTGTCAAAGGGGCGGTGGTAGTGAGGGAAATTCAGCAGACGCCCGAGACTACAGTGCAGAGACCCAAATCCAGGACTGTTTGGTTTATCCAGGACAGTTAGGACTAGAGATAAGCAGATGGATTCACTGGTCTCTGGTCCAGCGTGTAAGCCAGTGGTACCTGGTGACTGGATGGGAGGCCATGAATCTCTAACCTTCTGGCGTCCCCGATGCGGCTTTTGATCACCCAGAGCTGGTGCGACGTCATTTGTGCATCCTGCTCATCTCTAATTGGGACCTGTGGATTTATTTTTTGCTCCTTCATTCACAGTCGGAGCCACCAGAACTTTCTCATCTTGATGTAGATTCATTACACGACATCTGTCTTTTTTATGTCTGTAAGTCCATGTTCACACGTTGCAGAAATACTGTGTTTTTTGTTTTCTACACAATAACAATATTCTCCCCTTTATTTGATACGTATTTGGTACAGATGTGAAGCACTTAAAGTAACCGCAGTTTTTTATGTTTTTTGTATGCTTCACATAGAAGAAGAGAGAAAAAGAAGCACCAAAACCGCACAGATCAGTAGCGTCCATGGGCGCACAGCGGGCTCTTTTTTTGTTAAAGTAGTTTTTATTAAGGATTTTTTACATAAATGGGGTAAAGAAAAAAGGTTAAGACATATTCTAAATACACAGTAATATAGACACAAACTAGAACAAACTAGAAGCAAAAAGAAGTATCGGGGCCTGGGGCAGTAACCCTAGTGGGATGGTACAAAGTTGTCTGTCAGTCGAGTAATGGGACAGAGAAGAAAGCATAAGCAAGATGAAGAGCAAATGACCGTGTGGTGGCACAGAGGCATTAATACAGCAAGAAGCTAAGTAGCGGCCATATTGGCATAGAAAACTCTTCTAAGGTGAGTAGGACGTGGAACAAGCATAGGACTCTTGCTGGACTAACGTGCTGTTATTGGGGACGAGGAAGCTCCCAGGATAATGTTCTGGGCTGTGTTGAGGCAGGACAGCTAAGTGAAGTGGAAACATTATTAGCCCCTTTCTGCCATTGGACGTACTATCCCGTCCAGGTGACCTGGGCCCATATGATCATGGACGGGATAGTACGTCACATGCGATCGGACGTGCTCCCGGGGGGAGCGCGGCCGATCGCGGCCGGGTGTCAGCTGATTATCACAGCTGACACCCGGCACTGTGTGCCAGGAGTGGTCACGGACCGCTCCCGGCACATTAACCCCTGGCACACCGCGATCAAACATGATTGTGGTGTACTGGGGGCAGAGGGGAGCATCGCGCAGGGACGGGGCTCCCTGTGTGCTTCCATGAGGCCCTCAGAACAGCGCGATGTATCGCGCTGTTCCGAGGGACCCTCCTCCATGCAGGATCCCAGATCCAAGATGGCTGCGGGGTCCTTCCGGGTCCTGCAGGGAGGCAGCTTCCTCAGTGCCTGCTGAGAGCAGGCACTGAGGAAGCCTGCAGCACTGCCTGTGAGATCACTGTTTGACAGAGTGCTGTGCACACTGTCAGACCAGCGATCTGATGTTATACAGTGAAGTCCCACCCTGGGACAAAGTACAAAAGTTAAAAAAAATGAAAATAACGTGTAAAAAAAAATTCCTAAATAAAGGAAAAAAATAATATTCCCCAATAAATTCATTTCTTCATGTAAATAAAAAAACCAAAACAATAAAGGTACACATATTTGGTATCGCCGTGTCCTTAACGACCTGCCCTATAGAACTGTCCCACTAGTTAACCCCTTTAGTGAACCCCTTAAAAAAAAAAGAAACAATGCTTTATCATCATACCGCCGAACAAAAAGTGGAATAACACACGATCAAAAAGATATAAATAAACATGGTACCGCTGAAAACGTCATCTTGTCCCGCAAAAAACAAGCCGCCATACAGCATCATCAGCGAAAAAATTAAAAAATTATAGCTCGCAGAATAAAGTGATGCAAAAATAATTATTTTTTATATAAAATTGTTTTTATTGTATAAAAGCGCCAAAACATTAAAAAATATATAAATGAGGTATCGCCGTAATCATACTGACCCGAAGAATAAAACCGCTTTATCAATTTTACCACACGTGGAACGGTATAAACGCCCCCCCAAAAGAAATTCATGAATTGCTGATTTTTGTTCATTCTAACCTCCCAAAAATTGAAAGCGATCAAAAAATGTCACGTGCTCTAAAATGGTACCAATAAAAACGTCAACTCATCCCGCAAAAAATAAGACCTCACATGACTCTGTAGGCCAAAATATGCAAAAATTATAGCTCTCAAAATGTGGTGATGCAAAAACTATTTTTTGCAATAAAAAGCGTCTTTTAGCGTGACAGCTGCCAAACATAAAAACCCACTATAAATCGTAAATCAAACCCCCCTTTATCAACCCCTTAGTTAGGGAAAAATAATTCATTTTAAAAGTATTTATTTCCATTTTCCCATTATGGTTAGAGTTGCGGTTAAGGTAAAGGTTGGGGCTAAAGTTAGGATTAGGGTTAGGGTTGGATTAGGGTTAGGGTGTGTTAGGGTTAGGTTTGTGGTTAGGGTTATGGTTAGGGTTGGGACTATGGTTAGGGTTGGAGTTAGAATTGGGGGGTTTCCACTGTTTAGGCACATCAGGGGCTCTCCAAATGTGACATGGTGTTTGATTTCAATTCCAGCCAATTCTGCGTTGAAAAAGTCAAACGGTGCTCCGTCCCTTCCGAGTTCTGCCATGCACCCAAACAGTGGTTTACCCCCACATATGGGGTATCAGCGTACTCAGGAAAAATTGCACAATAACTCTTGGGGTCCAATTTCTTCTGTTACCCTTGGGAAAATAAAAAATTGGGGGCAAAAATATCATTTTTGTAAAAAAAAAAAGGATTTTTTTTGTTTTTACGGCTGTACGTTATAAACTTCTGTGAAGCACTTGGGGCTTCATAGCACTCACCACACATCTAGATAAGTTCCTTGTGGGGTCTATTTTCCAAAATGGGGTCACTTGTGGGGGTTTCCACTGTTTAGACACATCAGGGGCTCTCCAAATGCGACATGATGCCCGCAGACCATTCCATCAAAGTCTGCAATCCAAAACGTCACTACTTCCCTTCCGAGCCCCGACGTGTGCCCATACAGTAGTTTTCTCCCACATATAGGGTATCAGCGTACTCAGGACAAATTGGAAACAACTTTTGTGGTCCAATTTCTCCTGTTACCCTTGAGAAAATAAAAAGTTGGGGACTAAAAGATCATGTTTGTGGAAAAAATATTATTTTTTTTTATTTTCATGGTCGGGCGTTATAAACTTTAGTGAAACACCTGGGAGTTCAAAGTTCTCACCACACATCTAGATAAGTTCCTTGAGGGGTCTAGTTTCCAAAATGGCATCATTTGTGGGGGGTTTCCACTGTTTAGGCACATCAGGGGCTCTCAAAACACGACAAGGCATCCAACCAATTCTGCGTCTAAAAAGTCAAACAGCGCGCCTTCCCTTCCGAGCTCTGCCATGCACCCAAACAGTGGTTTACCCCCATATATGGGGTATCAGCATACTCAGGACAAATTTCACAATAACTTTTGTGGTCCAATTTTTCCTGTTACCCTTGGGAAAATAAAAATTGGGGTGAAAAGATCATTTTTGTGGAAAAAATTATTTTTTAATTTTACGGCTCTACATTATAAACTTGTGTGAAGCACTTTGGGGTTCAAATTGCTCACCACAGGTCTAGGTAAGTTCCTTAGTGGGTCTTGTTTCCAAAATGAGGTCCCTTGTGGGGGTTTTTGCACATCAGGGGCTCTCCAAATACAACATGGCGTCCAATCTCAATTCCAGCCAATTTGGTTGGAAAAAGTCAAATGGGGCTCCTTCCATTCCGAGCTCTGCCGTGCGGCCAAACAGTGGTTCCCCCCACATATGGGGTATCAGCGTACTCAGGACAAATTAGACAACAACTTTTGTGGTCCAATTTCTCCTGTTACCCTTGGGAAAATAAAAAATTGGTGACTAAAAGAAAATTTTTTTGGGAAAAAAACAGGATTTTTTATTTTCATGCCCGGGCATTATAAACTTGTGTGAAGCACTTGGGGTTCAAAGTGCTCACCACAGATCTAGATAAGTTCCTTAGGGGTCTAGTTTCCAAAATGGGGTCACTTGTGGGGGGTTTCCACTGTTTAGGCACATCTGGGGCACTGCAAACGGAACATGACACCCATCAACGTCTGCATTCCAAAACGTTATTGCTTCCTTTCCAAGCCCTGCCGTGTGCCCAAACAGTTTCCCCCCACATATGGGGTATCAGCATACTCAGGACAAATTGGATAACAACTTTTGGAGTCAAATTTCCTTGGGAAAAATAAAAAATTTGGGAATACAAAAATCATTTTTGTGGAAAATTGTTGTTTTTTTTTCCACACCCAGGCGTTATAAATTTTTTGTGAAACACTTGGGGGTTCAAAGTGCTCACAACAGATCTAGATAAGTTCCATAGGGGTCTAGTTTCCAAAATGGTGTCACTTGTGGGGGGTTTCCAGTGTTTAGGCGCATCAGGGACTCTCCAAACACGACATGGCGTCCAATCTTAATTCCAGCCAATTTTGGTTTGAAAAAGTCAAACGGCGCTCTTTCCCTTACGAGCTCTGCCGTGTGCCCAAACAGTGGTTTTCCCCCACATATGGGGTATTGGTGTACTCAGGAGAATTTGTACAACAACTTCATGTGTCCATTTTCTCCTTTTACCCTTGTGAAAACAAAAAAATGCTTGTAAAATATCATTTTTGTGACTAAAAAGTTAAATGTTTATTTTTTCCTTCCACGTTGCTTCAGCTCCTGTGAAGCACCTGAAGGGTTAATAAACTTTTTGAATGTGGTTTTGAGTACCTTGAGGGGTGCAGTTTTTTAAATGGTGTCACTTTTGGGTATTTTCTGCCATATAGACCCCTCAAAGTGACTTCAAATGTGAGGTGGTCCCTAAAAAAAAATGCCTTTTGTAAATTTTGTTGTAAAAATGAGAAATCTCTGGTCAACTTTCAACCCTTATAACTTCCTAACAAAAAAAAATTTTGGTTCCAAAATTGTGCTGATGTAAAGTAGACATGGGGGAAATGTTATTTATTAACTATTTTGTGTGACATATTTCTCTGTTTTAAGGGAATAAAATTCAAATTTTGAAAATTGCAAAATTTTCAAAATTTTCGCCATATTTGCGTTTTTTTCAAAAATAAACGCAAGTTCTATCGAAGAAATTATATTCTAACGTGAAGTACAATATGTCACGAGAAAACATTCTCAGAATCGCGAAGATCCGTTGAAGCGTTCCAGAGTTATAACCTCATAAAGAGACAGTGGTCAGAATTGTAAAAATAGGCCCGGTCATTAAAGTGCAAATCACCCTTAGGAGTAAAGGGGTTAGGTATCACACATGAAGGTTAAGGATTTTGGATTACACTGGAGTCATGGCCTCCATTTGGACAGGGTTTGTGATGGATATTGACTGAAAATGGTCTATCAGGTGTCCACTGAGCTACTGTTATTTTTTACTAGGCAGAATAGTATAGAATAGCATTGTCCTCGACTGTCACTGAGAGAAGGAAATAGAACTCCAGATCATGGTAGTATGCACAACAATTAAAGGTTTAAACCCTTAAGGGTATGCCACACTAAACAATATCGCTAACGGGATCGCTAAAAAACGTCACTATTTAGCGATCCTGTTAGCGATGTTGTTCAGTGCGGCAGCTTCCAGCGACGAGCTTCCTGCTGTGATCTCGCTCGTCGCTGGAATCGCTCCGGACCCTATTTTCTCGTCGGCGCTCCCGCTGGGTAAGTATCTAATCGCTGTGTGGCACCTTTTCTTAGCGATTTAGCGGTACTTTTGTACCGCTAAAGTCATTAAGAAGATCGCTAACGGCGATAGCGTCGTTAACTATATCGCTAAATGTGGCCGCATTTAGCGATATAGAAACAATCCCGCTAGCGATCGCATTAGTATGCGTCGTTATAGTGATCGCTAGCGGGATTGTTTAGTGTGGCAGTACCTTAAGTGACAGAGCCATTTTGCAGCTTAATGACCGGGCCAATTTTTACAATTCTGACCACTGTCACTTTATGAGGTTATAACTCTGGAACGCTTTAACGAATCCCGCTGATTCTGAGAATGTTTTTTCGTGACATATTGTACTTCACATTAGTGGTAAAATTTCTTTGATATGACTTGTGTTTATTTATGAAAAAAACAGAAATATGGCGAAAATTTTGAAAATTTAACAATTTTCAAACTTTAAATTTTTATGCCCTTAAATCAGAGAGATATGTCACACAAATTTCTTAATAAATAACATTGCCCACATGTCTACTTTACATAGCACAATTTTGGGACCAAAATTTTTTTTTTTTTACAAAGTTATAAGGGTTAAAAGTTGACCAGCGATTTCTCATTTTTACAACACCATTTTTTTTTTAGGGACCACATCACATTTGAAGTCACTTTGAGGGGTCTATATGATAGAGAATACCCAAAAGTGACACCATTCTAAAAACTGCACCCCTCAAGGTGCTCAAAACCACATTCAAAAAGTGTATTAACCCTTTACGTGCTTCACAGGAACTGAAGCAATGTGGAAGAAAAAAATTAACATTTAACTTTTTTTGCAAAAACTTTACTTCGGAACCTATTTTTTTTATTTTCACAAGTGTTAAAAGAAAAAATGAACCACAAAATTTGTTGTGCAATTTCTCCTGAATAAGCCGATACCACATATGTGGGGGTAAACCACTTTTTGGGCGCACGGCAGAGGTCGCAAGGGAAGGAGCGACATTTGACTTTTTCAACGCAGAATTGGCTGGACGCCATGTCGCGTTTGTAGAGGCCCTGATGTGTCTAAACAGTGGAAACCCATCACAAGTGACCCCATTTTGGAAACTAGACCCCCTAAGGAACTTATCTAGATGTGTGGTGAGCACTTTGAACCTCCAAGTGCTTCACAGAAGTTAATAACATAGAACAGTGAAAATAAAAAATCATATTTTTTCCACAAAAACAATCTTTTCACCCCAATTTTTATTTTTCCAAGGGTAACAAGACCCCAAAAGTTTTTGTGCAATTTGTCCTGAGCATGCTGATACCCCATATGTGGGGGTAAACCACTGTTTAGGTGCATGGCAGAGCTTGGAAGGGAAGGAGCGCCGTTTGACTTTTTCAGCGCAGAATTGGCTGGACGTCATGTCGTGTTTGTAGAAGCCCTGATGTGTCTAAACAGTGGAAACCCCCCACAAGTGACCCCATTTTGGAAATTAGACCCCCTAAGGAACTTATCTAGATCTGTGGTGAGCACTTTGAACCTCCAAGTGCTTCACAGAAGTTTATAACATAGAGCCTACATACAAAAAAAGGCTGCACTCAAGCATACTAAAGCATGACAATATGGAATACATGAAATTTAGAATACAATATGGCTTTGGAATATAAGGAAAAATTTGAGACGCTTAGTATAAACATTTGGCCAAACATTTTAAAGCCCACCAACCATCGTCAAGGTGGTCTCAATACTGGTGAGTCCCTGACCTAATGTGAACATACCTCTATTAGGCTGATATCTGAATTTCTGGGTGAATATGCACCTCTGTCAGCAATGCCTGCATTTATGGGTAAAGTAGGGACCTGGTGTAATTAAAATCACCACCTGGTGGGGGCGGAGTGCTCGGTCAGCAAGCTAACATTCATTTTTACCGACCCGATTCATGTTCTCTGGGGTCTCGGCTACCCCCGGTAGCCAAGACCTCGGAGAAAATGCGCCTCTGGGGGCGCTATTCACTTTTTCCACAGTGCCGTTAATTAACGGCGATGTGGTTTAAGTACCCTTAATGACCGCCGTTAAAAGGCGTATCGGCGGTCATTAAGGGGTTAAGGAAAATCTTTCATCCAAGATAGAGAAGGGGTCTGGCTTCATTAATAATAACCATCAGCCCCCTGTGTAAAACCTACCTACTTGTGTCTGAAGAACAGTGAAAGTGGACCTTCCTGGACTGAGAGGGAATGTAATATTTTGATATCAGTGCAGATTTCATGCTTACCATATATTAAGTTTTCTTGATTTTCAGAACATGTTAAAAAATTTTCTGTGTTGGCTGACATTAATACAAAAACAGAACAGACACTTACTTGGACTAATTACATCACTACTCAGCTTGCGTAGCCGCCCACTAGTCGTCCTTGTGACACCTAAAATAAAATGAGGTTCAGCGGGTTATAATATGGTAACATATTTGAACATTTTTTAAAACTTCAATAAAAATATTTGAACAATAATAATATGTTAACATAAATCATTTTCAACCATATTTCACCTATTGGCTACAACACAAACACGTGTGATTTTCTTCATGTGATAACTCGGATGACACTCCTTTAGAATTTGCGATTGTTTTATTTTTTAATTATTGGAAACGTTTAAGGCTGAAAAGGACAAAATATTTTGGCACAAATTGTAGATCTATGATTGCTCTTGCTAGGGTAACCCCATCTATGTTTGACATATGACATTGTGAACTGCAGTATTAGATGCATCTAAACAACAAGTGAGTGTGTACCTTCACACAGACTTTTTTCTGGAATTAAAAAAATGTAATGCAATGTTCACACTTTAAAAGTGTGTTGTGCAGAGTCCATTTCCTAGAGTGATCTTTACCCTTTAAAATAGCATTCAGATGTGCCCCTAATTTATCCATGTACTCGAATGAGAGTAATGGATAGGGGTGAACATTTGTACCCTATTTTATCTTGGTTCCATGAGTGTCCTTCTTTTTGTGTTATACAGTAGTTGACTATTCTTTTTTATCCAACAAAAGTGGACACCAACGTCAAGGAATAGAAGCAAAGTCCAACAATCATAGTATAGTCCCCGTTTCTGTCATTTAAATAGATAGATATATCAGGAATTACTCTTGAATGCTATTTTGGTGGCTAAAGATATAACCACCCCCCGACTGAGTGCTTTTTCCTTTGACACTTATATTTTAGTTGTGTGTGTTTTTTTTAATTGTATTTAAAAGATTATTTTGACATTGCCATTTGTCGATCAAAGATTTCTAAGGAAAAAAGTTGTAATGTCAAAACTACAACAAAAGCACAACAACAAAAAAAGTCACATTATTGCATGCATTTTTTAAGCAATAATTAAAAAATGGCCTTCTATGGGCGTAAAATGCCACAAGTTGAAAAACAAACAAAAAACCCCACAAAAAATGCCATATCTAGAGTTTGAAAATAGCCAGAATCAAAAAATGCAGATCTTTAGAAAAAAATAGTACTTGTCTGTCTTCCTGTATATAATTTCCTATCCACTTTAAGGCTGTGGTTCCACGGTCCGGAACCACAGCGCTTTGGACGGAGCGGAAATTCCGCTCCGTCTAAGCCCCGCCCCCTTTATGACGCGCGATCTTTCCGGAGGTGTTCAGGACACCTCCGGAACACCTCCGGAAAGAACGCAGGGCTACATAGCCCTGTGTTAAATTCTGTTGCGGCGACGCACCGTCGCCGCAATACGCGAGGACATGCTGCGGTCTAAAAAGACGCGCCGCATGTCCGTTTACGCAGGTCTGCCACCTGCGTGTTGTTACGCATAGCGGAGACGGGATTTCTTGAAATCCCCTCCACTATGCTGTAACATCTGGACGCTGCGTGTTTGGCGCTGCGCCAGCGCACAGCGCCAAACACGCAGCGTTTCCTGACCGTGGAAACTCACCCTAAGCCAAAATCAGGCTGCAGTCAAAGAGGATGAACCCATTTGCATTATAGATGGCTATCTTAAAAACACGTTTTATTTTTTAATTTTTGTTAATTCAACTCTTACGCTTACTTTGGTAAAACTTTATTATTTAAAACGGAGGTCTTTCTTGATGTTATGCAATTTTTAACAGAAATCTGTCACCAGTTATTTTCCTACTACATCTGAGACAAGCATGATATATTGGCAGAGACTCTGATTACAACGATACATCAATTACTGGGCTGCTTGCTGCAATTTTGATAAAATCCCTGTTTTATCTGCTACAGATCTACCAGTTCATTCTGCATAGGCAGAAAACTGAATCAGTGACGGGGGAGTGATTATACAAAGTATGGAGGACTACATGGTAGCAGGTTGCCTAGGTACAGTAAGTGACACATTACTGGAATTGGGGTCTTTTTCTCTACATTATGCCGCTCTCCGATGAGGTGGTAAAAACCTGGTGACAGATTTCCTTTACAATACAACATTCTGGTTGCTTGCAGACACCAGGGAGGGAATGTAAAAGCCTATTATAGCTAGCGGTAAACATTTAATCTCCCCCTAGTGGCAGCTGCAGACATGTTCTCCTTTAATTCTTTGTTTATGCAGGGGATTTTGATCTCTATATAAGAAAACCAGAAGTCTGAAATATTATAAAGATATATTATGAGATAAATCTGCGCACAATTTTGATCTATCTAACTATAGACTGTACGCTGTGTTTCCTCTAGACTTTGAATAATGAGTAATAGATAAATACACTGTATGCATTGTGTGTGAGAGGCATTTGTGTTGTTGAATTGAAGTGACACAATTACACAATAGCCTTTTCATATAATAGTCATATTGTTACAGGGCTATGGTGACCTACTTGAGGCTGCACTTCAAAATTAAGTCACACATGCTAAATGATGATAACCTACTAGACCTCTTCAACGTTTCATACCAATTAAGTTTGTAACAGTTTCATAAATGGTTCATGCTAGTAACTTTCCACCATGTAATCCATTATACTGCAATATGTTTTATACAAATTTATAATAAAAATGGAGGGACTATTTAGAGCAGGGTAGGCAACTCATTTTCCCAAGAGGTCGCATGAGAGACCTGACTGTTGTGGAGGGCCAAACCAACCTGCCAAAAATTATTCTGATTATTATTATTATTTTATATTTTTATCACTTAATATTGAGTAGAATTAAGTGTGTTGAACTACTGCTAATACATGTTATGATTATAATAGGACTTAGGCTGTTTTCACATTTGCGTCTGTGTGTGCAGTGTTTCATCCGCAGCAATCCGAATGCGTCATGTTTACCCATCTTTAACATGGTGTACACAGGGGCATGCATTTGCATCAGTTCGCATGCGTCAGTGTACGCATGCAACGTTTTTCGGTGTGCGGCGGGGTCCGGTGAACGCAACACGTTGCATTTTTTCTTAAAAGTGGCAAAAATCCGGCAAATATGCGCAGTCATGCGCATTCAGATGAGTGAGTCAAAAAAACGCATTACTGTCTATGGAACGCATAAGTACGCAAGGACATGCGTACGCACATGCGTTCAATATGCATGCGTAATTTTAATGAGTTGTTCCAGAAAGTGATTCAACCACCTGCTAATTGCTAGCTCTATAAAAGAAAGTGTGGACACTGCTAGGCCATAACTCTCTGGACTCTGGATGATAACACAACACTGAGTATGAAAGTATAGAAGCTTAGAAAAAGTTTATCTCACTGCTGTTTGTACTTTGTACTAATTTTTTTTCTGTTCCTTTAAGACGTGTTGACTGTCCTGGTGCAGTCAGGGATTATCTAGCTGCTGTTTAGAGAGCCGAATATAAAGAATCAGGTCTGGATGGATGAAGTCGACAGCGGAGGTGGAGTGTAATTGGGCTGCCGTGGAGAGAGACCTCTCTCCTCAGTCCAAGTTGACTTGGGTCAAAAGTTTTGGGGAACTAACTTTCTCATTCATCTCTCCGACTACCCCGAGGCGCTGGATGTCTCTGGGCCTCAAGGGGCACTGATGACCATAATGTCCCTTGCTTCCATAGTCCCTTCACATGTTCTCTCTGTACCTACGCTGTCGCTTTTGAATCAAAGTTAAGGAGTCCCATAACGGGTAGCGTGACTTGAAGACTCTGATGAGCAGTATACAGTGGCTTGTGAAAGATTTGACACCCTTGTTCAAAATTACTGTTATTGTGATCAGTCAAGCAAGTTGAAGATGAAATGATCTCCAAAAGGCCTGAAGTTAAAGATGACACATTTCCTTTGTATTTTAAGCAACAACAAAAAAATGTCATTTTTTTCATTTTTAAAATTACAAAAAGGGAAAATGAGCTGATGCTAAAGTTTGTGCATCTTAGGAAATTTGTGTGCTCAGGTAACTTTGACCAAGGTTTCAGACCTTAATTAGCCTGTTAGGGTTATGGCTTGTTCACTAACATTGGTAGGAAAGGTCAGGTGACGCAAATTTCCCAGCTTAATAAAAACTCAGCCTCCTCTAACCTTATGCAAATAAAACAGCAGCCATGGTTTCTTCTAAGCAGCTGCCTAGCAAATGAAAATGGTGGAGGCCCACAAAGCAGGAGTAGGCTATAAGAAGATAGCAAAGCGTTTTCAAGTTACGCTTTCCTCAATTCGAAATGTAAATAAGAAATGGCAGTTAACAGGAACAGTTAAGGTCAAGATAAGGTCTTCCAAAATTTCAGTGAGCTGGTCGTAGGATTGCTATAGAGGCAAATTAGAACCCCCGCTTGACTGCAAAAGACCTTCAGAAATATTTAGCAGACTCTCGAGTTGGGGTAAATTGTTCTACTGTTCTACACAAATATGGCCTTCATGGAAGAGTCATAGAATTTCATTATTATTAATACTGATGAGCGAGCACTAAAATGCTTGAGTGATTGCTACTCAAATCGAGCAGGTAAAACGCTTGGACAAACTTGACTCAATTACCAAGTATAAGGAAAGTCAATGGGAAACTTAACCCTAAGGCCGGGGTCACACTTGCGAGAAACTCGCACGAGTCTCGCACCTCAATACCTGGCACTGCCGCCGGCACTCGGGACCGGAGTGTGCGAATGCATGTATTTACATGCAGCCGCAAACTCTGGTCCGAGTGCTGGCGACAGTACCGGGTATTGAAGTGCGACTCATGCGAGTTTCTCGCAAGTGTGTCCCCGGCCTGACAGGAAGGCTGTGGAGGTAGGAAAATCTCTGAAATGGATGGAAGAGTGCTCAAATGGAATAGTGCCACCTTGGGGAAGACACCTGGAAGCATCTCTGATTCCCAAGGAAACTGCTGGGATCAATGTTGTCAGAGTATTACTCCACTTTTACGGACTGACAATAAAACATACAAAGCAGAAGATAAAAATGGATTTTACAGGAAAAAATGTTAGGAAAATTCTTTCCTGTATAATGACTTGTATAAACGTAAGGCTAAATTAAAAAAAGGGAAAGAAAAGCCTCTTCCTTTAATAGTCTGGTCATCTCTCACCATATTTCCCTATTGGGTTTGACTATAATCAGGGCCGACATTACTACTCGGCGCACACAAGCAAGTGCCAGGGCCCTGAGCAAGCAGGGTTTCCAACTCGGTTATTTTGATTCTCACCCCTCTCTATAGGGGCTATGCACAACAATGCCTAATGACATTTATATTTTTTAATTGAATTGCTATTAAAGAATATTTTTATTGGATTTTTGCGAGAGATGGATTTTTCTACCTTTCCTACTTCATTGCATCCACGTCTGGCAGAGACTGAATCCTGTGCTCCACATATGGACCATGTGAAGACCTTTATAAGGGTGAGCTGAACATTTTTTCTTATTTTACTAGGGGTTCCAACTCGCTGTCGAGGACACCTGAATGTTATAAGGCCCATGAGCCGCTGGCACAGGGCCCCTCCATGCTTTAAACTGTTTGAAATACCCCTCCTGATTCCCTGCTGGCTGCATGGCCTGTCTCTTCCACGTCTTCTGACTCACTAACATCTCAGGGCAGAGGGTGCGATGATGTCACTATAGCATGATCTCTGCGTCGAGCAGTGCAGATCGAGAATAGGCTGAAGACATCGGAGCTGTGGAAACCAGAGTTAGAGCTAGCGGGGACCGGGGAGAGGTAAGTATTTGATTATTTATTTTTTATGTATGGAGCCCATTCTGTATGAAGCATTATATGGGTCGCATATTGTATGGAGCATTATGTGGGGCTCATTTTTCTGTATGGAGCATCATATGGGGCTCATTATTCTGTATGGAGCATTATATGGGGCCCATTCTGTATGGAGCATTATATGGGGCCCATTCTGTATGGAGCACTATATGGGGCCCATTCTGTATGTAGCGTTATATGGAGCCCATTCTGTATGGAGCATTACATGGGGCCCATTCTGTATGGAGCATTACATGGGGCCCATTCTGTATGGAGCATTACATGGGGTGCATTATTCTGTATGGATACTTTTATGGGGCCCATCAATCTGTAGAAGCATTATATGGGCCAATTATACTGTATGGAGCATTATATGGGGCCCATTCTGTATGGAGAATTATATGGGGCCCATTCTGTATGGAGCATTCTATGGAGCCCATTCTGCGTTCAGTATTATATAGGGTCCATTATTCTGTATGAAGCATTATGTAGGCTTCATTATACTGTATAAAAACAATAATACTAGAATAGATACCATAGTTATATGAACCATCAAAATAGAGGCCAGCTGTATTATGAAAACTCCATAATTACAATTTAAACACCAAAAACACGGAGTAACTATCTTTAAAAAATGATTACAAAATTTATTCAGAAAAGTACATATAAAGACAGGTAAAAAACATATACATTACATATAAAGGCAATGTAATATGAAGGGCTCAGTGGGAACAAGAACACTAGCTCATCCAAAAAACAAGTATAGTAGACATGGGAACTGTACCATGGAGAATTTACTCAGATAGTGCAACAAATGCTAATCATAAAGTGCCAATGCTTCAGCATTTCAAAACATCCTGATACACAACATGATATTGCTGGTAAAAAAAGTAATTAGTCATAGTCAGTTAAACAATTGAATTAGAGTGTGCTAGAAAGAAACAGTCCCAGGCAGCATACCAGTGTATGTATGGAGAACACAATCTATCCCTTAGTCCATATCCTTACCCATAATGTCCTACTAGGATGAGTCAGTCAGCAGCCCCAACGCACATTTTTCGTGGGCTTCCTCGGAGGACTTTGATAGCTATAATAGCCTGGGAAGCTCCATGGGTATTACCCTTCTTCCGAGACCATAAGCATTGGCCACCAGCCGTCGGCTTTCCCTCTGCTGGTTACAAAAATTACGCTGGAGCCTACGCCATTTTTTCCAGAAAAATAATCTTTTATTAATTAAATACATGTTCACTGTATTACGTTTTCAATAATCCTTTATTAATTAAATACATGTACAGTAATTTGCACACACCCTGTACTAATTGCATTTGTCACTAACATCTATATATCTACCTATTCTATTTGTATTTACTGTATGTAATCCATCTCTTCTATCCTGTTGGATCTTGCAGTGATTTTACAGTACTCAGCAGATGAATTGCCGGCTTTTCTTCTATCCATGTATTTAATATATATAAATATATGTGTGTGTCACTGACATCTATACAGTATATCTATGTATTCTATGTGTACTGTATATATCTATTCTATCCCAACCTGTCACTCTGTGATTTTACTGTACGCGGCAAATGAATTGCCGGCTTTTATTCTGTCTATCTATCTATATCTATTATATATATACACACATATATATATACACTATGTATGTGTGTGTTTTGACGAATATTTCCTTTGAAAATGATGCTTAAATGGCTTAGAAAATTGCTCTATGTAAAAGTTCATGTTAAAATCGTATTGCAATCGCATAGCATAGGTGTGAAAAATTGTATTGTACACGCATGACACTCGCATGAAAATTGCATTACACTCGTGCGACTTTCGGCACAGAGACTTGGACCGATTTTCATACATTTAAGGCCTAACACTCAGATCTTTTATTAAAAAACCCCTAATCTTTATTTTAAGTTTTGCTTCATATATATCTTTACTTCCTGATTCATGCGCTATTATACATGTTCTGTATAAGGCCATGCCGCAGCTCCCTAACAGACTATTAATACATTTGTTACTCTGCTCCTGGGAACAAACTATAGAAATAGTATTCTTAGGCCCCCTAGTGGCCCTCCTATGTGTAGTATTCCGCACCAATAAAATTTTTGTTCCGCACCTAAAAAGTTTGTGCTTGAATAAGGGATCGTGCCTAAAAGCAAATATCCCCAATAAAAGTCCTAAAGTCAGTCTCTTTTACACATTGTTAAAAAAGGGTGCAATTAATGGTTTCTTTGTTAAAAGTGTTTGTTTAGATGGCTACAAAACAGTTCTCAAAGGAGATGTAGAATCTGATTTTTCCAACTCTTGGAACGCAAATCTATGTATCAAATGATAATTACGTAGATTTGCCATTCAGGAGTTTGACCATATTGACATTTAACAAGTTTTCCTAGAAAGAGATCCAATGACTGAAAAGACTTTTTAATATATTGACAGTAAAAGGTGAAGGTGAGATGCTAATAAAATGAATGAAATAGATGGGAGATTCCTCCCATAAATCTGGTTTTATTTGACATCACTTTTTCAGACATCTAAATCTAGGACTTTTTACGTTTCCGTTTTGATTATCAATGCAAATGACAGAAAATGTCACTTATATTGAATTGCCATCTACTTTCATCTGCAAAACAAATTGTTAGGAAAGTCAAAAATAAAAATTATGATTTGTAGAAAATGAATGAAAAACAACTGACCAGACAGACCTGTCTCTTCAGGCATTTTACTAGCTTTTCAACTTATGTTGCTATATTGAGCCCAAAACCGCAGTGCAGAATCCATTGAATGCTAAGGCTGTGCTTCTGTGTGCCTCATGTCGTATGATCGAGGGGTTCTCCTGTTACAGCTGCACACAAAAATACCTTCAATTGTTCCCAATGAGATTTGACATGTCACTGTATGCCCTGTGCTCCATGAAAAATAGTACAAATAATCAACAAGTGTAGTCATTAGAGTTCTTATATGGAGTTTGTAACTACCAAATCTGATGTGATACTATAGATTTGTCACACATAATTATTTCTGATCTTACTGTATTAATCAAAATGAGCGTTATTCCCATTTTAGACATTTATTACAGCCACAGGATATTCCATAGCTGTCTGGTAGATAGGTGTTCTGCTTTTCCTACAAATCAAAAATAATTAAGGGAGATGCTCAAGCATGAATCCCTTTGTATTCACAGTGGCTTCTACAAAAAGCAGGACGTGGGTTAATGGACTATATGCGGATATAAGGGAGTGGAACCTCAACATTTATGGAATGACCACAGGATAAATATCCTGTAATTGATAATAAAGCATCATTTTAAATCATTGCTACATTTATTTTTCGAGTCAAATCATCCAAAATCATCCATCATTTATATCAGTTTCTGTACTTCTTAAAGGGAATCTGTCAGCAGGTTTTTACTATCTCAGCTGACAGGAGCAAAATGTAGGCAAAGAGACCCTGAATCCAATGATGTATCACTTAGTTTACCGGGCGCAGCGGTTCTGATACAATCAGAGATTTTAGATTTAGCAATGCTGTAGAGCTGAGAAAGCAAACCCCGCCCACATCAGGCTCTGTATGTACATAGTTTACTGACAGTGAACTGCTTATCACAGGAGGGGGCGGAGTTTGACTAGGGCTCAGGAGCTGCTGCAATCCAATTAATGATAATGTCCTACTGATAAAACTTTCATTGTAAAGGGTATGCCACACTAACCGAGATCGCTAACGAGATCGCTAAAACGTCACTATTTAGCGATCTCATTAGCGACCTCGTTGTGTGTGGCATGTAGCAACGATGTGGCCCCTGCTGTGATCTCGCTGATCGTTCACTAGCGTTCTGGACCGTTTTTTGATCGTTGGCGTCCCGCTGGTGAGCCTATATCGCTGTGTTTGGCACCTTTTGCGAACGACGAGCGACCTCGTTTGTGACGCATATGACAGCGGCGCAGGCGGGACTAGGTTTTTTTAGGCACGGATAATCGCAATATCTGTAAGTCTCTTGCTCACAGATGAGGATCGCAGAAGTTGCAAAGTCAGGCTAGCAGGACCAGAGAGCAGGAGCGATGCTGGAAATTCCTATGAATCAGAAGCCTCAGTACATGCTAATGACATCCTAACGACCGCCAAAGTCGTTAAAGAGATCGCTGACCGCTGATGAGTCGTTTATGAGATCTCCTGTTTGGCAGCTTCTAGCGACCTTAAAGCGATCACACCAACGATCTCGTTAGCTTGCGTCGTTATCGTGATCACTAACGAGATCGCTAAGTGTGGCAGTACCTTTAGTGAACAACAGCACACAACTTGATAAGAAACACATTGTTGAAATCTGTTTTTAACCCCTACCTCATGCCATCCTCAGATTTCACAGCAAAAACCTTCTGACAGAATCCTTTTAAACTCCAAAATTGATTGGTTAAGGTAAAGAGCCAAGAATAGACTTAAAAAGCATAAGTAATGTAAAGATGTGTTATATGTGTAGATCTTGTGTGGCCGATCTCCTTGTATTGATAGATACAAGGTCACAATATCCCCTGTGATGTACTAAAATTGTAACCGTTTAGATATTTAGAAAATATCTAATGTAATAAGTGCCATTGCTCAACATACCATATTTAGGGAGCAATGTTATAATAATATGCTGGAATTATTTGAGTCTGATTTGGGGCTTGGATCTCCTTTTTCAAGGTGAAACGTTAATTTCATTAACCTAGTCATATAACTAGATACCTGTGCAGAGCAGAATGCTTCTCCATGCACCGGCTCCCCCTCCAATAACAAGTATCCAGGGTACAAGTGTAAGAGTGTTGTCACATTTCTGCCCTGAAGACAACAATGGCGTTGTGATATAGACTGTGATATGGTAATGTATAAAGTATAAAGGCACTGCCACACTTAGGATCGCACTAGCGATCACGACAACGACACGACCTGGCGAGATCGTTGGTGCGATCGCTATGTGGTCGCTAGTTAGCTTCCAAACACAACTCATCAGCGATCTGTATAACGACCTCTGCGGTCGTTGGGAAAACCTAGTCCCACCTGCGACGCTGGTGAAGTCGTTCATAAAGGGTGTCACACTCAGCGATTCAGGCTCACCAGCGGGACACCAACGACCAAAAAACGGCTCAGAACGTTCATAAGCGATCAACGACATCGCAGCAGGGACCACATCGCCGCTACATGTCACACACAGCTAAGTCGCTAACGAGATCACCACTGCGTCATAAATGGTGACTCATTAGCGATCTCGTTAGCGATCTCATTTACTGTGACAGTACCTTAAGACATAGGTTAGGTTTAGGACAAAGTAGTGACTATAGGGTTTATAGTAGCAGCCTCTATATACACCCCAGCAGCCTCTATATACACCCCAGCAGCAGCCTCTATATACAGCCCAGCAGCAGCCTCTATATACACCCCAGCAGCAGCCTCTATATACACCCCAGCAGCAGCCTCTATTTACACCCAAGCAGCAGCCTCTATATACACCCCAGCAGCCTCTATATACACCCACAGCACCTCTATACCCAGCAGCAGCCTCTATATACACCCCAGCAGCAGCCTCTATATACACCACACAGCTCTATTACCCCCAGCAGCAGCCTCTATATACACCACAGCAGCCTCTAATACCCAGCAGCCTCTATATATTCCACACCTCTATTCTCCAGCAGCACTCTTATACACCCCAGCAGCAGCCTCTATATAACCCCACACCTCTATATACACCCCAGCAGCAGCCTCTATATACACCCCAGCAGCAGCCTCTATATACACCACAGCAGCAGCTCTATATACACGCTTTCTGAAATCTTCATAAATAAACTACATACATATTCTAGAATACCCGATGCGTTAGAATCAGGCCACCATTAGTTCAGTTATAAAAGCCTGCAAATGAGGTGATACAGATGATTCCCCTAGCATAGGTAATATACAGTACAAGTCTTCCTGCTTTGCTATCCTCCACTGGATCCCATACCGCTCACCAAGATAGAAAGGGATACAGTAGGTATCTCTATAGTTATTCTTTTATAGTATAGTCAGCACATATGTGACATAAATATGCAGGTGGTCAGGGCTCAGGTCACCCAACAGTGATCCATCTACCTTAACAAAAGAAATGGAAAAGTGAATACTCAGGGCTTCAAAGCAGCACTGCCAATTACTGGAGCTAGAAAAGCTACATAAAATTAATATCTTTATTCAAGCTTTGCGTTTCAGAACTGGTCCTCAGGCTTATACAGACAGATAATACGCCCTAACCTTATCATCCACAGTAACATCACAAATCAAGTTAATTGGTTGCCACATGTTATACAACATACTAAAAAATGCTAAAAAACTCAACAATTAATGTTAAATATAGAATATCAATAGAAATATAAAATACATACTCAAAAGCATATAATCAAAGTTTAGTCTGAAGAAACCCCTCCCCCTCCAAAAATTAAAAAAAAAATCAACCTTATAGCATTCTTCATTGAATAGTAATGTCTATGCATTCATTAGGGCGCTCAGATGTTAATGTAGACAATTTGAATAGCCAATAGGATTCATTATGCTTGAACAGGTATTAGAGAATGTACCCAGCAGATTCCTAAAGCCTGGGTCTCACATAGTGATACACCAGCGATCCCGACAACGATATGCACTTGTCAGGATCGCTGGTGTATCGCTATATTATCGCTGCTGAGCTGTACAAACAGGCATGCTCAGGCAGCGATCAGCACAGCGATACTGCGGGTTTAACATCGCTTAGTTACCCGCAGTGTACCTTGGTACCAGCGCCCTGATCAGGGAGCTGGTAACCAAGGTACACATCGGGTTTCCAGGCGCTGCGCGTGCCTGGAAACCCGCTGTGTACCTTGGTTACCAGCGGATCGCTGGTGTCCCGCCTGTCACACGCAGCGATGCGTGCCTGTCAGCGGGAGACCAGCGATCAAAAAAATGTCCAGGACATTCAGCGACGATCAGCGATACCCAGCAGGAGGGCTGATCGTCGCTGAATGTCACACACAGCGATATCGCTGGGGACATCGCTGCTGCGTCACAAAACTAGTGACTCAGCACCGATCTCGCTAGCGAGATCGCTGTGTGAGACGGGGGCTTAAGACTCACTAACAGACAATCCTATTGGATATTCAAATGATCCACAGTAACACCTGAGGGCCTGTAACTCTCTCTCTCTGTCTATTACTAAGGACCATGCTATTTCTGTCCCAATCTCCTATCTCTCTTGCCACAAAACACCCACTGCATGGGGCCTTGCTGAGCACTCAGTCCAAAACGTCTGATTTAGCTGCAAGCTAGGTCCTGTCTGAGTCACTACCAGAAAGTCCTCTTTGATTCTGCTTCATAGTCCCTCCCTCCCTGGGCTAGTCCCAACCCTTAACTATGTCTTACCCTACTCACTGCCTGTTGCTGGGCAGAACTCGGCTTCCTAACAGTACAGTGCAAAACATTACAATTAACCACATCACAATCCACACTACACATCACCTTCACCATAATACATGACATTATACACACTACACTTTAAATTATACACAGCTCTGATGTCTCCAAGGGGGAAACTCCTTAAAAAATAAAGATGATGAATGGCTGATTGCAGGGGCAGTAACAAATCACGCTTACATACTGTTGGTTTGTAGTTGTTGGGGGCTGGCAGATGCATAAATTGAGGTACAGTAACACTGTGGTCTGGAGCACACATTTATAAAATAAAAAGATCCAATAAAGAAAATTACCAGGTCTGACTTCACACTCTTGCTCTGGCCATTCCCAGTACTCTGTACATGAACTCTAAAGGCTCTGTACATAGTATATTGGGGTGTGCTCCGCACTGTGACTATCATACACCCAGGTAACTCTTTGCTCTTCTGCCTATAGGTTTGGCTTAATATTTCACTGCTTGTAGCCAATAGGTATACCTAAATATAATTAATATCAGTTTTTATTGAAGTAAAAGCATGTATCATCCTACATAACTTCACCCGATTACATGATTGCTCCTCATCTGATGGTGCTGAAGTTGTGTATGCCAATGTGGGTATGCCTATTCCACATGTGATCCTCCCCGTCGTCCGCTGTCTGGACTGAAAGTACGTGATGTGTTCACCAATTATTTTCTTACACCTCATGGTGCTACTCCGTGCAAGAAAATGCAATTTCTATATTGTAAATATATTTGTTTTGCTTTATTTAAAAGCTTGTTTGTTCTTCAAGTTTGTGTGTATTTTCTTTGTCATTGTGGCAAATGTTCACATATTTTGTACATAAACAAAACGCATAGATTTGTACCTTTTTATAAAGGCAAAAAATAACTTAGGAGAAAACAATAAAATACAGTCATCTGGCTTTTATGGCCATACAAATGTGGGTAAACATTTCTTTGCAGTTTTTGTAAAAACAAAATAAAGAAAAACACCAAAAAAGTGTTATCATAACACACAACAAGAAGTTATATGTTTTTGTATGTACGTGGTGGGGATGGCGGGAGTCCAGCTTCACTTTGTTGCTGGGTTTGACGCCCAACTTGGACCTCACCCTGTGTGGTAACATAATCTGGGCCAGGGTGGGTGATGTGGCTAGGATCCTGGTGCTGACTAAATAAGTGGCCAGACGGATATTGGAGATGATACTCCTGTGGATTTTGGTAGCACGTGATTCATACCCCCCAATATGACCATGTCGATCAAAGCCAGGTTGGGACCAGTCTCCAACACTGGATCTGATCAAGTGGCCATATTGGGCAGGTGGATTATAGACTGGCATTTGGCCCTGTGGAGGCCAATGTTGGGTTGGGGGTGGAATGGGATGTGGTGTAGGCACCCGTGGAGGATCCTGATTGAGCCTGCACTTCTGGGTTTGAGGACATTTGAGCTGGTTACGGGCTGACAGCTGCCACCGCTCCAAAAACTCAAAAACCTCATATGGGTTATTGGGGGGTGTGCAGGCATCAATTAGGATCTGAATGGATTCTCGCACACGCAGTCTGACCTCCTGGGGTAGTGGACGGAGGTACCGGGCCAGGCTGTGGGCATAGGCCTCCTCACCTTCATCCTGGGCAGCCCTGGACAGATAATTTAACACCCCCGTTTCGACATGCCTCCTTGTGTCTGAAGTATGGCTGTCTCTTCTTCTTAATCGGCCACGGCGGGATATTACGGCAGGCTGGGGTGATGCCTCAAGAAACACAGTAGGGCTACTGCTGTTGCTGTGGTCCTCTTGTTGCGCAACATCCAGGCTGCATGATGCCACTGGTGGTGCTGGGTCTGGTGCTGGTGGAGCTTGGGGAATGCAGATGGAAGGGTCAGAAGATGTGCCAGCCACCACTTCAACTCCCCAGACCGGATCAATAATGGCCTCCAAATCAGACCCTGACTCCCTCTCAGTGAGGTTGGACTGAGTTCTGTTTTTAAATGTGAAACAAAAACCATGTAGATATGACCCTAAACAGCATATGTGAAATGTTGTGTGATGTATGTACTTACGGTCTGAGATCGAGAATGGGAGCCAGAAAGGACAGCCAGTCAAAGTAGATATATTTCCTCTTGGTCGGTGCTGCATCCCCACTCCTGGCCCGTTGCTGATGTTCCCGCCTATACTGGTCGCGGATGCTGCGCCAGCATCTCATTACATCTTCCACTGCAATGTGACAGAATAATTTATTTGGACATTGCCCAATTTTCTCAACAACTTCACATATATTTTACAGTGTCATGTGGCCTAGTAAGGTGTAATTTAAACATTAGCTATTTTACACAGAATGGCCAAAAAATAAACATATTACTATTTTAGGGTCTAATGGGAAAATGTTATTTTTTAACATTAATAGGATTTTTAAAAAATGATAGAACTTACTAATTTGTTGCTGGCTCTCACGTGGCCTCTCATCATAATCTGGAAACATTTGTATACAGATCCTCCTCCATGCCGCCTCTTTTCGGGCGCGGTCGGAATAATGTGCTTCCCTCTGGTCTCGCAGTTATGGCCTCTCTTGGACCAGAACGATAAGCATTTCCAGGTTCATGTATGTGGACATGATGGTGGACTCCGTGGAGCCGTTGTTCCGGGATGTCTGGTGCGCTTTACAAACTAATTAGCATGTCAAAGCTTCCTGATAATGGCTGACTCCATTTCCTGTCACCTGCTGAAATGTTGCGTATTTCTCGCAAGTCACACGTAATCCATAGTTTTCTCGCCCCCATAGACTTGCATTGGCGTATTACGTCCGTAATACGTTGACAAACGCAGCATGCTGCGATTTTCTCGGCCCGTATAATACGGGCGAGAAAAAAAAATCGGCTGATGGGAGCTGCCCCATAGATTAACATTGGTCCGAGTGCTATGCGATTTTTTTCTCGCATAGCACTCGTCCGTATTCCTCTCTAGTGTGACTCCAGCCTTATACTCATAATATCAGTACCAAGAGAAAGTGAAGGTATAAAAACCAAATAAATAGTATTAAAAAGTGCTAAAGTGCTAAATATATTGCACAAGAAAAACCACAATGCAAAAATTATGCTCTGTATAACAAAGTGCAAAAATATGTGGTGATCTAGTAAAACAATATTGAAGTGTATGACTGGTGCAATGTTACACAAAATGCTGTGCAAAAAGTGCTGTAATGCTAAATCAAAAAAGTGCGACAGTGCTAGGTACTGCAGAGTATAAAGAGTTAATCCAAATACAATGAGCTTAGTATACCAGTAATACAAGGTGATGCAGTGCAATCAGTAATATGAAGTGCTGCAGTGCAACAAAAAAGCTAAACACATGGAAAGCAGGTAAACAATAAAGCTAAAATAAGGGCTTCTCATAACTATATATAAACGTGCTCCAGGTGTACACGCCCCCCGGAAGAAGGCTAGCGCCGAAACGCGTGTAGGGACCTGGAGCACGTTTATATTTAGGTATGAGAAGTCCTTATATATTTTAGCTTTATTGTTTACCTACTTTCGATGTGTTTAGCTTTTTTGGATGCAACTCAGCATTCTGTCTCCTCCAAATACGACGAGTATTGTTTCTACCAAACAGTTCTACTTTGGTTTCATCAGACCATATGACATTCTCCCAATACTCTTCTGGATAATCCAAATGCACTCTAGCAAACTTCAGATGGGCCCAGACATGTACTGGCTTAAGCAGGGGGACACGTCTGGCACTGCAGGATCTGAGTCCCTGGTGGTATAGTGTATTACTGATGGTAGCCTTTGTTACGGTGGTCCCAGCTCTATGCAGGTCATTCACTAGGTCCCCCGTGTGGTTCTTAGATTTTTGTTCATCGTTATTGTGATCATTTTGACCTTACAGGGTAAGATCTTGCGTGGAGCCCCAGATCGAGGGCTATTATCAGTGGTCTTAAATGTCTTCCATTTTCTTATCATGCTCCCACAGTTGATTTCATCACACCAAGCTGCTTGCCTATTGCAGATTCAGTCCTCCCAGTCTGGTGCAGGGCTACAATTTTTTTTATGGCGTCCTTCGACAACTCTTTGATCTTTACCATAGTGGAGTTTGGAGTGTAAAAGTTTGAGGTTGTGGACAGGTGTCTTTTGATAACAAGTTCAAACATACTCAGACGTACTCAGGCCAATGGACTTTCCCATCTTCTTCCATTGTTCTCAACATCTGAATAAGCATCCGGTTAAAACGCTCGCAGGTTCCATTCCCTTGCGGATGGTAGGGTGTCGTCCTGGACTTCTCAATCGGTTACAGGTGGTGAAGCTCCTCCATCACTCGGCTTTGAAAGCGCCTTGGTCGGAATGAATCCTCTTCGGACAACCGTACACCCAGATAAAGTCCCGACAGATAGCCTTAGCAGCTGACACGGCAGTCTGATCTCGGATCGGAGTCACCACAGCGAACTTGGTAAAGTGGTCAGTCATCACCAATGTTCGTACCCAAGATAAGCGTGACCCATGGTCAAGTAGTCAATCATCAATAACTCTAAGAGATCAGAAGTCACGATGGTCTGCGTAGGGGCCCTCTGTTCTGGAGGTTTAGCCAATTCACAGATCCGACATTGCTGACAGGCCTACTCTAACTCAGTCTTCAATCGGGGATGATAGACCAACTTCTGTAACCACTGGAACGTCTTCTCTCTCTCAAAAGCCTCCGTAGCCACCGCACTGATCAACTTCTCTGGGTGTACCACTTCTAGGTGACCCCCAACTCCCATACCAGCTGCATGTTCCGATACAGTAAGAAATTGGAACCTCTCCCACTGCCTGAGAATTTGCACCGTTCCCGGGGACAGAGCGTCTCTCTCACTTCGGCTGGGGAGTCATATTAAGGCCACCCACTGCCTCAACTGGGCAAGTTCCCTATCTTCCTGCTGTAGCTGCACCCAGTTATCACGAGGTTGTCCAGTACATGTTCTCTCAACACCTCTCTGGTCTGTCCCTGCGTCGCCGCTAACGACCTGGCGAGGTCCCGAAACCAAGGAATCTCTTCTGTTTCCAACTCTTCATCCTGGGTGCGTCCAGGTCGCTCATAGATCACTCTTGACAGAGCATCAGCATGTGTATTCTCAGCTCCTTTTCGATATGCAATCTTGTATTGGTATTTCGCCATGCGAGCCACCCATCTTTGCTCCAAGGCCCCCACTCTAGCTAATCTATCTCTCTGTGTGCTAAAAATTATGGCATTTCAGGGCTACATTACACTGGATTTGCTGTGTGTTACCCTATTTGTATACAGTCTTTTTGGGTAAAAAAAAATAAATCCGGCCCACATATTGACCAGTGTGTTATCTGTGTCAGACGTCTATCTCTCTGTGTGCTAAAAATTGTGGCATTTCAGGGCTACATTACACTGGATTTGCTGTGTGCTACCCTATTTCTATAGTCTTTTGGGGTAAAAAAAATAAATCCAGGCCACATAGTAACCAGTGTGGTATCTGTGTCAGACTCCTATCTCTCTGTGTGCTAAAAATTGTGGCATTTCAGGGCTATATTACAGTTTTTTCTTGGTCAGCATCTGTCTATCTAGCTCCTGATGATCCGGTTAGGAGAAACGCATTAAGGTCTTCCTTATCAACTACCAACCTTGAGTACCCTCTTATTTACTTACTGTTATCAGCCTATTTTTTGCCGCATTTGTCAACATTACTTTGCTGGCATTAACCATGCCTTCCATGTTATCATATTGCTGTGCTGCCCTTTTAAATTATTGTTAGTTATATCATGGATTCCAAGGGACAGACGTCGTGGAGCGGGGGCGCCATTCCGCTGACCATTAGGGTGCCAACCTCCGCTGACAGGAAGGCCCACAGTCACAGGGAACAGTATAGTCAGGTACTCATTTGTTTTGCACATGTCACTTTATTGTCTGTGTCACCAGAAATTTTTTGCACATTTTCTCATTGTTGCCTACTCAACTATCTTTATCCTGGCAACTTCTATATGCTCCTTTCCTGGGCAATTGGGTGACTGTATGATGCACCAGTGCAGAGATATATAGGAGATTCAGGGTTCAGCCGTCGTGGCGGGGGCGCCAATCTCGATTGTGTTTAGGGTGCCAACCTCCGCTGCTAGGTAGTTCAATATCAGGGCTCCTTTGTAGGGCCATAGTAGATGGCACGGTTGGTTGTTGTTTTTTCTGTGTGGTTGTCTTGTTTTAGATAAGTTCCAATAAAGGCTATATTTTATATCTGACATAAAGTTGATGTAACGCTACTGGTTAGTACTTTTAATTTTTGACCTTACTTTTCTATATAAATTCAATTAATTCTTGGTCTTACCACAGTTATTGACACCAGTTTGTTAAACAAATAAAGTACATTGCAGATATTTGAAAGTGCATTTTTCACGCACAAGGATCTCATTTAAGTTTGCTCCCATCTCAGCCTTTTTTATTGAACGTGGAAAATATTGTACTCCATTTAAAAAGGGAAAGGTGCATGGCAAGGGACGGGGAAGTGGACGTGATGGTGATGGTCTGAGTAGCCGTGAGTCTGGACCGCATATTCCTCACCCTGATCCTCCTTCCACCTCCCATGCCGAGCGCCCGCTGACAACTGATCCCACACTTGGACACTCTGAAGAGCTGTTCACTTTTCGCTTTATAGATTTGGGCCTCTCGCCCGGTTCACTTGAAGCAGGGCAAACTGAGATTGCATGTAGCAATGCCCAAATATTTGAGCAGCCACGTTCACATGAAGGCGATGGTGGGAACATGTCACAAGAAGTGGACGATGAGGAGACAATTGTCAGAAAGTCAGGAGCAGGACCAGGGTCTGGAAGTGGAAGATAAGGTGGTGGATGATATAGCAACTGACCCAACCTGGCAGGAGGACATACAGAGCGAAGACAGCAGCACACAGGGTGAGGGAGGTGTAGCACCACAAAAGGCAGGAAGAAGCACTGTGGTGGACGCAGACAAAAGGCGGGCAACCGTTCCTCGTAACACCAACATGACACAGAATTGTCAGTACAACTGTTAGGTCTTCCCGAGTCTGGTTGTATTTTAAAGACGCTGCCGATAACCCCAAACAGGACATTTGCACCACCTGCCATGCCCGCATCAGCAAATGTAGCAAAACTACCAGCCTGACCACCACCAGCATGATCAGGCACACGGCAGCGAAGCACCCGATTTTGTGGGCTGAACCCCAGGGTCCAGGAACAATGTCTGCGGGTGACACCATGCTTCTTCCGCTGTTGTGCATGGAAGCCAATCCCCTGTCCATGGAGCCTGTGAAGATGCTTCCTGCCATGCACCTGTCGTTGCACAGCTCAACTACCACCATCAGCAAGCACGTCCACATCCTTGTCCCAGCGCAGCCTTCCGTTGTCCATACCCCAGTCTGTTAATGAATTGCTAGAGATGGTTTCTGAGCAGAGGCTCCCTCTGGTGGTTACAGACAGTACTGAACCTTTCAGCGAGGAATGGCAATCTGGGATCACTGACTGGTCTGATATAAGGGCGGTTCCCTCCCATGATGGTTGCTGGTGATCAATTGTTCTTGTCTCAATTGTGGTTCCTGGTTCATTTGGAAGTTTGCTGAGTCTTGCCTGCATCTTCTGCTTTCAGATAAGATATTTTCTGCTTTTATTTTTGTGCTTGCTTTTTGCAAGTTCCCTGCACTTCTGTGGAGGTCAGCCGGGTCCCCTCCTGGGGGCCTGTGCTCCTCTCAGTTTATCTGAAGCAACAGTTATTTGTTCATTTGCTTTTTCCTGTTTTTTTCAGTGGCTGCGGCTTAGTTTCGTTACACCAGAGATCTGATTTAGGTGGTAGAGATCGTGTGATCTCAGGTGTTTTTGCAATCAGAAGAGTTGGTATTTTTTAGGGGTTTTTTTTGGATTGCAGTGAGAATTTCCCTTTCCTGTACTTTTCTGTCTAGACAGATTGGGCCCCAGCGTTTGCTCATTCTATTTTCTGTCTGTGTCCGTGCTTCTTCTTGTCTAACCACCATTACATGTTTGGGGGCTTCCTATTTTCTTTGGGATCTGCTCCGGGGCAGTTAGATTTCCTCTTTCTGCCTTTAGGTGTAGTTATCTCTCAGACTGTGACGAGGCGTCTAGGATCAATGTAGGAACGCTCCACGGCTACCTCTAGTTGTGTGGTTAGTTCAGGTTACTGCAATTCAATAGGTTCCAGCCTCTCTGGTGTATTGCCGTATTTGCTTTTTCTTCTCAGCTACCAAAACACAACACCAGTCACTGGAACGCAAGCGGAAATAAGCAGCCAATGCCCCACAGGCCACAGTACTAAATTCATACATTTCTCATCTGCTTGCACTCTAAATGTTGCCTTTTAGGCTCACAGAGACGGAAGCTTTCCGCAACCTGATGGCGGTGGCCGTCCCAAGGTACTCTGTCCCCAGCTGACACTATTTCTCCCAGTGTGCCATCCGGCATTACACAAGCACGTGTCCCACATTACCCGAGAAGAAAGCACGAACACAGACAGAAAATAGAATGAGCAAACGCTGGGGCCACAAGCTGACTAAATAGGATAGGACAGGAGAGATTACTTTCTGCAACCCAGAAAACCCTACAAAAATCCAACAATTCTGATTACAAAAATACTGAGATCACACGATCTCGCCACCCACTAAATCAGATCTCAGTGTGAACAAAACCAGGCTGCAGCCACTGAAAAAACAGGAAAAAAAAAATGAACAAATAACAGTGGCTTCAGATAAACTGAGAGGAGCACAAGCCCCCGGAGGGGACCTTGCTGACCTCCACAGAAGTGCAGGGAACAAATGCAAAAAGCAAGCACAAAAATGAAAGCAGAAAATATCTTATCTGATAGCAGAAGATGCAGGCAAGACTCATCAAACTTCCAAATGAACCAGGAACCACAATTGAGACAAGAACAATTGATCACAGCAACCATCATGGGAGGGAACCTCCCTTATATCAGTCAGTGAACCCAGATTGCCATTCCTCGCTGAAAGGTTCAGTACTGTCTTTAACCACCAGAGGGAGCCTCTGCTCAGAAACCATCTCTAGCACATTCATAACAGTACCCCCCCTTGAGGAGGGGTCACCGAACCCTCACTTGTGCAACCAGGCCGATCAGGATGAGCTCGGTGATAGGCAGGGATCAGTCTCCTAGCATGGATATCCAAAGCAAACGCCCAAGAATTGTCCTCCTGACCATAAACTCTCCACTTAACCAAATACTGGAGTTTCCGTCTAGAAAACCGAGAAACCAATATTTTCTCAACCACATACTCCAGATTGCCCTCAACCAAAACAGGGTCAGGAGGCGCAGCCATAGGAACCACTGGCTCGACAAATCTCTTCAATAAGGACTTGTGGAACACGTTATGGATCTTAAATGTCCCTGGAAGAAGCAAAGGAAGGAAACAGGATTAAGAATCTCCATGATCTTATAAGGTCCAATGAACCTAGGCTTAAACTTTGGAGATGCAACCCTCATAGGGATATTTCTTGATGACAACCAAACCAAGTCCCCCACTTTAAACCGAGGACCATCAGTCCTATGCCGGGTGGCAAACCGTTGGGCCTTCTCCTGAGAGAGAGACAACCTCTCCACTACCTGGTCCCAAATCTGCTGCATTCGCTTCACAACAGAGTCAACACCTGGACAGACAGAAGCCTCCGCCTGTCCGGAAGAAAATCGAGGGTGAAACCCAAAATTGCAGAAAAATGTAGACATCAAGGTGGCAGAGCTAGCCCTATTATTAAGAGCAAACTCAGCCAAAGGCAAAAAAGAGACCCAGTCATCTTGATCAGCAGACACAAAATATCTCAAATAAGTCTCCAAGGTCTGCTTTGTCTCTGGTTTGTCCATTGGTCTGAGGATCAAAAGCAGAGGAGAAAGATAATTGAACACCAAGTTTAGAACAAAATGTCCTCCAAAATTGGAAACAAACTGGACTCCTCTGTCAGACACTTTGTTCTCCGGAATGCCATGCAACCGAACCACGTGCTGAAGGAACAAAGGCACCAATTCGGAGGAGGAAGGCAACTTAGGTAATGGCACAAGATGTATCATCTTGGAAAACCTATCACAGATTACCCAGATAACGGTCATTCTCTGAGAAACAAGGTCGGAAATAAAATCCATAGAGATATGGGTCTATGGCCTTTTGGGCACAGGTAATGGCATTAACAAACCACTAGAGCGAGAGCAAGGCTTGGAGCGAGAGCAAGTCCCACAGGACTGCACAAATTCCCTGACGTCACGAGACAAAGTAGGCCACCAAAAGGACCGACTCACCAAGTCTTTGGTTCCAAAAATCCCGGGATGACCAGCCAACGCGGAACAATGAATCTCAGACATCACACTCTTCTTCCACTGGTCTTGGACAAACAATTTCCCAATAGGGCAGCGCTCAGGTTTATCCTCCTGACACCCTTCCAGAGCCAGTCTCAAATTGGGCGAGATGGCAGAAAGAACTACACCATCTTTCAAAATAACAGTAGGATCAGATAACTCAGGAGAGTCTGCAAAGAAACTCCTTGAGAGGGCATCCGCCTTAACATTCTTAGTGCCAGGAAGAAAAGAAACCACAAAATTAAAACGTGTGAAAAACAAGGCCCACCTGGCCTGTCTAGGATTAAGTCGCTTGGCTGATTCAAGATAAACCAGATTCTTATGATCCGTGAGGACCACCACCTGATGTTTGGCTCCTTCCAGCCAATGTCTCCACTCTTCAAAGGCCAACTTCATGGCCAATAACTCCCGATTACCCACGTCATAATTATGTTCAGTTGGAGAAAATTTTCGAGAGAAAAAGGCACAAGGGTTACTCTTAGAGGTCTCTGGATCTCTTTGGGACAAAACGGCACTTGCCCCAATTTCAGAGGCATCAACCTCCACCTGAAACGGTAGAGAAACATCAGGCTGCCGTAGAACAGGAGCAGAAGTGAATCTCTGCTTAAGTTCCTGAAACGCAGAAACTACCTCAGGAGGCCAATTCACCACATCAGAACCTTTTTTGGTCAAATCGGTCAATGGTTTAACAATATCGGAGAAATTACCAATAAATTTACGATAAAAATTGGCAAAACCCAAAAAAAGTAGGTTGGACCCAATCACAGATGGCCTGAACCTTGACCGGGTCCATTTCAATAACAGACGGAGACTAAATGAATCCCAGAAATGAGACCTTCTGTACGCCAAAAAGACACTTTGATCCCTTCACATACAGTACATTCTCTCTCAAAATCTGGAACACAGTCCCAACATGTTTCACAGAGAGTCCCAGTCATTGGAAAAAATCAAGATATCATCCAAATAAACAATCATAAATTTATCCACAAAATCCCTGAAAATATCATTCATGAAGGATTGGAAGACGGAAGGAGCATTAGTGAGCCCAAAGGGCATCACTAGGTACTCAAATGCCCCTCTGGAGTATTTAACGCCGTCTTCCATTCATCCCCGTGCTTAATACGAATAAGGTTATACGCCCCCCTGAGGTCAAGCTTGGTAAACCAACTAGCACTTTTCACCCTGGAAAACAGGTCAGAAATCAAGGGTAATGGATATTGATACTTCACAGTGATCTTATTCAAGAGACGATAATCAATACACGGCCTCAATGAACCATCCTTTTTGGCCACAAAGAAAAAGCCGGCTCCCAAGGGTGAAGAGGATGGTCTGATATGACCCTTCTCCAATGACTCCTTGATATAAGATCGCATAGCATCGTGTTCAGGTACAGACAAGTTAAAAAGGCGACCTTTAGGAAATTTACCACCAGGCACTAATTCAATAGCGCAAATAATAGCTCCTGTGAGGGGGCAAGGATGCAGATTTACTTTCACTAAATACATCCGAAAAAGCAGTCAAAAAGTCAGGAACATCCTGAGACTGGGGAAAGGCAGAAAAAACAGGAGTGTCGGCATTAACACATTGGCAGCCCCAACTGGTCACAGACAAAGATTTCCAATCCAAAACAGGATTATAAGACTGTAACCAAGGGAAACCTAGTACAATAATGTCATGCAGATTATACAGCACCAGAAATTTGCAACTCTCCTGATGATCTGGTTCAACCCTCATTATCATCTGAGTAGAAAACTGGGGCTTATTCTCCGCCAAAGGGGTAGAATCAATGCCCAGTAGGGGAATAGACGTCCGCAGGGGTATCATGGGAAACCCACAACGTTTGGCAAAGTCAAAATCCATCAGGTTAATAGCTGCTCCTGAATCAACAAAAGCCTGAGAAGAAAATGTGGACAGGGAGCAAATCAGGGTAACAGTCAACAGAAATTTAGTCTGAACACTACCCAAGACAACTGAGCGTGCAAAACGTCTTCCCCGCTTAGGGCAAACTGAAATAGCATGAGAGGCATCACCACAGTAGAAACATAACCCATTGCGCTTTCGAAACTCATGACGCTGTGCCCCAGAAGTCACTCTATCACACTGCATAGGCTCAGAAGCTGGCTCACAAGGCAACACTATCTCACGCATACCTCTGCGCTCATGCAAACGTCTGTCAATTTGAATAGCCAATGACATAGAATCATTGAGACCAGAGGGAGCAGGGAATCCCACCATAACATCCTTTACATTCTCTGACAGCCCCTTCCGAAAAAGGGCTGCCAAAGCATCATCATTCCATTTGGTCAGGACTGCCCACTTTCGGAATTTCTGACAGTACAACTCAGCGTCTTCAAGACCCTGATTTAATGCCAACAGTTTTTTCAGCTTGATCAGTGACATTAGGTTCATCATACAATAACCCCAGAGCCAGAAAAAATACATTAATATCATTCAAAACAGGATCCCCAGGTGTCAGGGAAAAAGCCCAATCCTGAGGATCGCCGCGCAGGAGAGAGATGACAATTTGAATCTGCTGTGCTGCGTTCCCTGAGGACTTAGGCTTTAAGGCAAAAAACAGCTTACAGTTATTTTTGAAATTTCAAATTTAGCCCGATCCCCCAAAAACAAATCTGGCATGGGAATCCTAGGTTCCACAACCGGCAACCTAGCAAGATAGGTAGCAATACTCCGAACCTCAGTGGCAAGCTGATCCACACGGCCAGACAACTGTGCAAACTCCATTGAGAAAAAAAATCCTCCTCAGCACCCAGAGAAAAAGAGGGAAAAAATGCAACAAACAGAAAAAAAAAAATCTCTGACAACTCTGACAACTTTTTTTCTTTCCACACTATTTTTCCCTTCTGTGAGTACGATATAATTTTCAGTTTGGCCGGTAATACTGTTATGTTAGGTAGGTGAGGAGGACAGGAACATCAGCCGGGCATCCGAACACCTGAGATGTTGGTAACTAATGGGTTACAGATTCCTAAACTAACCACACAACTAGAGGTAGCCGTGGAGCGTTCCTACGTTGATCTTAGACGCCTCGTCACAGCCTGAGAGATAACTACACCTAAAGGCAGAAAGATGAAAGCTATCTGCCCCGGAGCAGATCCCAAAGAAAATAGGAAGCCCCCAAACATGTAATGGCGGTTAGACAAGAAGAAAGCATGAACACAGACAGAAAATAGAATGAGCAAACGCTGGGGCCACAAGCTGACTAAATAGGATAGGACAGGAGAGATTACTTTCTGCAACCCAGAAAACCCTACAAAAATCCAACAATTCTGATTACAAAAATACTGAGATCACACGATCTCACCACCCACTAAATCAGATCTCAGTGTGAACAAAACCAAGCTGCAGCCACTGAAAAAAACAGGAAAAAGAAAATGAACAAATAACAGTGGCTTCAGATAAACTGAGAGGAGCACAAGCCCCCCGGAGGGGACCTTGCTGACCTCCACAGAAGTGCAGGGAACAAATGCAAAAAGCAGAAAATATCTAATCTGATAGCAGAAGATGCAGGCAAGACTCATCAAACTTCCAAATGAACCAGCAACCACAATTGAGACAAGAACAATTGATCACCGGCAACCATCATGGGAGGGAACCTCCCTTATATCAGACCAGTCAGTGAACCCAGATTGGCATTCCTCGCTGAAAGGTTCAGTACTGTCTGTAACCATCAGAGGGAGCCTCTGCTCAGAAACCATCTCTAGCACATTCATAACAGCACCCCATAGGCAGTCTTATTTATAATGCACCCCATAGGCAGTCTTATTTATAATGCACCCCATAGGCAGTCTCTGTATGATAATGCAGCCCCATAGGCAGCCTTATTTATAATGCACCCCATAGGCAGCCTTATTTATAATGCATCCCATAGGAAGTCTTATTTATAATGCACCCCATAGGCAGTTTTATTTATAATGCACCCCATAGGCAGTCTTATTTATAATGCACCCCATAGGCAGCCTTATTTATAATGCACCCCATAGGCAGCTTTATTTATAATGCACCCCATAGGCAGCCTTATTTATGATGCACCCCATAGGCAGTCTTATTTATAATGCACCCCCCATAGGTAGTCTTATTTATAATGCACCCCATAGGCAGCCTCTGTATGATAATGCAGCCCCATAGGCAGTCTTATTTATAATGCACCCCATAGGCAGCCTTATTTATAATGCACCCCATAGGCAGTCTTATTTATAATGCACCCCATAGGCAGCCTCTGTATGATAATGCACCCCCATAGGCAGTCTTATTTATAATGCACCCCATAGGCAACCTATTTATAATGCGCCCCAGAGGCAGTCTTATTTATAATGCACCCCCATATGGAGCGTCTGTAGTAAAATGCACCCCATAGGTAGCCTTATTTATAATTCACCCCCATATGGAGCCTCTGCTCTGTAGTATAATGCACCCCTATATGGAGCCTCTGTAATATAATGCACCCCCATATGGAGCCTCTGCTCTGTCATATAATGCACCCCCATATGGAGCCTCTGCTCTGTAATATAATGCACCACCCCATTACAAAAATAATAAATCCAGTACTCACCGCTCTTTCTCCCAGCTCCTGCGCTGCTCACTGCTCTCCTCTTCTCCTGAGTCCTGACAGCGGGCGCCGGGCAGTGACATCATCGTGCCCGCTGTGAGACGCTGAGAGGGGGATGATGGAGAAGCAGCGCTCGCTCCTTCTCTCACAATGCGGTCAGCTGTTGTCACGGGTGTGTCGCGGCGGAGATCGTCGCGATTGCACACCCTGACTTCGCACAGCTGAGTTTCTGATGCTGGGTGTTTTTCAGCGCTGAGGGAGTTAATTCTTTCTCTCTCGATGCTGGACAGACCAGCCTCGCCCAGCTGCGATTGATGTTTTGTTAATTAGCTTCCTTCATATACCTGCTGGTCTGCTGGGGAAGT
Source organism: Oophaga sylvatica (assembly GCA_033576555.1). Lineage (NCBI taxonomy): Eukaryota > Metazoa > Chordata > Amphibia > Anura > Dendrobatidae > Oophaga > Oophaga sylvatica. Next base: position 193,732,151 of record JARQOD010000003.1, read on the forward strand.
TGCCGGTGAAAGCATTCATTCAGACCAGCAGAGCGGATCGTTTCTGAGAAGACTTAAGCTAAGAGTGCCTGTTGTGGTTTTTCCTCTCCTCGCTTATTGTTTATCTTCTTAACCTTTTGTGTTCCTCTGTAGTGGAAGTTTTGTATGCAAGGCAGTGTTTTCTTTACCCCTGTCTGTCTCGTTTGTATTTGACTGTGTGTAAGCTGTTACCTGCCCATTCCCTGTGGTGGTAATCAGGGTCCTTCTCAGGACTAGATTACAGTGGTCAGGGATCTACAGGAGACAGGGTTACGCTGGCGGCCTGGACCTCTGTACCATTAACAGTACCTCCAGGTAGAGGGACTAGTCAGGACCCCAGTTCAGGGTCAGCATAGACCCCGGTCCACCTCTATCCTGAGACAGCGTTTCACGTGCACAGTATAGACCCACAAACAATACATTGGATATTATGTCAGGTAAGACATTGCTGGCAGATTCTACGTATACATGTTGATATTTTCTATAATATGAAATATAGAATGTTGTCTCATTAGATTTATGTTACTATCATAGAATATATCTGTTATACGTCGTGACATTTTCACCGGCCAATCTAAAAGATTCTCCCCAGCTACCATGGATCCAGTAGCCCAGTTAGCTCAGCAGTTGCAGAGTTTGTCCATGGAGCTGATGGACGTTAAGTCCAAGGTTTTGTACCCCCGGGAGCAAACCAGATCTGAACCTAAAGTGGCTCTCCCGGACAGGTTCACTGGTGGGCGGGACAAATTTTTTACCTTCCGGGAGGCATGTAAATTATATTTTCGGCTACGGCCTCGGTCTTCGGGGAGTGAAGACCAGAGGGTGGGAATTGTCATCTCGCTCTTACAAGGGGACCCTCAATCCTGGGCGTTCTCTCTTCCTCCAGACTCCCCGGCTCTCCAGTCAGTAGATCGATTTTTTACAGCCCTGGGTCTGGTATATGATGACCCGGATCGGGTCTCCCTTGCTGAAATGAAGTTACGTAAGATACAGCAGGGAGATCGTCCGGCGGAGGAATTTTCTTCTGAGTTCCGTAGATAGGCCACAGATACTCAGTGGAATGACCCAGCTCTTAGGAGCCAGTTTTGTCAAGGATTATCTGACAAATTAAAAGATGTGTTGGCTCAGTATGATTCTCCCCCGTCACTGGAGGCCGCTATGGCCCTTGCGATTCGCATTGATAGACGGCTTCGAGAGAGGTGCGAGGTAACTCCGCCCCCTGTGATGACTCCACCTTCTACTATAGTCCCTTATATTGAGGTTCCCCTGGTTTGTTCTGAGGAGCCTATGCAGTTAGGAGGGACATCGTTTCGAGGGAGGGGATCGGCGGTGCGCCGCAAGACAGGAAAGTGTTACTTCTGCGGGAGAAAGGGACATTTTGTTGGGGGGTGTCCATCCCGTACTTTGCTGAGCAAGGAGTCGCCGGAAAACTGTTGATCCCAGGTTGTGTGGTGGACGACAATCTGGGAGTATGTATTTCGTCCCCAAGTCCGTCTCAGTTTCTCGTACCAGCGGATGTGGTGGTAGGTACAAGAGCTGAGAGGATTTCTGTTCTTCTGGATAGTGGGGCCGCGGCTAATCTGGTGGACGCTCGGTTTGCCCAGGTGCAAGGTATGCAACTGAGTGTTTTGGCCAAACCTATCCTATATTCTCTATTGACGCCAGGCCTCTCGGTCAAGGTAGCTTTGTGCAAGCCGTGCATAACATAGACCTTCGAGTGGGGGCAATACATAAAGAACTATTGTCTTGTTATGTGTTGGAAGGCCTTCCCACTCCTATTGTGTTGGGACTTCCTTGGTTAACTAAACATAACCCAGTTATTAATTGGCAATCCAGAGAGATAAGCCAGTGGGGTGAATTTTGCCATAGTAACTGCATGAACACGGTCATCGTGCGGTCGTGCCTAGAACCTTACCTCCTTTTCTGGAGGACTTTGAGGATGTGTTTTCAGAAGAGGGGTGTCAAGAATTACCTCCTCATCGCGCGTATGACTGTGCTATAAAATTGCTTCCTGATGCTAAGCTACCTAAATCTAGGTTATATAACCTTTCTGGTCCTGAGAGGCAAGCTATGAAGGATTATATTTCGGAAAGTCTAGCCAAGGGGCATATTAGACCTTCATCTTCCCCAGTGGCCGCGGGGTTCTTCTTTGTGAAGAAAAAATATGGAGGCCTACGCCCTTGCTTGGATTTCCGTGAGCTTAATTGGATTACGGTCCGAGATCCGTATCCGCTCCCACTTATTCCTGATCTCTTCAATCAGATTGTGGGCGCCAAATGGTTCTCTAAGTTGGATCTCAGGGGGCGTATAATCTGATTAGGATAAAGGAGGGGGATGAGTGGAAGACGGCGTTTAACACTCCGGAGGGACATTATGAGAACCTTGTCATGCCTTTTGGTCTGACTACTGCCCCGGCGGTGTTTCAACATTTTGTTAATGACATCTTTCGCCACCTAGTGGGACAGTTTGTTGTCATTTATCTAGATGACATCTTAATTTACTCGCCGGATCTTGTGTCTCATCAGGAGCATGTGAGACAGGTGTTGCAGATCTTGCGAGACAATAAAACTGTACGCCAAATGGGAGAAGTGTGTATTCGCCGTACAGGAACTTCAGTTTTTAGGATTCCTGGTGTCAGCTTCTGGTTTCCGTATGGACCCTGGGAAAGTGAAGGCAGTGCTTGAATGGGATCGGCCAGAGGATCTTAAGGCACTGCAGCGTTTCCTGGGGTTTGCTAACTACTACCGGAAATTTATTCGTAATTTCTCATCCGTTGTCAAACCTCTCACTGACATGACAAAAAAAGGGACGGATTTTTCTAGGTGGTCTGACAAAGCTTGTCAAGCATTTTCCTCCTTGAAAAAATGTTTTGCTTCAGCAGCCATACTCATCCAACCTGATGCATCACAACCGTTCATTGTGGAGGTAGACGCATCTGACGTAGGAGTGGGTGCGGTATTATCTCAAGGTCCGTCCCCTGGTAAATGGCATCCGTGCGCTTTCTTCTCTAAAAAATTGTCGTCCGCCGAGAGGAATTATGATGTCGGCAATAGGGAACTCTTGGCCATTAAGTTGGCTTTTGAAGAGTGGCGTCACTTTTTGGAGGGGGCAGTCCACCCGGTCACCGTCATTACTGATCACAAGAACCTGCTGTATTTAGAGTCTGCAAAACGTCTGAATTCCAGACAAGCTAGATGGTCGTTGTTTTTTACCAGGTTTAATTTTGTCGTCACATATCGTCCTGGGTCAAAAAATGTAAAGGCTGATGCCTTGTCTCGTAGTTTCCCGGGGCCGGGAAGACGGATGACCCGGTTCCTATTCTTCAGGAGGGAGTTGTGGTGTCGGCTGTATGCTCTGAGCTTGAGGGGGAGATATTGGAGGCTCAGGGGGACGCCCCTGTAGGACCTCCAGGGAGACTGTTTGTTCCAGATCAGTTAAGACAAAAGGTTATCGAGGCACATCATAATTCTGCTTTGGCAGGTGTCATGTATAGTGTACAGTTCCTATAGCGTCTTGTGCTTGGGTGCGAGGAAAACACAGGAGACATAGGTTGAAATGAAATTACTTGTATTACTTCATACAAGCATGCTGAAAAGTTCACACAGTTTGCAGGAACAGCGACAGGAGACACAGCAGGCCAGAGTAACTTCAAGCACTACAATAAATCTCCAAAGCAGGTTCAGGATCTCTTCTCTGTACCGTAATTCCTCTGCAAACATGGATTCACCAAACAGCAGGTTTCCAGAGTCCAAAAGTGTTCCAAGGTTCCTCAGTAGGGAATAGCTGGAGTACAAGTCCAAGGCTTCCAGGAGTCAGGTCACAGACTGACTGAGGCTTGATTCAGGAGCACTGATTGTTCAGCTGAGGCTGCTTAAGAAGCAAGAGGGAAGAATCAGGGCGGGAACATGAAAACTGGAAACTCCATATTAACTGAGGGCAAGAGCTGCAGAAAGACAGAAAGCAAAATGGCCGACGGAAAACTGAGTTTCAAGGAACATGTCAACAGAGACAAAGAACCTTACATTACTCCCCCCTTAGGGACAACCTCCGGATGACCTCAGACCAGGCTTGTCAGGGTACCTCTGATGAAACTGGCGGAGCAGGCGAGGAGCATTTACATTATTGACTGGTTCCCATGAGTTGTCCTCCACTGGGTAGCCCTGCCATTTAATCAAATATTGCAACTGATTTCTGTACAACCTGGAATCTAGAATCCTTTCCACCATAAATTCTTCCTGACCATCGACCAGCACTGGGTCAGGGCAAGGAGAAGAACGTCCAGGAAACGTATTGGGTGTTGCAGCCTTTAGTAGGGATACATGAAAGACAGGGTGGATTCTCATAGTTCTGGGCAGTTGAAGACGACAAGCAACAGCACTTATAATCTTATTGATCTTATAAGGTCCAATGTACTTATGTCCCAATTTAGACGATGGAATCTTTAATTTAAGATTTCTGGTTGACAGCCAGACCAAATCTCCTACCTTGAAAGCTGGTGCAGGTTTACGAAATTTATCTGCTGCTTTCTTGTACCTTTCCTGAGCCAATTCTAGATTTTCCTTTAGAAGATCCATATTCTTTTGTAAAGAAGTGATTCTTTCAGCCACTGCTGGCAAGGGCGTATCGATGGGAAATCGAGGAAGAATGTTAGGATGATAACCTAGATTGAAGTAAAAAGGAGACTGCTTAGTGGAGGCGCTCTGAGAGTTGTTATAAGAGAACTCAGCCAGTGGAAGTAGATCCACCCAATCATCCTGTAGGTGGCAGATAAAACAGCGGAGATACTGCTCCAGGGTCTGATTGGTTCGTTCTGTCTGTCCATTAGTCTGGGGATGAAAAGCAGAACAAAGGTTTACTTTAATGTCCAATGCTGCACAGAAATTTTGCCAAAACCTTGAAGTGAATTGCACCCCTCGATCGAAATGACCTCATCCGGTACTCCATGTAAGCGAAACACATTCTTAATCATCAAGTCTGATGTCTGTTTTGCAGTGGGTAAGCCGACACAAGGGATAAAATGAGCTGCCTTTGTTAGACGGTCAACCACCACTAGAATGGTGTTCTTCCCTTGAGAGGTTGGTAACTCCACAATGAAGTCCATAGAAATGGATCCCCACGGGCGGGACGGGGTGGGAAGAGGTTGCAACAGACCAGTTGGTGAGGAGCGAGGTGTTTTGCATCTTGCACAGACTTCACATGAAGTGACATAGTTTAAGACATCTTTCCTGTAAGTGGGCCACCAAAAGAAACGAGAAAGAAATTCTTGTGTCTTTAGAATTCCCCTATGCCCGGCTATCTTGGAATCGTGGATGAGTTGCAATACTCTCAATCTGACTGTTTCAGGTATATACAGACGTTGTCCCTGAATCCACACACCATTCTTAAAGACAAGACTTACGTCCCTTGGGGGTTGAGCCAACAAAGAATCCGCATGGTATGCTTCCTTGATGTCCTTAAGTAGGTCTTGATTATGAATCACTCCCAGGAATCTAGAGTCAGGAAGAATAGTCTTAGGAGGAGTAAGTGGACGTGTCTCTGCTGAATGAATCCTAGAGAGTGCATCAGCCTTTCCATTGCGCGATCCTGGTCTATAAGAAATGACAAAATTAAATTGGTTTAGGAAAAGATTCCAGCGAGCCTGGCGAGGAGTCAGGCACTTAGCCGACCTGATAAATTCAAGGTTACGATGGTCTGTCAGGACGACTATTTGCTGTGCAGCTCCCTGAAGAAGGTGTCTCCATTCCTTGAAGGCGGCAATAATGGCCAACAATTCTCTATTGCCCACATCGTAGTTCCTCTCAGCCGAAGACAACTGCTGGGAAAAGAAGGCACAGGGATGCAAGACATTCTTCTCACCTGTTCTCTGAGAGAGTATAGCTCCAACGCACAGTCTGAAGCATCCACCTCTATTATGAAGGCAAGCTCGGGGTTGGGATGTACTAAGATAGGTGCGGTGGTAAATTTATCCTTTAAACAGGAAAATGCTTCCTGAGCTTGCGGGGTCCAGGAGAACCTAGACTGTTTCCGGGTAAGTTGGGTGATAGGTGACACTACCTCAGAAAAATTCTTAATGAAACGTCTATAGAAGTTGGCAAACCCGATGAAACGCTGCACCTCCTTCACATTTCTAGGAATTGGCCAATCCTTGATGGCTTGGGTCTTGCTTCCATCCATACTAATCCCTTGCGTAGATAGTACATACCCCAGAAATTGAATTTCGGTCCTATGGAATTCACATTTTTCAAGCTTGATGTAGAGATGGTTTTGTCTTAGGCGTTCTAAGACCATTCTCACATGTCCATGATGTTCCTCTGTGGAGTTAGAAAAAATTAGAATATCATCCAGATAAATCACCACAAATGTATCTAGGAGATCCCTGAAGATATCATTCACGAAGTGTTGGAAAGTGGCTGGGGCGGTACTCAGACCAAAAGGCATAACTAGATATTCAAAGTGTCCATAGCGTGACCTGAAAGCAGTCTTCCATTCATCCCCAGGTCTAATACGGACCAAGTTATAGGCCCCACGGAGATCCAGTTTAGAGAAAATTTTGGCATGCCGCACTCTCTCCAACAACTCAGGGATTAAAGGCAATGGATAACGGTTTCTAATAGTAACCTTATTGAGTTCCCTATAGTCTATGCAGGGTCTCAGAGATCCATCTTTCTTCTTCACAAAGAAGATGGGTGCACCTGCGGGAGATGAAGAGGGGCGTATGAAGCCCTTGGCTAAATTTTCTCTATATAATCCTTCAAAGCTTTTAGCTCGGGCCCCGCTAGGGGGTAGATCTTACCAAAAGGTATCTCGGCTCCGGGCAATAATTCAATTGGACAATCATATGGACGGTGAGGAGGAAGCTGATCAGCGTTTCTTCTTGTCACATAAATCCACATAGTCCTGGTATACAGCTGGTAGTTCAGGGACTGACATGGTTCCTTTAGGAACAGAGCAAGCTGAAACTCCTTGACTCATCTGTTTCTCCGGAAAGTGTAATTCCTTGGTCTCCCAGTTAATCGTAGGATTCTGCGCCTGCAGCCATGGTAGCCCTAGAATGATGGGAAAGTGGGGAGAAGAGATAAGCAAAAAAGACATTTTCTCCTGATGATCTTTACCCATAAGGACCCTCAAAGGCTCTGTTTCTTGATCCACTGGTCCAGAAGTCAGTAGAGAGCCATCCACAGTCTCCATCTGTACTGGAGTAGCCTTCTTCACTGAACGTATCCCCTGTTTCAGAGCAAAGGAGATATCCATAAAATTTCCACTTGCTCCTGAGTCGATCATAGCAGAGCTAGACACCCAGACTGAGTCAACCCAGAGTTTGATGGAAAGGAAGCAATGAGAATTGTTTCTTTTACAACTCAGCTGGGACACCGCTGAGGAAACTTGAAAAATTGCAGCGTTTATACCGTCATCGTCCCCAGAACTAACAGAGTTTAAGTCCGAGAAATCAAGATCTCTTGCAGCAGATCTCTCTGGAGCATGAGGCTCGGACATGACAGAGCTCCTCTCGCAACACTCACAGTGAATGACTGCTGCAGTAGTCTTACGAGAACGGCTGGGGCAGTTTATAATGAAGTGCCCTGACTTACCACAGTAGAAACATAGATTTTCCTTTATACGATGTTCTTTGCGTGCATCACTAACCCGTCTTTGTAAAGAGTCCACCTGCATGGGTTCAGGTTCTGGTTCCCTTGTGATCCTACTCAAAGGTTCCTTAGCTGAGGAGGGAGGTAGTAAAAGGTTAGTGCGATTATTTTCGAACCATCTCTCTTGTCTGCGTTCAGTCAGACAAGCATCAATACGGATACAATAGTTAATAAAGTCACCTAACGCAGTGGGAGGGTCGGCACGAGCAAGTTCATCCTTAATCAGTGGAGACAACCCTTTCCGAAAAATAGATTTTTTAGCGGAAGTGTCCCAAGTGGTATCAAGAGCCCATCTCCTGAAATCCAGGGCATATTCGGCTACTGAACGCTTACCTTGGCGCAAAGTTAACATGGCTGCTTCAGCTGTTGCACCTCGATTGGGGTCATCAAACACCTGCCCCATGGCTGAAATAAAAGCATCAAGGTGATTCAAACAATCATCCTCAGTCTCAATCAGAGGGTTTGCCCACATCAAAGCCTTATTGGTAAGCAACATGATTATAGTAAGCACTTTGGATCGTTCAGTGGGAAATTGTGAAGCATGTGCAGAGAAAAATAAATTGCATTGATTAATAAATCCCCTGAATTTCTCACGTTCACCGCCAAAACGAAAAGGAGGTAATTTGGGGATCCCAGAACTTGGGGTTATGGCAGGAGCCTGGGCTCGTTCCTCTAGAGCCTCAATCCTGGCTCGCAATTCCTGGGTAGTCTGTCCACAACACTTGCAAATTATGATTAGTGAGGTCCTGTAGGCTTGCAAAACGGGTTTTTAAAGTCTGTACATCTGAAAGGATTGTATCAGTCACTCCGCAAAGTTCCTTTATGCGGGCCTCCATCTTCCAGATCTTTTAAGGCAGAGGTGCTGGAAGGAGAAGAGGAAAGGAAAAAAAAAAAAACAATAGTGTTTACCTGTGGTAACACTCCAGAGTAAAATTTTAAGGGAATGCGCTCACCTAGAATGGTTGTGAGAAGTCACAACCACTGTCATCACATAAGGTATTAAACAGACATCTGATATCCACAGTCACAGCAGACACGGCTTTCCCAGACCCAGCAGACACTAAACATTGTCTCCTGAATCTTGTCATGTATAGTGTACAGTTCCTATAGCATCTTGTGCTTGGGTGCGAGGAAAACACAGGAGACATAGGTTGAAATGAAATTACTTGTATTACTTCATACAAGCATGCTGAAAAGTTCACACAGTTTGCAGGAACAGCGACAGGAGACACAGCAGGCCAGAGTAACTTCAAGCACTACAATAAATCTCCAAAGCAGGTTCAGGATCTCTTCTCTGTACCGTAATTCCTCTGCAAACATGGATTCACCAAACAGCAGGTTTTCAGAGTCCAAAAGTGTTCCAAGGTTCCTCAGTAGGGAATAGCTGGAGTACAAGTCCAAGGCTTCCAGGAGTCAGGTCACAGACTGACTGAGGCTTGATTCAGGAGCACTGATTGTTCAGCTGAGGCTGCTTAAGAAGCAAGAGGGAAGAATCAGGGCGGGAACATGAAAACTGGAAACTCCATATTAACTGAGGGCAAGAGCTGCAGAAAGACAGAAAGCAAAATGGCCGACGGAAAACTGAGTTTCAAGGAACATGTCAACAAAGACAAAGAACCTTACAGCAGGACACCCAGGGAGTAAAGCAACTGTGGATCTCGTTTCTCGCCGGTTTTGGTGGCCTAATATAAATAAAGAAGTGGTAACTTTTGTCGCGTCCTGTGGGGTATGTGCGCGCTCTAAGACCCCACATACCCGTCCGTCTGGGGCCCTTTTACCGTTGAAAATCCCGGAGCGTCCATGGACCCATCTGTCTATGGACTTCATTACGGACCTCCCTCCGTCTTCAGGTAAAACTGTCATACTAGTTGTAGTTGACAGGTTCAGCAAAATGGCACATTTTATTGCTCTTCCTGCTCTTCCTAATGCTAAACTCTGGCGCAGGTGTTCATTGGGGAGATTGTGAGACTTCACGGATTGCCTTCCGATGTGGTGTCGGATCGGGGGTCTCAGTTTGTGTCCAAATTCTGGAAGGCATTTTGTTCTCGTCGGGGGATGCAGTTGTCATTTTCTTCGGCTTTTCATCCGCAGACCAATGGTCAGACAGAGCGTCTGAATCAGAGCTTAGAGACATATCTCCGGTGTTTTGTCTCAGAGAACCAAGAGGACTGGTCTTCTTTCTTGCCTCTGGCAGAGTTCGCTCTTAACAATAGGCGGAGCGAGTCCACTGGTAAGTCCCCGTTTTTTGGGGCATATGGTTTTCACCCCCAGTTTTGTACTTTCAATGGGGGGGGCTCTTCTGGGGTTCCTGAGGAGGAACGATTTTCGTCGTCACTTGCTTCAGTGTGGAGAGGAGTGCTTAATAATCTGAGCACTATGGGGAACCGATACAAACGTATGGCTGATAGGAGGAGAGTGTCTGGTCCGGACCTAAGTGTGAACGATCTGGTATGGTTGTCTACCAAGAATATAAAACTTAAGGTTCCCTCCTGGAAACTCGGTCCCAGATTCATCGGGCCATACAGGATCAGTTCAATAATTAATTCGGTGGCTTTTCGTCTTGACCTCCTGAGTCGCACTTAGTACCAGGGCAATGGGGTACTCGGCACCGAGCCCATGAAAGTCTATGGGGTTTGTCACTGGCAGCGGAACTCGGTCCGTGGCCCTGGGCGCTCATACAATGAGGGGAAGATATTTACAGGGGATTATTAGGATAGGTAGTTTCGTGACGCCACCTGTGGTCTCTGGTCAATTGGACCAGCGCTGCTGTAAGGGTCTTCACAGGGGATGTTATGGGGCAGCTGGGTGGTAAGTCTCCCACAGGTGAGACTGGTCCCTGGAAGTCTATGGTGGTGATGATGTAGGGTGTAAATAAGGATTCAGTCACACACAATGCAGCTTCTTTCCATACCTTTACTGGCAGATGGTTCAAGCAGATCCCGGGGAGCTGGTCGGGGTGGAGAGTGCACATTCGGGTAACCGCTGAGCAGGTTAGAGGCCTCCTTAACTTCAATATGGATGTGAGTCCAACTTGCCTGAAGCGAAGTTAACTCTGAATCTCCAGCTTTCTCAATAGCTGTACTGCCCGGCCAACATTGTGGTGGAGCCTTCTATGTGATGAAACTAAGTCCTTACTTTTGCGTGGGCCCCGCTCAAAGTCCCTGTTCCACCTGACTCCGGTTACGTATTGACACTTAGGGCTGCTCTCTGCGACCTGTAGTCCAGATGCCTCCGGGTTTCTTGTTACTATGCTTGAAACAGTAGCAACACTTCGGACCCCGGTGTCCGGCAATTTAGTGCAAGTAATCCAATACCTGTAGCACTTCTCTGTCTTCTCCACTGTGCCCTTCGCCCTGCTTCCCGCTCTTAACATAAGCACTTGTGGCAGTTGTGGAAAATGTCAGCTTCCTCCAGAGCTCGCTGCACAGCTCTCAGTTTCCTCCAAAGTCCAGACTGGACCGAGACTGAATGGCTGCTCTGTCCTTAGACAGAAGCTAGCAGACTGAAGTACGACTGAACACTCCTTCCTCAAGATCTGACTTACTTACTAACTACACTGTCCTTAGACAGGAAGCTAGACTCGGGTGACTCACTCTTGAGCCACCTGGAGCTTGACTGAGCTGCCACGTGTCACTCCCCCTTATATCTCAGATGGGTGTGTCTGAAAGTGTGAGTGACAGTGAATGAATATCAAGCGTTGCTGTTACCTTCCTGTGCACCCTCCTGGACTTTATGTGTGCCTGCGTAGCTGGGCTACACATCCCCCCTTGGTAAAACACAGCACTCCCGGGCTGTAAAAGAGAAAAGAACATTTTTGTTTTGCATTAACATCAACATATTAACACTTCCCATCCGGGAGGTACGACTTCTTGAACGTTACATTTTGTACAATGAAGAATAAAAAGTATCAAAAGTATCAAAATATCAAACATGTTCATAAATACAAGATACTTGTGGAGGACCCGCACCAAAAACCTCCCACGTGGGTCCTGGGTGGGCTGCAGGACTTCTGAATGCAGACCTCACTCTAGGCCACACCATACGGGTTTTTCTTCAGAGGTAGATTAATAGTAGTGGTTTTGTGTAAAACCAAGATAATGCACCGAAGCGCAACTATTTACATGAAAGTTTTTGGGCTGGCAAAGTCCACAGCCACGCAGTCCATAGACATAGTAAAGGACACTTATTTACATTTCCAGTATTCACATTATAATTTAACCTTACCCAACCGGGGTATACTAGGCAACATATGCAATCATTACTTTTTAATTTTTCAAAATTCCTTTTCTTGTACCCAGCCGGGTATTCTACTCAATATGTAAACACTATACATACACAGTAATAAAGTGCAAAAATGGCAAAGATTTCTTCAAACTTTTTACAATTTCTAGAATGCGGTAAACCCCTGTCTGGGTCCTACCGGTCTTCACATTTCTTGCTGACTTCAATTACGTCTTCCACACCTGGGGCCGGAACGACGCGATGTTCTTTGGATCCCATAACAAATAAGTCATGGCCCGATATCAGTGTTTGCGTGGCCACAGTCCTTGTGCGAACCACCTGGGACGCAACGGTGTCTCAAGCAAATATTGGCTTTTAATCAAAGATGCAGGCTTAGGCTGCGATTTAACTGTGGTCGCATCATCCGGTTGCGATACAGAATGAGTCGCAGGTTGCGTTGCGGGATACTTTGCTGATTGCGATGTTGAGCAGGTCCTGTTTGCGAAGCAGGGGGCGATGCCGGTGCATGGCCTGGTGCGGTGGGTGCTCGGGACTGAGACGCTTCGGCAACGGCGTCGGGGACGGGGTCACTCACGATGGAGACGTTCAGGGCATACCACCCCTTCAGACCCCAGTGGCGGGTGTAACTAACTATGTCCCCATTAATCAGGTCCCTCCCAGGATGACCGATGGGCAGGTGGGATTCTACGTCTCTGCGGCTTACAAAGACCCCGGGATAGAGGCCTGGCTCGCGGATGAAGCCCCAGCCCTTGCGGAGCTGAAACTCAATAACGCACCCCTGCCGCCGCGGTTCCCGTCGGGTACCTTTTTCTCGGCGTACGCTCTCCTTGTCAGCTATGAATTCTTCATGCTGCTTCTGTAGGGACCGCTGGATGTCTCTCTCTTCCTCCTGCTTTTGGCGTCGCTTCTCCTCTTCACGACGGCGCCACTCACTTTCCCACTGAACAGCATAGGTGACGTTATCTAATCGCTCCATCTCGTCCCAGTCGATTTCCGGCAACGATGGCTGGGACCCCTCCGGTGACCTTACCGGGGAGCGGTGCTCTGCTGCGGCCTCCTGGCCTAACTGGCACTCCGGTCCGGGCAATACCTCCTCAGCCTCCTTCTCCTCCACCTCCGTGGAATCAGGTACAGCAATTTCGGTGGTAACCTCCGGTCGTCCCTCACCCTTTTCAGCAGCGATTTCAGGAATTCAGGAGACGGCCCTTGGCTTGTAGGAGAGAACACTGCGTCCCACAGCAGCCGCTGTGTTTGGGCGCGCCGGTGCCTCTCCGTCTCCTGTAGATCAGCACGACTCTGGAGCTGCCTTCTTAGCTCCTCATTCTCCTTCCGCAGCTCCATCATGGCGGGGTCGGTGTCCCTAACTGGGGACAGCTCCGGCACAGGTAGGAAATCATCCGGTCCTCGGCTCAGATCCTCCTGTCCTTCCGCCATCTTGTTCCAGAACAAAGTGTAGGTTCCATCAGGAACAGCCCGGTCTCTTCCGTGGAGGCGGGATTTGCGTCTCCTCCTCTTCGGATAGAGGATGAAGAGGAGGCGGATTTCTTTAGCAGTGGGGCAGGACCGCACATTGTAGTAGCATTTGGAGAGGGCGGCCATAACTTTCGCGCCTCAGGGGGGTACACGCCCACGAATGCACGCCCACCTTCTTCACCAGCGCTTCAGGGCGCCAACTTGGCGGTAAAATGGCGGTATTTGGCGCCAAATGCAGCAAACAGTCTTTTTCTGCACAAACAGTTCAATAGGCACACAGGACTCACAATTGCAAGTTTCGCATCCTGTTCGTGACGCCAAAGATGAGTCGCACTTAGTACCAGGGCAATGGGGTACTCGGCACCGAGCCCATGAAAGTCTATGGGGTTTGTCACTGGCAGCGGAACTCGGTCCGTGGCCCTGGGCGCTCATACAATGAGGGGAAGATATTTACAGGGGATTATTAGGATAGGTAGTTTGTGACGCCACCTGTGGTCTCTGGTCAATTGGACCAGCGCTGCTGTAAGGGTCTTCACAGGGGATGTTATGGGGCAGCTGGGTGGTAAGTCTCCCACAGGTGAGACTGGTCCCTGGAAGTCTATGGTGGTGATGATGTAGGGTGTAAATAAGGATTCAGTCACACACAATGCAGCTTCTTTCCATACCTTTACTGGCAGATGGTTCAAGCAGATCCCGGGGAGCTGGTCGGGGTGGAGAGTGCACATTCGGGTAACCGCTGAGCAGGTTAGATGCCTCCTTAACTTCAATATGGATGTGAGTCCAACTTGCCTGAAGCGAAGTTAACTCTGAATCTCCAGCTTTCTCAATAGCTGTACTGCCCGGCCAACATTGTGGTGGAGCCTTCTATGTGATGAAACTAAGTCCTTACTTTTGCGTGGGCCCCGCTCAAAGTCCCTGTTCCACCTGACTCCGGTTACGTATTGACACTTAGGGCTGCTCTCTGCGACCTGTAGTCCAGATGCCTCCGGGTTTCTTGTTACTATGCTTGAAACAGTAGCAACACTTCGGACCCCGGTGTCCGGCAATTTAGTGCAAGTAATCCAATACCTGTAGCACTTCTCTGTCTTCTCCACTGTGCCCTTCGCCCTGCTTCCCGCTCTTAACGTAAGCACTTGTGGCAGTTGTGGAAAATGTCAGCTTCCTCCAGAGCTCGCTGCACAGCTCTCAGTTTCCTCCAAAGTCCAGACTGGACCGAGACTGAATGGCTGCTCTGTCCTTAGACAGAAGCTAGCAGACTGAAGTACGACTGAACACTCCTTCCTCAAGATCTGACTTACTTACTAACTACACTGTCCTTAGACAGGAAGCTAGACTCGGGTGACTCACTCTTGAGCCACCTGGAGCTTGACTGAGCTGCCACGTGTCACTCCCCCTTATATCTCAGATGGGTGTGTCTGAAAGTGTGAGTGACAGTGAATGAATATCAAGCGTTGCTGTTACCTTCCTGTGCACCCTCCTGGACTTTATGTGTGCCTGCGTAGCTGGGCTACACACTCCCTCCTACGTTTAAAATCCACAATGTGTTCCACAAATCGTTGCTTAAGAGGTACGTGGCACCAGTTATACCATCACCTCTACCTCCTCCTCCAGGGGTGGTCAATGGTAATTTGGAGTTTCAGGTATCGAAGATCATTGATTCACGTCTTAATCGCCGGTCCCTTCAGTACCTTGTTCATTGGAGGGGGTATGGTCCTGAGGAGAGGATGTGGGTTTCTGCGTCGGATATTAACGCAGACCGATTGGTTCGGGCCTTCCACACTACTCACCCAGATAGACCAGGCCCTGAGGGTCCAGAGGCCCCTCGTAGAAGGGGGGGTACTGTCACGGGTGTGTCGCGGCGGAGATCGTCGCGATTGCACACCCTGACTTCGCACAGCTGAGTTTCTGGTGCTGGGTGTTTTTCAGCACTGAGGGAGTTAATTCTTTCTCTCTCGATGCTGGACAGACCAGCCTCGCCCAGCTGCGATTGATGTTTTGTTAATTAGCTTCCTTCATATACCTGCTGGTCTGCTGGGGAAGTTGCCGGTGAAAGCATTCATTCAGACCAGCAGAGCGGATCGTTTCTGAGAAGACTTAAGGGTATGCCACACTAAACAATATCGCTAACGGGATCGCTAAAAAACGTCACTATTTAGCGATCCCGTTAGCGATATTGTTCAGTGCGGCAGCTTCCAGCGACGAGCTTCCTGCTGTGATCTCGCTCGTCGCTGGAATCGTTCCGGACCCTATTTTCTCGCTGGCGCTCCCGCTGGGTAAGTATCTAATCGCTGTGTGGCACCTTTTCTTAGCGATTTAGCGGTACTTTTGTACGCTAAAGTCGTTAAGAAGATCGCTAACGGCGATAGCGTCGTTAACTATATCGCTAATGCGGCAGCATTTAGCGATATAGAAACAATCCCGCTAGCGATCTCATTAGTATGCAACGCTAACGAGATCGCTAGGGGATAGCTTAGTGTGGCAGTACCTTTAAGCTAAGAGTGCCTGTTGTGGTTTTTCCTCTCCTCGCTTATTGTTTATCTTCTTAACCTTTTGTGTTCCTCTGTAGTGGAAGTTTTGTATGCAAGGCAGTGTTTTCTTTACCCCTGTCTGTCTCGTTTGTATTTGACTGTGTGTAAGCTGTTACCTGCCCATTCCCTGTGGTGGTAATCAGGGTCCTTCTCAGGACTAGATTACAGTGGTCAGGGATCTACAGGAGACAGGGTTACGCTGGCGGCCTGGACCTCTGTACCATTAACAGTACCTCCAGGTAGAGGGACTAGTCAGGACCCCAGTTCAGGGTCAACATAGACCCCGGTCCACCTCTATCCTGAGACAGCGTTTCACGTGCACAGTATAGACCCACAAACAATACATTGGATATTATGTCAGTAAGACATTGCTGGCAGATTCTACGTATACATGTTGATATTTTCTATAATATGAAATATAGAATGTTGTCTCATTAGATATATGTTACTATCATAGAATATATCTGTTATACGTCGTGACAGCTGTAACGGCTAGATGCCGATAGAGCTGACCCTCTGAAGACGGGCGGGGGCCCACTGCTGGCACCGGGCCCCCCACTGCCTGCTCAGGGGCCCCATAGCGGCTGGCGGCAGAGCAGGGAGATCGATTCTCCCTGCTCTGCCCCAGAATGTAACTGTATCGGCACGCTGTGCACGCCGATACAGTTACAGTAGCGTAGCTCCGGGTGGGCCCCCTCAGAGCGTGGGGCCCAGGGCCACCGCCCCCTCTGCCCCCCGGTAGCTACGCTACTGGCTCCTATACTTGGAACGTTACGTGGCTGTGGTTGTCTGGGCCTAAGCCCTTGTGGACACTTGGGCACTCTGGCCTGTCTGAGATAACTTCCTAAAAGACCTTACATTACAACCCACAGACTCTCCTTCACTTAACCATATGAGAACTAACTAGAAACTCTACCTAACTAGGCCCACTAGTATGCCCCCACCTAGTGGCCTGTGACAGTACTACACATACCCGAATGACTATACTATATACTAAAGTGCCCTCCTCTAATGCCCAACAGGATGCACTTAACTTTCCCTAAACTATGCACATGTACAATACAGCAGAACACATTAACGTACCATCTTTATGCTGATGACACACAATTATACATGTCATCCCCGACCTTACCCCCGCTGTACTACAGAACACCACCGACTGTCTGTCCGCAGTCTCCAACATCATGTCTGCTCTCTATCTGAAACTTAACCTCTCCAAAACTGAACTTCTTCTGCTCCCGCCGTCTACTAACCTCCCTAAATCTGACATTTCCCTCTCCGTGGGCGGCACCATAATAACACCCCGGCAGCAGGCTCGCTGTCTGGGTGTTTTGTTTGACACCAATCTCTCCTTCACCTCCCATATACAATCTCTTGCCCGCTCTTGCCGCCTACACCTAAAGAACATCTCTAGAATCCGCCCTTTTCTCACCATGGAAACAACAAAAATCCTCACTGTAGCATTGATCCACTCCCGCCTGGACTACTGCAACGCTCTATTACTTGGCCTCCCCATTACTCGACTATCCCCTCTCCAGTCCATCCTTAATGCAGCAGCCAGGGTCATTCATCTGGCTAATCGGTACTTGGACGCGTCCGCTCTTCGCCAGTCCTTACACTGGCTGTCCATTCATTATAGGATCCAATTCAAAGTACTGGTTCTCACCCACAAAGCTCTCCACAGTGCAGCACCCCCCTACATCTCCTCCCTCATTTCTATTTATCGGCCTAACCGACTGCTGCGCTCTGCAAACGACTTTCGACTAACCTCTGCACTAATCCGTACCTCCCACTCCCAACTCCAAGACTTCTCCCACGCTGCGCCAATCCTCTGGAATGCTCTACCCCAAGAAATTAGGATTATCCACAATTTGCATGGTTTCAGGCGCTCCCTCAAAACACATCTGTTCAGAGCAGCCTATCACATTCACTAATCAAAGTCATTCTCTGTGTAAGTGTGTGTGTGTAGCCCATTCACTATCTCCATCCATCCCTCACTCCCTCAAGATGGCTGGACCATCATTGTAAATACACCATTGTATATAAACACCTGTACTTTGTAGCTCCCCCACCTCATTGTAGATTGTAAGCTCTCACGAGCAGGGTCGTCTTATTTTGCTTTAATTATTGTATTGTTAACGTTGTTACTTATGACTTGTGTTTTGAAACTGTTAAACTGTAAAGCGCTGCGGAATATGATGGCGCTATATAAATAAAGATTATTATTATTATTATTATTATTATTAACAACGTATGCAATAAACAGATATTCATATATACACACACAATGGTAACACATAAGAATGTGGCAGTACCATAAACATTAGTAGTAGTACATAGCATTATGTAGCAATACCACCAAACGTTATACTTATACAATAACTATTTACATGCTGCAACATTATATACACTTAAGGGGTGGGGCGAAACAGAAACACTCTTTCACCCCCTTACAGCCGCACTTCAGACTAGCTGGATTACAGTGTTGTAGATTAGAAGTCGCTTTCTCAATGTAAACCTATGAGACTGTCATCAAGGCTCTCTAAAGGTGATCCAGTGGAGACTAAGAGGGACACATATTTTTACCAGTATTGTACTGCTTGTGTCTTTGCAGGTTTCGGCCTGCTATAGATATTAAAATCAATATTTGAGGCACATACTGGTCTCACATTCCAGCAATCTGTGAATAAATAGCACAGCGTTTTGTTAAAGAGGTTGTGTGAGAGGTGCCAAGGCAATAACAACAGACTATTATCACAGATTTCACTACGAAAAGTAAATATGCCAAGTTATTACCTTTAGGGATTTTTTTTTAGTAGAAGGAATAGCGAAGTAACCACTAAAACTCTGTCTAGCAGTGAGATGTAGAAGAATCCTAAGTATAGCAAAAATCTTCAGCTCTCCTGAATTTTTACCACTCATTTGTTCATCCTTCTGGAAAATGCTTCTTAGACATTACCTCTAATATAAAGGAATTATCAGAATAATCTACAAACAAAAAAATCCATGTAATGTCTTTAAACATTTGTACAGTTCTTTCTGGTAACCTGAAAGGTTTCTCTTTTACAAGCCTGAGAGGTTCATAGGATAAGCGGTGAATGGCTATGAAATGATTTAATATCTATATATTGAGGATAAGTAGTCAAGTTTTGTATGCCAGAGTACCCCTTAACATAGGTTTTGACTTTGGGTGCATTTTGGATGCAGTACGCTCTCTTTGCTTGGAGCAACGTGCTTCATTCATGATGATAAGTGAGAATCTTGCCTGGGACAGCTCCCTTCCTTGACTGACAGATATAATGGTCATCCCTACACTTTTTCATCTAATTTATGAATGGGGGCTATCTCAGGATCTGTCATCAAAATGGTCAAGGTCACTCAGGTAGAATTCCAGGCCTGAGTTCTTTGTATAGGATTACATTTGCCTTACAATGTGTGGATCTTATTGAGGACACAATCTGTGGTTGAGGTCAGGTCACATTTGAAAGAGCCAAATTAACATCAAGGCCACCTACTCCTATAGGTTTAGCAACAGCTACCTCTAATGGGTATGCCACACTAAACAACATCGCTAACGGGATCGCTAAAAAACGTCACTATTTAGCGATCCCGTTAGCGATGTTGTTGTGTGCGGCATCTGTCAGCGACGAGCTCCCTGCTGAGATCCTGCTGTGATCTCGCTCGTCGCTGGAATCGTTCCGGACCCTATTTTATCGTCGGCGCTCCCGCTGGGTAAGTATCTAATCGCTGTGTGTGGCACCTTTTCTTAGCGATTTAGCGGTACTTTTGTTTGGCACATCTTCTTGACCACAACAGGTTACACTGCCTGTGTTGCCCATAGCAACCAATCACTAAGCATCTTTCATTTCACCAGAGCTGTTTAAAAGATGAAAGCTGAGTTGTGATTGGTTGCTATGAGCAAGGTTTCCTTCTCCACAACACCGCAGCAGACACTGACTGGTTGGGAGAATATCGCTGATTGGTCGTGTCTGGCCGGGCGTGACCAATCAGCGACGCGGGATTTCTGTTACAGACAGACAGAATTAGACGATTATATAAATAGATGTTACTGTGTATTACCTCATGTCACTGTGTATTACCTCATATTACTGTGTGTTACCTCATGTTACTGTATATTACCTCATGTTTCCTGTGTATTACCTCATGTTACTGTATATTACCTCATGTTACCTGTGTATTACCTCATGTCACTGTGTATTACCTCATGTTACTGTGTATTACCTCATTTACTGTGTATTACCTCATATCACTGTGTATTACCTCATGTTACTGTATATTACCTCATATACCTCATGTTACTGTATATTACCACATGTTACTGTATATTACCACATGTTACTGTATATACCTCATGTTACTGTGTATTACCTCATGTCACTGTGTATTACCTCATGTTGCTGTGTATTACCTCATATTACTGTGTATTACTCATATTACTGTGATTACCTCATGTTACTGTATATTACCTCATTTTACTGTTATTTTACCTTATGTTACTTATGTATTACCTCATGTCACTGTGTATTACCCGTGTTCAGTAAACGTGACAGAAGTACATCAGACACTGTGACTGACAAAACATGTTCACTACATCATGGGCAGTTGGTGAGTCACATGACCACATGGGCGGAGTTAGCCCTGCGTCGCTGATGTTACTGTGTATTACCTCATATCACTGTGTATTACCTCATATAACTGTGTGTTACCTCATGTTACCGTATATTACCTCATATTACCTCATGTTACCTGTGTATTACCTCATATTACTGTGCATTACCTCATTTTACTGTGTATTACCTTATGTTACTTATGTATTACCTCATGTCACCTGTGTATTACCTCATGTCTCTGTGTATTACCCGTGTTCAGTACAGTACACAGTACATCAGACACTGTAACTGACAAAACATGTTCAGTACATCATGGGCAGTTGGTGAGTCACATGACCACATGGGCAGAGTTAGCTCTGCGTCGTTGATTGGCCGCGGCCGGACCAATCAGCGACACGGGATTTCCTAGACAGACAGACAGGATAAGACGATTATATAAATAGATGGGTTAACCTTCCCAATACAGTCGTCTTAAACCAATAAGAGTGCATACTGATGCATTAAGACGTTATAAATCGACTTTGCACAAGTGTGGCCTTTTTCTGTGATTGAATTGGTTAACAAGATTTGGGAATACTGGGTATGATTGATAAACTGAATGTGATTAGTCAGCAGTCAGCATGTTGACGGAGCCATAGACCGATGCATGCAAATACATGCTATAGAGACATCTGTGAAACTGCATGTGATTGGTCGGTGGTGACTATCTTGCCGGAGTCATAGACCAATACACACAGATACATGCTATGGAGACATCTGTGAAACTACATGTGATTGATTGTGGTGGCCATATTGTAGGAGACCAATGGACACAGGTACATATTATGGAGACATTTGTCTCCATTGTAAAGATATCCACCATAGACATAACATGCTTTCCTATACTCTGAAGACAAGGTAGTCACTCTGTCCATATTGTGACAGAGTCACTGGTGAAGTGATAGAAAAGAGATACGTGTCACTGCACATACTGGCGTCAGTGATGTAAAACCAGAGTAGTTTCCTCCAGCACACTACATGTTGAGAGGATGAAATAAGAGTTATGTTAAGGGCTGGTTTTAGTGGACCTCCATAGAGAGGGTGGGAGGGGTCCACCGTATGTCCATATGCAGAGTCCTAACAGGACCTGTGTGATGACAAGATCATGTGATCAGCCACATGGTGGAGGAGTCACAAGGTCTGGGCTTAAATGGCTGAAGGCCAGAGCTTTCAGTGTTCAGTGTGGGCTTAGAGAGGGAGCACTCCAGGAAATTACAGCTGGGACTTGTAAACCTGAACAGTGTGCATTTTGCCAGCTGTGAGTGGGAGGAATCCTGCTCACAGAAGGACTCTGTTTGCTCTGCCACCATTTTGCTTTTGCCCAGAGGGCTGTATTTTCTTTAACCCTCCGTCAGGGGCAACTGATCTGACAGGCGCAGCTCACGTAGTTTCATTTCTCTATTTTCAGTGGTTTGTCTGGGAAACACCCTCCTCTTAGTACCTTCCTAACTTTAACCCTTCACCCCCAAGGGTGGTTTGCACGTTAATGACCGGGCCAATTTTTACAATTCTGACCACTGTCTCTTTATGAGGTTATAACTCTGGAACGCTTCAACGGATCTTCGCTATTCTGAGATTGTTTTCTCATGACATATTGTACTTCACGTTAGAAGTAAAATTTCTTCGATATACCTTGCGTTTATTTTTGAAAAAAACGCAAATATGGCGAAAATTTTGAAAATTTTGCAATTTTCAAACTTTGAATTTTTTTTCCCTTAAAACAGAGAGATATGTCACACAAAATAGTTAATAAATAACATTTCCCACATGTCTACTTTACATCAGCACAATTTTGGAGCCAAAATTTTTTTTTTGTTAGGAAATTATAAGGGTTAAAAGTTGACCAGTGATTTCTCATTTTTACAACAAAATTTACAAAGCCATTTTTTTAGGGACCACCTCACATTTGAAGTCACTTTGAGGGATCTATATGGCAGAAAATACCCAAAAGTGACACCATTCTAAAAACTGCACCCCTCAAGGTACTCAAAACCACATTCAAGAAGTTTAATAACCCTTCAGGTACTTCACAGGAGCTGAAGCAATGTGGAAGGAAAAAATTAATATTTAACTTTTTAGCCACAAAAATGATCTTTTACAAACGTTTTTTTATTTTCACAAGGGTAAAAGGAGAAAATGGGCAGATAAAGTTGTTGTGCAATTTCTCCTGAGTACGCCAATACCCCATATGTGGGGGAAAACCACTGTTTGGGCACACGGCAGAGCTCGTAAGGGAAGGAGCGCCGTTTGACTTTTTCAAACTAAAATTGGCTGGAATTGAGATTGGACGCCATGTCGTGTTTGGAGAGCCCCTGATATGCCTAAACAGTGGAAACCCCCCACAAGTGACACCATTTTGGAAACTAGACCCCTAAGGAACTTATATAGATCTGTTGTGAGCACTTTGAACCCCAAAGTGTTTCACAAAAGTTTATAATGCCTGGGTGTGAAAAAAAAAAAAAACAAGTTTCCACAAAAAAGATTTTTTAGTCCCAAATTTTTGATTTTTCCCAAGGAAATTGGACCCCAAAAGTTGTTTTCCAATTTGTCCTGAGTACGCTGATACCCCATATGTGGGGGGGGAACTGTTTGGGCGCACGGCAGGGCTTGGAAAGGAAGCAGTAACGTTTTGGAATGCAAACATTGATGGGGGTCATGTTCCATTTGTAGTGCCCCAGATGAGCCTAAACAGTGGAAACCCCCCACAAGTGACCCCATTTTGGAAGCTAGACCCCCTAAGGAACTTATCTAGATCTTTGGTGAGCACTTTGAACCCCCAAGTGCTTCACACAAGTTTATAATGCCCGAGCATAAAAATAAAAAATCCTATTTTTTTCCCACAAAAATTATCTCTTAGTCACTAATTTTTTATTTTCCCAAGGGTAACAGGAGAAATTGGACCACAAAATTTGTTGTCCAATTTGTCCTGAGTACGCTGATACCCCATATGTGGGGGGGAACCACTGTTTGGGCGCATGGCAGAGCTCGGAATGGAAGGAGCACCATTTGACTTTTTCCAACCAAAATTGGCTGGAATTGAGATTGGACGCCATGTTGCATTTGGAGAGCCCCTGCTGTGCCTAAACAGTGGAAACCACCCACAAGTGCCCCATTTGGGAAACTAGACCCCCTAAGGAACTTATCTAGATCTTTGGTGAGCAATTTGAACCCCCAAGTGCTTCACACAAGTTTATAACGTAGAGCCGTAAAATTAAAAAATCATATTTTTTCCACAAAATTGATTTTTTTCACTCCAATTTTTATTTTCCCAAGGGTAACAAGACTCCAAAAGTCATTGTGGAATTTGTCCTGAGTGCGCTGATACCCCATATGTGGGAGTAAACCACTGTTTGGGTGCATGGCAGAGTTTGAAAGGGAAGGAGCGCCGTTTGACTTTTTCAACGCAGAATTGGCTGGATGCCATGTCGTGTTTGGAGAGCTCCTGATATGCCTAAACAGTGGAAACCCCCCACAAATGACACCATTTTGGAAACTAGACCCCTCAAGGAACTTATCTAGATGTGTGGTGAGCACTTTGAACCTCAAAGTACTTCACAGAAGTTTATAACGTACAGCCGTAAAATAAAAAATCCTTTTTTTTTTTTACAAAAATGATTATTTCGCCCTCAATATTTTATTTTCACAAGGGTAACAGGAGAAATTGGACCCCAAAAGTTGTTGTCCAATTTGTCCTGAGTACGCTGATACCCAATATGTGGGAGTAAACTACTGTATGGGCGCACGTCGGGGCTCGGAAGGGAAGTAGTGACGTTTTGGATTGCAGACTTTGATGGAATGGTCTGGGGGAGTCATGTCGCATTTGGAGAGCCCCTGATGCGTCTAAACAGTGGAGACCCCCCACAAGTGACCCCATTTTGGAAAATAGACCCCACAAGGAACTTATCTAGATGTGTGGTGAGCACTTTGAACCCCGAAGTGCTTCACAGAAGTTTATAACGTACAGCCGTAAAAATAAAAAATCCTTTTTTTTTTTTACAAAAATGATTATTTTGCCCCCAATATTTTATTTTCACAAGGGTAACAGGAGAAATTGGACCCAAAAGTTGTTGTCCAATTTGTCCTGAGTACGCTGATACCCAATATGTGGGAGTAAACTACTGTATGGGCGCACGTCGGGGCTCGGAAGGGAAGTAGTGACGTTTTGGATTGCAGACTTTGATGGAATGGTCTGGGGAGTCATGTCGCATTTGGAGAGCCCCTGATGCGTCTAAACAGTGGAGACCCCCCACAAGTGACCCCATTTTGGAAAATAGACCCCACAAGGAACTTATCTAGATGTGTGGTGAGCACTTTGAACCCCGAAGTGCTTCACAGAAGTTTATAACGTACAGCCGTAAAAATAAAAAATCCTTTTTTTTTTTTACAAAAATGATTATTTTGCCCCCAATATTTTATTTTCACAAGGGTAACAGGAGAAATTGGACCCCAAAAGTTGTTGTCCAATTTGTCCTGAGTATGCTGATACCCAATATGTGGGAGTAAACTACTGTATGGGCGCACGTCGGGGCTCGGAAGGGAAGTAGTGACTTTTTGGATTGCAGACTTTGATGGAATGGTCTGGGGGCGTCATGTCGCATTTGGAGAGCCCCTGATGCGCCTAAACAGTGGAAACCCCCCACAAGTGACCCCATTTTGGAAAATAGACCCCACAAGGAACTTATCTAGAAGTGTGGTGAGCGCTATGAAGCTCCAAGTGCTTCACAGAAGTTTTATAACATACAGCCGTAAAAACAAAAAATCATTTTTTTTTTACAAAAATGATTTTGTCGCCCCCAGTTTTTTATTTTCCCAGGGTAACAGAAGAAATAGGACAAATTGCACAATAACTCTTGTGGTCCAGAGTACGCTGATACCCCATATGCGGGAGTAAACTACTGTTTGGGCGCATGGCAGAGCTCAGAAGTGAAGGAGCACCGTTTGACTTTTTCAATGCAGAATTGGCTGGAATTGAGATCAGACGCCATGTCACATTTGGAGAGCCCCTGATGTGCCTAAACAGCGGAAACCCCCCAATTCTAACTCCAACCCTAACCCACAACACACCCCTAACCCTAGTCCCAACCCTAACCACAAACCTAACCCTAACACATCCCTAACCGTAATCCCAACCCTAATCCTAACGTTAGCGCCAACCCTAACCCTAACTTTAGCCGCAACCCTAACCCTAACGGGAAAATGGAAATAAATACATTTTTTTAATTTTATTATTTTTCCCTAACTAAGGGGGTGATTAAGGGGGTTTGATTTACTATTTATAGCGGGTTTTTATGATTGGCAGCTGTCACGCTAAAAGACGCTTTTTATTGCAAAAAATAGTTTTTTGCATCACCACATTTTGAGAGCTATAATTTTTGCATATTTTGGCCCACAGAGTCATGTGAGGTCTTATTTTTTGCGGGACGAGGTGACGTTTTTATTGGTACCATTTTTGAGCACGTGACATTTTTTGATCGCTTTTTATTTCGATTTTTGGGAGGTTAGAATGAACAAAAATCAGCAATTCATGAATTTCTTTTGGGGGAGGCGTTTGTACCGTTCCGCGTGTGGTAAAATTGATAAAGCAGTTTTATTCTTCCGGTCAGTACGATTACGGCGATACCTTATTTATATCATTTTTTTATGTTTTGGTGCTTTTATAGCATGAAAACAATTTTATATAAAAAATTATTATTTTTGCATCGCTTTATTCTGTGAGCTATAACTTTTTTATTTTTTTGCTGATATGCTGTATGAAGGCTCGTTTTTTGCGGGACAAGATGACGTTTTCAGCGGTACCATGGTTATTTATTTCGGTCTTTTTGATCGCGTGTTATTCCACTTTTTGTACAGCGGTATGATGATAAAGCATTGATTTTTTGCTTTGTTTTCTTTTTTTTTTTTTAAGGGGTTCATTAAAGGGGTTAACTAGTGGGACAGTTTTATAGGGGGGGTCGTTACGGACGCGGCGATACCAAATATGTGTACTTTTATTGTTTTTTTTTTTTTATTTACAGGAAGAAATGAATTTATTGGGGAATATTTTTTTTTTTTATGATTTTTTTTTACCACTTTTTATTTTTATTTTTTTTACTTTTTTACTTTGTCCCAGGGTGGGACATCACTGTATAATAACAGATCACTGGTGTGACAGTGTGCACAGCACACTGTCACACCAGCGATCTCTCTGGCACTGCTGCAGGCTTCCCCAGCGCCTGCTCTCAGCAGGCACTGAAGGAAGCGCCTCCCTGCAGGACCCCGGCGCCATCTTGGATCCGGGGACCTGGAGGGAGTACGGACCCTCGGAACAGCGCGACACATCGCGCTGCTCTGAGGGTCTCAGGGGAGCGCGCAGGGAGCCCCCTGCCTGCGCGATCCTCCCCTGTGCCCGGGTACACTGCGATCATGTTTGATCGCGGTGTGCCAGGGGTTAATGTGCCGGGAGCGGTCCGTGACCGCTCCTGACACACAGTCACGGGTGTCAGCTGTGATAATCAGCTGACACCCGGCGGCGATCAGCTGCGCTCCCCCCGGGAGCGCAGCTGATCGCCCATGACGTACTATTCCGTCCATGGGAATAAGGTCCAGGGTCACATGGACGGAATAGTACGTCTGATGGCAGAGAGGGGTTAAAGGCTGTGTGAAACCTGAGAACCTTGTGCTGCAGAGCTTCAGGAGATCAGATATCAGTGTTTTGGTTTCTCAGGCTCATTGCCCATGAATGCGTCACACCTTTGACTGTTAGTATTTGCTGTTTTTATTCATCCAATTGATATTTTAGCTTGTTTTATGAATAGCTAGTGCTAAATTTGAGGATTTGTCATAGAAGGTTTTGTTAGAAATAAGAGTGTGCTTCTCAGGCACATTGCGCCCTAACACATATTCTCTCTCTTGCTTCAGCTTTTCTTCTGAAATGGCGAGGAGACTATTTGACTTGTCAAATGCTCTTCATGTTGAGCAAGTGCAAAATATACTGCTTGATAATGAGACAGACCCCATACAGCTAGAAGATTTAGGGGAAGAAAGTGACATTGATTCAGAAGATGATGTGGAAGAATGTCCAGATGTGTCTGATACAGAGCAAGATGGAGAGAGTGAGGAGGATGCTCAAGACATAGAAACATATTATTTGGGCAAAGATAAAACAACAAAATGGATAAAATAGTCCACCCCCTAAACGTTCTCGCACACGCTCGCATAACATTTTGAGCCACCTTCCTGGTGTCATAGGAACTGCAAGGAATGCTAAAAATGAAATGGAATGCTGGAACTGTTTATTCACTGATGACATTCTGGTCACAATTGTGTCATATACAAATCAGTACATGTACACCATAAGGGACAGTTTCATTACAAAGCGAGATGTCAACCCTATTGATGTAATTGAACTGAGGGCGTTTATTGGTTTGCTATATCTTGCAGGCGCCTATAGGGCAAACTTGCTCTGCAAGTGTACTGGTGAACCGCTAACATCTGATAGTGACTGATTTTGAGTACAGTACTATTTCAGCAACCTTATAATTTATTTTGCTTATCTAAATTTTATGTTTACTAATAGTTTTTGAGAAAACTGTAGTTTTTTTTTTTTTGCAAGTAGCAAAATGTGTGCACTTTGAAACATATTACTTTTCTGGTTAGTAAACATTTTTTTTCCACCTGATTATGTGTATTCTCATTTATTACATTCCTATTAAGGTAACTGATCACTTTTAGAGTATTGAAATTTTAAAAAAAGGAAAATATAGCCAATTTCCTAGCCTGTGCTTGACAGGCGCAATGCCCCTAAATTAGTTATGAAACATATTGCCCCTGACGGAGGGTTAATACACCTTGGTTTATGCTGCCTACAATAATCCAAAGGAGGTTCTTAAAGCCGCAGTGTACCCGTGTCTACCTCCGTGTGCAGCCAAGTGAGCGATCCACCACAATATTTATGTATACCTGTCTTTTTTTTCTCTCTCAAATTCATCAAGATTATGGATGACTTTTTGTGAGTACAAGACACCCCAGGGTCCTGCAGAGTTGGACGATGGTGAGTGGGACACCAAATCTTGCGTGCTTTATTTAGGGTACCAACCTCTGCGGCATTTCCTAGGGCATTTCTTAGGGAAAGTACAGTATGAGGTCCAACGCGAATCAGATCCTCCTTTGTCCTATATGCTGACCTACTCAGTCTTGTAGTTTGCCTGGTATAATGGTGGATAACCAAATTCACGCCGGCCAACATTATTTGTATATTCCAGGAATTAGTGTGATGTTTTGTTTTAATTGTGATAAATAAAAGTTATCTTTTATTGGGGGGGGGGACTTTTTGTATAGTTAGATTTTGGTTATAGTCCTCACTTCATTATTATATATTTGTTAGTAAAAACTATGCTTCATGCCCAAAATTCAAGTAAAATTAACACATCTGTCCACAATAGCAATGGCAGGGGTGGAACTTTTCCTTAAGTATATTGTAAACGGTAGCATTTCCATGGTGAGTTGGCTCACATATTGGCGTAAGAAACAAATTGCAAACTTTGCCTTGAGCGATAAAATAACTTGTTCTGCCACTGTCTAAATAAAACCTACAAGTGTCATTGTTATGGAGCCAAAGACTATCTGCTGATCTTCCTCTTGTTTATTCAGTGTTTTAAAAAAATTGTTGGATATTACTCACCTTTGTACGTATAAGACACATAAAATGAATGCAATATGTATATGAATATATCTGTTTTTAGGCACAAAAGAAACTTCACTTTTGGGATCACATGGAATTGCGATATGTAGTACAAACCAACATTCTGTGCGCCATATTCTCATGTGGCTGGCAGTCCTTCCTTACATTTGCTCCTAGGCTATGTGGAAGGGGGTGGACAAGAGAGAGTACAGTTGATGTCCAACTGAGTAACTGCAAATGAACACCAACATCTGCTGTTCACTGGCAAAAGTTAAAGTAAAAACAAGGCAGCTGAATAGTGGAAGTGCATGTTTCCAGGGAAGAGATTGAAGACGAAGCTGGTCAGGTGACACCTGTGTCGAAGTTACAATATATAAAAGGCCTGGCCGAGCCGAAAAGGGAGAAGTTAGCACCAGAACCTGTACTAAGCAGGTTGTGTGGCTCGAGGTGGGTTTATGGACACCATCGCCACAGAAAGGTCCGAGAGTGGTCAGTGCCGGAGAAGGCCTGAGCTGTGAGGAAGATCCATGACCAGCGCCAGTAGAAGACCATAAGCAGTGCCAATAAGCAGCGCAAGTGGAAGACCGTGACTAGATCCGAACCAGGCTTTTGAGATGATCCAGCTGTAGCAGAGGAAAGATCCTGTGGGCTTTTACTTCCAGCATAGATGTACAGTACAGGCTGTGGTTTAGGGAATGAAGACAGCCAGTGCGACGAGCACACTGTATATCTAGTGACTCACATATCTAGGACTTGCGACCTAGCGGGAAATACTGGTGACACCCACTAGTGCCAATGTAACGATCAGAGGAGCTTAGAGACTACAACAGAGACGAGCTTAGTACTCAGAGTGACACCCATTAAGCTGAGGCATAAAGGCATTAATAGTTTAACTGCTAGATAATAAGAACATTAAGAAGTGTGTATGTGGTATCCCACAAAGTGGCCACTTCTATGGGATACCGGATATAGAGTGTGTTTTCATATAAATGCTGTGAATTTTTATGTGGACTGTGCATTTTAAATACATTGTGAGACCTGCTGACTGGCAGCACAAAAAGGGTTAATCTCCTCACAGGCTTGATCAGGTGATCCAGCTCTGTTTTAATATACAGAAGGTTCTAGAAAAACGCCTCAGGGCAGTCAGCCAATGACTGCAGCTCTACAGTTACATATAAGGGGAGGAGCCAAGTCCTGGAGTCATGGGAGTGAGTTTTAAAATTTGAAAGTGGCAGTTGGTGGTCAAACATCTTGAGAAGAGGAAGCCATTTTGTAGTTGAAGGAATTACCTACTTTCTCCCTGCCAACTTTGCTTTAACCCCTCTCTGCCATCAGACGTACTATTCCGTCCATGTGACCCTGGACCTAATTCCCATGGACGGAATAGTACGTCATGCCCTTTAATGCGACATCGCGACTAAAGTCGCGGTGATCGCATTAAAATTCCGACGCCATCTTACCTCTAGGAAGATGACGTCGGCATCCCGGGCTGCGTCCTCCCCTCTCCGGCCTCCCGATCGCGGTGATTGGCTGTTCAATTCTGAACAGCCAATCGCAGCCTTTCTCACTGTTTCAGCCAATCAGATGGGCTGAAACAGCGAGATCCCAGGCTAGGATCGAGTACCGATGTACTCGATCCTAGGCCTGGGTCTAGCACTATGCAGACCCCCCTGGATTGGCGCGATCGCCGATCATATCGATCGCGCCAATCGCAGGGCACAGAAGCGGTATTACCGCGCTGTGCCCTGCCGGTTCCTGCTGGATCGGTGCTATAAAAGCACCGATCCTAGGCCGGAACATAGGACAGGCCTAGCAGGGCCTGCAGGAGCTGATTGGCGCGATCTATGTTATCGTCGATCGCGTCAATCGCAAGGCACAGCCGCGGCGCAGGAGCGCTGTGCCTTGCTGCTGACCTGCCGGATCGGTGCTGTAAAAGCACCGATCCGGGCTGTGGAGGCTCAGGACAGGCCCTGTAGGGCCTGCAGGAGCTGATTGGCGCGATCGATGACATCGTCGATCGCGCCAATCACAGGGCACAGCAGCGGTCTGATCGCTGTGTGACCGCGCTGTGCCCTGCAGGTGACCTGGCTGCTGCCCTGGCTGTGACCTGCCTAGGATCGGAGCTGTGAGCTCCGATCCTGGGCAGGTTGCCAGGGTAACCAGGAGAGCTCTGATTGGTGGGATCTTGTTATGATGGATCCCACCAATCACAGGTCACAGAAGCGAATTGACCGCTCTGTGACCTGTCTCACCTGGCTCTGACCTGTGAGTGACCGTTCTGCAGGGGTCCTCACACTTGCTGAGGATTCCTGCAGAGCGGTCATACAACAGATCTCTCCTGTGCTGGGCCTTGTAGTGCTGAAGACAGAAGAAAAGAAGACAGAAGAAAAGAAGAAAGAAGATAGAAAAAAGAAGAGAGACTACAACCGTAAGTGTTGATCCCTCTCTTCCTCCCTCCCCATCCCCTTCCCCCTCTTTTTACCCCCTCCACCCCCCCTTTGCGCCGCCTCCGTGCGCACACCCAGCCGCCGAGCGTTGATTGGTGACGCATTTCACCGATCAACACTCGTGCTCTCAGCCCCCTTTGCGCCACCTCCGTGCGCACACCCTGCAGCCGGCGAACTTTGATAAGTGACGCAGTTCACTTATCAGAGCTCGCGTCCGGCGGGTTTCCTTTTTTTCACCCCCCCTTTGCGCCGCCTCCGTGCACACACCCAGCCGCCGAGCGTTGATTGGTGACGCATTTCACCGATCAACACTCGTGCTCTCAGCCCCCTTTGCGCCACCTCCGTGCGCACACCCTGCAGCCGGCGAACTTTGATAAGTGACGCAGTTCACTTATCAGAGCTCGCGCCGGCTGTTTTCCTTTTTTTTTTTTTTCACCCGCCTTTGCGCCGCCTCCGTTTCCACATCTAGCAGCCGCCGAATTTTGATAAGTGACTCAGTTCACTTATCAGATCTCGTGCCGGCTGTTTTCCTGTTTTTTTTTTTTCACACCCTCCCTGCGCCACTCCCTTTGCGCCACATCTAGCAGCCGCTGAACTTTGACAAGTGACACAGTTCACTTATCAGAGCTCGCACCGGCTGTTTTCCTTTTTTTTTTTTCCTTTTTCTTTTTTCACCCGCCTTTGCGCCGCCTCCGTTTCCACATTTAGCAGCCGCCGAACCTTGACAAGTGACACAGTTCACTTATCAGAGCTCGCACCGGCTGTTTTCCTTTTCTTTTTTTTTTTCCTTTTTCTTTTTTCACCCGCCTTTGCGCCGCCTCCGTTTCCACATTTAGCAGCCGCCGAATTTTGATAAGTGACTCAGTTCACTTATCAGATCTCGTGCCGGCTGTTTTCCTGTTTTTTTTTTTTTCACCCCCTCCCTGCGCCACTCCCTTTGCGCACATCTAGCAGCCGCCGAACTTTGACAAGTGACACAGTTCACTTATCAGAGCTCGCACCGGCTGTTTTCCTTTTCTTTTTTTTTTTTCCTTTTTTTTCACCCGCCTTTGCGCCGCCTCCGTTTCCACATTTAGCAGCCGCCAAATTTTGATAAGTGACGCAGTTCACTTATCAGATCTCGTGCCAGCTGTTTTCCCTTTTTTTTTTTTTCACCCCCTCCTTGCGCCACATCTAGCAGCCACCGAACTTTGATAAGTGACGCAGTTCACTTATCAGAGCTAGGGCCTGCTGTTTTAGACTTTTCTTTTTACAGGCATTTTTTTCTCCCCATTTTTTTTTTCTTTTAGATTTTTCTTTTCAGCATAGTTTACACCAAGCACTATCCCCCCCCACACATACACAGTTATCAATAAAGTACACCCAAGCACCACATTTACAAAAAAATGTCCCACCCGTCCCGTTCGTCCCAACAGCGCTATTCATTGGAGGAGGCATACGCTTTTCTTGCCTCCGACACTGATAGCGAGGGAGAGGATCCCACATTTCTTTATTTTTCAGATTCCTCTTCCTCCTCCTCTTCCTCTTCCCCCTCCTCATCTTCCTCCTCGGGTCCTGCGGAACCACCACGCAGACGCCCCAGGACAGAAGATGAGGCATCTGCCGCCATTCCAGAAGACGAAGATGAAGCCGAAGCCGAACCAGCGCAACCCACTGCGGATCCCGTGTGGACCTCACCCCCCGAAAATTACGAGCCACTGATTCCTGATTTTGTGGCAGAATCAGGAATCAGGTTTGACACCACTGGCCTCACAGAAATAGACTTTTTCAAAGTCTTTTTCTCTGAGGATTTTATTAACCACATGGTGGAGCAAACAAATTTGTACGCTCGTCAATTTTTGGAGCAAAACCCCCGTTCATCATATTCTAACTGGTCTCCTGTAGACGCAGTTGAATTGATGCAGTTTTGGGCCTGGTCCTTCACACGGGGATCTTGAAGAAGCCAGAACTTCGGCAATATTGGAGTGTTGATATTTTATATAACGCTCCAGTGTTCCGAATGGTCATGGCCCGGACGCGTTTTGAGGCCATCCAGAAATTCTTGCATTATAACGATAATGCACAGTGTCCCGCACGAGATGACCCCAACTTTGACCGTCTGTTCAAAGTTCGGCCGGTCATCGAACACTTCAACAAAAAGTTTGCTGAAGTGTACGTGCCCAAAAGGGACATTTGTGTGGATGAGTCCTTGGTTCATTTTAAGGGACGGCTCGGATTCCGTCAGTACCTGCCCAACAAGAGGGCAAGGTACGGAATCAAACTCTACAAACTGTGTGAGAGTACCTCAGGGTACACTCACCGTTTTAGAGTTTACGAGGGAAAGGACACCAGGATTGAACCCCCTGAGTGTCCTCCTGTCCTGGGAGTGAGTGGGAAAATTGTGTGGGATTTGGTTCACCCACTGCTGGATAAAGGTTATCACCTCTACACCGATAACTTTTATACCAGCATCCCACTCCACAAATCCCTCTTTGCGCGTGGTACCGCAGCCTGCGGTACCGTCCGCAAAAATCAGAAGGGCCTCCCGAAGACGCTGCTTGGGCAGATGCTCAGAAAGGGTGAGAGCAGAGCCCAATGTAGCGACCACCTTCTGGTGGTCAAGTACAAGGACAAGAGGGATGTCCTTCTCTTGACCACCATACACGGTGATGGCAGCGCCCTCAGCACTGTACGGGGTACCTCTACACAGGTCCGCAAACCGGACTGTGTACTTGGGTACAACAAATACATGGGGGGTGTTGATCTCTCTGATCAACTCCTCCAACCATACAGTGCTTTGAGAAAGGCCAAGGTGTGGTACAAGAAGCTGTCCGTGCACTTCGTCCAAATGGCAATGCTCAACGCTTTCCTGCTGTCACGATGTGCATGCCATACCAATACGTCGTACCTTCAGTTCCAGGAAGTAGTGATCAAGGCCCTGATGTTTGGCGCTCAGGAAGGAGAGGGCCCCAGTACTTCCGGAACTGAAGGTGCTCGTATTGTACCAGGCCAGCATTTCCCGGGGGAGGTCCCGCAAACTGCAAAAAAAGCTAAGTCGCAAAAAAGGTGCCGAGTGTGTTACAAAAGGGGAATACGCAAGGACACCATTTATCAGTACGACTCCTGCCCCGAAAAACCTGGCCTGTGTATGAAGGATTGCTTCAAATTGTACCACACCTCCATGCACTACTAATTTACTTTACAGGAAAGATTAGTTCCAGAAGGGGGGCACATCTAGAGAAGCTTATTGGGGGTCTAATTTCTAAAATTATGTCACTTGTGGTTTTTTTTTTCCTGTTTAGGCACATCAGGGGCTCTGCAAATGGAACATGACGCCCGCAGACCATTCCATCAAAGTCTGCATTCCAAAACGTCACTACTTCCCTTCCGAGTCCCGACGTGTGCCTAAACAGTTTTTTCCCACATGTGGGGTACCAGCGTTCTCAGGACAAATTGGACAACTTTTGGGGTCCAATTTCTCCTGTTACCCTTGGGAAAATAAAAAATTGGGGACTAAAAAAATCACTTTTGTGGGAAAAAAAAATATTTTTTTTTTCACGCCAGGGCATTATAAACTTTAGTGAAACACATGGGGGTTCAAAGTGCTCACCACACACCTAGATAAGTTCCTTAGGGGGTCTAGTTTCCAAAATGGGGTCACTTGTGGGGGGTTTCCACTGTTTAGGCACATCAGGGGCTCTGCTAACGGAACATGACGCCCGCAGACCATTCCATCAAAGTCTGCATTCCAAAACGTCACTACTTCCCTTCCAAGCCCTGCCGTGCGCCCAAACAGTGGTTCCCCCCAACATATGGGGTATCGGCGTACTCAGGACAAATTGGACAACAACTTTTGGGGTCCAATTTCTCCTGTTACCCTTGGGAAAATAAAAAATTGGGGACTAAAAAAAATCACTTTTGAGGGAAAAAATATATTATATAATATAAAATATAATAATATTTTTTTTTTCTCGCCAGGGCATTACAAACTTGCGTGAAGCACTTGGGGGTTCAAATTGCTCACCACACATCTAGATAAGTTCCTTAGGGGGTCTTGTTTCCAAAATGGGGTCACATGTGGGGGGTTTCCACTGTTTAGGCACATCAGGGGCCCTCCAAACGCGACATGGCGTTCGTTCCCAATTCCAGCCAATTTTGGTTTGGAAAAGTCAAACGGCGCTCCTTCCCTTTCGAGCCCTGCCGTGCGCCAAAACAGTGGTTCCCCCCCACATATGGGGTATCAGCGTACTCAGGACAAGTTGGACAACAACTTTTGTGATCCAATTTCTCCTCTTACCCTTGGGAAAATAAAAAATTGGGGACTAAAACATCATGCTTGTGGAAAAAATATGATTTTTTTTCTTCACGGCTCTACATTACAAACTTGCGTGAAGCACTTGGGGGTTCAAAGTGCTCACCACACATCTAGGTAAGTTCCTTAGGGGGTCTAGTTTCCAAAATGGGGTCACATGTGGGGGGTTTCCACTGTTTAGGCACATCAGGGGCCCTCCAAACGCGACATGGCGTTCGTTCCCAATTCCAGCCAATTTTGGTTGGGAAAAGTCAAACGGCGCTCCTTCCCTTTCGAGCCCTGCCGTGCGCCCAAACAGTGGTTCCCCCCCACATATGGGGTATCAGCGTACTCAGGACAAGTTGGACAACAACTTTTGTGATCCAATTTCTCCTCTTACCCTTGGGAAAATAAAAAATTGGGGACTAAAACATCATGCTTGTGGAAAAAATATGATTTTTTTTCTTCACGGCTCTACATTACAAACTTGCGTGAAGCACTTGGGGGTTCAAAGTGCTCACCACACATCTAGGTAAGTTCCTTTGGGGGTCTAGTTTCCAAAATGGGGTCACATGTGGGGGGTTTCCACTGTTTAGGCACATCAGGGGCCCTCCAAACGCGACATGGCGTTCGTTCCCAATTCCAGCCAATTTTGGTTTGGAAAAGTCAAACGGCGCTCCTTCCCTTTCGAGCCCTGCCGTGCGCCCAAACAGTGGTTCCCCCCCACATATGGGGTATCAGCGTACTCAGGACAAGTTGGACAACAACTTTTGTGGTCCAATTTCTCCTCTTACCCTTGGGAAAATAAAAAATTGGGGACTAAAACATCATGCTTGTGGAAAAAATATGATTTTTTTTCTTCACGGCTCTACATTACAAACTTGCGTGAAGCACTTGGGGGTTCAAAGTGCTCACCACACATCTAGATAAGTTCCTTAGGGGGTCTAGTTTCCAAAATGGGGTCACATGTGGGGGGTTTCCACTGTTTAGGCACATCAGGGGCCCTCCAAACGCGACATGGCGTTCGTTCACAATTCCAGCCAATTTTGGTTTGGAAAAGTCAAACGGCGCTCCTTCCATTCCGAGCCCTGCCGTGCGCCCAAACAGTGGTTTTCCCTCACATATGGGGTATCGGCGTACTCAGGAGAAATTGCACAACAACTTTTTCGGTCCATTTTCTCCTTTTTCCCTTGTGAATATAAAAAAAAATGTTTGTAAAAGATCATTTTTGTGACTAAAAAGTAAAATGTTCATTTTTTCCTTCCACGTTGCTTCAGCTCCTGTGAAGCACCTGAAGGGTTAATAAACTTTTTGAATGTGGTTTTGAGTACCTTGAGGGGTGTAGTTTTTACAATGGTGTCACTTTTGGGTATTTTCTGCTATATACACCCCTCAAAGTGACTTCAAATATGAGGTGGTCCCTAAAAAAAATGGCTTTGTACATTTTGATGTAAAAATGAGAAATCGCTGGTCAACTTTTAACCCTTATAACTTCGTAACAAAAAAAAATTTTGGTTCCAAAATTGTGCTGATGTAAAGTAGACATGTGGGAAATGTTATTTCTTAACTATTTTCTGTGACATATTTCTCTGTTTTAAGGGAATAAAATTTCAAAGTTTGAAAATTGCTAAATTTTCCAAATTTTCACCATATTTGCGTTTTTTTCATAAATAAACGCAAGTTATATGGAAGAAATTTTACCACTAACATAAAGTACAATATGTCACGAGAAAACAGTCTCAGAATCGCGAAGATCCGTTGAAGCGTTCCAGAGTTATAACCTCATAAAGAGACAGTGGTCAGAATTGTAAAAATTGGCCCGGTCATTAACGTGCAAACCACCCTTGGGGGTGAAGGGGTTAAAAAGGGGACTGACACGATAAGGGGAGTTAATAGTCTTCATACGAGGAAGACTACCATTGCATCTCTAGGAGGAAGAATTACCTCAGGGCAGAAACAGAGCACCATGTTGAAGAAGAAATATTCAGACTTAATAATGCCAGAGGTTACTAAGATCTGCCTGTCTGCAGGTACACAGCATTCATCAACCGTGAGTGTAATCCTGTACCTCAGTTTCCTGCTGTTTGTAAATATTAATTTGCCCCATTACCTTCAGTAAAAAGACTTCTGTTTAAATCCTTATGGCTGCTTCATGAGTGGGGTTCAAATGCACCAACTACTACCACCACCATCATCATCTTCTGCCTAGAGGCAGTTACTGTGCAAACATTTTATTGTGGCGTTTCCTGTGTGTGTGTGTAATTTGAGAAGGAAAGATTCTTCTCCTAACAGAAAGCTCGGCATGGGCGTACCCACCGTGGGGCAGAGGGGGGCAAGTGCCCCCCCCTAGAAGCAGGGGCACAGTCCGGCACACAATGAAAGAGAGCAGAGAGAGCAGCACAATGTCGGCTCCCTCTGCCACAGATTGTAGTGCTGTCTGTGTGCGCAGTGCACGGAGCTGCTGTCTCACCAGAGCCTCTTCCTTCCTGGCTGCAGCAGCTGTAGTTTCACTTTCTGCTGTGCAGGCTCTGGTTGTCTCAGCCACACTGGGTCCTAGTGCCCTCTGTGTGCAGACACCGGACACTTCCTGCTCCTGCCTCAGTCACTGCCTGCAGCTTCATGGTAAGAGGGGATGGAATTTATTAAATTCATTCTGCTCAGGCATGTCATGGTCACTGTGGGGGAATGTGAGAGGATGGGGGTACAGTGGGGAGGGGTACAGGGCACTGGGGTGAATGTAAGAGGATGGGGGTATTGTGGGGG
>JARQOD010000003.1:193770966-193815966 GCA_033576555.1 Oophaga sylvatica
AATAGACAGGCAAAATGCCAGAAAGAACGAATCTAATTATAGATTTGCCTTTTCTGGGGTGTCTGGAGGCAGATGTTAGTAGCCAGGGGGGGCACAAAATAAATGCACCCTCCCTGGGCTATTATTATTTGCCCCCACTCGCTTGCTTTGTCTGTCTGGTGGAGAAAATACAGCGGGAGCCCACGCATTTTTTTTCAACGAATTTACACCTTTAATTAACCCCTACATGTGTGAAATTTCACACACATACACTAATGTAATTGTTAGTGAAAACCATATATCAAAATACATGAAATGACATGGTTAACTGTATGTAAACCATGTGTCATTTCATGTCGGGTTCTGGAAATTCACAAAAGCCGGCAATTGAATTAGCGGCTATTACAGTATGTAGAAGTGTATGAACTATAAATATATGTATATATACAGTGCCTACAAGTAGTATTCAACCCCTGCAGATTTAGCTGGTTTGATAAGATGCAAATAAGTTAGAGCCTTCAAACTGCAAACGAGAGTAGGATTTATTAACAGAAGCATAAATCTTACAAAACAAAAAGTTATGTTGCTCAGTTGAATTTTAATAAATTTTAAACATAAAAGTGTGGGTCAATTATTATACAACCCCTATGTTTAATATTTCGTGGAATAACCCTTGTTTGCAATTACAGCTAATAATCGTCTTTTATAAGACCTGATCAGGCCGGCACAGGTCTGTGGAGTTATCTTAGCCCACTCCTCCATGCAGATCTTCTCCAAGTTATCTAGGTTCTTTGGGTGTCTCATGTGGACTTTAATCTTGAGCTCCTTCCACAAGTTTTCAATTGGGTTAAGGTCAGGAGACTGACTAGGCCACTCCAACACCTTGACTTTTTCCCTCTTGAACCAGGCCTTGGTTTTCTTGGCTGTGTGCTTTGGGTCGTTGTCTTGTTGGAAGATGAAATTACGACCCATCTTAAGATCCTTGATGGAGGAGCGGAGGTTCTTGGCCAAAATCTCCAGGTAGGCCGTGCTATCCATCCTCCCATGGATGTGGACCAGATGGCCAGGCCCCTTGGCTGAGAAACAGCCCCACAGCATGATGCTGCCACCACCATGCTTGACTGTAGGGATGGTATTCTTGGGGTCGTATGCAGTGCCATCCAGTCTCCAAACGTCACGTGTGTGGTTGGCACCAAAGATCTCGATCTTGGCCTCATCAGACCATAGAACCTTGAACCAGTCTGTCTCAGAGTCCTCCAAGTGATCATGAGCAAACTGTAGACGAGCCTTGACATGACGCTTTGAAAGTAAAGGTACCTTACGGGCTCGTCTGGAACGGAGACCATTGCGGTGGAGTACGTTACTTATGGTATTGACTGAAACCAATGTCCCCACTGCCATGAGATCTTCCCGGAGCTCGTTCCTTGTTGTCCTTGGGTTAGCCTTGACTCTTCGGACAAGCCTGGCCTCGGCACGGGAGGAAACTTTCAAAGGCTGTCCAGGCCGTGGAAGGCTAACAGTAGTTCTATAAGCCTTCCACTTACGGATGATGCTCCCAACAGTGGAGACAGGTAGGGCCAACTCCTTGGAAAGGGTTTTGTACCCCTTGCCAGCCTTGTGACCCTCCACGATCTTGTCTCTGATGGCCTTGGAATGCTCCTTTGTCTTTCCCATGTTGACCATGTATGAGTGCTGTTCACAAGTTTGGGGAGGGTCTTAAATAGTCAGAAAAGGCTGGCAAAAGAGATCATTAATCCACACATGTGAAGCTCATTATTCTTGGTGCCTGAACTACTTCTTAATACTTTAGGGGGACCAAACGGAATTCTTGTGGTTTGAGGGGTTGAATAATAAATGACACTCTGAATTAACTTTTAACGTTTTTTAAAAAAAAAAAAAAAATTAAAAAAAAATTTTTTGCAGCAGTGCATTTCCCACTTCCAGGCTGATCTACAGTACAAATGTCACAATGCCAAGTTAATTCCGCATGTGTCAACCAGCTAAATCTGCAGGGGTTGAATACTACTTGTAGGCACTGTATGTCACAATGACATATATATATGTATTCTATGTGTGTATATGTATTGATTCTATTATTTATTAAAGCTGTCAGTGTGATTTTACAGTATAGCCGGGGATGAATTACCGGCTTTTGTAAAGGAGACCGGTGCGATTTAATCGCAAGTCACACGTGCGGTCCGTTTGTAATCCGATTTATCATCGCTCCCATAGACTTGCATTGGCGATAGTCGACCCACAATTGGTGACAATCGCAGCATGCTGCGATTGCACTCGGATGTTTAAAACGGACCACAAAAATTCTGATACTGGGAGCTGCTCCATAGATTAACATAGGTCCGACTGCAATGCGATATTTCATCGCATTGCAGTCGTCCGATTTTGTCGCCAGTGTGACTCTGGCCTAACAGTAATCTGCGGCTGAAGAGCTGCTCCCAGAAGAAGAACGAAGGGGTGGACAGATACCCGGAGAGGGCTCGCAATTCGTAAGTTTCCTGCATCCATCGCAGAAACACAACATCACACTACACACAACACATAGAAAACAGTTTAGTACAGACATCACACTGCAGACAACACATGAAAAGAGATCATTACAGCTATCACACTGCACACAACACATATGCCTACATCCAAGCACATAATTATTATTTTTTTTTTATAGTCTTCTGAATCTGGTGCTCCATCAAGATGTCCTCGCAGTGCCTCCCAGGGTCGTCGGCGTGAGCGACACGGCGGTCTCCATCGTGTAAGTAACTGTATATTTTTGTGATTTATTTTTTATATTTTTATTTTTTATTTTTTTAACTTTACTTTTCTTGGTTATTTTGAGGCTAATGTTTTTTTTTTTCTCTTTTCCTTTAACAGGCTTCACAGCGTGCTCCCGACTCTGACGGTGAGGAGGGGGGGATCGTCATTGACCTCCTCATCGATCTGATCCGAGAAAGGGAGCCGCTGTGGAACATTGGGGACCGCCGCCATGCCGATCTCATAGTGACCTGTCGGCTCTGGGAGGAAATCTGTGCACTACTCATGGACCACTGGGAGGACCTCGATGCTCGGGCCCAGATTCAAATGCGTAAGTATATACAGTTCAGTTATGTTGCTGGATGTAAAGCAGTGTTTCCCAAACTCCAGTCCTCGTGGCCCCCACGGGTCATGTTTTCAGGATTACCTTTGTATTGCACAGATGGTGGAAGTATCATCAAGGCATCATGAATTCTCTCACCTGTGCAACACAATGGAAATCCTGAAAACATGACCCATGGGGGCCATGAGGACTGGAGTTTGGGAAACACTGATGTTGTATACTAACCAATTTGTACTTTCTTGTTTCAGGGGAGAGAATTGTGAAGCGGTGGCGGTCTATCAGGGATCACTTCAAGAAAGAGTTCAAAGAAATGCGGGCCCCGAGTGGATCTGGAGGACGCAGGAGCAAGTACAAGTACGCGCACGCCCTGTCGTTCCTCTGGGCAACAATGGTCACCAGAAGGTAAATATTACACACTCCATGTAAAAAAAAAAATGTTAACATGTCTAACTAATTTTTCTGTTTCAGCCAGTGCCATGCAATATCAATTTATTAATTGTATTTTTTTTCCTCTTTATTCCACAGCACGATGACAGCACTCGGGAGCCTGTACAGTTCGACCCTTCTGTGGCGATCTGTTATGTTTAGGTAGCTGAGGAGAAAAAGCAAAAACAGTAATACACCAGAGAGGCTGGAACCTATTGGATTGCAGTAACCTGAACTAACCACACAACTAGAGGTAGCCGTGGAGCATTCCTACGTTGATCCTAGACGCCTCATCACAGCCTGAGAGCTAACTACACCTAAAAGCAGAAAGAGGAAAGCTATCTGCCCCGGAGCAGATCCCCAAAGAAAATAGGAAGCCCCCAAACATGTAATGGCGTTTAGACAAGAAGAAGCACGGACACAGACAGAAAATAGAATGAGCAAACACTGGGGCCCAATCTGTCTAGACAGAAAA
This sequence comes from Oophaga sylvatica, assembly GCA_033576555.1. Lineage (NCBI taxonomy): Eukaryota > Metazoa > Chordata > Amphibia > Anura > Dendrobatidae > Oophaga > Oophaga sylvatica. Next base: position 193,774,956 of record JARQOD010000003.1, read on the forward strand.
GTATAGGAAAGGATTCTCACTGCAATCCAAAAAAAAACCTAAAAAAAACCCAACTCTTCTGATTGCAAAAACACCTGAGATCACACGATCTCTACCACCTAAATCAGATCTCTGGTGTAACAAAACTAAGCCGCAGCCACTGAAAAACAGGAAAAAGCAAATGAACAAATAACAGTGGCTTCAGATAAACTGAGAGGAGCACAGGCCCCCAGGAGGGGACCCGGCTGACCTCCACAGAAGTGCAGGGAACTATGCAAAAAGCAAGCACAAAAATAAAAGCAGAAAATATCTTATCTGAAAGCAGAAGATGTAGGCAAGACTCAGCAAACTTCAAAATGAACCAGGAACCACAATTGAGACAAGAACAATTGATCACCAGCGACCATCATGGGAGGGAACCTCCCTTATATCAGTCCAGTCCGTGATCCCAGATTGCCATTTCTCGCTGTGAGGTTCAGTACTGTCTGCAACCACCAGAGGGAACCTCTGCTCAGAAACCATCTCCAGCACATTCATAACAGTGATCCCTCAGGAGTCATCCACCGAGGGACACTTCGACTGCCCTGGCCCATCTGCACCTTCCCAGCCTTCCCTCACATGTGATCCCTCTGTCCCATCCACCAGCACTGGAGCATCGTGGCCGACTGCATTGCATGAGTCTGCTGGTGAGGAGATAGCTTTTCCTTTACCCCACCCTTCTGCCGCTGCCACCTCAAGTACACCTGTGGGTACTGGGCGGCAGAGGGTTCAGGAAAAGAGCTATGCACCCGAGTTCTTGCATCTGAATGCATCTTTCCAGAACTGTCTTAAAGTGTTGTCAGAGCAAATTGCCGCAGGCTTTAATATGTCCAACACCAGCATTCTGGAGGTCAAAATACTTCTGCAAAACATGCATTCAGAAGCAAGTAGAGCTACAAACCACACCTTTTTCCGGTCTGTAGTCGAGCGCATGGATACGCTATCTCCTGACCAGCAGATGCATGTAATGCATTCTTGCCACGATGCTCTAGCGCAGGTAACCTCCCAAGCTCCTCCACCCACCCCAGTAGTTCCTTCCACACCTGCCCCCCCTCCAGCCACTGTCCCTCCTCCCCCTCCTATTCAATACCAGCAACCTCCCCAGTACCAGCAACCTCCCCAGTTCCAGCAACCTACCCCGTACCACGTCCCAACCACATCATCTGCGCCTCCAGTCCCTACCCAACCCTCCTCTCCACCACCCACCACCTGTTCTGCCTCCCACATGTCCACCGGTTCTATTTCTTTTTCCACCCCTTCACCTCTTTTACCTGATCCTTCCCCACCACCATCCCAGTCCTCTCTCCACACTCCAAATGTTGAAGTGTCCCAAACTGGCAGCCCCTCCAGAAGTATCTCCACCCCACACTATGTAAATTTATGACAATTTTTTTTTACGAAAGAAACCACATTTTTGCTTTGATAAAAAAATCTTACAATAAAATATTTTATTGATCATACAATAAAAGCAAAATTGGTTGGTTCAAATTGTCTGACATTTATTTCTACGGTTAAATATGTGTAAAACAAAGGTAAAATACTGTGAATAAATAAGGTAACATTGATTGGGTATACAAAACTAGGTACATAACTTTGGGTAAAAGGTAAAATAATTTTACCTTTTGGCCAAAGTTGTGTCACTGGTTGTGTATTAGCCAAAGTATTTCACCTTTTACCCAAAGTTTACAAGGTACACAACTTTGGTTAAAAGGTGAAATACTTTGGGTAATACACAACCTGGGACACAACTTTGGCCAAAAGGTAAAATACTTTACATAATACACAACAAGGTACACCACTTTGGTTTTTTAGAAGGTATACTGTGGGTACAGAAGGTACATGACTTTGGTTAAAAAGGTCACAGAGCAATTTTTCAAACTCTGTCATCCTGCCAGTCTATTCTTCCTTCAGGTGACATAAAGTATTCTGCAAATTTGTCTCTCATTCGGGAAATCATGCAAGGTGGTTTCTTCAGACTGGTCCTCAATGGAAAACTGTTCCTTGCAGATAACAAAATTGTGCAGGACCACACAAGCTTTGATCACCTCGTCCACAGTTTCAGTCTTGATCGCAGTCAATAGGACATGCCATTTGGCTGTCAGAATACCGAAAGCCCACACCACCATTCTTCGTGCTCGTGTGAGGCGGTAATTAAATATTCTTTTTGTTGGTGTCAATACACTGCTGGAGTATGGTTTCAAAAGGTGTTCTGACAGCTGGAAGGCTTCATCCCCTGCACAAACAAAAGGCATCGGTGGGTCAGATGTTTGAGGCAGCGGTCTAGGGGGTGGAAATTGGAAGGTGTTTCCATAGAGATGATGCCCCATTGCTGACAATTTGAAAACTTGTGAGTCATTGGAGCGGCCATAGGCCCCAATATCAACAGCAATAAATTTGTATTCCACGTCAGCGATGGCCATGAGGACAATGGAAAAATATTTCTTGTAATTAAAATATTCGGATCCAGATCCTGCTGGCTTGACAATGCGGATATGTTTCCTGTCCACAGCACCCAAGCAATTAGGAAACTGACATATTTTTAGAAAATTGTCAGCAATTTCAAGCCCACTCTCTGTTGTGGGCTGTGGTATAAATTCCTCAACTAAAGAGTTCCACAATGCACGGCATGTGTGATTTACAATTCCAGATATGGTGGAAATACCAAGTCTGTACTGGAAATGGAGTGAGGAAAGGGATTCTCCAGTTGCAAGGAATCTGTGAATAAAAAAAAAAGGAGACAAATGAGTTCAAAATCACAAGCAATAACATACCAGTTATAAGTCAGCTTTAACAGTTGGAGATACTATAAAAAGATTTATTACAAACTACCAGCAACAATATTCCAGTACAAGTGTGCTCTGAAGCAAGCAGATCCAAGAAATATGGCTTACCTTAGAGTCACCATCAGACGCTCCGCCGGTGAAATGGAGAAGCGGCAATAGGTGTCAGTTCTTCTTATCAGGTCTCCAACACGCTCCACCAACAAATCAAAGTTCTCCATTTTCATGCGAACATACGAGAAAAATTTCTCAGGGTTTCCTCGTAGCTCTATGTAAAGTGTAGAAAACACCCCACGCGTCATTCTCTGGGCTGTGATGGGGTGGATCCACAAACGTCGTCGTCGCTGACGCATGATGCGCTGCTGTCTCTCTCCTTCTCCAGAACAATCACTTTCAAACGATTCGCCTCCACTGTGAAATCTACCAAATTCTTCAAAATGTTTCCTATCACAACGTCCATCTTCGCCAGCCACTTGCTCTTTTCTCCAACCTGCACTTGCTCCTCTACAACCTGTCAAAGATGGGCTGTAGGAACAGTGTATTATAGGTTTTCAGTAGCCAATCACGTTTGGAAGCCCCCCCAGGGGGGTTTTTAAAAACCGGATCCATCGAAAAATGGATAAAAAAACTGGACAAAACGGATCCGGTTTTTGGTCGGATCCACTAGACGGATCCGGCAGAAAAACGGATCCGTCTTATCCGTTTTTACATAATTTGATCCTGATCCAGCGCCGTGCCGGATCGCGCCTGACGGCACAAAACGGATGTGTGAACGTAGCCTTAAGCTCTGTTGTCTCACACTTGGAGAGTATTTTGAGTAATCCACTGCTAACACAGTTAGTTCAGATCATTCATTGAGGATGAGCTATAATACCAGACACAGCCTGTGGTCAAGAGTAACCCTGTTTCCAGGATAAAAAGTGGATTCTTTTTTGTCATCTTGAAAACGATTTCAAAAAGGAATCTTTCAGTGAGATCAAACCCCCAAACCCCATACATGTGCAGTGTGGTGGCTCAGTGATTAGCACTGTGGGGTGCTGGGTTCAAATTCCACCAAGGACAACATCTGTGAAAACTTTGCATGGGTTTCCTCGTAAAGCGCTGCAGAATAAGTTGGTGCTATATAAGTAAGCATAATCATAATAAATAAAATGCAGTTCTTTGAAATGTAAATCCATTGACACCTTTATATCTTTTATCTGTTGCTGTATTCCTGAGAAATTAGCATTTGAATTAGCCTCTTTAGCTTGATTGATGGCTCACTGTCTGATTTCCTTACATAAGGGCTTGACATTACATAGTGAGCTAGTATCAATCGAGTGAAAGAGCCTGGTGCTGGATGGAGAAAACTTTGAGTGGCAGTGATTCCTTAAGTGATCTGTCACACCAAGAGCAAGTAAGACCTCATTTGAATATGAATAAAAACTCTACTTCCCAGGAATTCGGCAACAGAGAATATCAAGGTGTCAAAGGATTTACATTTTAAAGGCCTGCATCCCCATTGCCCATAAATGAGGTTTGTTTGGGTTGATCTTATTGACAGATTCCCTTTAACATAGTTCACACACAGTTTGAAATCAAGATTTCCTGCAGTTATTGGATTGTCCCCTTTCAGGAAGGTGGGCTCCAAGCTGTATAAAATACCTAAAATAACAAGCACAGCAGATACTCATCCTACCAGTGTTTTGGTTGCAGCAGTGACGCCACTCCAACAACATGTCACCGCTCTAGCCAGTCACTAAGCTCAGTTGCGCTTGCAGTCAACCTCAGCACAGTTGCTGATCTCAATGACTGGCTAGGGTGATGATGTAAGCATTCAAAATGCCAGAACCGAGGCAGAGGTGGAGACCCAGCGCAGGAGCTGGGGCAGAGGGGGTACCTGCTGAGTTTGTTATTTTAGGCATTCTACACAGTTCAAGGCCCACTTTTCTGACACTGGGCCATTGCTGTAAAGCAGTTATCTGGGACTATTTTATTTATTTCTCATGGTAACATGGGATCTCATGTTCTGCCTGGCGCCTGCACCAAGTGATCACAGACCGTTCCTTCCAGAGAGTCTGCTGCTCTACATTAACAGAGAAGCTCTTCTTCTGGGTTGCGCTGTTGAAGTGGTGTGATTACCATTGTCATACTGCTTAGCAGCTGGCTCCCTGTAATCAGCACGACATCAGCATTTACGCCCCTTCAACAGAGCTGAGAGGAAGAGAAGCCACTGCTCTGTTGACATGATGTCAGCAGAAACAGCATAATCGCTGGCACGAGCGATCTATGAGCGCTCGGAGCCGGGAGAGATCAGCACCGGACAAAAGTTAGTAAGCAACTACATCCTGTAAGTTCATAGGCCAATATAAAAAAATCAAATAGGTTGTCCTCCTGCACTGGTTCATACAGTCTTCCTTACTGAACTCCATTTTCTGCAGAGGAGAGATGTGGAACTGGTGAATAAATCTGTGCTTATACAGTAAGGAAAATAAGCATTTGATACACTGACAATTTTGCAAGTTTTCCCACCTACAAAGAATGGAGAGGTCTGTCATTTTTATCATAGGTACACTTCAACTGTGAGAGACAAAATCTTAAAATAAAAACTAGAAAATCACATTGCATGATTTTTAAATAATTATTTAAAAATCATGCAATGTGACTTTCTGGTTTTTATTAAATTGAATTTTATTACATTAAATAAATATTTGATCACCTACCAACCAGCAAGAATTCTTGCTCTCACAGACCTGTTAGTTTTTCTTTAAGAAGCCCTCCTACTCTGCACTCATTACCTGTATTAATTGCACCTGTTTGAACTCGTTACCTGTATAAAAGACACCTGTCCACACATTAATCTATCACACTCCAATCTCTCCACCATGGCCATGGTCTTTCAGCATGACAATGACCTGAAACACACAGCCAGGGCAGCTAAGCAGTGGCTCTGTAAGAAGCATTTCAAGGTCCTGGAGTGGCCTAGCCAGTCTCTAGACCTGAACCCAATAGAAAATCTTTGGAGGGAAATGAAACTCCATGTTGAAACTCAAAACCTGAATGATCTGGAGAAGATCTGTATGGAGGAGTGGGCCAAAATCCCTGCTGCAGTTTGTGCAAACTTGGTCAGGAACTATAGGAAACATCTGACCTCTGTAATTACAAACAAAGGTTTCTGTACCAAATATTAAGTTTTGTTTTTCTATTGTATCAAATACTTATTTCATGTAACAAAATGCAAATTAATTATGTAAAAATCATACACTGATATTTTTTGAGGATTTTTTTTAAGATTCTGTCTCTCACAGTTGAACAGTACCTACGATAAAAATTGCAGACTTCTCCATTCTTTGTAGGTGGGAAAACTTGCAACATCGGCAGTGTATCAAATGCTTATTTTCCCCACTGTAAGTGTATATATGAGAAACTGTAATATTTATATATTACTAAGTGCCACAAAATCAAGTCCTCTTTACATTTGCTTAAATAAAGAAAAAGTGGCCAACTGCCTCAAGGACTATTAACAGGCAGGGTGACATTTTGAGACAGTAATGGTAGCAATATCGACTAGATTGTGTCTTCTAGTTTTTTCCAGATATAGTAATTTAATAGAACTTTCCACATTTTGTCGTCTCATGGATTCCGAACAAAGCCATGACAAAATACCTCCATTTGCTACAATGGCGACATGGAGATACATTAGGTATACTGTAACACAGACTGGCAATACAGCCATGTGTTCAAGTATAAAAGCCATTATCCTGTATTCTAAGAACAGATCAGAGAAGGAGATCTTTATAGTCCTCAACAGCAATAGTGTTGACAGGATGACAGGAGTGACCCACGAAGAATATGCGCCTGAGTTTCCCAAGCCTTCTTCTTCGTATCAACGTATTTGATTTCAAATGTTTTAGGCGGAGAATAAAGATTTTACAATAATTACAAAATATTTTTTGTTGCATTTGTACAGACTAATGGCGGCATGATTTGTGGATTAATCACCGTTTCTGAGAACTAGAGATGAGGCTATTACACATGAATATATATAGGCACCTGTACAAGGTGAAATGAAAAGACCCATAAGAAATATTTACGTTTCTACACCCCTGTAAACCACAGCATGGGTCCTAAAGTAGATCCCAAAAATGTTTCCTTTGGTCTATCATATTCCTATACTTGTGCCAAACTAGAAGAGCACATATTTTAGATCCTGGCTCCGAAATCACTCATTTCAATCTTGCCTTAAGCAAAGGTGAGCTCGAGAGAAAACCCATAAATCTGATATAATATTCCATTGAATCCTTTAATTGCTATTATTATTTCAGTCATTGCAAGGCTGCACAATGATACAGGAAATTACACAATGTGAAAATAGGTTCAAACAAACATGGATTCCGAATTCAGAGCAGAAAAGCACTTTTGTAATCAATTGACTTGACTGTGTAAGCTCACGGATCTCTTGAGTCCCCTTTACCCATGGGATGTGAGGTCAGTCCATATGAACTGGTTCATCTGCCCCATTGTTCATAGGGTCACTAAGTTTCGTCATGTTTGGCACGTTCCCGACACAGAGGTGGAGTCGCTTCAGGGTGTGCAAGTAAAGCCTTTCTTCTTATTCATTGTGTCATCCCAGCGTGCTGGCTCTTGCCTGACATCTTAGTGGAGGGATAACGGCGATGATTGCACACTGTGGGGGATGGCTTTGGACATGTACATTCATTCTTAAGAAACTTTGATATAGTTTTTTGCAGCAGCTGAAGGCATCTATTGCCAATTCAACCCACTGTTCTCAAATGTACAAGTATAATGATGAAGGCATCTTATAATGTTCAATTACAGCAGCTATGGACATGACCAAAAGGGCTAAAAACTAAATTACTGTTATTGTGAACAGTTAGGCAAGTTGAAGATGAAATGATCTCTAAAAGGCCTAAAGTTAAAGATGACATATTTCCTTTGTATTTTAGGCAAAACAAATAAATATAAGTTAATTTTTTACATTTTAAAAATTAAAAGGAAAATGGGCTGATGCAAAACTTTGGGCACCTTGTAGATTTGTTTGCTCAGATAACTTTGACCAAGGTTTCAGACGTTAATTAGCCTGTTAAGGTTATGGCTTGTTCACTATCGTCATTAGGAAAGGTCAGGTGACGCAAATTTCCCAGCTTAATAAAAACTCAGCCTCCTCTAACCTTGTGCCAAAAACTGCAGCCATGGATTCTTCTATAGCAGCTGCCTCGCACTCTGAAAATGAAAATGGTGGAGGCCCATAAAGCAGGAAAAGGCTATAAGAAGATATCAAAGCATTTTCAAGTTGCCCTTTCCTCAGTTCGAAATGTAATTAAGAAATGGTAGTCAACAGTAACAGTGAAGGTCAATATAAGGTCTGGAAGACCAAGTAAAATTTCAATGAGAGCTACTCATAGGATTGCTAGAGATGGAAATCAGAACCCCCTTCTTAAGACCTTGAGAAAGATTTAACAGCTTCTGGAGTTGTGGTACATTGTTCTACTGTTCAGAGACACCTGCACAAATATGGTCTTTACAGAAGAGTCAACCTTTCCTGCATCCTCACCATAAAATTCAGCATCAGAAGTATGCAAAAGAACATCTAAATAAGCCTGGTGCATTTTGCAAACAAGTCCTGTGGTCCGATGATGTTAAAATAGAACTCTTTGGCCACAATGATCAAAGGTAGGTGTGTAGAAAAAAGGGCACATAATTCCAGGAAAAAACATCCCGTGAACCATTAAGCATATGGGTGGATCAATCATGCTTTGGGGTTGTGTTGCATCCAATGGCAAGGGGAACATTTCATGGGTAGAGGGAAGAATGGATTCAATGGAATTTCAACAAAATCTTGATGCAAACATAACACTATCTGTAAAAAAGCTGAAGTTGAAAAAAGGATGGCTTCTACAAATGGATAATGATCCTAAACATACATCAAAATCCACAATAGACTACCTCAAAAGGTACTAGCTGAAGATTTTACAATGGCCCTTACAGTCCCCTGATCTGAACATCATTGAAAATCTGTGACTAGACCTCAATTAGCAGTGCATGCAAGACGACCCAGGAATCTCACAGAACTGGAAGAATTGTCTAAGGAAGAAGAATGGATGAAAATCCCTCAAACAAGAATTGAAATACTCTTGGCTGGCTACAAAAAGCATTTACAAGCTGTGATACTTGCAAAAAGGGGTGTTACAAGGTACAGTTATATGAAAAAGTTTGGGCACCCCTATTAATCTTAAGCTTAATGTTTGATAAAAATTGGTGTTTTTGCAACAGCTATTTCAGTTTGATATATCTAATAACTATTGGACACAGTAATGTTTCTGTCTTGAAATGGGGTTTATTGTACTAGCAGAACATGTGCAATCTGCATTCAAACAAAATTTGACAGGTGCATAAGTATGGGCACCCTTATCATTTTCTTGTTTTAAATACTCCTACCTACGTTTTACTGACTTACTAAAGCACTTTTTTTGGTTTTGTAACCTCATTGAGCTTTGAACTTCATAGCCAGGTGTATGCAATCATGAGAAAAGCTGCTTAAAGTGGCCACTTGCAAGTTGTTCTCCTGTTTGAATCTCCTCTGAAGAGTGGCATCATGGGCTCCTCAAAACAACTGTCAAATGATCTGAAAACAAAGATTATTCAACATAGTTGTTCAGGGGAAGGATACAAAAAGCTGTCTCAGAGATTTAACCTGTCAGTTTCCACTGTGAGGAACATAGTAAGGAAATGGAAGAACACAGGGACAGTTCTTGTTAAGGCCAGAAGTGGCAGGCCAAGAAAAACATCAGAAAGGCAGAGAAGAAGAATGGTGAGATCAGTCAAGGACAATCTTCAGACCACCTCCAGAGAGCTGCAGCATCAACTTGCTGCAGATGGTGTCACTGTGCATCGGTCAACTATACAACGCACTTTGCACAAGGAGAAGCTGTATGGGAGAGTGATGCGAAAGAAGCCGTTTCTGCAAGCAGAGTCGGCTGAGGTATGCAAAAGCACATTTGGAGAAGCCAATTTCTTTTGGAAGAAGGTCCTGTGGACTGATGAAACCAAGATTGAGTTGTTTGGTCATACAAAAAGGCGTTATGCATGGCGTCAAAAAAACACAGCATTCCAAGAAAAACACTTGCTATCCACAGTAAAATTTGGTGGAGGTTCCATCATGCTTTGGGGCTGTGTGGCCAATGCCGGCACCGGGAATCTTGTTAAAGTTGAGGGACGCATGGATTCCACTCAGTATCAGCAGATTCTTGACAATAATGTTCAAGAATCAGTGACAAAGTTGAAGTTACGCAGGGGATGGATCTTTCAGCAAGACAATGATCCAAAACACCGCTCCAAATCTACTCAGGCATTCATGCAGAGGAACAATTACAATGTTCTGGAATGGCCATCCCAGTCCCCAGACCTGAATATCATTGAACATCTGTGGGATCATTTGAAGAGGGCTGTCCATGCTCGGTGACCATCAAACTTAACTGAACTGGAATTGTTTTGTAAAGAGGGATGGTCAAAAATACCTTCATCCAGGATCCAGGAACTCATTAAAAGCTACAGGGAGCGACTAGAGGCTGTTATTTTTATAAAAGGAGGATCTACTAAATATTAATGTCACTTTTCTGGTGAGGTGCCCATACTTATGCACCTGTCAAACTTTGTTTGGATGCAGATTGCACATTTTCTGTTAGTACAATAAACCTCATTTCAAGGCAGAAACATTACTGTGTCCAATAGTTATTAGATATATCAAACTGAAAAAGCTGTTGCAAAAACACCAATTTTTATAAAACATTAAGCTTAAGATTAATAGGGGTGCCCAAACTTTTTCATATAACTATATTAACCATGCAGGGTACCAAAACTTTGGCATCAGCCTATTTTCTTTTTTGTAATTTTTAAAAAATGAAAATAAATATATATTATAAAGGAAATGTGTCATCTTTTAAGGTCTTTTAGAGATCATTTCATCTTCAACTTGCCTAACTGTTCACAATAACAGTAATTTTGAAAATGGGTGCCCAAATTTTTATATGTCACTGTTTTTATGCAGTAATGTAGAGTAGTCATGCCCATGACTTCTATATCTACTACCAATCTGTTAGATCATGTCAGATTATGTCTGTCATAAGTCGGAACCCTGTCTTTGATGCGGGCTCACACGCCGAGCCGGCATCTATCTTGGCAGATGATGGCTATGTTATTCACCCATCATCTGTCTCTAATAGTCGCAGGTGGAGCGAAGTTATGCTCATGGCTGTTAACCTGTTAAATGCTGCTGTCAATCTGTGTTGATGTGTTGCCATGACAGCCAGGGGTCTGCTGAAGACCCATGTGTCTGTCATCACTGTACTCCTGTGAAAGCCAGCCTGTGGCTGGCATTCATAGGAGTCAGTGATTTCTGTTATATACACACGTGGTCAAAATTGTTGATACCCCTCGTTTAATCCCTTTACTCCCGAGAGTTGTTTGCATGTTAATGACCAGGCCAATTTTTACAATTCTGACCACTGTCCCTTTATGAGGTTATAATTCTGGACCGCTTCAACGGATCTTGGCGATTCTGAGAATGTTTTCTTGTGACATTTTGTACTTAATGACAGTGGTAAAATTTCTTCGATATAACTTGTGTTTATTTATGAAAAAAAAGGAAATATGTCGAAAATTTTGCAATTTTCAAATTTTGAATTTTTATGCCCTTAAATCCCAGAGTTATTTCACACAAAATAGTTACTAAATAACATTTCCCACATGTCTAGTTTTGGAGCCAAAATTTTTTTTGTTAGGAAGTTATAAGGGTTAAAAGATGACCAGCGATTTCTCATTTTTACATCATATTTTTTAGGGACCACATCACATTTGAAGTCACTTTGAGGGGTCTTTATGATAGAAAATACCCAAAAGTGACACCATTCAAAAAACTGCATCCCTCAACGGGCTCAAAACCACATTCAATAAGTTTATTAACCATTCATGTGCTTCACAGGAATTTTTGGAATGTTTTAAAAAAAAATGAACATTTAACTTTTTTTCACAAAATATTTACTTCAGATCCAATTTTTTTTATTTTACCAAGGGTAACAGGAGAAATTGGACTGCAAAAGTTGTTGTGCAATTTGTCCTGAGTACGCTGATACCTCACATTGGGGTAACCACTGTTTGGACGCATGGCAGAGTTCGGAAGGGAAGGTGCAACCGTTTTACTTTTTCAACGCAGAATTGGCTGGAATTGAGATCGGATGCCATGTCGCGTTTGGAGAGCCCCTGATGCACCTAAACAGTGGAAACCCCCCACAAGTAACACCATTTTGGAAATTAGACCCCCTAAAGAACTTATTTAGGTGAGTGGTGAGCACTTTGGACCCCCAAGTGCTTCACAGAAGTTTATAACGTAGAGCCATAAAAATAATAAGTCATAATTTTTCCACAAAAATGATCTTCTCGCCCCCAATTTTTTAATTTCCCAAGGGTAAAAGGAGAAAATGGACCCCAAAAGTTGTTATTGTGCAATTTGTCCTGAGTATGCTGATACGCCATATGTGGGGGTAAACCACTGTTTGGGTGCATGGCAGATGCTTCTAATTGCAAAATAGTTTTTGCATCACCACATTTTGAGAGCTTTAATTTTTCCATATTTTAGCCAACAGAGTCATGTGAGGTTTTGTTTCTTTGCGGGACGAGTTGACGGTTTTATTGGTACCATTTTAGGGCACATGACATTTTTGGTCGCTTCTTATTCCAGTTTTTGGGAGGCAGAATGACCAAAAACCAGCAATTCGTGAATTTCTTTTTTTGGGGGGGGTAAAATTGATAAGGCAGTTTTATTCGTCGGGTCAGTATGAGTACAGCGATACTTCATTTTTATCATTTTTTTATGTTTTGGCGCTTTTATACAATAAAAACAATTTTATTATTTTATATAAAAAATAATTAGTTTTGCATCTCTTTATTCTGAGAGCTATAACTTTTTTATATTTTTTGCTGATGATGCTGTATGGCAGCTCGTTTTTTGCGGGACAAGATGATGTTTTCAGCGGTACCATGTTTATTTATATCCTTTTTGATCGCGTGTTATTCCACTTTTTGTTCAGTGTTATTATGAGAAAGCATTGTTTTTTTGCCTTGTTTTTTTAATGGTGTTCACTAAATGGGTTAACTAGTTTGACAGTTTTATAGATCGGGTCATTACGGACGCAGGGATACTAAATATGTGTACTTTTTATTATTTAAAAAAAATTTCACTGAAATATTTATTTATTGATATAATAAATATTGATTTTTTAATTATTTTTTTAAATATTTTTACAATTATTAATTTTTTTTTTAATTTAATTCTTATTTTTACACATTGTCCCACTATGGGACACTCATTTTGTGCAGGCTGATTGCTTCTATAGCATGCAGATAAGGCAGCATCTACATGCTATAGAAGCTTGCAGCACTGCAGCTCCTGTGTACGTACCTCTGAGACTTCCTGACATGCACTGCAATGTCAGGAAGTCTCTTTGACCTGGAGACGCGGAGGCCGTCGTGACGCGGGGTCTCGGATCCAAAAGCATGATACACACCATGTCACAAAACAGCACAGTGAGTATCTGTAGCCCTCTATACAGGCCTAATCACTGAGTGACCGCTCCTGGCACTTAGTGCCGGGTGTCAGCTGTGAGAATCAGCTGACACCCGGCCGCGATCGGCCACGCTCACCACGTGAGCGCGTCCGATCGCTTGTAATAGAATATGACGTACTATCCCATCCCTGCAACTTAAGGCCCAGGTCACATGGACGGGATAGTACGTCAAATGGTAGAAAGGGGTTAATGACAGAAAAATCCACATTGGTGACAGAAATAACTTGAATGTGACAAAAGTAATAATAAATCAAAAATCAGTGAAAATTAACAAATGAAAGTTAGAAATTGCTTTTCAACCATGCTTCCACAGATTTTTTATAAAAATAAAAACTCATGAAATAGGTGTGGACAGAAATGATGGTACCCATGAAAATAATGTGATAAAAGGGACAAGGGACATATTAAATCAAGGTGTGTCTACTAATTAGCATCACAAGTGTTTACAATCATAGAATCAGTGAGTGGGCCTGTATAGAGGGGTACAGGTACTCACTGTGCTGTTTGGTGACATGATGTGTATCATGTTCAACATGGACCAGAGGAAGCGAAGGAAAGAGTTGTCTCAGGAGATTAGAAAGAAAATTATAGACAAACATGTTAAAGGTAAAAGTTATAAGACCATCTCCAAGCAGCTTGATGTTCCTGTGACTACAGTTGCACATATTCAGAAATTTAAGTTCCATGTGACTGTAGCCAACCTCTCTGCACGTGGCCGCAGGAGGAAAATTGATGACATATCAAAGAGATGAATAATATGAATGGTAACAAAAGAGCCAGAAAAACTTCAACTACATGTTGACAAGCCACAAATCTTGTGGGAGAATGTCCTATGCACAGATGAGACAAAAATGGAACTATTTGGCAAGGCACATCAGCTCTATGTTCAGAGACGGAAAAATGAAGCATATCGAGAAAATAACACTGTCCCTACTGTGAAACATGGAGGGGGCTCTGTTATGTTCTGGGGCTGCTTTGCTGCATCTGGCACAGGGTGTCTAGAATCTGTGCAGGGTACAATGAAATCTCAAGACTACCAAGGGATTCTAGAGAGAAATGTGCTGCCCAGTGTCAGAAAGCTTGGTCTCAGTGGCAGGTCATGGGTCTTGCAACAGTTAATGATCCAAAACACACAGCTAAAAACACCCAAGAATGGCTAGAGGAAAAATGGGACTATTCTGAAGTGGCCTTCTATGAGCCCTGACCTACATCCTACTGAGCATCTTTGGAAAGAGCTGAAACATGCCGTCTGGAAAAGGCAACCTTCAAACACGAGACACCTGGAGCAGTTTGCTCTTGAGTAGTGTTGAGCATTCCGATACCGCAAGTATCGGGTATCGGCCGATATTCGCGTTATCGGAATTCCGATACTTAATTCCGATACTTTTTCCATATCGTATACCGGAATCGGAAGTTCCCATAATTCTTTGAGAGGCAATGTGATTTTAGTCAGCCAATGAGGAATCCTACGAAGTGTGGGCACATCCTGTAATGCTGCGGTCATCTTAACTAATGGCATGGCTGTGATTGGCTGCTGAAATGATGTCAGAATGCACTATAAAAGGCGCCGCCGCCATTTTAGCGTCACTGTGCTGTGAACTCAGTAAGGGACAGAACGCTACTCTGCTCACTCTGAGGGACAGTTAGATATTGCGATTTTGTGTACTACTGTGCTTGAGGCAGGCTAGTTTACCAACCGCTGTGTAAAGCTTCATTTTGCCAGTGTTGTTTTAACAGCTCTGTGCAAGGTGTGTGTGTGACAGTGCAGGTGACGCTGCAGTTTGCTCTGCATCCACCGCTGTTTGTAGGCATCTGCACGTGTCACTGACTCTTTTTTTTTTTTTTTTTTTTTTTATTTTGTGGAATTGGTGCAGCTCCATTATATTAGAAAAAAAAATCAAATCTATTAGTGTGACGTGCTTCCATCCGTATACAATACATTGGTTGCAAACACTATAGAAGTACAGAAAGGAGCTTTTCACAGATTGTGGACAGTTGTGTTTCAGTGTTCACTTCAGTCTGTGTTTTTTACTTTTTTGAGTGCAGATCACGCTCCAGTTACATGTTCAAGCACTGCTGCTTGTACTCTGCTGAGCGTGTCTCAGTGGCTCATCCTTTTCATTTATCTCCAATTGGTTCTGCTACATTCCATTTAAAATAAATCTAATCTATTAGTGTGACGCGCTTCCATCCGTATACAATACATTGGTTGCAAACACTATAGAAGTACAGAAAGGAGCTTTTCACAGATTGTGGACAGTTGTGTTTCAGTGTTCACTTCAGTCTGTGTTTTTTACTTTTTTGAGTGCAGATCACGCTCCAGTTACATGTTCAAGCACTGCTGCTTGTACTCTGCTGAGCGTGTCTCAGTGGCTCATCCTTTTCATTTATCTCCAATTGGTTCTGCTACATTCCATTTAAAATAAATCTAATCTATTAGTGTGACGCGCTTCCATCCGTATACAATACATTGGTTGCAAACACTATAGAAGTACAGAAAGGAGCTTTTCACAGATTGTGGACAGTTGTGTTTCAGTGTTCACTTCAGTCTGTGTTTTTTACTTTTTTGAGTGCAGATCACGCTCCAGTTACATGTTCAAGCACTGCTGCTTGTACTCTGCTGAGCGTGTCTCAGTGGCTCATCCTTTTCATTTATCTCCAATTGGTTCTGCTACATTCCATTTAAAATAAATCTAATCTATTAGTGTGACGCGCTTCCATCCGTATACAATACATTGGTTGCAAACACTATAGAAGTACAGAAAGGAGCTTTTCACAGATTGTGGACAGTTGTGTTTCAGTGTTCACTTCAGTCTGTGTTTTTTACTTTTTTGAGTGCAGATCACGCTCCAGTTACATGTTCAAGCACTGCTGCTTGTACTCTGCTGAGCGTGTCTCAGTGGCTCATCCTTTTCATTTATCTCCAATTGGTTCTGCTACATTCCATTTCAAATAAATCTAATCTATTAGTGTGACGCGCTTCCATCCGTATACAATACATTGGTTGCAAACAATATAGAAGTACACAAACGGGCCTTTCACAGCTACTGAACATGGGTTTTTAATTTTTAACTAAAATATGTATTTTTTCAAATGACACAAATATAAGTAATGTTGAAGAGGAATAGTCCTACATCCATTGTTTGCACAATATTACAGGTGTACATCATGTCCCTTAATCAACAATGTATTATTATATTTACTTGTATGCTTTTATTTAAAAGCCAAGAACACAGAAGGATAACCTTCGCACTGCAGCTGTTGTCAAAGTTCAACCCACATTATGCACTTCCAACATTGCAGCATTTGAGGCATGATGTGAGTTGGATTGGTCAAAGTTATGGAGTGAGAAGGTTCACCATCAGTACCCTATAGCATAAGTATGCTTTTGTGTTAGCATTTGTGTTAGACATGTGGATATCTGCCATAATATGTCACAATTATTTAGTTACAGATTTGTTACCAACACTAATCATTGAATGGTTTTAAATTTGACGTTTCACTTGTTTACAGCTTAGAAATAAGGGTGTAGCCTGATATCTATGTGTAGCACTAGCCACTTTAACATGTCATGTTTTTTTAAACATGTGTAGGTAGGTAGCAGTAATTTTTGCCGGACACACAGCAGGGGAACAGCAGGCGTTACTGAACCCCACTATCACTATAGCTTGTGTATTGGTCTGTGGACACGACACTTCTGAGCAGCAACTGGCAGTGTTGTAGCCCAGGGAGTATAGCTCAGGTGGTAGAAAGATGAACATAACAGGAGACATGGAAAACGTTGTCAACCAGTTAGTTAATCTGAAACCGGACAGGCAAATTCAGGCGAGATCCATGCCTAGTTCATTTTCAGAAAAGTAAGCCGTTCTACATTATCGTAGGATAGTCGCATGCAACGGTCTGTTAGTACACCACCTGCAGCAGTAAAGACGCGCTCCGATAATACACTGCCAGCAGATCAAGCCAGCACCTCCAATGCATACTGGCTAAGCTCTGGCCATGTATCCAGCTTAGAGACACAAAACTTGAATGGGGAAGAGCCATCTGGGAGTACACTGAGAGGGCAAGACATGTAGTCTGTCACCATCTTACGGAAATGTTGCCTCCTGCTGACTGGAGCCGTCTCGGATGGTGTAGACATTGGTGGCGCTGCCACAAAACTTCGACACATTTGGAACATACTGTTCTTGCCCTGTGCAGAGGCGCTGCTTGTGCTCCCTCTTGTTGCAGAGCTGTCTCCACTGCCTCGACGCACAGAGCTGCTTTGTAAATCAGTAGCAGCAGCAGTGCTCTCGGCTGGAATGGAGAACATTATGGATTGCACCAGTGTGTCTTGGTACTTCCGCATTTTACGCTCCCGGTTCAACGGTGTGATGAGGCTTTGTAAGTTGTCCCGGTAGCGAGGGTCTAGGAGGGTGTACACCCAATAATCAGACGTGGTGTGAATGTGTTCGATGCGGCGGTCGTTTCTCAGCCACTGCAGCATGAAATCAACCATGTGCTGCAGACTCCCAACTGGCCAAGAAACGTTGTCCCCTGCAAGAGGCGTCATCTCCGCCTGCTGTGCATCACCCCACCCTTGGTCTACATACTGACTAGAGCATTGTCTACCTCCCTCTGGAGCGATGTCTTCCTCCTCCATTGACTCCTCCTCATCCTCCTCACAAAGTCCTTCAAATACATATAAATTTACAAAATTTAAAACTCAAAATTTAAAAACTTTGTATCATAATTCTGTAACATCAGTTTATGGAAACACAATAGCATTACAAAAGGATAGACAAAAAATGTACATTATGTGCTTTGTAAATACATTAAAAGTTTGTAATGGTTATGAAAATATAGACAGCGACTCTGGAGGTTCAATTGTTGATACAGCATGGTACTTTGAAAGTCCTCCAGCCCTTTGTGAGGAACCACGTTGCGCTGACTGTCCAGAAGGTGATGGAATTTGTGACTCCTCATCCTCCACCTCTTCCAAAACCTCATGCCTTAGTGCTTGCAGTGTTTTTTGAAGCAGGCAGATAAGGGGGACAGTCAGGCTGACTAGTGCATCATCTGCACTCGCCATCCGCGTTGACTCATCAAACGCACGCAAAACGTGGCAGATATCCTTCATAGAGTTATTCGCCACTCATTACACTGGCAGTGGCTGCCCATTCATTATAGGATCCAATTCTAATTACTGGTTCTCACCAACATAGCTCTCCACAGCGCAGCACCCCCCTACATCTCCTCCCTTATTTATATTTATCGGCCTAACCGACTGCTGCACTCTGCAAACGACCTTCGACTAACCTCTGCACTAATCCGTACCTCCCACTCCCAACTCCAAGACTTCACCCGCGCTGCGCCAATCCTCTGGAATGCTCTACCCCAAGAAATTAGGACTATCCGCAATTTGGATGGTTTCAGGCGCTCCCTCAAAACACATTTGTTCACAGTGGCCTATCACATTCACTAATCAAAGTCATTCTATGTGTAATTCTGTGTGTGTAGCCCATTCACTATCTCCATGCATCCCTCACTTCCTTAAAATGGCTGGACCATCATTGTAAAAACACCATTGTATATAAACACCTGTACTTTGTATCTCCCACACCTCATTGTAGATTGTAAGCTTTCACCAGCAGGGGCTGCTGATTTTGCTTTAATTATTGTATTGTTAACGTTGTTACTTATGACTCGTGTTTTGAAACTGTTAAACTGTAAAGCACTGCGGAATATTATGGCGCTATATAAATAAATAATATTATTATTCTTATTATAGAGGCCCACTCAGTAGTGGTGAAGTGTGAACGCCGCAAATTGCGAGTTGACTGCGCCTGATGCAGCTGATACTCCATTACTGTTGGCTGCTGCTCACACAACCGCTCCAACATATGTAACGAGGAATTCCACCTGGTGGGTACGTCACATATAATGCGATGTTCATGAAGGTGAAATCTGCGTTGCAGAGCTGCAATCAGCGATCTGGCCATGCTGGAACGTCGCAAGTGAGCGCACTCTAGGCGGACCTTGTGCAGCAGTGCATCAAGATCCGGATAGTCCCTCAAAAAACTCTGCACGACCAAGTTGAGCACATATGACAGACATGGTATGTGACTGAGGTTGCCAAGGCCCAGAGCTGACACCAGATTTCGGCCATTGTCACACACTACCAAGCCTGCCTGTAGATTCTCTTCCAAAAACCACACGTCGCTCTCCTGCTTTATGGCATTACAGAGCTCCTGCGCTGTGTGGCTAAGATTCCCCATGGAAATTAATTTCAGGATGGCCTGTTGACATTTGGACACGGCTGTGCTCATATCGGTCGCAACAGGTAAACGTTCACGGGTCCATGTGGAGGTAGACCGTGACGGCTCCTGCAGCGATGATTCTGAGGAACTGGAATAGGAGGAGGAATCAATGTGTACAGACTTGATTCCTGCAATCCTTGGAGTTGGCAGAACACGTACAGCGCCACTCGCAAGATCAGTACCCGGCTGCACAACATTGACCCAATGGCCAGTGAGGGAAAGGTATTGTCCCTGGCCATGGGTGTTAGAACCCTCTTGTTAGGTTTTGTTTCAGTTTGCTGGTCACATGACCTTTTTTCCCTATTTAGTCTGGCTCCGCCCTTCTGGCTTTGCTTGACTTCATTGTATTATCTACTGTTAAGCTAGCCAGGTGCTTAGGTGCCTTAATCTGTGAGTTTTGCTTGATGTTAGGATCACAAAGTATTTATTTTTCTGTTTAATTATCCATGCTACAATTTATGTTAGGAGGTGTCCACCTTTTCTCCCAGTCCCTAGATCTTGTAGGGATTACTCCCTCGCAACTATAGGTCTTCGTTCACACTAGATGAGGACTTTAGCGGGTCTGGTCGCAGGATCAGGTTCCCCGTTACATCGTAGGGATTCAGCTTAGTTGTATTGTAGGGACAGAATTCCCTTCTTTCCTTACTGGTTGTAGCAGATCATAACAATGGGTACTGGTCCACGCATCGGTGGTCAGGTGGACCTTGCTACTGAGGGCTTTTAGTAGCGCATGTTTAATTTTTCCCTCAACATGCTTTTGCAGACCAGGGACGGCTTGCCTGCTGAAATGAAATCGGCTTGGCACATTGTATTGTGGGATTGACAATGATATTCAGTTACGGAAACTGTCTGTCTCCACCAGCCTGAATCACAGCATTTCAAGGGACAGGAGTTTTGCAATGCCAGCATTCAGAGCCTGTGCTCGTGCATGGTTTGCGGAGTATGGCCGTGTTTTATCCCATGCCTGTGCTACCGCTGGCTGTTTTGTGGCCTGGGAGTGTGAGGATGACAGGGAACTTGCTGCTGTGTGTGGAATAACAGTTTGTCTCTGGACAACAGTGGCCGAGGTTCTTCCATGGCGATCCTGTGAGGAAGCATAACCAGCTGTGTGTGAGCTCGATGAAGAGGCTTCAACACAACCTGAAGATGTAGGTGCTGCTGTAGGTTGGCCTACATCTCCAGTGTGTCTTTGTAACTCAACTACGTGCTTTGTCCGCACATGTTTCCACATATTTGTGGTATTGAGGTGACTGACACTTTTAGCTATTTTTAATTTTTGATTACACAGCTTGCATTTCACATAGCAAATATCATGTGCAAGTGTGTGAAAAAAGGACCACGCAGTGCAAGTCCTGGGAGCGCACGTTTTGACTTTTGGAAGACAACTGCTCCGAACAGGTGCCAACATGGAGGCTACAGGCAACCGAGTCTGCAGCCTAACTCTCCCTCCTGTTTGTACCGTTGGGGCAATGTCTTCCTCTATCTTCCTTCTATCACTAACCATTTCTCTAGGCCTCTCCCAGCTTTCAACCAAAGTACTGGTTCTCACCCACAAAGCTCTCCACAGTGCAGCACCCCTCCTACATCTCCTCCCTCATTTCTATCTATCGGCCTAACCGACTGCTGCGCTCTGCAAACGACTTTCGACTAACCTCTGCACTAATACGTACCTCCCACTCCCGACTCCAAGACTTCTCCTGCTCTACGCCAATCCTCTGGAATGCTGTACCCCAAGAAATTAGGACTATCCACAATTTGCATGGTTTCAGGCGCTCCCTCAAAACACATTTGTTCAGAGCGGCCTATCACATTCACTAATCAAAGTCATTCTATGTATTCTGTGTAAGTGTGTGTGTGTCTCTAGCCCATTCACTATCTCCATCCCTCAGTCCCTTAAGATGGCTGGAACATCATTGTAAATGCACCATTGTATATAAACACCTATACTTTGTATCTCCCCCATCTCATTGTACATTGTAAGCTGTCACGAGCAGGGGCGACTTATTTAGCTTAAATTATTGTATTGTTAACGTTGTTACTTATGACTTGTGTTCTGAAACTGCTAAACTGTAAAGCGCTGCGGAATATGATGGCGCTATATAAATAAATATTATTATTATTCCTCTGAGCTGCTCCCACCACCTTCCTGTTCTTCATGCCATGTTGGGTATTGGACCTCATCATCTCCACTACCCTCTTCCAACACCTGCTGTTGGGTGGTCTGGCCAGCACCATGCTCAACAGAAACTGGCACCTGGGTCTCATCATCATCATCAGATGCGTTCTGCGGTGTGCTGACCATCGGCACTGTCTCACCCGCCTCTTCAGATTCAGAGAGACACAGCTGTTGCGCATCACTGCATACTCCCTCTTCTTCACATTACAGAATGCTGCTTGGCTGGGCCCCTGTTTGCAAGCCAATAGATTCTGAGAACAGAAGCAGACACTCAGCTGGCTCCTGTACAGAACTCTCTGACTGCCTGGGCAATTTGCCAGGCGGTGAAGAGACAGATGGTTGCCCAACAGTGCTGTGGTCCTGAGAGGAGGTGGAAGCAATTGAAGTCGATGCATTGGCTGAGATCCAAACAACAACGGCTTCAATTTGTTCTTCCCGCAGCAGGGGGGTACTCCGAGCTCCTACAAAAGTGCGCATAAAGGAACGCTCACGGCCCGGGGAAAACTGGTGGATGCTGTGTCACTGGGGGCCGCAGCAGCCACAGAATCCCCACGTCCTCTCCCTGAAGAAACTCCACGACCACGTGCCTTACTCCCTGCCTTCTTCATCTTGGTAGATTGATAAAGAAAGTCTGAAAAGTTATAAGGCCTAAGTGTGGTTATTCCGCAGAGACTGCAGTGAACACTGCACACAACTGTTCAGTAGGTGTGAAAGGCCCCTTTGTGTACTTCTATAGTGTTTGCAACCAATGTATTGTATACGGATGGAAGCGCGTCACACTAATAGATTTTATTTATTTGTAATAGAGTGGAGCAGCAACAATTAGAGAAAAATTTCAAGGATGTGCCAGTGACACACGCTCAGCAGACTACAACCAGCAGTGGTTGAAGAACTAACTGGAGCGTGATCTGCACTCCAAAAAGGAAAACCTCAGACTACAGTGAACACTGCACACAACTGTTCACTACCCAACGCGTCTCAGCAGGAAGGCAGTCTGTGCGTCAAAACAAAGGCGCAAGCATACATCCACGTACCCTGTTTATAAAGCTATATAAAAAAAATTATGTAGTAGTGACGCACACTTTATTGAGGTACAGTATTACATCGCCATTCACCATCTGTGGCTATGCACTCTCATCTATATATACCTTATCTATCCGTTGTCATGCTTGCAAGTCGACAGTCAGGCATAAATAGCAATTTTCACTATGCACTATGCACTTTTTAAAGGTTATGTTTGTTAATAAACATGATTATTGCCACATATTATGAGTATTACATGATGGAAATTGTATAATTTTGTATAAACTGTTTAGTGACATTATTCAGCAAATGTAACATTTTAGTAATGTCACAGATAACTTGTAATGCTGATGATGTTTTGAAGTCAGACATTCATTGTCTATACAATAAAAATGGTGTACATACTGTTACTTATCCATCATTAATGGATTCAGATATGTACTTGTATGCTTTTATGTACAACCGTATAGCAGATTCCTTAACTAATTTATTTTGTGGTTTGCATTGCTGTTCAACATGTTAATGTATGTGTTTATGTTTGTCAATTCTTTATTTATCTAGATATTAGTTTAAATGAAATCATCATCTTATGGTAGTAAAGGTTATCTTTCTCTTGTTTGAAGTATAGACATTTAAAATTGACAGGTAACAAGGAAATTACTTGATCTAGTATTTAAACATCCTCCTTGACCCTGGGCTCCAACACCGCCAGTTGTTGCTCGGAAGTGCTGTTAGCACAGTCAACACTTGCTCCTGTGTTACTGGGGTTCAGTAACGTCAGCTGGTCCTCGGTTGTGCCATTGGCTCTTTTCCTTCTGCTGCCCCTCCGGGTTCCAGTACCGTCAGCTGGTTCTCCGCAGTGCCTTTGGCCTAGGTGCCTCCATCTTGGTATCCGAGTTCCAGCAACGTCTGCTGGTCCTTGGTAGTGCTTTGGAGCACAGGTACCTCCTGCTTAGTAACCGTGTCCCAGTAACGTCAGCTGGTCCTCGGTTGTGCCATTGGCTCTTTTCCTTCTGCTGCCCCTCCGGGTTCCAGTACCGTCAGCTGGTTCTCCACAGTGCCTTTGGCCTAGGTGCCTCCATCTCGGTATCCGAGTTCCAGCAACGTCTGCTGGTCCTTGGTAGTGCTTTGGAGCACAGGTACCTCCTGCTTAGTAACCGTGTCCCAGTAACATCAGCTGGTACAAGATTGTGCTACAAATACAAGATACGGAACAAGAGACACAAGAACAATAAGCAGAAGATCTAAAAGCAGAAGAACATGAAGTATAAGACCAAAATGAAGAGCAAAATATATGCTCTAAATTCTAAGCAGAAGAAGACTAAGCAGTGTATGGGGGTGAGTCCGTTCCTCCTCGTGGTGCCCCTGGAAAATGCCTGCTGCTGCAGGCTAAACTGAACACGGACAAATACTGTTGTAATTTAAATCTTTTGTGACAGCAAGAACGGAAGGATGAAAAATTCATACTTTGACAGATTACAAGTACAGGATTCTCTGTCACAAATAAGAATATGATGAAGAAGATGAAGCAGAATATGAATAAGAATAATAGTTTAATAAGAAGAATATGAGTAATGTTAACAAAGATGAATAGCAAGAAGTTTAAGAAGAAGATAAAGAAGGTGAAGATGAAGAATAATTTGATGAAAAAGATGATGCTGCAGAAGATTATGAAGGAGAAAGTGTGTGAAAAGTTAAAAAGGTGAAGATGAAGAGCATGGAAGTTGTGTAATATACATATTTGCCAAAATATAAAAAACGTTAACATTGTCAATTTCTTCGTCAATCCGAACATCTTTAAAAAAAAAAATATTTATGCTATTCCATTTGATTGGGTTAAACATCTATGCCTTTAATGTCTCCTCAACCTTCCCCAATACATTCTACATTACTCTTTCTTGTTTTCCTTCATGTACAATTAACCAACAAGGCAAGAATGGGTTTTTTTTAATTTCGATATTTTGTTCCCATAGACTTACATGGGACTTCCGGTATCGATATCGGGTATCGCCGATATTTTAGTGATATCGGCGATACCATTCCGATTCCGATACTTTAGGATATCGGAAAGTATCGCTCAACTCTACTCTTGAGGAGTGGGACAAAATACCTATCAAGAGGTGCAGAAGTCTCATTAACAGTTACAGGAATCATTTGATTGCAGTGATTGCCTCAAAAGGCTGTACAACAAAATATTAAGTTAAGGGTACCATCATTTCTGTCCAGGCCTGTTTCATGAGTTTTATTTTTTTTTTAATTCTGTGGAAGCATGGTTGAAAAGCAATGTTTAACTTTCATTTGTTCATTTTCATATATTTTTGATTTATTATTACTTTTGTCAGATTCAAGTTATTTCTGTCACCAATGTGGGTTTTTCTGTAGTTAAATTAGGGGTACCAACAACTTTGACAACGTGTGTAACACAAGCGATCAGTTGATCGCAGGTTCAAGTACCATAAGGGGACTAACAAATGCAGGAAAAAATATAAAAGTTCACTCTCCTTTTCCCCTCTATTAAGAAATGAAAAAATGCACATATCGCCACATTAACAAAAATCTGATCTATCAAACAACAAAAATGTAAATAACAGGTGATCAAAACATCGTATATACCCCAGAGTGATGTCAATAAAAACATCAGCTTGAGGTGCAAAACACAAGCCCTCACACAGCCCCATACCATGAAAGTTGAATATGTTATGGCTCTCGGAAAGTGGTGACACAAGCAAAATTTTTTTAAAAAAAGCGTTATTACGTGGTGTAATTGCTTAAAAACGGTTACAAAACCCATCCCATGCAATCCTATGGGATTACGCATTGCTGTGCACATGCTGCGTATTTTTCTGGAGCGTAATCGCTTTGCGTAAAAATAAGCAGCATGTCCATTCTTTTGGCGTAATCGCGGCGATTACGCCGCCATAGGATTGCATTGAAACGCTCACTTTACACATGTGGCTATGCCCTCCATAAGTGAAGTGAGCGCTTCATGTGCGGTTGGTACTCAGGGTCTGCAGGAGACTCTCCTCCAGTCCCTGGGTACCATATTCCTGTAAAAAATAGAATTAAAATAAAAAATAATGATATACTCACCCTCCTTCGGCCCCCGGAGTCTTCCCGCTCCTCAGCAAAGTTGCCGCCAAGTTCTGTTTCCAGGGATGCATTGCGAGAATCACCCCAGATGACGTAACGGTCGCATGACCTTACGTCATCAGAGGTCATATGTATAAAGAATTCTAATATTAGTGATTATTGGTACCTAATGCAGAATTTCGCTATGGCAGGTCAGCAAAGAACTTCAGGGAGCAGTGTACATTAGGATTAGTTTATAATTTAAAAGTGTTACCTATTGGTGGGCCAATTTTTCATGGAGATGGACTTCTCCGTTAAAGATATTGTCCTATAGACAACTTTTTTTTAGTATTATAGACAGCTGCTTTAAATGGACCCTTTTTTGCTGCTGCTCAGTTTAAGGGAATCCTTCTGCGGGGTTTCACACCCCCAAACTATTTAAATGTGCAGCTCTTTCAAAGACAAGTTCTGCAAAATATGTTAGTTCATCCATTACTGAGAAATCAGTGTTTGACTTGTCATGCAAATGAGTCTGTAGATCTGCAGCCACTGTCACCCCAGCTCTGTTCCATGACCAGAGCTGCTGTCTCCTGCTTTACTGATGCCCGCACAGTATAGAGGTTGTCAGTCAAGCAGGAGTAGGTGGTGCTGGGTGGAGAATAGAGCTGGAGTGACATAGGCTTCAGATCTACAAATAACTCTTCAGCCTCATTTGAATACAAGTTCAAACACTGATTTCCTAATAATGGAGGAACATACTGGCCATGTAAAGATATTGCTGAACTTGTCTTTAAAAGTGCTTCATCTATATATATAATCGTCTAATTCTGTCTGTCTGTAATGGAAATCCCGCGTCGCTGATTGGTCGCTCCCGGCCGTACGCGACCAATCAACGACAGGCACAGTCCGGACGCGAATTGGCACAGGATTTGAACCACGCACGCCACCGCTATTGTCAGGAGATCAGCAGCGCTAGCCGCTGATCTCCAGACGGTAGCCGTGGGTCATCTCCTGCCGCATGGAGGTCACCGGCTCTGTCTGAAGCTTTTATATGCCTCCAGACAGAAGACGGCATCCAGCGGTACAGGGAGTGTGTATGGCACCGGAGATCGCGGTATGCGTAGAAACCGAATGAATACTGTGATCTCCGGCGCCATACTTACATACTTACCTGACCGGGAGGAGCGTTGCCATGGCGCTTCTCTTCTCGCTGGAGATCGGGGCAGGAGTGTGCATCAGAACCACGCATGCACACAGTGCTATCCGGCGCCATTTTACTGAAGACACATTTGCAGTCTGTCTTCAGTAATATGGTGCCGGACAGCGCGGTATGGGCATGCACATACTCCGGCGCCATACTCCTCCCCCAGCATTCGGCAGAACGGGACAGCGCTGGAGCACAGGGAACAAAGGCGAGTATAATTTTTTTTTTTTGTATGTGTGCAGTTTAATAGGGGTGAGGGGGACCATACATATCAGGATAGGGGGGTGAGGGGACCATGCATCTCAGGATTTGGGGGTGAGGAGGCCATGCATACCAGGAAAGGGGATGAGGGGACCATGCATATCAGGATTCTGTCTGTAACGGAAATCCCGCGTCGCTGATTGGTTGCGCCTGGCCGGAAGGATTGACAATAGCTGTGGGTCATCTCCTGCTGCATGGAGGTCAGCGGCGACGCTGGGTCATCTCCCGGCTGCTCTCAGCGGAAGTACCCCGACTGGCGGCCTCCACGTAAACCCCAGCAGCAGCCTCCACGTACACCCCAGCAGTAGCAGCCTCTATATACCCCAGCAGCATACATATTCTAGAACAGTGTTCCCCAACTCCAGTCCTCAAGGCCCACCAACAGGTCATGTTTCCAGGATTTCCTTTGTATTGCACGGGTGATGCAATTATCACATTTACGGCAGAACGGGACGGTACTGGAGCTCAGGGAAGAAAGGTGAGTATAAATGTTTTTTTTGCGGGGTATGTGTTCAGTTTAATAGGGGTGAGGGGGACCATACAAATCAGGATAGGGGTGAGAGGACCATGCATACCAGAATTGGGTGTTGAGTGGACCATGCATATCAGGATTGGGAGGTGAGGGGACCATGCACATCAGGATTGGGGGTGAGAGGACCATGCATATCCAGGATTGGCGGGTGAGGGGACCATGCATTCCAAGATTGTGGGGTGAGGGGACCATGCATACCAGGATTGGGGGGTGAGGGGGTACCATACATCCTACCTAAGGATGAGGGTGGACCATGCATACTAGGATTGGGGTGTGAGGGGACCATGGATACCAGGATTGGGGGTGAGGGGCCATGCATACCAGGATTGGGGGATGAGGGGACCATGCATACCAGAAATGGGACGTAAGGGGTGCCAGGTAAACCAGGATTGGGGATGAAGGGACCATGCATACCAGGATTGGGGGGGTGAGGTGGTACCATACATCCTACGATAAGGATGAGGGTGGTCCATACATACTAGGATTGGTGGGTGAGGGGACCATGGATACCAGGATTGGGGGGTGAGGGGGCCATGCATACCAGGATTGGGGGATGAGGGGACCATGCATACCAGAATTGGGAGGTAAAGGGTGCCATGTATACCAGGATTGGGGATGAGGGGACCATGCATACCAGGATTGGGGAATGAGGGGGTACTATACATCCTATGATAGGGATGAAGGGGACCATGCATACCAGGATTGGGGGGTGAGGGGACCATGCATTCCAGGATTGGGGGTGAGGGGACCATGCATACCAGGATTGGGGGGTGAGGGGACCATGCATACAAGGATTGGGGTTGAGGGGACCATGCATACCAGGATTGGGGGGGTGAGGGGACCATGCATACCAGGATAGGGGGGTGAGAGGACCATGCATGCCAGGATAGGGGGATGAGGGAACCATGCATACTAGGATTGGGGGGTGAGGGGACCATGCATACCAGGATTGGGGATGAGGGGTACCATGCATACCAGGATTGGGGATGAGAGGACCATGCATACCAGAATTTGGAGGTTAGGGGTGCTATGTATACAAGGATTGGGGATGAGGGGACCATGCATACCAGGATTGGGGGGTGAGGGGGTTACCATACATCCTACGATAGGGATGAGGGGACCATGCATACCAGAACTGGGGGGTGAGGGGACCATGCATACCAGGATTGGGGGCTGAGGTGACCATGCATGCCAGGATTGGGGGTTGAGGTGATCATGCATTCCAGGATTGGGGGTGAGGGGACCATGCATACCAGGATTGGGGGTGTGAAGCGACCATGCATTCGAAGATTGGGGGGTGAGGGAACCATGCATACCAGGATAGGGGGGTGAGAGAATCATGCATTCCAGGATAGGGGGGAGAGGGGACCATGCATACCAGGATTGGAGGGTGAGGGGACCATGCATAATGGGATTGGTGGTGAGGGGACCATGCATATCAGGATTGGGGGTGGGGAGACCATTCATACCAGGATAGGGAGGTGAGGGGACCATGCATACCAGGATGGGGGGTGAGAGGACCATGCATACCAGTATTGGAGGGTGATGGGGCCATGCATACCAGGAAAGGGGGATGAGGGGTTGCATGCATACCAGTATAGGTGGGTGAGGGGTACCATGCATACCAGAATTGGGAGATAAGGGGTGTCATGTATACCAGGATTGGTGATGAGGGGACCATGCATACCAGGATTGGGGGTGAGGGGGTACAATACATCCTACGATATGGATGAGGGGGTACCATGCATACCAGCATTGGGGGTTGCCGGGACTATGCAAACCAGGATTGGGGGATGAGTGGAATATGCATTCCAGGATTGGGGGGAGGGGACCATGCATTCCAAGATTGTGGGGTGAGGGGACCATGCATACCAGGATAGGGGGTGAGAGAACCATGCATACCAGGATAGGGGTGTAAGGGGACCATGCATATCAGGATTGGGGGTGAGGGGACCATGCATATCAGGATTGGGGGTGAGGGGACCATGCATACCAGGATGGGGGTGAGAGGACCATGCTTACCAGGATTGGGGGTTGAGGGGGCATGCATACCAAGATTGGGGGATGAGGGGTAACATGCATACCAGGAAAGAGGGGTACCATGCATACCAGGATTGGGGGTGAGGGGAGCATGCATGCCAGAATTGGGAGCTAAGGGGTGCCATGTATACCAGGATTGGGGATGAGGGGACCATGCATACCAGGATTGGGGGGTGAAGGGTACCTTACATCCTATGATAGGGATGAGGGGGACCATGCATACCAGAATTAGGGGGTGAGGGGACCATTCATACCAGATTTGGGGGTGAGGGGGCCATGCATTCCAGGATTGGGCAGGAGGGGACCATGCATACCAGGATTAGGGGGTGAGGGGACCATGCATACCAGGATGAGGAATGGGGTGCTATGCATATCAGATTTGGGTGGGGGTGAGGGGCCCATACATACCAGGATAGGGATGAGGGGTACCATGCATACCAGGATAGGGGTGAGGGGTGCCATGCATACAAGGATAGGAGGGGGGCAGCACATACCAGGATGGGAGACCATATACCTATAAAAATGCTTGCCACCCGGGCGTAAAACGATTTCATACCTAGTTAAATATATCGTACAAAATACCATACCATACTCATGATATATGAGAATCAGAAAATACTATCACAAACTTGGAAGCACGAGTATAAATGTTTGTCAAGTGAAGGTTAGATGGCATCTGAGACTCTGTACAATAGAGAATAGAAATATGTGTTGCGCCACCTCAAATTCTGAAACCTCACACTTTTTCAGTGCACAGCCACAGTGAGAAGGCGTCTGAATGAATTGGTAGTCAAACATGTGTCCTGCATTCAATATCAATGGGCTTACGGAAACAGCAGCAGGTGGTACATCCCATAAAGTGCAAGTGTACCGGCCTACTATAACCATGACAGCAACTCCATTCACACTCCCCAGAAATGCATGCAGTGAGAAGAAAAGGGGGTATGGGACCTCTGTTCTGGTAATTTATGGGGGGTACAGTGATTAGCGCCCCCTATATTTGACATTTATCACCTATCAATCTAGTGCTGCATAATTATCTAACTACTGTATAAATTACATCTTTGTAAATTCTTTTTTTCTGACTTTTTTTAAAATGAAAAGATAGTTACATTTATCATTTTATACGTTTTGCATCAACTTAAACTAATATCAAGTATACTCAATAACCACTCCTTTCACTTAAAGGTGGACATAAAGGAGTACATTATTGAGGTCATATTGCAGCAGTAACCTCCCCCAAATCATCCTACCATCATACTGTACAATAAACCCGCTACATTGGATTGCACATTCATTCACTTAACAATATGCTGATGGCCTAAATACAGTGGGTTCAGAAAGTATTCAGACCCCTTTAAATTTTTTCACTTTGTTTCATTGCAGCCATTTGGTAAATGCAAAAAAGTTCATTTTTTTCTCATTAATGTACACTCTGCACCCCATGTTTACTGAAAATTACTAGAAATGTAGAATTTTTTGCAAATTTATTAAAAAATAAATACTGAAATATCACATGGTCATAAGTATTCAGACCCTTTGCTCAGTATTGAGCAAAAGCACCCTTTTGAGCTAATACAGTCTTGAGTTTTCTTGAGAATGATGCAACAAGTTTTTCACACCTGGATTTCGGGATTCTCTGCCATTCTTCCTTGCAGATCCTCTCCAATTCCGTCAGGTTGGATGGTGAACGTTGGTGAACAGCCATTTTCAGGTCTCTCCAGAGATGCTCAATTGGATTTAGGTCAGGGCTCTGGCTGGGTCAGTCAAGAATGGTCACAGAGTTGTTCTGAAAGCCACTCCTTTGTTATTTTAGCTGTGTGTTTGGGGTCATTGTCTTGTTGGAAGGTGAACCTTCGGCCAAGTCTGAGGTCCAGAGCACTCTGGAAGAGGTTTTCATCCAAGAGATCTCTGTACTTTGACCGCATTCATGTTTCCTTCAGTTGCACCCAGTCGTCCTGTCCCTGCAGCTGAAAAACACCCCAATAGCATGATGCTGCCACCACCATGTTTCACTGTTGGGATTGTATTGGGCAGGTGATGAGCAGTGCCTGGGTTTTCTCCACACATACCGCTTAGAATTATCACCAAAAAGTTCTATATTCATCTCATAAGACCAGAGAATCTTATTTCTCATAGTCTGGGAGTCCTTTATGTGTTTTTTTTTAGGAAACTCTATGCGGGCTTTCATATGTCTGGCACTGAGGAGAGGCTTCCGTCGGGCCACTATACCTTAAAGATCCGACTGGTGGAGGGCTGCAGTGATTGTTGATTTTGTGGAACTTTCTCCCATCTCCCTACTGCATCTGTGGAGCTCAGCCACAGTGATCTTGGGGTTCTTCTTTACCTCTCTCATCAAGGCTCTTCTCCCACGATTGCTCAGTTTGGCTGGACAGTCAGGTCTAGGAAGACTTCTGGTGGTCCCAAACTTCTTCCATTTAAGGATTATGGAGGCCACTGTGCTCTTAGGAACCTTGAGTACTGCAGAAATTCTTTTGTAATCTTGGCCAGATGTGTGCTTTCCCACAATTCTGTCTCTGAGCTCCTTGGCCTGTTCCTTTGACCTCATGATTCTCATTTTGTAAGGTTCTGTATATCTGTTTCTGAAACTCAGTTTGTTCGTCGGCCATTTTGCTTTCTGTTTTGCTGCAGCTATCTTGCCCTCAGTTAAAATGGAGTTTTCCAGCTTGCATGTTCCCGCCCTGATTCTCTCCGTTTGCTTCTTAAACAGCCACACCTGAGCAATCAGTGCTTCAGAATCTGGCCTGCAGTGAACCTGTGTTCTGACTCCTGAAGCCTTGGACTTTGTACTCCAGCCATTTCTACTGAGAAACTCTGGAGCTCTTGTGGACTCTGAACTCTGCTCTTGAAAGCCTCACGGTTGCATGGACTTGCGGTAACATAGAAGAAGATCTGAATCTGTTGTGGAGAGTTATTGATGAACTTAGATTACTTTGGCCTGCTGTGTCTCCTGCTTCTGTGTTTGCAACCTGTGTGTTTATTTTTGCCAATTTGTATGAAGCAATACAAGACTTTCTTTTTCAACCTGTGTCTCAAGTATTTTCATCGCACCCAAGCACAAGACGCTATATGAACTGTATCACATACATTACAAGATTCTGAAGCCAAACGTTAGTGTCTGCTGGGTCTGGAAAGGCTTGTCTGCTGTACTGTGGATATCGGATGTCCGGTTGTACTTTCTGTGATAACAGTGGTTGTGACTTCTCACAACCATTCCAGGTGAGCAATTCCCTTAAGTTTTTTTTTTTCTGCAGAGTTATCACAGGTAAACACTATTGTTTTTTTTTTCTCTTCTCTTTTGTCTGCTGAAACTCTGGATATCAGATGTCTGGTTGAAAGCTTTCTGTGATGATAGTGGTTGTGACTTCTCACAACCATTCCAGGTGAGCAGTTCCCTTAAAGTTTTTTCTTTCTTCAGTGTTGCCACAGGTGAACACTATTGTTTTTTTTTCTCTCCTCTTCTTCCAGTATCCTGTCTTAAAAGATCTGGAAAATGGAGGCCCGCATAAAGGAACTTTGTGGAGTGACTGATAGTATCCTTGCAGATTTGCAGAATATAAAGACCCGTCTTACAAATCTTCAGGACCTAAATAATCACAATTTGCAAGTGGTTGGACAGACTACTCAGGATTTGCGAGCCAGGATTGAGGTTCTGGAGGGGCAAGTCCAGGCTCCTGCCATGGCCCCGAGTTCTGGGATTCCCAAGTTGCCCCCTTTTCGTTTTGGTGGTGAACGTGAAAAATTCAGGGGATTTGTTAATCAATGTAATCTTTTTTTTTCTGCACATGCTTCACAATTTCCTACTGAACGATCTAAGGTGCTTACTATAGTTATGTTGCTTACCAACAAGGCTTTGATATGGGCAAACCCTCTGATTGAGACTGAGGATGATTGTTTGAATCACCTTGATGACTTTATTTCAGCCATGGGGCAGGTGTTTGATGACCCCAATCGAGGTGCAACAGCTGAAGCAGCCATGTTAGCTTTGCGCCAAGGTAAGCACTCAGTAGCTGAATATGCCTTGGATTTCAGGAGATGGGCCCTTGATACCACCTGGGACAATTCCGCCAAAAAATCTATTTTTCGAAAGGGGTTATCCCCACTAATTAAGGATGAACTTGCTCGTGCCGACCCTCCCACTGCGTTAGGTGACTTTATTAACTACTGCATCCGTATTGATACTCGTTTAACTGAACGCAGGCAAGAGAGATGGTTCGAAAGCAATCGTACTAACCTTTTCCTACCTTCCTCTCCAGCTAAGGAACCTTTGAATAGGATTACACGGGAACCTGAACCTGAACCTATGCAGGTAGACTCTTTGCTACGACGGGTTAGTGATGCACGCAAGGAACATCGTTTTAAGGAGAATCTATGTTTTTACTGTGGTAAGTCAGGGCACTTTATTATTAACTGTCCCAGCCGTTCTCGCAAGACTACTGCAGCACTCATTCATTGTGAGTGTTGCGAGAGGGGATCTGTCAGGTCCGAGCCTCAGGCTCCAGAGATAGCTGCCGCAGCAGATCTTGATTTCTCGGACTTAAACTCCGTTACTTCTGAGGACGTTGACTGTGTAAATGCTGCCATCTTTCAAGTTTCCTCAGCGGTGTCCCAGCTGAGTTGTAAGAAAAACAATTCTCACTGTTTTCTTTCCATCAAACTCTGGGTTGACTCAGCCTGGGTGTCTAGCTCTGCCATGATCGACTCAGGTGCAAGTGGAAATTTTATGGATGTCTCCTTTGCTCTAAAACAGGGAATACGTTCAGTGAAGAAGGCTGCTCCCGTACAGATGGAAACTGTGGATGGCTCCCTGCTGACCTCTGGACCAGTGGATCAGGAAACAGAGCCTTTAAAGGTTCTTATGGGTAAAGATCATCAAGAGAAACTGTCCTTTATGCTTATCTCTTCTCCTCACTTTCCCATTATTCTAGGGCTACCATGGCTGCAGGCTCAGAATCCTACCATTAACTGGGAGACCAAGGAATTACACTTCCCAGAGAAACAGATGAGTCAAAAAATTTCAGCTTGCTCTGTTCCTAAAGGAACCATGTCAGTCCCTGAATTACCAGCTGTATACCAGGACTATGTGGATTTATGTGACAAGAAGAACGCTGACCAGCTTCCTCCTCACCGTCCATATGATTGTCCAATTGAATTATTGCCTGGAGCAGAGATACCTTTTGGTAAGATCTACCCCCTGGCGGGGCCCGAGCTGAAGGCTTTAAAAGAGTACATAGACGAAAATCTAGCCAAGGGCTTCATACGCCCCTCTTCATCTCCTGCAGGGGCACCCATATTCTTTGTAAAGAAGAAAGATGGATCCCTGAGACCATGCGTAGACTATAGGGAACTTAATAAGGTTACTATTAGAAACCGTTATCCATTGCCTTTAATCCCTGAGTTATTGGAGAGAGTGCGACATGCTAAAATTTTTTCTAAACTAGATCTTCGTGGGGCCTATAACTTAGTCCGTATTAGACCTGGGGATGAATGGAAGACTGCATTCAGGTCACGCTATGGACACTTTGAATATCTGGTTATGCCTTTTGGTCTGAGTACCGCCCCAGCCACTTTCCAACACTTGGTGAATGACATCTTCAGGGATCTCCTAGATACATTCGTGGTAATTTATTTGGATGATATTTTAATTTTTTCTAACTCCACAGAGGAACATCATGGACATGTGAGAATGGTCTTGGAACGTCTAAGACAAAATCATCTTTACATCAAGCTTGAAAAGTGTGAATTCCATAAGACCGAAATTCAATTTCTGGGGTATGTACTGTCTACACAAGGAATTAGTATGGATGGAAGTAAAACCCAAGCCATCAATGATTGGCCAAGTCCTAGAAATGTGAAGGAGGTACAGCGCTTCATCGGGTTTGCAAACTTCTATAGACGTTTCATTAGAAATTTCTCTGAGGTAGTGTCACCTATCACCCAACTTACCCGGAAAGAGTCTAAGTTCTCCTGGACTCCCCAAGCCCAGGAAGCATTTTCCCGTCTAAAAGATAAATTTACCACTGCACCTATTCTAGTACATCCCAACCCAGAGCTTGCCTTCATAATAGAGGTGGATGCTTCAGACTGTGCCGTGGGAGCTATACTCTCTCAGAGAACAGGTGAGAAGAATGTCTTGCATCCCTGTGCCTTCTTTTCCCAGCAGTTGTCTTCGGCTGAGAAGAACTACGATGTGGGCAATAGAGAGTTGTTGGCCATTATTGCCGCCTTCAAAGAATGGAGACACCTTCTGCAAGGAGCTGCACAGCAAATAGTCGTTCTGACAGATCATCGTAATCTTGAGTTTATCAGGTCGGCTAAGTGCCTGACTCCTCGCCAGGCTCGCTGGAATCTTTTCTTAAACCAATTTAATTTTATTATTTCTTATAGACCAGGATCGCGCAATGGAAAGGCTGATGCACTCTCTAGGATTTACTCAGCAGAGACACGTCCAATTACTCCTCCTAAGACTATTCTTCCTGACTCTAGATTCCTAGGAGTGATTCATCATCAAGACCTAATTAAAGACATCAAGGAAGCATACCATGCGGATTCTTTTTTGGCTCAACCCCCAAGGGACGTAAGTCTTGTCTTTAAGAATGGTGTGTGGATTCTGGGACAACGTCTGTATATACCTGAAACAGTCAGATTGAGAGTATTGCAACTCATTCATGATTCCAAAATAGCCGGGCATAGAGGAATTCTAAAGACACAGGAATTTCTTTCTCGTTTCTTTTGGTGGCCCACTTGTAGGAAGGATGTTTTGGATTATGTCACTTCGTGTGAGGTTTGTGCAAGATGCAAAACACCTCGCTCTTCACCAACTGGTCTGTTACAGCCTCTTCCCACCCCGTCCCGCCCGTGGGATCCATTTCTATGGACTTCATTGTCGAATTACCAACCTCTCAAGGGAAGAACACTATTCTAGTGGTGGTTGATCGTTTAACAAAGGCAGCTCATTTTATCCCTTGTGTCGGCTTACCCACTGCAAAACAGACATCAGATTTGATGATTAAAGATGTGTTTCGTTTACATGGAGTACCGGATGAGGTTATTTCGGATCGAGGGGTGCAATTCACTTCTAGGTTTTGGCAAAATTTCTGTGCAGCATTGGACATTAAAGTAAACCTTTCTTCTGCTTTTCATCCCCAGACTAATGGACAAACCGAACGAACCAATCAAACCCTGGAGCAGTATCTCCGCTGTTTTATCTGCCACCTACAGGATGATTGGGTGGATCTACTTCCATTGGCTGAGTTCTCTTACAACAACTCTCAGAGTGCCTCCACTAAACAGTCTCCTTTTTTCTCTAATTTAGGTTATCATCCTAATATTCTACCACGATTTCCCATAGAGACGCCTTTGCCAGCAGTGGCTGAAAGAGTCACGACTTTACAGAAGAATATGGATCTTCTAAAGGAGAATCTGGAATCGGCTCAGGAAAGGTACAAGAAGGCAGCAGATAAATTTCGTAAACCTGCACCAGTTTTTAAGGTAGGAGACCTGGTCTGGCTGTCAACCAGAAATCTTAAGTTAAGGATTCCATCATCTAAGTTGGGACATAAGTACATTGGACCCTATAAAATCAGTAAGATTATAAGTGCCGTTGCTTGTCGTCTTCAATTGCCCAGAACTATGAGAATCCACCCTGTCTTTCATGTATCCCTACTAAAGGCTGCAACACCCAATACGTTTCCTGGACGTTCTTCTCCTTGCCCTGACCCAGTGCTAGTCGATGGTCAGGAAGAATTTGTGGTGGAAAGGATTTTAGATTCCAGGTTGTATAGAAATCAGTTACAATATCTGATTAAATGGCAGGGCTACCCAGTGGAGGACAACTCATGGGAGCCAGTCAATAACGTTAATGCTCCTCGCTTGCTCCGTCAGTTTCATCAGAGGTACCCACATAAGCCTGGTCTGAGGTCATCCGGAGGTTGCCCCTAAGGGGGGAGTAATGTAAGGTTCTGTATATCTGTTTCTGAAACTCAGTTTGTTCGTCGGCCATTTTGCTTTCTGTTTTGCTGCAGCTATCTTGCCCTCAG
Organism: Oophaga sylvatica; assembly: GCA_033576555.1. Taxonomy (NCBI): domain Eukaryota; kingdom Metazoa; phylum Chordata; class Amphibia; order Anura; family Dendrobatidae; genus Oophaga; species Oophaga sylvatica. The sequence continues at coordinate 193,813,040 of JARQOD010000003.1, forward strand.
TTAAAATGGAGTTTTCCAGCTTGCATGTTCCCGCCCTGATTCTCTCCGTTTGCTTCTTAAACAGCCACACCTGAGCAATCAGTGCTTCAGAATCTGGCCTGCAGTGAACCTGTGTTCTGACTCCTGAAGCCTTGGACTTTGTACTCCAGCCATTTCTACTGAGAAACTCTGGAGCTCTTGTGGACTCTGAACTCTGCTCTTGAAAGCCTCACGGTTGCATGGACTTGCGGTAACATAGAAGAAGATCTGAATCTGTTGTGGAGAGTTATTGATGAACTTAGATTACTTTGGCCTGCTGTGTCTCCTGCTTCTGTGTTTGCAACCTGTGTGTTTATTTTTGCCAATTTGTATGAAGCAATACAAGACTTTCTTTTCAACCTGTGTCTCAAGTATTTTCATCGCACCCAAGCACAAGACGCTATATGAACTGTATCACATACATTACACATTTGGTCTGACATGCACTGTGATCTGTTAGGTCTTATATAGACAGGTGTGTGCCTTTTACAAATCAAGTCCTATCAGTTTAATTAAACACAGCTGGACTCCAATGAAGGAGTAGAACCATCTCAATGAGGATCAGAAGGAAATGGACAGCATGTGATGTTAATATGAGTGTCTGAGCAAAGGGTCTCAATACTTACGTGTGATATTTGAGTTTTTCATTTTAATAAATTTGCAAAAATTTCTGGTTTTTAACAGTCAAGATGGGGTGCAGAGTGTACATTAATGAGAAAAAATGAACTTTTTTGCATTTACCAAATAGCTGCAATGAAACAAAGAGTGAAAAAAATTGAAGGGGTCTGAATACTTTCCGAACCCACTTTATAGAGTTTTTCAACTTTTAGACACACAATAGTATTTATCAGTTTAAATTGTAGCATTTATTATACGTATGTCTGTGTAACTTCGCCCTAATTATTCCTACAGCCATGTATCAGAGATTTGCTGTCCGGATATGCAATGTAGCACTCATTACCTTTTATAGGGCTTTTTCCTTTTATATTTTACAGGTTTCATAAAAGTAAAAGGGGGCATTGTTCTTACATTTTATTATAAAAAATATTCTACCCTCATGTCTCCATAATAAAACCCATAAGAGGTCTATGTGGCACCGTACAGGGTTTATGACCTTGTTAAGTGCATGAAGCACTACAAATATATGAGAATATGGCAGGAAGAAATCGCACACCATGTAGAGCACAGTCATCATGAATGTAGAAGACTGCATAGAGTATGACACTGATAGCTCTTCTTCAGTGAATATATTCTTTACTATAGGTGCTACATCCCTATAGACTCCATGGATCTTCATAGCTAAGGTGTGCTACTGTAATGCTCTTTGGCTCTGATTTTTCTAGGTCTGATCTGACAACTGGTGTCACTAACTCACGCTACTGTGGGTTAAAGTTCCCTTATGCTGTCTTTACTTCAAGCCCTTGTAATTATGACCCCTATTACAAGCCACAAGGCTTTAAGGTCACCCATAGACGTGCTTGGTATTGATGAATGGCAATGCTTATACAATGCGTATCTTCATATCTGATACTTCTATTTTCACTTCATTCGGAAGGTTGTTTCCTGCACATTTCATGGGATTATGTCTATTCTAAAACATTTGTATGTACTTTCCCTTTTATTTCCATAGACTGTTCTGTATCCATGTAACTTTATGATCAGGAGAGATATCAAACTGAATTTTTTACCTAACAGTCCTTATTAACGAGGTGACAGCTAACCAGGAAGAAAAATGGGGTCAACTTACCGGTGATAGATGACTTCTTCATGGTACCCCAAAGTTTCTCCTGCAGCTCGCCTAGCTAAGATCCTCAGGGAATTCTGACCTCCCAGGAGAGACAAATGCAGAATGGGGAGGGCAGTCACACGCTCCCACAGATACACAATCAGTACACTCCCATTGAGGAACACACCTTTAGTGAACTTGTGCACAGTTATGGAATGCACCAACACACTCAGGAGACAGAGGGTACTGCTGGCACCTCAAAGCTGACATCATGTTTTAACCCTTTCCTGTGCTGTACAAGTTTACAAAGTGTTAACCCATGAAAGCATGGGAATCTGAGCCAGATTTAGGATTGAGAAACAATGAGCCCTATGTTCGTAGAGTGTTTCTTTTGTCAGTGCAGGTGAAGTTCATTGTCGCAGAGGGTCAATTCCTCTAAAAAGTCACATAACGTGCAATTAGTTCATGGTGGTGCGGCAAATTAAAGGTCAAGGACAGCGCCGTGACATTCAGGAGATGTATGGGGAAACGATAAGACTGTTACATGTAGAGTAAATGCTTCTTTTTTCTGCTGCTTTTTATCGGCATACCTTATACAGGTGTTCGCACAAAACTACGCAATAACAATCTGCTCTATTTATTGTGTTTTTGGATGTGCTTTTCCGTTATTTGATGCAAGTTTGAAGCAAAATTTAAATAGTGTTTTTTATTCCAAAAAAAGCCTTATTTCTGTACTGTGTTTCTTACATTTTTTTCATAGTCATCATAGAAGCTCATAGAGGAAAATCTTACCAAAGAATGCACAATTCAACTGAGACTTTAAGGCTATGTGCACACGGTCAGGAATCTTTGCAGAAATTTCCTGAGAAAAACAGGACTTTTTCCCAGGAAATCCGGATGCGTTTTTATCGCGTTTTTTGCGTGTTTTTACCGCGGTTTTTGCCTGAACATTCTAGGTCAATAATATAGCGGGAAATACGCAACTTTAACGTGAAATTAATGAACATGCTGCGTTTTTTACCGCGATGCATTTTTTCGTGGAAAAAAAACGCACCATGTGCTCAAAAATTGCAGAATTCATTCTAATCATAGGATGCTTAATGCATGCGTTTTTAAGCGTTTTTTGCAGCGGAGAAATGCAAAAAATCCTGAACGTGTGCACACAGCCTAAAGAAGCGCTCCT
>JARQOD010000003.1:193820966-193925416 GCA_033576555.1 Oophaga sylvatica
GAGAAAGAAAGAACAGAGAGAGAAAGAAAGAACAGAGAGCGAGAAAGAAACTAGAGAGAAAGAAAGACTAGAGAGAGAGCGAAAGAAAGAATAAGAGAAGAGAGAGAGAAATAGAGAGAAAGAGAAGAATAGAGAGAGAAAGAATAGAGAGAAAGAAAACAGAGAGAAAGAAAGAACAGAGAGAGAAAGAGGGAAAGAACAGAGAGAGAGAAAGAAAGAACAGAGAGAGAAGAAAGAATAGAGAGAGAAAGAAACAATAGAGAGAAAGAATAGAGAGAGAGAGAAAGAAGGAAAGAATAAAAGAAAGAATAGAGAGAAGAGAGAATACAGAGAGAAAGAATAGAGAGAGAAGAATAGAGAAAGAATAGAGAAAGACTAGAGAGAAAGAATATAGAGAGAAAGAAAGAAAGAATAGAGAGAAAGAAACAAATAGAGAGAATGAAAGAATAGAGAGAATGAAAGAATAGAGAGAATGAAAGAATAGAGAGAAAGAATAGAGAGAGAGAATAGAGAAAGAAAGAATAGAGAGAGAAAAAGAACAGAGGGAGAAAGAAAGAGGGGAAAGAACAAAGAGAGAAAGAAAGAACAGGGGAGAGAGAAAGAAAGGGTAAGCACAGAGAGAAAGAAAGAACAAAGAAGGAGAGAGAAAAAAAGAACAGAGAGAAAGAGAGAAAGGAAGGACAGAAAGAAAGAACAGAGAGAAAAAAAAAAGAACAGAGAGAAAGAAAGAAAGAAAAAAAGGGGAATGAAAGAACAGAGAGTGAGAAAGGACAGAGAGAGAAAGAAAGAACAGAGAAAGAAAGAAACAGAGAGAGCAAGAAAGAAAGATTAGAGAGGGAAAGAAAGAACAGAGAGAAAGAAAGAGAAATAAAGATTCTATAAAGATACTATAGCAGTCCGGCTCCCATTGTAATGCCCACCTGAGCCTCCTGATGCAGGACATATCATAATCCGCTCACATGGCCGACATCCCCGATTCCAAAGAGATCCCGCTGTCTGCGCTGTCGGAGGAGTACACAGGGATGGATCTGAAGCATTCCCTGAAGTGCCTCCATGGTTCCGTCACAATCTCCTCCCGAAATTACCTCATTTCCGGTCAGCTTCCAACACGTCACTTCCGGTAGAACGTCACGTGCGAATGTTAAAGTGCTCCTCGGGGCTCCACGGTGTACTCCTGTGTGCGCGGGAAAGTAAGCTCCCGGCCGGGACAGTGGTCCAGACTCTCAAAATCAGGACTGTTCCTCTGGATTCGGGACAGTTGGGAGGTATGAATGCTCCCCACCATACACCTTGTACACGCACGGCTCCGCACAGCTCATACACACATGGTCCCGCTCCATACACCTTGCACACACACGGCTCCACTCAGTACACACATGGCTACACTCTGTAAACCTCGTACACAGATGGCTCTGCACCGCTCCGTACACACACGGCTCAGCTCCGTACACTTCGTACACACAGGTCTCCATTTCGTACACCCCGTACACACGCGGCTTCGCTCCGTATACACATGGCTCCGTACACTTCATACACACAGGGCACCGTTCTGTACACTTTGTACACACACTGCTCTGCTCCGCACACCCCATACACATGCGGCTTCGCTCCGTACACTTTGTACACACAGACTCCGCTCCGCACACCCCATACACACGCGGCTCCGCTCTGTACACTTTGTACACACATGGCTCCGCTTTGCACACCCCATACACATGCGGCTCCGCTCACGGACACGGGACCTCCATATACAGTGATGGATACATGGTCCCCATACACAGTGACGAACAGACACTGGCCCCCGTACACACTGATGGACGGACACGCATACACAGTGATGAACAGACACTGTCCCCCATACAGTGATGGAGGACACGGGGCCCCCCATACACCGTGATGAACAGACACTGGCCCCCATACTCAGTGATGGACGGACACGGGGCCGCCATACACAGTGACGAACAAACACTGACCCCCATACACAGTGATGAACAGACACTGGCCCCCATACACAGTGATGGACGGACACGAGGCCCCCATACACAGTGACGAACAGACAGTGGCCCCAATACACAGTGATGGACGGACACACATACACAGTGATGAACAGACACTGGCCCCCATACAGTGATGGAGGACACGGGGCCCCCATACACCGTGATGAACAGACACTGGCCCCATACTCAGTGATGGACGGACATAGGGCCCCCGTACACAGTGACGAACAAACACTGACCCCCATACACAGTGATGAACAGACACTGGCCCCCATACACAGTGATGGACGGACACGAGGCCCCCCATACACAGTGACGAACAGACACTGGCCCCCATACTCAGTGATGGACGGACACGGGGCCCCCGTACACAGTGACGAACAAACACTGACCCCCATACACAGTAATGAACTGACACTGGCCCCCATACACAGTGATGGACGGACACGAGGCCCCCGTACACAGTGATGAGCAAACACTGATCCCCATACACAGTGACGAACAGTCACTGGCCCCCATACTCAGTGATGGACGGACATGAGGCCCCCATACACAGTGACGAACACTGACCCCCATACACAGTAATGAACAGACACTGGCCCCCATACACAGTGATGGACGGACACGAGGCCCCCGTACACAGTGACGAACAAACACTGACCCCCATACACAGTGACAAACAGACAGTGGCCCCCACACACAGTGATGGACGGACACGCATACACAGTAATGAACAGACACTGGCCCCCATACAGTGATGGAGGACACGGGGCCCCCCATACACCGTGATGAACAGACACTGGCCCCCATACACAGTGATGAACAGACACTCCACATTGAGCTGCCATCACAGAGCACTACCAGGCACCAAAACCAGGCAGATAATGAACAGACACTGGCCCCCATACAGTGATGGAGGACACGGCCCCCCATACACCGTGATGAACAGACACTGGCCCCCATACTCAGTGATGGACGGACACGGGGCCCCCGTACACAGTGACGAACAAGCACTGGCCCCCATACACAGTGATGGACGGATGTGGGGCCCCCATACACAATGATGAACAGATACTGGCCCCATACACAATGATGAACAATACTGGCCCCCATACACAGTGATGAACAGACACTGGCCCCCATACACAGTGACCAACAGACATTCCACATTGAGCTGCCATCACAGAACACTACCAGGCACCAAAACCAGGCAGATACACACACATTTTGCTGAACACTCACCCAGAAAAAATATGTATTGCACTTTAGCAGCAGCAGCCCAGGCAGGGAGAGATATAGCTGAAGCCGGCACTTCCAGGGAGAGTGTCACCACACAGCCGGCATTACAGGTCAGGACAGCAGAGGAGGAGAGCACAGTGCTGACACCTGACACTACTGCTACAGCCAGCAACATACAAAGCATGTCTACTTCCTGAATGCAGGGACAGTGTTGCTGTGGTCAGGGTGAGAGGCGCCTCCATTAACTCTTTGGACATGCTTTTAAAGGGCCCCCGTGACCTATTCTTTCTCATCAGAGCCCACCACACAGGGACTAATAAAGGAGGCAGAAGCTGGGGGCGGGGCCCACCGGACGTTTCTACGGTATCCTGGTGGCTCAGTCCAACCCTGTATGTCAGTGCAAGGGAGCCGGAGTATAATAAATCATACAAACTGCCAAAGTGCATATAGTGCACACTAGCAATAGATGAAAGGTAAAGGTAAATGTGCTTTGCTATAACTTACATAGTGAATGGAGACCTGAACCCCAGCCTGCCGACGCTACGCGCGTTTCGCTGTGTCTTCATCAAGAGGCGTGGCTTAAGGGCGTGCTTGTATCCATATATGTAGTGGAGGCTAACCAATGAAGTCAGTATGCTGTTCAGTGACATCAGCCAATAGACAGCGCATGTGTGAGTATCGACGCACCACGTGGGGGTACGTCCACCTGTGCCCGTGAACCGCAAGCGATCCACCTCTGCTAGGCAGCAGGGATCGCATGCGAATCAGAAGGGCGCATCGGGAAGACCCAGATGCAGTGAGACCCGAACATGCGCACTGGCCGTAACTGGAGAAGCAATGGGATGGAGATGTATGATGATACGAGTGGACTGAGGAGGGAAGGGGCTTCATTAAGAGGAAGACATGACATGGCTTATGTGTTAGAAGGATTTGTTGAAAAGATTTAAATATATTAAAGAAAATGTAAATATTATTATAAAAAATAATGTAAAGATAAAAATAAGGTAAGGTGACTAAAGGCAATTGAATAGGAATAAATTATAGAGTGTCCAGAGAAATTAAAAGATAGTACAAACAAATTTAAGTGATAAAGTAAATATTAAATTTAAAATTATATGTTTTAATGTACTTATGTCAATGAGAAAAGTGGGGAAGGTGCATAGAAATGGAAGGAATAAATGGATTAAGGGTGCGAGGAAATAGTGTAGCGTATGTGAACTGTGATGAAGGGAGAGTGAAAAAATATTAAAATAAAAAGATATAATTCAGCCATAGATGTCTAAATATTAATACAAGAAGAATGTTTGAATACAAGAGACTTATTTTAAAATAAAATCCTCAAATGATCTGTACCTGTACCCCATATACCAACATCAATCGTAAAGAGATATCCCGAAAATTCCAAGGAAAAACTAAAGCTTGCAATTGTCTAAAATCTATAGGTTAACAAGGCTTCATTATACTGGAAAGGAGAGACAAGCTTGTTTGCTAGAGTTTCAATCTGCTCATAAAATTATCCTGTTCTTTTAAAATTCTTCATATTATTCCATGAGAAAGCCCATCAAATTGCAGGTCAGCGAGATGTCCAGAGTATATATAGGGAATACCAAATATCAAGGAATGGCATGACCTTATAGGAAATTGTTGAAGTTATGTCTCTTTTACTTTCCTCAGGACAATTCCAAGGGACTCCATCACACAAGCACTGGCCGCGTAGTCCAATCTTCAGCCAACGAACCAAAAAGGAAAGCCCCCAGGAGAGGTAAGTATATTAAACTGAAAAGATATATAAACAAAGTTAAAATCACATAAAACCAAACTATAAAAACACATATACTAGATACTGCATTAAATCATGAACCCATAGCATACAAATTACTAAAGAAAAGACCCAAAACCATGGTTTTCATTTAATCCCTCTGGTACCAAGGTGCTAAGCCTGTAAATCCATTTGGGATAGAACCCAAAACAGATTCCCTCCCCTCATTCCCAGAGTTACCTGGCCAATAGCCATAATTTGAAGACCACTCACATCAGATTTATGTACCACTAGTAAGTATCTGGGGAGGGTCTTAAATTGTTCACCATCCTTAGCCTCTTTCGATTTTTCTATATCGCGCACATGTTCTCGTATTCTTATACAAAGCTCCCTGATTGTCATACCGATATAGATTTTGTTGCAAGGACAACGTGCAAAGTATATCACTCCTTGGGATGTACAGGTAAGATATCTTTTTATTGAAAATATTTGAGTCTGATCTGAATTATGGAATTCGTTGCCCTTGGCAGTATTGACACAAGCGTTACATCTTTTGCATGGAAAGAAGTCTTGAACTTCTCTGAAAGGATTGGTTTGAATGTGTTTTTTAGGACAATAATGGCTCCTAATGAGTAGGTCAGATAAGTTTTTTGACCTTTTGGATGTTGTGAGTGGTTTAGGAGTGAGAGTTTTCTTCAAAATAGGATCCACAAGTAAGATATTCCATCGGTTATGGATAATTTCTGTTAATGTATTCCATTGACTGTTAAAGGGTGTAATGTTAAAGGGTGTAATTGGCAGTATGCGTCGGTGTAATGCTTGTGCCCAGACTGGATGGCGCAAGTGAGGATTGTGGCCCCACTGTGCCACAAACCAGACTACCCTGGAGGGGTGTGACTAAGAAGCTACCTTGGTGTTTACTGGAACCTTTAGTGGTGAGGTCAGGCTTGTGCGGCAGGTAGCTGCCAGGTACCACTCCAGGGCTGTGTCTGGCAGTAGCAGCTGATCCTACTGGGGGACAGAACACTAATGACAGGTGCGGGCATGTACAGACGGGAACGACTGGCCCTCTGGCGGGCACAGCTGGCAATCTGGCAGGCAGGCGGGCACGTCTGGCAGGCGAGCATGGCTGTCACTCTGGCAGGCAGGCGGGCATGGCTGTCACTCTGGCAGGCAGATGGGCCCCGCTGTCATGATCCATTTTTGGATCTGTGGCAGATTTTGCTTTTCATATTAAAACTTTTATCCTTTCAGGCCATCGGTGGTTAATGTCAGATTTTTCCCCGGTGGCTGCTGGTGTAATTACATTGCTGCTGAGTTTGCTGATGCAGGTGGTGACCACTCCCACCATCCTTTAAAAGGTCACCTGATGCATCAGCTGACTGTGGGTGATACAGGTCCTTCTGGAGACCAACCAAGCAGGAGAAGGAGCTTGCTGAGTGCAGTTGTGCTTCAGCTATTACCCTGCTCTGGGGACTTTATCCTGCTGTGTGGAGCTTTACAGCAGAAAGCTAAGTGTGGTGTTTTTGTTGCCTTTACCCTTTGTTGTTTGTTCCTTCCTTTTGTGTTTCATTAGTGCAGTGGTGTGACTACTGCTTTCACCAGCCTGCTCCCTACCTAGGGATTAGCGCAGGGCTTGTGAGGGTTTAAGATATTCTGCTCAGCGACGGAGTGAAAGAACCCATATAGGAACAATAGGGAGATCAGGGCACAGACTTAAGTGAGTGCAGGAGGTGTCCATTTCCCTCATTTCCTATCACAGGGCCCACCGTTGTTAAAGTTTCCCCGGTGTTCCCTTGTTTGTTGTGTCATACAGCTTGGGTCACTTCGTGACAACAGCTGTCACGGATCAGACTGGGGAAACAGGAACTGACACGGACAGGTACAATCACAAAAAATGCCCAAACAATATAACTCCCTTTTGGGAAAAATATATACCACAGACCAATGTAACTATATAAATGGAAACCAACCAGTGATGAAGAAAGGTTCCAAACAGTGGTATATAAAGAAATACCAAATATCTTTATTGTAACAATATTAAAATCATACATACAGAAAATGCAAGACCACAAATAAAAAGGAACATGTATCCTCCATAGGAACAAAAACACTTCAGCCTATATAAAAATGACAATGTGATGTAAATCTCCAATTATTGCAATAGCTAATGGGGGAACATGACTGCACAGCATCTCCTTTGCCACCAATTGGCAGGCGTGGAAGCAGAGCGAAACGCGCGTCGGGGCAGAGGGACGTCCGAGGACAGACACCAGCCTAATAGGTATATACTTATGATATTGTCTCCCTTTTGCTACATTATCATTAGGGGTTTTAGTACATTTAGGCACACCAAACGTTATGCCAATTGGTGGCAAAGGAGATGCTGTGCAGTTATGTTCCCCCATTAGCTATTGCAATATTTGGTATTTCTTTATATACCACTGTTTGAAACCTTTCTTCATCACTGGTTGGTTTCCATTTATATAGTTACGGACAGGTACAAGTGGAATATGGGAACAGATAGTAACCAGTACAGACTAGAGGGACAAAGAACCGTAGGGTGCGGAGCGGAAACAGAGCAGAGGCGCAGATTGCGGAATGAGAGCAGAGCAGAGCCGCAGGGTGTGGAGCGGGAGCAGAGCAGAGCCACAAGGTGCGTGACAGGAGCAGAGCAGAACCGCAGTGCGGAGCGGAAGCAGAGCAGAGCCACAGGGTGCGGAGCGGGAGCAGGGCAGAGCCTCAGGGTGTGGAGCGGGAGCAGAGCAGAGCCACAGGGTGCCGAGCGAGAGCATAGCAGAGCTACAGGGTGCCGAGCGAGAGCAGAGCTTTCTGAGTCTAAGAGCACTTGTGCTCCAAACGCATTCAGATCCTCTTGGTTAATCACCATGCAGGGCATACCACTGAGATGAATATAGGAGCCATGTCAATTTTTTATTGTTAATAATAAACATTTTTGAATTTTATTCCTGGACTTTCCTTCATCTGAAGAATTTTCAAGACGTTTAGCAGAGACGTGTCCTTGCTCGCATCAGCTGTATTCTACAGAGGACACTGAGGGGTGAGATGAACTAATCCTTGTTGCATATGAGAGTAGAGCAGAGCCACAGGCAAAGAGAGCAGAGCCGCTGAGGCAAAGAGAGAGCAGAGCAGGACCAGATAAACATAAGTACTTACAATGAAGTACCAAGTGAACACCAACGTTGTGCAGCGACAACCAGATAGGGACAGGTGGTGGTACGGGATCTGCGAGCAAAAGGAGTAGACACAAGGATAGACACAGCAGGGTATGGGAGGCTACAGACAAGGATACAACCAGGTTCAGGTAAAGAACTTAGTTCATACAAGGTAAGACACAGGAACAAGTTCAGGACAAAGGATTCAGGCCTGGGTATACAGCCCCCAGGGTGATGAAAATGAGACACATAGAATACAGGTACAGGCCTGGGTATACAGCCCCCAGGGTGGCAGAGACAGGACAGCACGATGTGTAGCCCAGCTACGCAGGCACACATAAAATCCAGGAGAATGCACAGGAAGGTAATCGCAAAAGCTTGCTATTCATGCACTTCACTCACACTTTCAGACACACCCATCAGGGGTATAGGAGGTAGTGACACGTAGCAGAGTGAGTCTGTTTCCTGTCTGAGAAGAGCTCAGATCAGTCAGTTAGTTTCCTGTCTTCAGACAGTGCAGTTCAGTGCCAGTTCAGTCTGGACTAGGAGAGAGGACTGAATCCTCGCAGAGCTAGCGTAGCTCACCTGACAAAGAAGTGGAGGCTAGTACGGGTGAAGTGCATCATCCTAGCCTAGTCAGAGCTACCCTTAATCAGTACCTCAGTAGAAGCTGAAACAAGGAGGATACTGAGAGCTGCTCAGCGAGCTCGGGAGAAAGCTGACTATTTCCATCGAAAGCTACAAGTGCTTATGCAAAGAGCAGAAGCAGGGCGAAGGGTGCAGTGGAGAAGTTAGAGAAGTGCTACAGGTATTGGATTGCCTGCACTAAATTGCCGGACACCGGGGTCCGAAGCGTTGCTACAGTTTCAAGCTTAGTAACAAGAACACCGGAGGCATCTGGACTACAGGTCGCAGAGAGCAGCCCTAAGTGTCAATACGTAACCGGAGACAGGAAAACAGGAGTCTAGCCTGATCAGCAAATATAGACTTAGTTTTCACCACTTAGAAGTTTCCACCACAACGTTGGCCGGGCAGTACAGCTATTGAGAAAGCTGGAGATTCAGAGTTAACTTCGCTTCACGCAAGTTGGACTCACCTACATTTGGAGTAAAGGAGGCCTCTAACCTGCTCAGCGGTTACCCGAATGTGCATTCTCCACCCCGACCAGCTCCCCGGGATCTGCTTGAACCATCTACCAGTAAAAGGTATGAAAAGAAGCTGCATTGTGTGCGACTGAATTATTATCTATACCCTGCATCATCATCACCATAGACTTCCAGGGACCCGTCTCACCTGTGGGAGACTTACCACCCAGCTGCCCCCATAACATCCCCTGTGAAAGTCCTTATAGCAGCGCTGGTTCAATTAACCAGATACCACAGGTGGCGTCACGAACTACCTATCCTAAATATCCCCTGTAAATATTCCCCATTGGATGAGCGCCCAGGGCCACGGACCGAGCCACCGCTACCAGTGACAACTCCCATAGATTTCCATGGGCTCGGCTCCGAGTACCCCATTGCCCTGGTACTAAGTGCGACTCAATCTTTGGCGTCACGAACAGGATGCGAAACTTGCAAGTGTGAGTCCTGTGTGCCTATTAAACTGTTTATTTCATGAAAAAGACTGTTTGCTGTGTTTGGCGCCAAATTCCGCCATTTTACCGCCATGTTCGCGCCCTCAGGCGCTGGTGAAGAAGGGGGGCGTACCTAAAATAACGCGCAGTTTCCTGGACACGCCCCCAACCTGCATCCCAATCTGCATCGCGAGCCGCATCGCAAACTGCATCGCAATCTGCATCGCGAGCCGCATCACAAACTGCATCGCAATCTGCATCGCAAAGCCGCATCGCAAACTGCATCGCAATCTGCATCACAATCCGCATCGCAAACTGCATCACAATCTGCATTGCAATCCGCATCGCAAACTGCATCCCAAGATACTGCAGCATCATCAGAGCGCCAGCGACAAAGGTCCTGTCTCCACCGCTGCAGCCTGTAAAAGAGGTAGGCTCAGATTAACCAAGGGGGCATCAATATGTCGCAGCAACCGGCAGATGGAGCGGCCCCCGCCGAAGGCCCCAATAGCCCACCGCTCGGCGTCGTGCCGCAGGATGGGGGTGCAGGCCCATCACCTGGCCCGGTGGTCCCGCTCATGCCGCTAACGCTCCCATACATGCCTGGAGCGAAGTGGCTCCCCCAGTACAGTGGCGAGTCAGGCACCCTGCCAGGATTTAAACGGAAAATATGTAGTATTTTGGATATGTATTCAATGACTGAAAAGCAAAAAGCTGCTGTGGTAATAGGACAGTTAGCTGGTGCGGCTGAGAGAGAAGTAGAGACTTGGCCCATTGCAGACCAGGAGTCGGTACCTGCGATACTCTTAAAGCTACAGGCCATCTTCGAGGACCACACAGAAACGGATCTCCGGATGGCATTTTATCAGTGCTTCCAGGGACCGGGTGACAGTATTAGGGACTACGCCTGCCGACTACAGGGGGCCCTGCGAGCTCTTAAACAGGCTAACCCCACAAGTCCCATTGATGAGAGCCAAATGTTAAAAGAGCAATTCGTGCGGGGACTGAGGTCTCCAGAGGAAAGGAGGACTGTAAACTGGTGGTCCTTGGATCATCCAGATGCCACTTTTGATGCTCTAAAGGACATGGCAATAAAGGGACTGCGACCCCTGGAAAAGCCTGAGGTGGCAAATCAGTATCACCCGGGTGAAGCCATTCTAAAGCCGGCAGTACCCACCTTTTCCCCGCAGGTGGCAGAAGCTACAATGCAGGTGGCGCCCCCTAGTGAGTTGGAATGTCTGCGCTCAGAAGTGCGCCAGCTGACTAAGAACTTGGCCACTGTAATGGAGGCCCTGCAACTGCGGAAAGAGGAAGGAGGGAAGATCCTACTAGCCGACTGTCCGGAGGATGTCCCTTGGATGAACCGGAGGAAATGGAGGACGTCGCCACACCGGAGGAGGACCACGCCACCCCCAGGAGCGACTCCGGAGCAACACCATCCTCGCCGGGAGATCGTCTGCTACCGCTGCAACCAAAAAGGTCATATGGCTCAGCAATGTCCTTTAAACGAGCCGATCCTGGGTCAGAGGGCCAACACCCAGGAGTAGACTCATCAGGCCCCTTAGACTGGAATCGCAGGTTCGTGGGTGGACGGCCCTACCTGTCCATGATTCTGGACGGGATTGCAATCCCTGCACTGCTGGACACTGGATCTCAGGTGACCATCATACCTGATGTCCTTTACAATAAATTTTGGTCCATGGACAGTCTCCAGCCCCCAAACCCTGACTTGACAGTGTACGCCACCAATGGTCTCCCTGTTGAAGTAATTGGAGCCAAAAACGTGGACGTAAAAGTGGGCAGGGTGGAGCTGAAGGATCAGGGACTTTTAGTGGTAAAGACTGTAAATGAGGAGAATGCCTTAAATGTGATACTAGGTACTAACATTATCAGTAACTGTCTGGGAGAAGTTGTGTTTTTGCTCCAACAGCTCGCTGAAGTTGCCAAGCCAAAGCAGAAGGGAGTGATCCAGAGGGAGATCCGGGCCCTGATGTGCCAGCAGCAAGCGAAGCTTACAGATGGTGAAATCGGTAATGTACGGGTCACAGACTCGAACCCCATTGTAATACCCCCAATGAGTGAAATGTTAATATGGTGTAGAGCAGCCATAGGTCTGAGGGGACAGAACTACCAAGCAGTAGTAGAACCCCATCGCTCAGAACACAGACCTACACTCATGATTGCTAGAGGGGTAGTGGAAGTAGTAAATGGGAGAGTACCAGTACGACTTCTCAACTGGGGGACGATTAAGTAAATTTGCCACGTTATGCTACAGTTGCTAAATTACATGCCGTAGATAATAATTCTATCCTCACAACCGAGTCCTTAGCCTCCCGCCAATCAGCGGAGGATAATGATCCGGCAACCCCGGTAGCGGACTGGTGTCAGCAGCTTCATATTGGGACAGACACCACTTCCGTCCACCAGAAACAGGGGGTACTACGGGTGGTACAAGAGTACGCACAAGTATTTAGCAAGCACCCACTTGATTTTGGGACCATTAAGGGAGTACAGCATCATATCCCTACAGGCAGTCATCCTCCCATCAAAGAGCGGTACAGGCCCATACCTCCAGCCCACTATCAGAAAGCTAAGGAAATGCTGCATGACATGAAGAAAGCCGGGGTGATAAGGGATAGTTGTAGCCCCTGGGCAGCACCTCTGGTTCTAGTGAAGAAAAAGGATGGTAGCATGCGAATGTGTGTAGATTATAGGCAAGTAAATCGTATAACACATAAAGATGCATACCCATTACCACGTATAGAGGAATCCTTAGCTGCTCTGAAAACGGCTAACTACTTTTCTACCCTCGACCTTACTAGTGGGTACTGGCAAGTGGCTGTGGCTGAGGAGGACCGGGAGAAAACTGCTTTCACCACCCCAATGGGACTCTGCGAGTTCGACAGGATGCCGTTTGGTCTCAGCAGTGCCCCAGGAACATTCCAGAGGGTGATGGAGAGCTGTCTAGGACATCTCAACTTCGAAACTCTGCTGCTGTACTTGGACGACGTAATTGTGTACTCTAAGACATATGAAGATCATCTGAAGCACCTGGCGGAGGTATTTGAGTCATTGTCCAAGTTTGGGATGAAACTAAAGCCCTCTAAATGCCACCTGCTCAAACGGAAGGTACAGTACTTGGGACACATTGTCAGTTCCGAAGGAGTAGCGCCGGACCCCGAGAAGGTCACAGCTATTCAGAAATGGCCAGAGCCGAAGAACTTAAAGGAGGTGCGTCAGTTCCTGGGATTAACAGGTTACTACAGGAGGTTCGTGAAAGATTACACTAAGAGGCGGCGCCTTTACAGGACCTCCTGGTAGGACAACCTCTTAAGAGCAGAAACCTTCCATTTAATTGGGGAAAAGAACAAGCTGAGGCATTCAAAGAGATGAAAGAGATCCTTACCGGCGATGAAATCTTAGCCTACCCAGATTACAGCCAACCGTTCCTGCTATACACAGATGCCAGTAACGAAGGATTAGGAGCGGTCCTCAGTCAGAAGCAGAACGGCCAAGAAAAAGTCATCATATATGCCAGCAGAAAACTCAGGCCAACTGAGAGGAATCCAGAAAACTATAGCAGCTTCAAATTGGAGTTCTGGCGTTGGTCTGGGCCATTACCGAAAGATTTAAACATTACCTTGCCTCCAACAGGTTCACTGCGTTTACAGACAATAACCCCTTGACGCATCTGGAAACAGCCAAGCTGGGAGTCATGGAGCAACGTTGGATGGCTCGGTTGTCAAATTACCAGTTTACCATCAAGTACAGGGCAGGCCGTAAAAATGCCAACGCGGACGCCTTGTCCAGAATGCCGCATGAATCTGACACAGAGGAAGAGTCAGACAATCTGGAAGAAATTGAGCTACCTGCGTTCCACCGAAATGGGATGGTCCAAGAGCAACGAGTCTACAGGAAGCGGTGTGGTGAGATGTTGAACCCTTTACCTCATCACAGCTGGAAGGAGACTCAAGACAGCGATCCAGTGGTCAGCCGTGTTAAGGAGCTGATAAAACAGGAAGGTTCCTCCTTGGAGAAAGATGCATCCATGCCAGCAAAGCTCCTGTGGAATGAAAGAAGCCGGTTGTTCATATACCGAGAGAAGTTGTGCAGGAGATACGTCGACCCAAGGACCCATGAAATGGTTTGGCAGATAGTGGTCCCCAAAGCAGACATCCAAATGGTGTTGGAAGCTTACCACGATCAAGCAGGACACTTTGGCTGGAAAAAGCTGGAGACCCTGTTGAGGTGTCGGTTCTACTGGGTAGGGATGCGCAGCTCCATCGAGAAGTGGTGCCGGAACTGTGGACCCTTGTGGTCTCAGACGAAAAGACCATCATAGTCAGAGAGCACCCCTGCAGCCTATCCGGACGACTCGTCCCTGGAGATCGTAGCATTGGATCACGTAAGTTGTCCCCAAGCAGGTCAGGATATTCATATGCCCTGACCATGGTGGATCACTATTCCAAATTCTGGTGGTCGCCCCTGTCAAAGATATGACAGCAGAGACAGCAGCAAGAACCTTCCAAGCAAGTTTCTGCAGACCACACGGATATCCGGAGCAGGTGCTGACTGATCGAGGTCCTGCATTCGAAGCTGAACTGTTTCAGGAATTCTGTCAATTGTATGGATGTAAAAAGATCAGAACAACACCATACCACCCTCAGACCAACGGCCTTTGTGAAAAGATGAATCACATTGTCATGGATTTACTGAAAACTTTACCCCTGGAAGAAAGAAATCGGTGGCCAGACTTGTTACCTGACCTGGTTGACTTGTACAACCACATACCAGTAAGTTCCACCAACTGCACTCCAGCCTACCTTATGAGAGCAAGACCTGGAAGACTGCCAATGGATTTGGAGCTGGGTGTGGTAGAACCAGAGGCTGATGACAGTGCTGAAGATTGGGACACAACTCGACAGGAACAGTACAAGAGAGTACAAGCCTGCGTAGAAGACAGTCTCAACAAAGTAAGAGAAAACAAGAGATGAACTATAACAAAAATGCTCCCGCTAAGCCTTTAATGCCTGGAGAAATGGTGCTCAAAAGGAAAAGAAGAACACACAAGTTGGATGATCAGTGGGAACAGGAGCCTTACGTCGTGCAAAATTCCAATTTTGATAACAGAAAGGTCTGTACCATTAGTAAGGATGGAGGAAAAACGACGGCAACGGTGTCCAGAGATCATTTAAAGTTGTGTCCTTGCCCATTAAAGCTCCGTGAAGAAAACCCTGTTGTCCATCAAGAAGAGAATGCTGAAGCGGTCATACACACGGATTTGGGAGATTTACCTGCAGATTGGCCCAGATTGGGAGACGCTGTAATTATTCCTGTGCTGCAGTTTTATCAACCGCAAGAGGAGTCTCTACAACCGTCATACCAATTGTGCCAGTTGAGCCAGTTCCAGAAGAACCTGTTCCGGCAGACCCTCAACCATCAGAACCCCAAGCAGCGGACCCGCAAGAAGCAGCACCACAAGAAGTGGAGTCCTCTGGTGAAGCTGGTGAAGCAGTACCGCCTCCTCCAGTCGCTAGCATGCTTGCCAGGTCCCTAGAGAGGTGGAGTCGTGTCTATAGTTTGCCGTTACGCAGAACAGAAAGGTTAGAGACTACCATACCTGACGCTACCCCACGTAGGTCAGAACGTATCACTAAAGGTAAACTACCTATTCGCTATCAGGAGTAGTCCTAGTAGACTAGTTAGCAAGACCCAGATAGGGTTTATTGCATCTGAAAAATTGTATAAAGTTTGAAAAAGTATTAATGTAATTATTTGAAATGTGTTTTAACCATGCCAATGGACTGCGTGGCTGTGGACTGTGCCAGCCCAAGAACTTGTCTTGTAAATAGTTGCGCTTCGGTGCATTATCTTGGTTTGACATGAAACCATTACTATCAACCTCTGAAGAAAAACCCGTATGGTGTGGCCTAGAGTGAGGTCTGCAGTCAGAAGTCCTGCAGCCCACCCAGGACCCACGTGGAGGTTTTTGGTGCGGGTCCTCCACAAGTATCTTGTATATATGAACACGTTTGATATCTTGATATTTTGATACTTTTGTATTTTCCTATTGTACAAATTGTAACGTTCAAGAATTCGTACCTCCCGGATGGGAAGAGTTATAATGTGTTATGTTAATGCAAAACAAAATGTTCTTTTTGTCTTTTACAGCCCGGGAGTGCTGTGTTTTACTAAGGGGGGATGTGTAGCCCAGCTACGCAGGCACACATAAAATCCAGGAGAATGCACAGGAAGGTAATCGCAAAAGCTTGCTATTCATGCACTTCACTCACAATTTCAGACACACCCATCAGGGGTATAGGAGGTAGTGACACGTAGCAGAGTGAGTCTGTTTCCTGTCTGAGAAGAGCTCAGATCAGTCAGTTAGTTTCCTGTCTTCAGACAGTGCAGTTCAGTGCCAGTTCAGTCTGGACTAGGAGAGAGGACTGAATCCTCGCAGAGCTAGCGTAGCTCACCTGACAAAGAAGTGGAGGCTAGTACGGGTGAAGTGCATCATCCTAGCCTAGTCAGAGCTACCCTTAATCAGTACCTCAGTAGAAGCTGAAACAAGGAGGATACTGAGAGCTGCTCAGCGAGCTCGGAGAAAGCTGACTATTTCCATCGAAAGCTACAAGTGCTTATGCAAAGAGCAGAAGCAGGGCGAAGGGCGCAGTGGAGAAGTTAGAGAAGTGCTACAGGTATTGGATTGCCTGCACTAAATTGCCGGACACCGGGGTCCGAAGCGTTGCTACAGTTTCAAGCTTAGTAACAAGAACACCGGAGGCATCTGGACTACAGGTCGCAGAGAGCAGCCCTAAGTGTCAATACGTAACCGGAGACAGGGAAAACAGGAGTCTAGCCTGATCAGCAAATATAGACTTAGTTTTCACCACTTAGAAGTTTCCACCACAACGTTGGCCGGGCAGTACAGCTATTGAGAAAGCTGGAGATTCAGAGTTAACTTCGCTTCACGCAAGTTGGACTCACCTACATTTGGAGTAAAGGAGGCCTCTAACCTGCTCAGCGGTTACCCGAATGTGCATTCTCCACCCCGACCAGCTCCCCGGGATCTGCTTGAACCATCTACCAGTAAAAGGTATGAAAAGAAGCTGCATTGTGTGCGACTGAATTATTATCTATACCCTGCATCATCATCACCATAGACTTCCAGGGACCCGTCTCACCTGTGGGAGACTTACCACCCAGCTGCCCCCATAACATCCCCTGTGAAAGTCCTTATAGCAGCGCTGGTTCAATTAACCAGATACCACAGGTGGCGTCACGAACTACCTATCCTAAATATCCCCTGTAAATATTCCCCATTGGATGAGCGCCCAGGGCCACGGACCGAGCCACCGCTACCAGTGACAACTCCCATAGATTTCCATGGGCTCGGCTCCGAGTACCCCATTGCCCTGGTACTAAGTGCGACTCAACAGGACCTGGCAACTCAGTAGCAGAAATCAGACTGAGAGAGTTTGTTGCTCAGGCATCTACCAATTAGTGGTGATGCCTTAAGTACCCGACACTTCTTGGCAATAGGCTGGGGACACATTAGGAGTGCGCACACAGTCTCTATAGAACACAGGAAGTGCAGGCACCGCTACCCTAGAGCACACAGCCAGGATGTATGCACACACCAAGCAGAGGACACATGATTCACAGCATGGAGCACGCAGAGGGCAGAACTCACAGCATGGCCCCGTGTGGTGAGTAAGTTGGTGTGTCAGCCTGATGGGAGATGGGAAGCTATGCAGCGATGCCAGCAGGGTCATTGTCCATTTGGAAGACCCATTTCCACTCAAGCTTTATCTTCCTGGGTGATGCCTTGAGATGTTGCTTCAGTATTGCCACATAATCTTCTTTTCTCATGATGCCATCTATTTTGAGAAGTGCACCAGTCCCTCCTACAGCAAAACAAACCCACAACATGATGTTGCCACCCCTGTGTTTCACAGTTGGGATGGGGTTCTTAGACTTCCAAGCTTCTCTATTTTCCCTCCAAATGTAGCGATAGTCACTATGCCCAAAAAGTTCAATTTTAGTTTCATCAGATCACAGGACATGTCTCCAAAAATTAAGGTCTGTGTTCCAGTGTGCATTTGCAAGCATTAATCTGGCTTCTTTTGGAGTAATGGTTTGTTCCTGGTAGAGTGGCCTTTCAGCCCATGCTGATAAAGTACCGGTTTCACTGTGGATATTGGCACAATTTTACCAGCTTCCGCCATCATCTTCACAAGGTCTTTTGCTTTTGTCCATGGGTTGATATGCACATGTCGGACCAAAGCACGTTCATCTATGGGACACAGAACCAGTCTCCTTCCTTAGCGGTATGTTTGCTGGACATTCCCATCTTGTTTGTACTTGCATATAATTGTTTGTACAGATAAACAAGGCACCTTCAGGTATCTTGAAATTGTACACAAGGATGAGCCAGACTTGTGCAAGTCCACAATTCTCTTCCTGATATCTTGGCTGATTTCTTTAGTGTTTCCCATGATGATGCACAAAAAAGCAGTGTGTTTCAGGTATACATTAAAATACATCCACAGGTGTGTCTCTAATTATCTCAGATATTACTAAAACACAGAAGCTTCCAAACACATGACATCATCATATGGGCAGTCCAGAATTGTTAAAAGGCATAGTAATATTAGTGTATGTAAACTTTTAACCTTGCAGTAAGTAATACAAATGCCTTAAAACATTGTCTCTCTCTCATTATCCTGGCATTTGGCAAATAACAATAATTATAGTAATACTAATGGACCTAAAACGGGAAAGGTTTATTCTGATATGTCGGATATTGAGAAAAATATGCATGTGTGCATTTTTATATAGTGCATGTAAGCTTCTGTTATCTACACTGGGTACGAAAAGTATTCAGACCCCTTTAAATTTTTCACTCTGTTTCATTGCATCCATTTGGTAAATTTAAAAAAGTTCATTTTTTTCTCATTAATATACACTCTGCACTCCATCTTTACTGAAAAAAAAATCAGAAATGCAGAATATTTTTCAAATTTATTAAAAAAGAAATAACTGAAATATCACATGGTCATAAGTATTCAGTCCCTTTGCTCAGTATTGAGTAGAAGCCCTCTTTTGAGCTAGTACAGCCATGAGTCTTCTTGGGAATGATGCAACAAGTTTTTCATACCTGGATTTGGGGATCCTCTGCCAATTCTTCCTTGCAGATCCTCTCCTTTCCATCAGGTTGGATGGTGAACGTTGGTGGACAGCCATTTTCAGGTCTCTCCAGAGATGCTCAGTTGGGTTTAAAAGGTCAGGGCTCTGGCTGGGTCAGTCAAGAATGGTCACAGAGTTGTTCTGAAGCCACTCCTTTGTTATTTTAGCTGTGTTCTCAGGGTGATTTTCTTGTTGGAAGGTGAACCTTCAGCCAAGTCTGCAGTCCAGAGCATTCTAGAAGAGGTTTTCATCCAGGATATCTCGGTACTTGGCCGCATTCATGTTTCCTTCAGTTGCATCCAGTCGTCCTGTCCCTGCAGCTGAAAAATACCCCAATAGCATGATGCTGCCACCATCATGTTTCACTGTTGGGATTGTATTGGGTAGGTGATGAGCAGTGCCTGTTTTTTTCCACACATACCGCTTAGAATTATTGCCAGAAAGTTCTATTTTTGTCTCATCAGACCAGAGAATCTTATTTCTCATAGTCTGGGAGTCCTTCATGTGTTTTTTAGCAAACTATATGCGGGCTTTCATATGTCTTTTACTGAGGAGAGGCTTCCGTCGGGCCACTCTACCATAAAGACCTGACTGGTGGAGGACTGCAGTGATGGTTGACTTTGTGGAACTTTCTCCCATCTCCCTACTGCATCTGTGTGTAAGGAGTTGGCAGGAAATCCTCTCTCTCCTATGTGCTGACCCCGTGCACTTTGTTGTATTAACTGTATTGTGCTGTATATTGCTGTAATGTATGTACCTGTATGTTAATATCTGCCTGTGGTTGTATTAACTTTGTGTAATGTAATGTATCGCATGTGCTGTGTTTGTAAAGTTGCTGATACGTGTGTTGCACTAGCTTAGGGACAGTGAAGGGTTAACCTGGTTCACTGGGCCAGCAGCAGAAAAGGTGGCAGGAAACTGCTGCTTCCAGTTAGTAGCCCGGGTATGTTGGCCCTGGGCAGGTGTACAGGAGCAGCCGGGGCATTGCCAGACCCCCAGGAGGGGAGAAAATGTGCTGCCCCGGACCAAGGATTTAAGGACTGCAACACGGGCCCCAGGACTTCAGAAGGACCCCCGCTGAAGGGACTACAATCGTTCAGATCCCAGCGAGTGGACAACTGCTTTATTTCGGATACCCTGGCCATTGTGGGTACAGCTGTGGACAGTGTCAGGGAAAGAACAGGAAGCCAGTGTTGTACCTTCTTTTCTGATCTTGGTTTTATTAAAGTTTGTTCCCGGTTGGACTGCAAGTTGTGCTTGAGGATTGGGTCTGTCTGGTTCATCTCTGTGCAAGGTAACCGGGTGTTTACTGACTGTGGATAAGTTGACTTGGCTGGAACTACCACCCCGGGCCACCTTGTTACACTTGGCGTAGTGCGACAGGATGGCCCTTAGCAGCCTTGCAACCCTGGGACTGATGGAAAAAAATGCTTGGGACTTGTGTTTTGTTGCCCGCTGTGACAGAATTGCAGGTGGCAGATGTTGTTGACTCAAAGATGGCGGCTGACAGTGACTTTGAGCCTGTGATTTGTGATTTGCTGCCTGAACTAAAAGAAATGGAGCTGTCGGCTGACAGTGACCCTGAGCTGCAGATTTGTGATTTATTGCCCACCGTGAAGGAATTAAAGATGGCCGCCAACAGTGATTGCAAGATGGTGCCGACCGCTACCGAGAAGATGGGGCCCGTTGGCGCAAAAACTGGAGAAGGTGGCGTCTTCATGCAGGAAATTTGACGCCAGAAGAGAGAAGGCCACACCCCGTTGTGATAGATGGGTGCGGTCGAAGGCAGAGCCCCCGCAGCCAAACCTAGAGAAATGGATGGAGCCACAGGAAGTGACTCCACCCACAAATGGGTGAAACCAAACAAAGATAGACTACCTGTCGATGGACGAGACGCCATTACCAGCTGAAATAGAGAGGCGCAGTATGTTATACCGCAGCGGCATCGGCTGCCAGGACTGGAGGCGATCCAAGGCTCAGGCGGAGGTGGGCCTGCGGTTCGAAGCCTGGTAGTCCAAAGAACTGGAGGACGACAAGGACCTTGGTGATACCCCGGCAGGAACCTCGAGGAGTTTGGAAGACCCTAGAGATGGCTTTGCGGGGAATCATGGCGGTCGCAATCACCGACACCGGCGGCCATGCTAGAAGACTACCATTGGCTGTGGCAGTGAGTAAGGTACCCTTGCTCGGCCACTCTGCCGCCTTGCCCTCTGCCCCTTTACCTCCCATGACCCTGCCATCATCCTCAGAGGTGTCCCGGCTGTCAACTCCTTCATGCTCACCATAGGCGTCCCGGCTGCTGAATCCGCCATCGTCCTCAGCTGCGACAGCACCTGCGTTTCCACAGACCACACACATTCCGTCTGACATCCACAGCTTACATGCAGAGGAGCCCAGGGTGCCCATAGCTATGGAGGCCTAGTGGATCAACGAGATAATCCGGGAGAAGAGGCGGAGGGAGCTCCTTATGGTCCGGGAGTTGCAATGCTCCGGTGGGGAGCTGCTGCAGGCCAGATGACCCGCGATGTGGTCCAATATCTTAACAGGAGCAAGGGCTACGGAGTTTTGCAGGAGCAGGGGACTGGAGCCAAAGTGTATATCAAAGAGGGGTCCCTTATGTTCCGTTGTCCTCTCCGGGAGGGGGATTACATGGCCTTCATAAAAGAACAAGGATCTCGAGGGCCCTAAGCTGTGGCCAAAAAAATGGCCTCTGACTGGGAGACCAGCCCACCGCAAAAGACCCCGTATGTGAAATGGCTGGTTGCCCCAACCACAGTTGCCCAAATGGTACAGGAGAGAGTGGCGCCGCTAATGTGTCAACGGAGCCAGAGGCTCCAGGAGGTGCAGGACCACCACTGGAGGGAGTGCGAAGCCGGAGGAACAGTGGGGACTTCTCCTCATTCAGTGGGTCCTCATCTCACGTTTATGTGGTAGTGCAGGGTCCGAATGCGGCCCACTTTACAAGTCAGCAGCCGTGTGCAGATTGAGCAGCCCCTTTAAGAAATTGTATTGGTGCCGGTTGCACCCAGAAAGAATATATAAATATCAGGGACTGTTCTGCATCTCTGAAGGGGCAAGGAGCCCATAAAGGTGCCGAAGGACTATGGCGTCTGACATGGCCACCAGTTGATGGCCATGCTTAGTTGCTTTCCCCTCCTCCCAGTTTAGTCTGCACCCGTTGGTGCTTCCCTTGCTGGATCATGGGACCAAAACTCCACGAGGGTTAATGATGATGGACTTTGGGTGTGGCGGCTGAACTGTGTGTCTCTGAACTGTGCTCCCAATTTTATCCCTGGACTAGCATCCCATTACCATTTAAGGGCCTGTGGTTCGCTGAAAGGAGGGAGGGGGAAGCTGCCAGGCCTGAATGGGGTCCACCAGTACTAAAGGGCCAACCGGACATTGTGGAAGACGTGTGACTTATGGACTGTGAAATGTTTTTTTTGTATGTTCCTATGGACTATAAGTTTAAGGACTTGTGTTCCCTTTAAGTCCTGATGGTCTTAGGAGCAAGGGGGACCAGGGTCACGTGGACCCATATACAGAGAGACTGGAACTCTTATGTTATACGTATGTTGCTGCTAAATTTTACAGAGGTTGTCATGGCCGGGGATGGCCATGTTTAAGAAGGGGGGAGTGTAAGGAGGTGGCAGGAATCCATCTCTCTCCTATATGCTGTCCCCGTGCACTTTGTTGTATTAACTGTATTGTGCTGTATATTGCTGTCATGTATGTCCCTGTATGTTAATGTGTGGCTGTGGTTGTATTAACTTTATGTAATGTAATGTATCACATGTGCTGTGTTTGTAAAGTTTCTGATATGTGTGTTGCACTAGCTTAGGGACAGTGAAGCATTAACCAGGTGAGCTGGGCCAGCAGCAGAAACAGCTGCTGCTTCCAGTTACTAGCCTGAGCACGTTTGCCCTGGGCAGGTTTACAGGAGCAGCCGGTGCATTGCCATACCCCAGGAGGGGAGAAAATATGCTGCCCCGGACCAAGGACTTAGGCCTCTTTCACACATCCAGTGTGCGCCTAACGGCGCCCTCCGGCATTTTTTTTGTTCAACCGCATCCGGCGAAATGTAATGCCGGATGCGTTTTTTTTTTGCATTGACTTTCATTAGCGCCGGATGGCGCCTGATGTCAGTGCGTTGTATGCGTTTTTGTCTGGATCCGGCGGAAATGTACATTCCGGCGGCCGGACACAACGCAGCATGTAACGTTTTTTTTTTTGCCGGAGCTGCCTGATGTGCCTGAAGCGGCGCATCAGGCAGTCGGAAACAATAGAATTCAATGGAACCAGATCAGACTTTTGTGCAATCCGGCAAAAGTCTGATCCGGATTCTGGAAATCGAGGACTACTACTACTACTACTACTACTACTACTACATTTTCCAGTGTCTCCGGCCATCAGAAACCCTCTTTTAGTGGGTTCAAAAGTTCAGGTCGGATCCAGCAAAAAAACGGATCCGTTGCATCAGTTTTTTTGTTTCAGTGCCGGATCCGTCCCTTCAGGCATAGGACGGATCATGCCTGATACAAAAAGATGGATGTGTGAAAGAGGCCTTAAGGACAGCAACACAGGCCCCAGGACTTCGGAAAGGCCCACGCTGAAGGGACTACAAGCATTCAGATCCCAGTGAGTCGACTACTGCTTGATTTCTGCTACCCTGACCACTGTGGGTATGGCCATGGACAGTGTCAGGGAGAGAGCAGGAAGTCAGTGTTGTACCTTTCTCATCTCAGTTTTATTAAAGTTCGTTCCCTGTTGGACTTCAAGTTGTACCTGAGGATTTGGTCTGTCTGGTTCATCTCTGTGCAAAGTATCCGGGGTGTTTACTGACTGTGGCTAAGTTGACTCAGCTGGGACTACCACCCCGGGCCACCTTGTTACATGTGGAGCTCAGCCACAGTGATTTTGGGGTTCTTCTTTACCTCTCTCATCTAGGCTCTTCTCCCACGATTGCTCAGCTTGGCTGGATGGCCAGGTCTAGGAAGACTTCTGGTGGTCCCAAACTTCTTCCATTTAATGATTATGGAGGCCACTGTGCTCTTAACAACCTTGAGTACTGCAGAAATTCTTTTGTAACCTTGGCCAGATGTGTGACTTGACACAATTCTGTCTCTGAGCTCCTTGGCCAGTTCCTTTGACCTCATGATTCTCATTGAATCGCAATGAAGGAGTAGGACTATCTCATGGAGGATCACAAGGAAATGGACAGCATGTGACTTAAATATGAGTGTCTGAGCAAAGGGACCATGTGATATTTCAGTTTTTCTTTTTTAATAAATTTGAAAAAATGTATACATTTCTGTTTTTTTCATTCAAGATAGGGTGCAGAGTGTACATTAACCCCTTCCCGACCCATGACGCCTACGTTGGCGTCATGAAAACCAGTGGCATCCCGACCCATGACGCCAACGTAGGCGTCATGCCATAAATCATGTTCCTGCGGGCCGGGTGACCGGGGTCACTGAAAGGTCACCCGACCCGCAGGCACAAGACCCTTTGTGCATCACCACAGTGGGGGTGGCTTAACCCCCACGTGGCTACGATCTCTCTGATTGGCTGTTAAAAGTGAAGCAGCCAATTAGAGCGATTTGTAATATTTCACCAATGAAATTTGGTGAAATATTACAATCCAGCCATGGCTGATGCTGCATTAGCATCTGCCATGGCTGGACACCGAGTTACGACCCTCCCCACACTGAGTAACGGCGGTGATCGGCCGCCGCCACCGATTTCATGGCAGCGATCGGTCACCGCCGTTACTATCTGCTGCCCTGCGCTCCGGTCCTCTCCCCTCTGCTCCGGTCTGCTGCCCCGCCTTCCGATCCCCCCCAGTGTCATCTGACCTTTCCCGGTCTTCTGGCACCCGTTGATCCGTCCCGGAGTCCGTCCGGGACTCTTCATGGGCGCCGCCATCTTGGAAAATGGCCGGCGCATGCGCAGTACGCCTTCTAAAGTCCAAAAATTTATTTTGATCACTGTGATAAACTCTCATAGTGATCAAAATAAAAAAATGTAAATAAACGCCCTCTTTATCACCCTCATAGGTAGAGACAAAAAATAAAATAATTTTTTTTAATTTTTTTTTTTCTATTAGGGTTAGAATTACAGTTAGGGTTAGGGTTAGTCTTAGGGTTAGGGTTAGCATTAGGGTTAGGGTTAGCCTTAGGGTTAGGGTTAGCATTAGGATTACGCTGGATTTATTTTGCATTATGGCAGTCCGTTAGACGGACTGCGTTACACCGCAGTATAACGCGGTGTAACGCAGTCCGTTAACGCTACCATTCACCCCCATTTGCGGGAGCATCGCAACGCATGCCGTAAAGCGTCATGCGTTCGCGACGTGCCGTCATTCAGTGACGGAGCCTCGGACGCGGGCTGCAGCGTCTGGGCTCCGTCACCGCTAGCGCAGATGAATCATCTGCTGATTCCTCTGCGCTAGCGGGTACAGCATAACGCGATCGCGTTATGCTATACCGTTACCAGCCCGTCAATGCTATGTGTTGAACGGCCTAATAAAACGTAATGTGAACCTAGCCTTAGGGTTAGGTTAGGGTTAGGACTTGGGTTAGCATTAGGGTTAGGGTTATAATTAGGGTTAGGCTGGATTCATATCGCGTTATGGCAGTCCGTTAGACGGACTGCGTTACACCACGGTATAACGTGGTGTAACGCAGTCCGTTAACGCTGCCATTCACCCCCATTTGCGAGCGCATCGCGACGCATGCTGTAAAGCAACATGGGTTCGCGACGTGCCGTCATTCAGTGATAGAGCCTCGGACGCGGCCTGCAGCGTCTGGGCTCTGTCACCGCTAGCGCAGATAAATCATCTGCTGATTCCTCTGCGCTAGCGGGTATAGCATAACGCGATCGCGTTATACTATACCGTTACCTGTTGTGAATGTGTTAGAAATGAATTCTGAGCAGAAGCTCCCTCTGGTGGTTACAAACAGTACTGAACCATTCAATGAGGATTGGCAATCAGGAGTTACAGACTGGTCTTATATAAGGGAGGATCCCTCCCATCATGGTTGCCGGTGATCAATTGTTCTTGTCTCAACTGTGGTTCCTGGTTCTCTTGGAAGCTTGCTGAGTCTTGCCTCTTCTCCTGCTCTCAGATAAGATATTTTCTGTTTTTATTTTTGTGCTTGCTTTTTGCATTGTTCCCTGCACTTGTGTGGAGGTCAGCCAGGTCCCCTCCGGGGCTTGTGCTCCTCTCAGTTTATCTGAGCCACTGTTATTTGTTCATTTGCCTTTTCCAGTTTTTTCAGTGGCTGCGACTTAGTTTTGTTACACCAGAGAACTAATTTAGGTGGTAGAGGTCGTGTGATCTCAGGTGTTTTTGCAATTAGTAGAGTTGGTATTTTTTAGGGTTTTTTGGATTGCAGTAAGTGTCCTTCCTATCCTTTTTCTTTCTAGGCAGATTGGGCCCCAACATTTGCTCTTACTATTTTCTGTCTGTGTCTGTATTTCCTCTTGTCTAACCGCCATTACATGTTTGGGGGCTTCCTTTGTTCTTTGGGGATCTGCTCCGGGGCAGATAGCTTTCCTCTTTCTATCTTTAGGTGTAGTTAACCTCTCAGGCTGTGAGGAGGCGTCTAGGACCAACGTAGGAACGCTCCATGGCTGCCTTTAGTTGTGGTGGTTAGTCAAGGTACTGCAATCCAGTAGATTCCAACCTCTCTCGTGTATTGCCGTTTTTGCCTGCTCTCCTCAGCTACCAAATCATAACAGTATCACCGGCCAAACTGAAAATTATATGGTGCTCAACAGAAGGGAAAAATAGTAAAAGGAAAAAGAAAAAGGGAAGTTGTCAGACATTTTTTTTTTTTTTTTTTTAATCTGTTTGTTGCATTTTTTCCCTCTTTTTCTCTGGGTGCTGAGGAGGATTTTTTTTTATTCTCTCAATGGAGTTTGCACAGTTGTCTGGCCGTGTGGATCAGCTTGCCACTGAAGTTCGGAGTATTGCTACCTATCTTGCAGGGTTGCCGGTTGTGGAACCTAGGATCCCCATGCCAGATTTATTTTTGGGGGATCGAGCTAAATTTCTGAATTTCAAAAATAACTGTAAGTTGTTTTTTGCCTTAAAACCTAAGTCCTCAGGGAACGCAGCACAGCAGGTTCAAATTGTCATCTGTCTCCTGCGCGGCGATCCTCAGGATTGGGCTTTTTCCCTGACACCTGGGGACCCTGTTTTGAGTAATGTTGATGCATTTTTTCTGGCTCTGGGGTTATTGTACGATGAACCTAATGTCACTGATCAAGCTGAAAAAACCTTGTTGCCATTAAATCAGGGGCTTGAGGACGCTGAGTTGTACTGTCAGAAATTCCGAAAGTGGGCAGTCCTGACCAAATGGAATGACGATGCTTTGGCAGCCCTTTTTCGGAAGGGTCTGTCAGAGAATGTAAAAGATGTTATGGTGGGTTTCCCTGCTCCCTCTGGTCTCAATGATTCTGTGTCATTAGCGATTCAAATTGACAGACGTTTGCGTGAGCGTAGAGGTATGCGTGGAATAGTGTTGCCTTGTGAACCAGCCTCTGAACCCATGCAGTGTGATAGAGTGGCTTCTGGGGCACAGCGTCATGAGTTTCGAAAACGCAATGGGTTATGTTTCTACTGTGGTGATGCCTCTCATGCTATTTCAGTCTACCCTAAGCGGGGAAGACGTTTTGCACGCTCAGTTGTCTTGGGTAGTGTTCAGACTAAATTTCTGTTGACTGTTACCCTGATTTGCTCCCTGTCCACATTTTCTGCTCAGGCTTTTGTTGATTCGGGAGCAGCTATTAACCTGATGGATTTTGATTTTGCTAAACGTTGTGGGTTTCCCTTGATACCCCTACGGAAGTCTATTCCCCTACTGGGGATTGATTCTACCCCTTTGGCTGAGAATAAACCCCAGTTCTCTACTCAAGTGATAATGAGGGTTGAACCTGATCATCAGGAGAGTTGCAAATTTCTGGTGCTGTATAATATGCATGACATTATTGTGCTAGGTTTCCCTTGGTTGCAGTCTCATAATCCTGTTTTGGATTGGAAATCTGTGTCTGTAACCAGTTTGGGCTGCCAATGTGTTAATGCCAACACTCCTGTTTTTTCTGCCTCTCCCCAGGCTCAGGATGTTCCTGACTTTTTGACTGATTTTTCTGATGTGTTTAGCGAAAGTAAATCTGCATCCTTGCCCCCCCATAGGAGCTATGACTGCGCTATTGAATTAGTGCCTGGTAGTAAATTCCCTAAAGGTCGCCTTTTTAACTTGTCTGTACCTGAACATGACGCTATGCGGTCTTATATCAAGGAGTCATTGGAGAAGGGTCACATCAGACCATCCTCTTCACCCTTGGGTGCGGTTTTTTTCTTTGTGGCCAAAAAGGATGGTTCATTAAGGCCGTGTATTGATTATTGTCTGTTGAACAATATCACTGTGAAATATCAATATCCGTTACCCTTGATTTCTGACCTGTTTTCCAGGGTGAAAAGTGCTAGTTGGTTTACAAGCTTGACCTCAGGGGGGCGTATAACCTTATTCGCATTAAGCACGGGGATGAATGGAAGACGGCGTTTAATACCCCAGAGGGGCATTTTGAGTACCTAGTGATACCCTTTGGGCTCACTAATGCTCCTTCCGTCTTCCAGTCCTTCATGAATGACATTTTCAGGATTTTGTGGATAAATTTCTGATTGTTTATTTGGATGATATCTTGATTTTTTCCAATGACTGGGACTCTCATGTGAAACATGTTCGGACTGTGTTCCAGATTTTGAGAGAGAATGCTCTGTATGTGAAGGGATCAAAGTGTCTTTTTGGCGTACAGAAGGTCTCATTTCTGGGATTCATTTTGTCTCCGTCTGTTATTGAAATGGACCCGGTCAGGGTTCATGACATCTGTGATTGGGTCCAACCTACTTCATTAAAGGCTCTTCAGAGATTCTTGGGTTTTGCCAATTTTTATCGTAAATGTATTGGTAATTTCTCTGTTATTGTTAAACCATTGACTGATTTGACCAAAAAGGGTTCTGATGTGGTGAATTGGCCTCCTGAGGCAGTCTCTGCGTTTCAGGAACTTAAGCAGAGATTCACTTCTGCTCCTGTTCTACGGCAGCCTGATGTTTCTCTGCCATTTCAGGTGGAGGTTGATGCCTCTGAAATTGGGGCAGGTGCCGTTTTGTCCCAAAGAGATCCAGAGACCTCTAAGAGTAACCCTTGTGCCTTTTTCTCTCGAAAATTTTCTCCAACTGAACGTAATTATGACGTGGGTAATCGGGAGTTATTGGCCATGAAGTGGGCTTTTGAAGAGTGGAGACATTGGCTGGAGGGAGCCAAACATCAGGTGGTGGTCCTCACGGACCATAAGAATCTGGTTTATCTGGAATCAGCCAAGTGACTTAATCCTAGACAGGCCAGGTGGGCCTTGTTTTTCACACGTTTTAATTTTGTGGTTTCCTTTCTTCCTGGCACTAAGAATGTTAAGGCGGATGCCCTCTCGAGGAGTTTCCTTGCGAACTCTCCTGAGTTATCTGATCCTGCTGTTATTTTGAAAGAGGGTGTAGTTCTTTCCACCATCTCGCCCAATTTGAGACTGGCTCTGGAAGGGTGTCAGGAGGATAAACCCGAGCGCTGCCCTATTGGGAAATTGTTTGTCCCAGACCGGTGGAAAAAGAGTGTGATGTCTGAGATTCATTGTTCCGCGTTGGCCGGTCATCCCGGAATTTTTGGTACCAGAGACTTGGTTAGTCGGTCCTTTTGCTGGCCTACTTTATCTGTGACGTCAGGGAATTTGTGCAGTCCTGCGGGACTTGCTCTCGCTCCAAGCCTTGCTCTCGCTCTAGTGGTTTGTTGATGCCATTGCCTGTGCCCAAGAGACCATGGACCCATATCTCTATGGATTTCATTTCCGACCTCCCTGTTTCTCAGAGAACGACCGTTATCTGGGTGATTTGTGATAGGTTTTCTAAAATGATACATCTTGTGCCATTACCTAAGTTGCTTCCTCCTCCGAATTGGTGCCTTTGTTCCTTCAGCACGTGGTTCGGTTACACGGCATTCCTGAGAACATTGTGTCTGACAGAGGAGTCCAGTTTGTTTCCAGATTTTGGAGGACTTTTTGTTCTAAACTTGGTGTTCAATTGTCTTTCTCCTCGGCTTTTCATCCTCAGACCAATGGACAAACTGAGAGAACAAACCAGACATTGGAGACTTATCTGAGATGCTTTGTGTCTGCTGATCAAGATGACTGGGTCTCTTTTTTGCCTTTGGCTGAGTTTGCTCTTAATAATAGGGCTAGCTCTGCCACTTTGATGTCTCCATTTTTCTGCAATTTTGGGTTTCACCCTCGATTTTCTTCGGGACAGATGGAGGTTTCTGTCTGTCCAGGTGTTGACTCTGTTGTGGAGCGTATGCAGCAGATTTGGGATCAGGTAGTGGAGAGGTTGTCCCTCTCTCAGGAGAGGGCCCAGCGGTTTGCCAACCGGCATAGGACTGATGGTTCTCGGTTTGAAGTGGGGGACTTGGTCTGGTTGTCCTCAAGAAATATCCCTATGAGAGTTGCATCTCCTAAGTTTAAGCCTAGGTTCATTGGACCTTATAAGATCTTGGAGATTCTTAATCCTGTTTCCTTTCGTTTACTTCTTCCAGGGCATTTAAAATCCATAACGTGTTCCACAAGTCCTTATTGAAGAGGTTTGTCGAGCCAGTGGTTCCTATGGCTGCGCCTCCTGACCCTGTTTTGGTTGAGGGCAATCTGGAGTATGTGGTTGAGAAAATATTGGATTCTCGTTTTTCTAGACGGAATCTCCAGTATTTGGTTAAGTGGAGAGGTTATGGTCAGGAGGACAATTCTTGGGTGTTTGCTTCGGACATCCATTCTAGGAGACTGATCCGTGCGTATCACAGAGCTCATCCTGACTGACCTGGTTGCCCAAATGAGGGTTCGGTGACCCCTCCTCAAAGGGGGGGTACTGTTGTGAATGTGTTAGAAATGAATTCTGAGCAGAAGCTCCCTCTGGTGGTTACAAACAGTACTGAACCATTCAATGAGGATTAGCAATCAGGAGTTACAGACTGGTCTTATATAAGGGAGGATCCCTCCCATCATGGTTGCCGGTGATCAATTGTTCTTGTCTCAACTGTGGTTCCTGGTTCTCTTGGAAGCTTGCTGAGTCTTGCCTCTTCTCCTGCTCTCAGATAAGATATTTTCTGTTTTTATTTTTGTGCTTGCTTTTTGCATTGTTCCCTGCACTTCTGTGGAGGTCAGCCAGGTCCCCTCCAGGGGCTTGTGCTCCTCTCAGTGTATCTGAGCCACTGTTATTTGTTCATTTGCCTTTTCCAGTTTTTTCAGTGGCTGCGGCTTAGTTTTGTTACCAGTTTTGTTGTTTTTGTTACCAGAGAACTAATTTAGGTGGTAGAGGTCGTGTGATCTCAGGTGTTTTTGCAATTAGTAGAGTTGGTATTTTTTAGGGTTTTTTGGATTGCAGTAAGTGTCCTTCCTATCCTTTTTCTTTCTAGGCAGATTGGGCCCCAACGTTTGCTCTTACTATTTTCTGTCTGTGTCTGTATTTCCTCTTGTCTAACCGCCATTACATGTTTGGGGGCTTCCTTTGTTCTTTGGGGATCTGCTCCGGGGCAGATAGCTTTCCTCTTTCTATCTTTAGGTGTAGTTAACCTCTCAGGCTGTGACGAGGCGTCTAGGACCAACGTAGGAACGCTCCACGGCTGCCTTTAGTTGTGGTGGTTAGTCAAAGTACTGCAATCCAGTAGATTCGAACCTCTCTGGTGTATTGCCGTTTTTGCTGCTCTCCTCAGCTACCAAATCATAACAGTTACCAGCCCGTCAGCGCTATGTGTTGAACGGGCTGGTAAAACATAATGTGAACTTAGCCTTTAGCATTAGGGTTGGAATTAGGGTTAGAATTAGAGTTACGGCTAGAATTAGGGTTAGGGTTGGAATTTGGGTTAGGGTTGGAATTAGGGTTACGGTTAGAATTAGGGTTGGAATTAGAGTTAGGGTTGGGGTTAGGCTTGTGGTTAGGGTTATGGTTAGGGTTGGGATTATGGTTAGGGGTGTGTTGGGGTGTGTTGGGGTTAGGGTTATTGTTAGGGTTTGGATTAGGGTTAGGGGTGTGTAGGGGTTATGGTTTTGGTTATGGGTGTGTTGGGGTTAGGGTTGGAGTTAGAATTGAGGGGTTTCCACTACTTAGGCACATCAGGGGGTCTCCAAGCACGACATGACGCCACCATTGATTCCTGCAAATTTTGCGTTTAAAAAGTCAAACAGTGCTCCCTTTATTCCGAGCCCCGACATGTGCCCAAACAGTGGTTTTACCCCCACCTATGGGGTATCAGCGTACTCAGGAAAAATTTCACAGCAACTTTGGGGGGTCTAATTTCTCCTGTTACCCTAGGGAAAAAAATTAGGGACTAAAAGATCATGTTTGTGGAAAAAAAATGATTTTTTATTTTCACGGCTCTGCGTTATACACTTCTGTGAAGAACTTGGAGATTCAAAGTGCTCACCACACATCTAGAGGAGTTCCATGGGGGATCTAGTTTCCAAAATGGGGTCAATTGGGGAGGTTTCTACTGTTTAGGCACATCATTGGCTCTGCAAATCTAAAATGACACCCGCAGACCATTCCATCAAGTCAGTATTACAAAACGTCACTACTTCCTTTCCGAGCCCCCACGTGTGCCCAAACAGTGGTTCCCCCGCACATATGGGGTACCAGCGTACTCAGGACAAACAGTTAAATAAAGACTGTTGAATCAAATAAAAATATTAAAATAATAATAATATATTCAATTAATTATCAAAGCATGCAATGATGCAGCAGCCCCAAAGAGATGGATGGCAGACCATCCAGATAAAACAAAAAAACACCCAAGTGCAAAGAAGATGGATAGGGGAAGGCCACCAGAAGAAACCAATGAATAGAATATCACCAGGCAATGGGTAAATGATATAAATTCTTTATTCAAAAAAATACAATACTGCACAGAATAAAAAATCAATGATAAATATTAAAAAGAGAGGAAACTACATCAAATAGCCAAATGGTGGGACCATGTATACAATAAACAGGTAAAATAATTACAGCATGTGGTAATAAATATCATATACAGGGCATTATGGCGAGTATTGTTGTGAATGTTTTGGAAATGAATTCTGAGCAGAAGCTCCCTCTGGTGGTTACAAACAGTACTGAACCATTCAATGAGGATTGGCAATCAGGATTCACAGACTGGCTTGATATAAGGGAGGTTCCCTCCGATCATGGTTGCCGGTGATCAATTGTTCTTGTCTCAACTGTGGTTCCTGGTTCACTTGGAAGCTTGCTGAGTCTTGCCTCTTCTTCTGCTTTCAGATAAGATATTTTCTGTTTTTGTGCTTACCATTTGCATATTTCTCTGCATTTCTGTGAGGTTAGCCAGGTTTCCCCCCCCCCCCCCCCGGGGGGCTTGGGCTCCTCTCAGTTCCTCTGGAGCCATTGTTATTTGTTCATTTGCCTTTTCCATTTTTTTCAGTGGCTGCAGCTTAGTTTTGTTACACCAGAGAACTGATTTAGGTGTTAGAGGTCGTGTGATCTCAGTGTTTTTGCAATCAGTAGCGTTGGCATTTTTTAGGGTTTTTTTTGATTGCAGTGAGTTTCCTTTCTGTCCTTTTCTGTCTGGGCAGATTGGGCCCCAGCGTTTGCTCATACTATTTTCTGTCTGTGTCTGTATTTCCTCTTGTCTAACCGCCATTACATGTTTGGGGGCTTCCTATGTTCTTTGGGGATCTGCTCCGGGGCAGATAGCTTTCCTCTTTCTATCTTTAGGTGTAGTTAATCTCTCAGGCTGTGACGAGGCGTCTAGGACCAACGTAGGAACGCTCCACGGCTGCCTTTAGTTGTGGTGGTTAGTCAGGGTACTGCAATCCAATAGATTCCAACCTCTCTGGTGTATTGCCGTTTTTGCCTGCTCTCCTCAGCTACCGAAACATAACAGAGTATCATGTCTCTTAATAGGGCGAGTTCTAACATCACCAAAGCAACTAAGTTCACAAATTTAAACTATATCACGATTGTGACTCTACCAAGTTGAGGGTCTCGGGGATAGACATGCTTACCACCAACATTAGGGTTGGCAATGTTAGTAAGCGCCTTGCACAACTTGAGGCCAAATGGATTTGGACTTTAAACACGGTTTCTCCATTTGGCCTCAATGAGAGTCTTTCTTTTGTACCTTTTCTGTGAGTTTTTTATTATTTTTAATTGTGTTTTATTTTTACTTTATAATTTCCGTATGTCTTTGCTCAATTTATGCGGAATTATGAAAACTTGATTGTGAATTGCGATTCGTCTGGATTGTCTGGAGGTGTCAGCACCTGAACATAATATGGATACCTCTCATTCGCGGCTGTATAATATGTCTATTTTGCAGTGTACTCGTTGTTAGCTGTTATTTAATGTACATATTATTGTCACCTAATATATTGATTGGGGACGGTACACGTGGTATTTGTGTTATCAACATTTATTATGTCATGCATATGTAAATGCCATCAATTATATGCTCTGGGGATGGCACATATGGCATGGCGGTTCAGGTATTTAATATAAACTATTATAGGGCGCTGCTAAGAGACTCGATTTTCTCTCAGTTTTGGTTATCCAGACCTGTTATTATAAGTTGCGCTGGCACTGATTGGGCGGTGTGATGTGCGCATGTCCGGCCGGCTTGCCTGTGTCGTCGCATGGCAACGGCGTCTATACGTGGCCTGACGCGCCGGGTCACCTGGCTGCGTCTGGTCATGTGACGCCGGGAGCGATGAGACTTCCTGGTTGTGCTGGCCGCGCCGTGTTATCCGGCGACTTTTCATTGTCAGCGTTATATAAGGATGGCGGTTCCTATGCTCACCATCCCCCAGACGAAGGAAGTGATTCCAAAACGCGCGTCGGGGCACGTCCGAGGTGGCAACAGCATCGCCATTGGGCCTTCAGGTATATTCATTTATCAGATGCCAAAAGCAGCAGCACATTATTTTTATCACAGGTGATTCCTCACTGGCATTTCCAGCGCTTGTATTAACTGGTTACTAGCCTATCTATTTGCTTGCACCATTGTAACCTCACAATTATTCATTGGGCTTTGTTTAATGTTATATTTATTATATTTGAATTGTGTTGGTTTTTTTCACATATGGTGTTGTTGATTTAGTTTTTTTCTGTAAGAGTGTGTTTTTCCTTGGTTATTATTCACAAGTATAATTTTTCACATGCTCATTATGTACTTTTGAATGTGCTGCCCTAGGTATAGATATTTTGATTTACTGTTTATGTGATATTTATTACCACATGCGGTAATTATTTTACCTGTTTATTGTATACATAGTCCCACCATTTGGCTATTTGATGTAGTTTCCTCTCTTTTTAATATTTATCATTGATTTTTTATTCTGTGCAATATTGTATTTTTTTGAATAAAGAATTTATATCATTTACCCATTGCCTGGTGATATTCTATTCATTGGTTTCTTCTGGTGGCCTTCCCCTATCCATCTTCTTTGCACTTGGGTGGTTTTATGTTCAGGACAAACATTACAACAACTTTTGGGGTCCAGTTTGTCCTGTCACCCTTGTGAAAATAAAAAATTGTAGGCTATAAAATCATTTTTTGAGGGAAAAAAATGATTTTTTTTATTTTCATGGCTCTGGGTTATAAACTTCTGTGAAGCACTTGGGGTTCAAAGTGCTGACTACACATCTAGATAAGTTCCTTGGGTGGTCTAGTTTCCAAAATGGGGTCACTTGGGGGGGTTTCCACAGTTTAGGCCCATCAGGGGTTCTGCAAACGTAACATGATGCCCGCAGACCATTCCATCAAGTCGGCATTTCAAAACGTCACTACTTCCCTTCCGAGCCCCGACGTGTGCCCATACAGTAGTTTTCTCCAACATATGGGATATCAGCGTACTCAGGACAAATTGGACAACAACTTTTGGGGTCTAATTTCTCCTGTTACCCTTGGGAAATAAAAAAAATTGGGGACTAAAAGATCATGTTTGTGGAAAAACTATGATTTTTTTATTTTCATGCCCGTGCCTTATAAACTTGTGTAGCCTTTGGGGATTCAAGGTGCTCACCACACATCTAGATAAGTTCCATGTGGGGTCTAGTTTCCAAAATGGGGTCACTTGTGGGGAGTTTCTACTGTTTAGGCACATCAGGGGCTCTGCAAACATAACATGACGCCCGCAGACGATTCCATCAAGTCTGCATTTCAATACGTCATTACTTCCCTTCCGAGCCCTGACGTGTGCCCAAACAGTGGTTCCCCCCCACATATGGGGTACCAGCGTACTCAGAACAAACTGGACAACAACCTTTGGGGTCCAATTTCTCCTGTAACCATTGCGAAAATAAAAAATAGGGGGCTAAAAAATAATTTTTTGAGAAAAAAAAAATGATTTTTTTTATTTTCACGGCTCTGCGTTATAAACTTCTGTGAAGCACCTGGGGGTTCAAAGTGCTCACTGTGCATCTAGATAAGTTCCTTAGGGGGTCTAGTTTCCAAAATGGGGTCATTTGTGGGGGAGCTCCAAAGTTTAGGCACACAGGGGCTCTCCAAACACGACATGGTGTCCGCTAACGATTGGAGCTAATTTTCCATTAAAAAAGACAAATGGAGCTCCTTCCCTTCTGAGCCCTGCCATGTGCCCAAACAGTGGTTCCCCCCCACATATGGGGCACCAGTGTACTCAGGAAAAACTGGACAACAACTTTTGGGGTCCAATTTATCCTGCTACCCTTGGGAAAATAAAAAATAGCGGGCTAAAAAATTATTTTTGAGGAACAAAAATGATTTTGTTATTTTCACTGCTCTGCGTTTATAAACTTCTGTGAAGCACTTGGGGGTTCAAAGTGCTCACTACACATCTAAATAAGCTCCTTGGGGGGTCTAGTTTCCAAAATGGGGTCACTTGTGGGGGGTTTCTACAGTTTAGGCACATCAGGAGCTCTGCAAACGCAACATGACACACGCAGAACATTCCATCAAGTCTGCATTCCAAAATGGTTCTCCTTCCCTTCTGAGCTCTCCCATGCACCAAAACAGTGGTTCCCCCCCACATATGGGTTATTGGTGTACTCAGGACAAATTGCACAAAAACTTGTGTGGTCCAATTTCTCCTGTTATCCTTGTGAAAATAAAAAATAGCTGACTAAAAAATCATTTTTGAGGAAAAAAATGATTTTTTTATTTTCACTGCTTTGCGTTATAAAATTCTGTGAAGCACTTTGGGGTTCAGAGTGCTCACAACACATCTAGATAAGTTCCATAAGGGGTCTAGTTTCCAAAATGGTGTCACATGTGGTTGTTTTTCACTGTTTAGGCACACAAGGGCTCTCCAAACGTGTCATGGTGTCCGCTAACGATTGGAGCTAATTTTACATTCAAAAAGTCAAATGGTGCTCCTTCCCTTCTGGGCCCTGCTGTGCACCCAAGCAGTGGTTTATGACCACATATGAGGTATCTATGTACTCAGGATAAATTGCCCAACAAATTTTAGGATCCATTTTATCCTGTTGCCCATGTGAAAATGAAAAAACTGAGGCTAAAAGAAATTTTTTGTGAAAAAAAAGTACTTTCTTTTTTACGGATCAATTTGTGATGCACCTGGGGGTTCAAAGTGCTCATTATGCATCTAGATACGTTGCTTGGGGGGTCTAGTTTCCAAAATGGGGTCACTTGTGGGGGAGCTCCAATGTTTAGGCACACAGGGACTCTCCAAATGCGACATGGCAACCGCTAAATATTCCAGCATATTTTCCATTCAAATAGTCAAATGGCGCTCCTTCCCTTCTGAGTCCTGCCGTGCACCCAAACAGTGGTTTATGACCACATATGAGGTATCGGTGTACTCGGGAGAAATTGCCCAACAAATTTCAGGATCCATTTTATCCTGTTGCCCATGCAAAAATGAAAAAATTGATGCTAAAAGAAAATTTTTGTTGGAAAAATTAAAATGTCCATTTTTTACTTCCACGTTGCTTTAGTTCCTGTGAAGCACCTGAAGGGTTAATAATCTTCTTGAATGTAGTTTTGAGTAGCTGGAGGGGTGCAGTTTTTATAATGTTGTCACATTTGGGTATTTTCTGCCTATACAGTCATGGCCAAAAGTTTTGAGAATGACACAAATATTATGTTTTCACATGATCTGCTGCCCTCTGGTTTTTATGTG
Organism: Oophaga sylvatica; assembly: GCA_033576555.1. Taxonomy (NCBI): domain Eukaryota; kingdom Metazoa; phylum Chordata; class Amphibia; order Anura; family Dendrobatidae; genus Oophaga; species Oophaga sylvatica. The sequence continues at coordinate 193,859,127 of JARQOD010000003.1, forward strand.
TGTTTGACAGATGTTTTTATCACAGACAGAAATATAATTGCAAACATATGAGTAACAAAGCTTATATTGACAGTTAGAATGAGTTAATGCAGCAAGTCAATATTTGCAGTGTTGACCCTTTTTCTTCAGGACCTCTGCAATTCTCCCTGGCATGCTCTCAATCAACTTCTGGACCAAATCCTGACTGATAGCAGTCCATTCTTGCACAAGCAATGCTTTCATTTTGTCAGAATTTTTAGGTTTTTGTTTGTCCACCCGTCTTTTGATGATTGACCACAAGTTCTCAATGGGATTAAGATCTGGGGAGTTTCCAGGCCATGGATCCAAAATCTCTATGTTTTGTTCCCTGAGCCATTTAGTTATCACCTTTGCTTTATGGCAAGGTGCTCCATCATGCTGGAAAAGGCATTGTTGATCGCCAAACTGCTCTTGGAGGGTTGGGAGAAGTTGCTCTTGGAGGACATTCTGGTACCATTCTTTATTCATGGCTGTGTTTTTAGGCAAGACTGTGAGAGAGCCAATTCCCTTGGCTGAGAAGCAACCCCACACATGAATGGTTTCAGGATGCTTAACAGTTGGCATGAGACAAGACTGGTGGTAGCGCTCACCTTGTCTTCTCCGAATGAGGCGTTTTCCTGATGTCCCAAACAATCGAAAAGGGGATTCATCAGAGAAAATAACTTTACCCCAGTCCTCAGCAGTCCACTGCCTGTACCTTTTGCAGAATATCAGTCTGTCCATGATGTTTTTTCTGGAGAGAAGTGGCTTCTTTGCTGCCCTCCTTGAGACCAGGCCTTGCTCCAAGAGTCTCCGCCTCACAGTGCGTGCAGATGCACTCACACCTGCCTGCTGCCATTCCTGAGCAAGCTCTGCACTGCTGGTAGCCCGATCCCGCAGCTGAAACACTTTTAAGAGACGGTCCTGGCGCTTGCTGGTCTTTCTTGGGCGCCCTGGAGCCTTTTTGGCAACAATGGAACCTCTCTCCTTGAAGTTCTTGATGATGCGATAGATTGTTGACTGAGGTGCAATCTTTCTAGCTGCGATACTCTTCCCTGTTAGGCCATTTTTGTGCATTGCAATGATGACTGCACGTGTTTCTTTAGAGATAACCATGGTTAACAGAAGAGAAACAATGATGCCAAGCACCAGCCTCCTTTTAAAGTGTCCAGTGGTGTCATTCTTACTTAATCATGACAGATTGATCTCCAGCCATGCCCTCATCAACACCCACACCTGTGTTAATGGAGCAATCACTGAAAAGAGGTTAGCTGGTCCTTTTAAGGCAGGGCTGCAATGATGTTGAAATGTTTTTTGGGGGATAAAGTTCATTTTCTAGCCAAATATTGACTTTGCAAGTAATTGCTGTTAAGCTGATCACTCTTTATAACATTCTGGAGTATATGCAAATTGCCATTAGAAAAAGTGAAGCAGTAGACTTTGTAAAAATTAATATTTGTGTCATTCTCAAAACTTTTGGCCATGACTGTAGACCCCTCAAAGTGACTTCAAATGTGAGGTGGTCCATAAAAAAATGGCTTTGTAAATTTTGTTGTAAAAATGAAAAATCGCTGGTCAACTTTTAACCCTTATAACTTCCTACCAAAAAAAATTTTGTTTCCAAAATTGTGCTGATGTAAAGTAGACATGTGGGAAATGTTATTTATTAACTATTTTGTGTCACATAACTCTCTGGTTTAACAGAATAAAAATTCAAAATTTGAAAATTGCAAAATTTTCAAAATTTTCATCAAATTTCCATTTTTTTAACAAATAAACGCAAAAATTATCGACCTAAATTTACCACTATCATGAAGTCCAATATGTCACGAAAAAACATTCTCAGAATCGCTAGGATCCGTTGAAGCGTTCCTGAGTGATTACCTCATAAAAGGACACTGGTCAGAATTGCAAAAAATGGCAAGGTCTTTAAGGTCAAAATAGGCTGGGTCATGAAGGGGTTAATGAGAAAAAAATGACCTTTTTTGAATTTACCAAATGGCTGCAATGAAACAAAGAGTGAAACATATAAAGAGGTCTGAATACTTTCCGCACCCACTGTATCTATCTATCTTGAAGAAAAAGCAGGCAGCACTCCAAAACAAAAATGTGGAAAAAGTGGACTTTATTAGCCTATCTGGGTTGGGCTCATGAAACAACCTTTCTCAAGCTTGAGCATATCAGTGGCCATAACCATGGAAACCTAAGCTACTGGTATGCCCTGCACATAGGGTAAGCAACATAACCAATCATAAGACCTATACTATATTTCTAATTGGAGGTATTTGCTAATATCATTATTATTACACTTACTACATGTTGGGATAGGATCTTGGAGATAGGTATACCACTTTAAATTAATTTCCTTTCAAAATTTGAAATAAAAATGTTGAAAATATAAATTTGACCTAGAAATTGATCAGAATCAAATTCTTATCCACTAGCTCCTGTGCAAACTTCATCTTGCATGGAGTGCTATATCTTATAAAATGACTGCTATTTCTAATATGAGGACAACTCTCCTTTCCAGCGTGTTGTGAAAAATAGAAGTTGCTTTTTCCACCACAATAGTCAGTGTAAGTCTAAAGAGAGTGCTTGTTACATTTTGGCCATGCTGGGTCGAACTGCCATGAAATCACAAAAATTAAAAAAAATTTTATGCAATCTCAAGCTGCTCAAAAATGTTGCTACTTACCAAAGTGTTTTATGGAAGAATTCTGGCAAGAACACTTTGATGAATCAGGGCCTATATGAATTTGGAACTCCGTTTCTGTTATGTGGCCCTAATAATACAAATTACAGCGAGATCTGTGACAATTGCCTATATATCAGGGTTGGGTGTGGAGGAGGTTAAGGTCAAAATGGTTATGAAATGACATGCTTTACTGACCTAGACAAGATGCCTCCTCATTTACATGCTCCACATATATATCCACTACATCTGTCTTCCAGTTTACACAGGGAGTACAAAATATTGCAGTTGCCGCTAATTGCTGGAGTCAAGAACTTTTATCTGAGCTCTTATATTAGTAGAGTCTATGCCATATTTCTTAAGGTACACGTTGACTGTACAAGTAACTGGAATAGGAAATTCCTGTACATGTGGATGTCTATCATTGCTAGGGTTAAGGGTCAAAAGGCCATGTCTTTACTAAACATTAACCTGGCCTTGAAGATATAAGGAAGTTTGTCCATGGTAAAACAATTGACATTCACTTGTATAACCTTCACTGATTGAAATATCAGGTATTATGCTGTAAAACAGGAACAAAGTAAATGTGATAGACTGGTAGATATGAGATAGATAGATAGAGTAAAAATAAAAATATTAGCAGCACTAAGGTAACGTGGGTGTAAAGGCTTCCTGGCAAGAACCAAAACATCCAGATAACAGAGACAACTAGAGGCAGCACTCCCAAAAAAATTTGTTGCAAAAGGGTGGTTCATATAGCCCACAGTGGCAACATTTTGGTTCAGAGGCGTGAACCTTTTTCAAGCCTGCCAATTTATATTTTTGAGTAAAATGTAAATTGCTCTTTTATTCTATAAACTACTGACATGTCTCCAAATTTCCAATCAATACATTTTGTATTTATTTTCAGAAAATGAGAAATGGTCAAAATAACAAAGAAATGCAGTGCTTGCAGACAGGGCCGGCGTCAGCACCCGGCACACCCGGGCAAGTGCCGGGGCCCTGAGCAGGCGGGGGGGCCCACTCGCCGTCTGGCACCCCCGCGCCCATTAGCGGAGGAGAGCGGCGTCAGCGCCGCCACTGGGCCCCCCCGCTTGCTAAGGGCCCCGGCATCAGCTGGCACAATACTTACCTCTCCCGTGCCTCCGCTGCCGCAGCTCCAGGCTCCAGGGGGCGCCGGCGCTTCCTCTCACAGCAGCGCCGCTGAATGACGTCATCATTCAGCGGCCGGCTGTGGCAGAGAGCGCGGACGCTGGACGGGTGAGACGTGTGTGTGTGTCTCTCTGTGTGTATGTGTCTGTGTGTATGTAGTGCGGTGCTTTGTGTGTGTGTAGTGTGTGTGTGTATGTATGTGAGAGAGTGCTTGTGTGCTGTCTGTGTGTGATGATGGGCAGGCATTGCTGATAATGGGGAGGCGTTGATGATGATGGGAGAAGATGATGATAATGGGCAGGCATTGATGATAATGGGCAGGCATTGATGATGGGGAGAAGATGATGATGGGCAGGCATTGATGATAATGGGGAGGCCATGATGATGATGGGGAGGCCATGATGATAGTGGGCAGGCATTGATGATGGGGAGGAGATGATGATGATGGGCAGGCATTGATGATAATGGGAGGAGAGATGATGATGGCAGCATTGATGATATGGGGAGGCCATGATGATGATGGGGAGACAATGATGATGATAAGGAGGCGATGATGAGGAGGAAATCATGATGATAATGGGGAGGCATTGATGATGATGGGGAGAAGATGATGATAATGGGCAGGCATTGATGATGGGGAGGAGATGATGATGATGGGCAGGCATTGATGATAATGGGGAGGAGATGATGATGATGGGCAGGCATTGATGATAATGGGGAGGCATTGATGATGATGGGGAGAAGATGATGATAATGGGCAGGCATTGATGATAATGGGCAGGCATTGATGATGGGGAGAAGATGATGATGGGCAGGCATTGATGATAATGGGGAGGCCATGATGATGATGGGGAGGCCATGATGATAGTGGGCAGGCATTGATGATGGGGAGGAGATGATGATGATGGGCAGGCATTGATGATAATGGGGAGGAGATGATGATGATATGATGGGCAGGCATTGATGATAATGGGGAGGCCATGATGATGATGGGGAGACAATGATGATGATAAGGAGGCGATGATGAGGAGGAAATCATGATGATAATGGGGAGGCATTGATGATGATGGGGAGAAGATGATGATAATGGGCAGGCATTGATGATGGGGAGGAGATGATGATGATGGGCAGGCATTGATGATAATGGGGAGGAGATGATGATGATGGGCAGGCATTGATGATAATGGGGAGGCCATGATGATGATGGGGAGGCAATGATGATGATAAGGAGGCAATGATGATGATGGGGAGGAAATCATGATGATAATGGGGAGTCTTTCCACAGCGCCCTTTCCTGAGCCGTAACAGTGCAGAACGCAGTACAGCGCAGAGGAGAGCTCCATATTTTGTATGGAGCATTATATGGGGACCAGTATCCTGTATGGAGCATTATATGGGGACCAGTATCCTGTATGGAGCATTATATGGGGACCAGTATCCTGTATGGAGCATTATATTGGGTCCAGTATTCTGTATGGAGCATTATTTTGGGTCCAGTATTCTGTATGGAGCATTATATGAGGGGTGACATCCTGCATAGGATATTATATGGGTGATGAGGGGGAGACTGTGGTGCCCATAATATTGTATGGAGGACTGTACTGTCAAGTCTGTTCTGTGCGCTCTGAGGATTTGGCGGTTTTTGAGCTATTGTACAATTTACAATAGGTATCAGTCATGTAATGGAAGAAGTGAAGTGTTTGGCATTGTACTGTACCCATATTTCTCTGCTGTATCTGTGCATCATGAATCGTGGTCTGTGTTAAAGGGGCCCACTGAGACTCTTTCGCCCGGGGCCCATAAAAACCTGGAGCCGGCCCTGCTTGCAGACCTCAAATAATGCTAAGAAAACACGTATATAATCATTTAGCAACAACAATACTCATGTTTTAGCTCAGGAAGAGTTCCGAAATCAATATTTTGTGGAATAACCATGATTTTTAATCACAGCTTTCATGCTTTCCACACTGATTTTGTGTGACCTTATGCCACTCCTGGTACAAAAATTTAAGCAGTTCTTCTTTGTTTGATTGCGTGTGACTATCCATCTTCCTCTTGATTACATTCCAGAGGTTTTCAATGGGGTTCAGGTCTGGAGATTGGGCTGGCCATGACAGAAATTTAATGTGATGGTCCATCATCCACACATTGATTGACCTAGCTGTGTGGCATGTCGCATTGTCCTGCTGGAAAAAACAGTCCTCAGAGTTGGGGAACATTGCCTGAGCAGGAGTCAACTGTTTTTCCAGGATAACCCTGTATGCGGCTTGATTCATACGTCCTTCGCAAAGATTAACCTGCCCAATTCCAGCCTTGCTGAAGCATCCCCAGACCATCACCGATCCTCCACCAAATTTCACAGTGGGTGCAAGACACTGTGGCTTGTGTGCCTCTCCAGGTCCCCGTCTAACCATTAAATGACCAGGTTTTGGGCAAAGCTGAAAATTAGACTCATCAGAGAAGATTACCTTACTCCAGTCCTTTATGGTCCAATCCTTATGGTCATTGGCAAACTTCAGCCTGGCTCTCCTTTGCTTCTCATTGATGAAAGACTTTTTTCTAGCTTTACATGACTTGAGCCCAGCCTCTAAGCCTCTAAGAGCCTGTTACGAACTGTTCTTGCCGTGCACTTCACCCCAGCTGCCATTTGCCATTCCTTGTGTAGGTCACTTGATGTCATCCTGCGGTTGCTGAGTGACATTCGAATAAGATGACGGTCATCCCGGCCAGTGGAGAGTCGCTTTCGCCCTCTGCCGGTTTGTAGCTTTGTGAGCTGGACCGCAGAGTGAAGGCAAAACGGCCAACAAGTGCTAAGTATCTCTGGGAATTCCTTCAAGACTGTTGGAAGACCATTTACGGTGACTACCTCTTGAAGCTCATCAAGAGAATGCCAAGAGTGTGCAAAGCAGTCATCAAAGCAAAAGGTGGCTACTTTGAAGAACCTAGAATATAAGACATAATTTCAGTTGTTACACACTTTTTTGTTAAGTATATAATTCCACATGTGTTAATTCATAGTTTTGATGCCTTTAGTGTGAATGTACAATTTTCTTAGTCATGAAAATACAGAAAAATCTTTGAATGAGAAGGTGTGTCCAAACTTTTAGTCTGTACTGTATATATATATATATTACATTTAACCAGACCTGTTTAAAAGAAGCTGAGCTGTGATTGGTTGCTATGAGAAACAGTTTTCCTTGCAACCAATCCCTAAGCATCTTTCATTTCGCCTGAGCTGTTTGATAGAAGCTGAGCTGTGATTGGTTGCTATGAGCAACAGTTTTCTCACTGCACGACAACACCTCAGCTGACACTGACCAGGTGGGAGAAATCGCATCCCTGGGAACATAAGCTCCCAGCCATTGTCTGCCCCCCAGACAGAAGCAGAAAGCACATGACAGAAATGAATCACCCGCTCCCGTGCCCATATCCCCATTACACATCATCCATCCCATAGGCACATCTTCCCTCTTAAAGGGATACCCGGTATGGAAGTGAGGCAAATCCACTCTGCGCTCTGATTCTCACCCCAGGCTTCTATTAAAGGGATCATTGGTATGGAAGTCAGGGCAAATCCATCCAGCGCTTTGGTTCTGATGCCACGCCTCTCTTAAAGGGATGCCTGGTATGGAAGTTATGGCGGCTGTGACGGGATGATGTGGGATATTAGGGGAGTAGTCCGGTGGCTCTGGCTGATGGGATGATGTGGTATATTAGGGGGAGTAGTCCGGTGGCTCTGGCTGACGGGATGTGGGATATTAGGGTAGTGGTCCGGTGGCTCTGGCTGACGGGATGATGTGGGATATTAGGGGTAGTAGTCCGGTGGTTCTGGCTGAGGAGATGATGTGGGATATTAGGGGGAGTAGTCCGGTGGCTCTGGCTGACGGGATGATGTGGGATATTAAGGGTAGTAGTCTGGTGGCTCTGGCTGATGGGATGTGGGATATTAGGGGTAGTAGTCTGGTGTCTCTGACAGGATGATGTGGGATATTAATAGTCTGGTGGCTCTAGCTAACGGGATGTTGTGTTATATTAGGGGTAGTAGTCCGGTGGCTCTGGCTGACGGGATGATGTGGGATATTAGGGGTAGTAGTCTGGTGGCTCTGGCTGATGGGATGATGTGGGATATTAGGGGGAGTAGTCCGAAGGCTCTGGCTGACGGGATGATGTGGGATATTAGGGGTAGTAGTCCGGCGGCTCTGACAGGATGATGTTGGCTATTAGTAGTCCGGTGGCTCTGGCTGACGAGAAGATGTGGGATATTAGCGGGAGTAGTCCGGTTGCTCTGGCTGACGGGATGATGTGGGATATTAGGGGTAGTAGTCCGGTGGCTCTTACAAGATGGTGTGGGATATTAGTAGTCCAGTGGCTATGGCTGACGGGATGATGTGTGATATTAGGGTAGTAGTCCGGTGGCTGTGGCTGACGGATGATGTGGATATTAGGGGAGTAGTCTGGTGGCTCTGTTTGACTGGTATGTGGGATATTAGGGGAGTAGTCCAGTGGCTCTGGCTGACGGATATGGGATATTAGGGGTAGTAGTCCGTGGCTGGCTGACGGGATGATGTGGGATATTAGGGGAGTAGTCTGGTGGCTCTGTTGACTGGATGATGTGGGATATTAGGGGGAGTAGTCCAGTGGCTCTGGCTGATGGGATGATATGGGATATTAGGGGGAGTAGTCCGTGGCTCTGTCTGACGGGATGATGTGGGATATTAGGGGGAGTAGTCTGGTGGCTCTGGCTGATGGGATGATGTGGGATATTAGGGGAGTAGTCTGGTGGCTCTGGCGACGGGATGATGTGGATATTAGGGGAGTAGTCTGGGGCTCTGCTGACGGGATGATGTGGGATATTAGGGGAGTAGTCTGGTGGCTCTTGCTGACGGGATGATGTGGGATATTAGGGGTAGTAGTCCAGTGGCCAGGGCCGGCGTCAGCACCCGGCATGCCCGGGCAAGTGCCGGGCCCTGAGCAGGCGGGGGCCCACTCGCCGTCGGGCACCCCGGCGCCCGTTAGCGGTGCCAGTGCCGCCACTGGGCCCCCCACTTGCTGAGGGCCCCGGCAGCAGCCGGCGCAATACTTACCTCTCCACGTGCCTCCGCTGCCGCAGCTCCTGGCTCCAGGGGGCGCCTGCGCCGGCGCTTCGTATCTCACAGCAGCGCCGCTGAATGACGTCATCATTCAGTGGCCGGCTGTGGCAGAGAGGGCGCGGACGTCGGACAGGTGAGGTGTGTGTGTTTGTGTGAGTACCTGCGTGTGTGTGTGCCTGCGTGTGTGTATGTGAGAGAGTGCTGCGGTGCTGTATGTGTGATGGTGGTGGGGGGAGGCAGTGATGATGGTGAGAAGAGGCAGTGATGATGGGGAGGCAATGATGATGGGGAGGCAATGATGATGATGGGTAGGCAATGATGATGATAATATTAATCGGGAGGCAATGATGATGATGATGATGATGGGGAGGCAATGATAATGGGGAGGCAATGATGATGATGATGATGGGGAGGCAATGATAATGGGAAGGCAGTGATGATGATATTAATGGGGAGGCAATGATGATGATAATGGGGAGTCTTTCACAGCGCCCTTTCCTGAGCCGTAACAGTACAGAACACAGCACAGTGTAGATGAGAGCTCCATATATTGTATGGAGCATTATATGTGGTCCAGTATTCTGTATGGAGCATTATATTGGGTCCAGTATTCTGTATGGAGCATTATATGGGGGATGGCGGGGTGACATCCTGCATGGGGTATTATATGGGTGATGAGGGGGAGACTATGTGGTGCCCATAATATTGTATGGAGGACCGTACTGTCCAGTCTATACTGTGCGCTGTGAGGATTTGGTGGTTTTTGAGCTATTGTACAATTTACAATAGGTATCAGTCATGTAATGGGAAGAAGAGAAGTGTTTGGCGTTGTGCTATACCCATATTTCTCTGCAGTATCTGTGCATCATGAATCGTGGTCTGTGTTAAGGGGGCCCACTGAGACTCTTTCGCCCGGGGCCCATAAAAACCTGGAGCCGGCCCTGCCAGTGGCTCTGGCTGACGGGACGATGTGGGATATTCGGGGTAGTAGTCCGGTGGCTCTGGCTGACGGGACGATGTGGGATATTAGTGGTAGTTGTCCGGTGGCTCTGGCTGATGGGACGATGTGGGATATTAGGGATATTAGTCCGTTGCCTCTTGCTGACGGGATGATGTGGGATATTAGGGGTAGTAGTCCGGTGGCTTTGACAGGATGATGTGGGATATTAGTTGTTTGGTGGCTCTGGCTGACTGGACCATGTGGGATATTGGGGTAGTAGTCCAGTAGCTCTGGCTGTCTGGACGATGTGGGATTTTAGGGGTAGTAGTCCAGTAGCTCTGGCTGACTGGACGATGTGGGATATTAGGGGTAGTAGGCCAGTATTTCTGGCTGACTGGACGATGTGGGATATTAGGGGTAGTAGTCCGGTAGCTCTGGCTGATGGGATTGTGTGGGATATTAAGGGTAATAGTCCGGTGGCTTTGATGGGATGATGTGGGATATTAGTAGTCCGGTAGCTCTGGCTGACGAGACGATGTGGGATATTAGGGGTAGTAGTCCAGTAGCTCTGGCTGACGGGATTGTGTGGGATGTTATAGTGAATGTGGCTATGCGGAGTGGGCTCTACACTCAGCTTTATATATAGTGATATAATCATTATAATTTGTTATCACTAACCGTAGTTAGTTACTATGCCCGGGCGGCGCCGGGCTCTTCAGCTAGTATATATATAAAACAATTTAAATTTAGCATCTTTGTAAATATTCTGAAGAGTAACATGTTGTTTACAAAAGGTAAGTGCATAACTAAAAAATCCTATACAATTTCAGAATTTAATTTTTTCTCTCATCCATTTGACTAATCAAAAAAAAAAGTGTTGGCCTTCAGAAAGGCAGAATAAAAATACATAAAAATGCCTCATCCTCTTAGGTTCCTTCTGTGGAAACGGTTGTGTCAGTAGGAAATAAAAAAATGCATCTTTTGGTCAGGATTCGCTGTGATTTACATTTGCTGATTTAAGTACTTGGAATTTGTAATTTAAAAAAATGGCATGTTGATTGCAAATAAAACTTTACTGCCTTTCTTGTGTTTCTTCTACAATTTTTAACCTCATTAGTGGAAAAGACTTTTGACATTTGACTTTAGTGTTTTTTTTCTTTTTTTTCTTTTACTATTCTGATTCTCTTTTCCACTCTTTCACTGAAATATTTTGCATTCTCATGTGGATTTTTGCGAACTTTCTTCTGTATTTGATCTTCTGCTACAGATAACAGTTAAAATTTGGTTAGGATTCTTCTGTCACATATATTTTCCTTGTAGAAGTGAAGTCACTCTGAAGCAAACACTTAAAGATGGTAATTATTGTTATTGTAGCCACAATGTAGAGGTGTGAACAAAGAACAAGTTGGAATATAGGTCCTGGAATTACCTTCTGTCATCATCTTAGCTTGATGGCTGTCTTTTTTTCTGATTTATTCATTCTAGTTCTTGAATGAGTCCTATTGTTGGTGATCAGATAAAGTACAGCGCTGATGAATTCTATAAGAACTAAGACCCTGATTCATCACAGGTGTATTCTACAGGATTTGCAATATATTTTGAAATTTTGCAAATTTTAGCCACAATGTTAGAGGTGTGAACAAAGAACAAGTTGGAATATAGGTCCTGGAATCACCTTCTGTCATCATCTTAGCTTGATTGCTGTCTTTTTTTCTGATTTATTCATTCTTGTCCTTGAGTGAGTCCTATTGTTGGTGATCAGATAAAGTACAGCGCTGATGAATTCTATAAGAATTAAGACCCTGATTCATCAAAGGTGTATTCTACAGGATTTGCAATATATTTTGAAATTTTGCAAATTTTTGGCACAATTTAAATTTTTAAAATAGTGGGAGGAGATAGGGCATGACATAGCATGACCGACTAGTTCATGATAATTTACGCAACTTAATTGGTATAAATTATAAAAAAAATGTACTTACTGTAGTAATATATATGTCTTTGGTGCATGATAGGTAATGCATCCTACTGCAGCGCAGAATTCAGCAAGACTGACATAAAATTTGTAACGGGTCAGGGAGGCAGAACTCTGAGCTTTATTATACAAGGAGGCTTTCCTTGTAAAGGAGCGGGTGGCGCCCGGGGAGACGGACAGGAAGTCACGGCAAGTGACAGGGACAGTCTTTGGACAGACGGGAAGGAGGTCACGGCAAGTGACCGGGGCAGTCTCTGGATATACAGACAGGTAGTCACGGCAAGTGACCGGGGCAGTCTCTGGATAGAGAGGCAGGTAGTCACGGCAAGTGACCGGGGCAGTCTCTGGATAGACAGGCAGGTAGTCACGGCAAGTGACCGGGGCAGTCTCTGGATAGACAGGCAGGTAGTCACGGCAAGTGACCGAGGCAGTCTCTGGATAGACAGGCAGGTAGTCACGGCAAGTGACCGGGGCAGTCTCTGGATAGACAGGCAGGTAGTCACGGCAAGTGACCGGGGCAGTCTCTGGATGGACAGGTATATACGACCTGAGATGGTGGAGCCTCCCGGTAGGCTAGCAGGCAGATGACAGATGAACGCCCCCAAGTGAGCAGGCGAGAGTCTCTGGAATAGACGATGGTCACCGCATGTGACGTCCGAACCTCCGGGTAGGTCTGCAGGCAGATGGCAGATGAACGCCCCCAAGTGAGCAGGCGAGAGTCTCTGGAATAGACGATGGTCACCGCATGTGACGTCCGAACCTCCGGGTAGGTCTGAAGGCAGATGGCAGATGAGCGCCCCCAAGTGAGCAGGCGAGATTCTCTGGAATAGCCGATGGTCACCACCGGTGACGGCCGAACCTCCAGGTAGGCTTGCGGACAGGTAGCAGACAGCAAACTGGCAGGAGACAGGCAGGTAACTGGTAACGGAACCTGAGGGCTGAAGCAGAGTAAACAGTGCAACAACATTGCTCGGGCACCTCCATTAAGGAGGGAGTACTTTATATAGGGTGGAGTCCTCCGGCATTGGCCGGGGACCTTTTTTGAAAGATGCGCGCGGCCCCTTTAAGAGCGGGGGAGCGCGCGGGCGCGCGCCCTAAGTCCAGCAGCAGGGAAGGAGCGCGCGACCCCAGCAGGGCGGAAGGAGGACGCCGAGCGTGGGTAAGGGGGGCGACGTCCCTGCCTGGCAGAGGACGCTGGCGCAGGGGAACAGCGTCCCTGCCTGGCAGAGGGCAGGGACGCCGGCGCTACAAAATTCCAGTCTTGATGAATCAGACACTAAAGCTTTAGCAACAGGAATTTTGTTATTTCATCTGGTTTCAGCAAATACCATGAAACAGACTGGTAAAGAAGCTGGAGGAGAGAAAAGAGCAAATAAGGTCTTATCCAACACACTTGAAGAAAGGGACTGGGGTTCTGGATGAAGGAATATGGCAATATAGGTAACCCAGAGGCATCTACACTGCAACAGGGCCAACAGCAACAAACAGCAGCAATAAAAGGATCACATTCCCTGACAATTCTGAATTAATCTGTCGGTTCATGTGGCAACAGTCTTTAACCCCTTAACCCCCAAGGGTGGTTTGCACGTTAATGACCGCGCCAATTTTTACAATTCTGACCACTGTCTCTTTATAAGGCTATAACTCTGGAACGCTTCAACGGATCTTCACGATTCTGAGACTGTTTTCTTGTGACATATTTTACTTCACGTTAATGGTAAAATTTATTCGATATAACTTGCGCTTAAATTTGAAAAAACGCAAATATGGCGAAAATTTTGAAAATTCTGCAATTTTCAAACTTTGAATTTTTATTCACTTAAAACAGAGAAATATGTGACACAAAATAGTTAATAAATAACATTTCCCACATGTCTACTTTACATCAGCACAATTTTTTCACCAAAATTTTTTTTTGTTAGGAAATTATAAGGGTTAAAAGTTGACCAGCGATTTCTCATTTTTACAACAAAATTTACAAAGCCATTTTTTTAGGGACCTCCTCACATTTGAAGTCACTTTGAGGGGTCTATATGGTAGAAAATACCCAAAAGTGACACCATTCTAAAAACTGCACCCCTCAAGGTACTCAAAACCACATTCAAGAAGTTTATTAACCCTTCAGGTGCTTCACAAGAGCTGAAGCAACGTGGAAGGAAAAAATTTATATTTAACTTTTTAGTCACAAAAGTGATCTTTTACAAACTTTTTTTATTTTCACAAGGGAAAAAGGAGAAAATGGACAGATAAAATAGTTGTGCAATCTCTCCTGAGTACGCCAATACACCATATGTGGGGGAAAACCACTGTTTGGGCACACGGCAGAACTCGTAAGGGAAGGAGCGGCGTTTGACTTTTTCAAACCAAAATTGGCTGGAATTGAGATTGAACGCCATGTCGCGTTTGGAGAGCCCCTGATGCGCCTAAACAGTGGAAACCACCCACAAATGACACCATTTTGGAAACTAGACCCCCTATGGAACTTATCTAGATCTGTTGTGAGCACTTTGAACCCCAAGTGTTTCACAAAAGTTTATAATGCCTGGGTGTGAAAAAAAAAAACAATTTTCCACAAAAATGATTTTTTAGTCCCAAATTTTTGATTTTTCCCAAGGAAATTGGACCTCAAAAGTTGTTGTCCAATTTATCCTGAGTACTCTGATACCAAATATGTGGGGGGGAAACTGTTTGGGCGCACGGCAGGGCTTGGAATGGAAGTAATAACGTTTTGGAATGTAGATATTGATGGGGGTCATGTTCCGTTTGCAGTGCCCCAGATGTGCCTAAACAGTGGAAAACCCCCACAAGTGACCCTATTTTGGAAACTACAGTCATGGCCAAAAGTTTTGAGAATGACACAAATATTATATTTTCACATGATCTGCTGCCCTCTGGTTTTTATGTGTGTGTTTGACAGATGTTTTTATCACAGACAGAAATATAATTGCAAACATATGAGTAACAAAAGCTTATATTGACAGATAAGGGTATGCCACACTAAACAATATCGCTAACGGGATCGCTAAAAAACGTCACTATTTAGCGATCCCGTTAGCGATATTGTTCAGTGCGGCAGCTTCCAGCGACGAGCTTCCTGCTGTGATCTCGCTCGTCGCTGGAATCGCTCCGGACCCTATTTCATCGCTGGCGCTCCCGCTGGGTAAGTATCTAATCGCTGTGTGGCACCTTTTCTTAGCGATTTAGCGGTACTTTTGTACCGCTAAAGTCGTTAAGAAGATCGCTAACGGCGATAGCGTCGTTAACTATATCGCTAAATGCGGCAGCATTTAGCGATATAGAAACAATCCCGCTAGCGATCTCATTAGTATGCAACGCTAACGAGATCGCTAGCGGGATAGCTCAGTGTGGCAGTACCTTTAGAATGAGTTAATGCAGCAAGTCAATATTTGCAGTGTTGACTCTTCTTCTTCAGGACCTCTGCAATTCTCCCTGGCATGCTCTCAATCAACTTCTGGACCAAATCCTGACTGATAGCAGTCCATTCTTGCACAATCAATGCTTTCATTTTGTCAGAATTTTTAGGTTTTTGTTTGTCCACCCGTCTCTTGATGATTGACCACAAGTTCTCAATGGGATTAAGATCTGGGGAGTTTCCAGGCCATGGACCCAAAATCTCTGTTTTGTTCCCTGAGCCATTTAGTTATCACCTTTGCTTTATGGCAAGGTGCTCCATCATGCTGGAAAAGGCATTGTTGATCGCCAAACTGCTCTTGGAGGGTTGGGAGAAGTTGCTCTTGGAGGACATTCTGGTACCATTCTTTATTCATGGCTGTGTTTTTAGGCAAGACTGTGAGAGAGCCGATTCCCTTGGCTGAGAAGCAACCCCACACATGAATGGTTTCAGGATGCTTAACAGTTGGCATGAGACAAGACTGGTGGTAGCGCTCACCTTGTCTTCTCCGAATGAGACGTTTTCCTGATGTCCCAAACAATCGAAAAGGGGATTCATCAGAGAAAATAACTTTACCCCAGTCCTCAGCAGTCCACTGCCTGTACCTTTTGCAGAATATCAGTCTGTCCATGATGTTTTTTCTGGAGAGAAGTGGCTTCTTTGCTGCCCTCCTTGAGACCAGGTCTTGCTCCAAGAGTCTCGGCCTCACAGTGCGTGCAGATGCACTCACACCTGCCTGCTGCCATTCCTGAGCAAGCTCTGCACTGCTGGTAGCCCGATCCCGCAGCTGAAACACTTTTAAGAGACGGTCGTGGCGCATGCTGGTCTTTCTTGGGCGCCCTGGAGCCTTTTTGGCAACAATGGAACCTCTCTCCTTGAAGTTCTTGATGATGCGATAGATTGTTGACTGAGGTGCAATCTTTCTAGCTGCGATACTCTTCCCTGTTAGGCCATTTTTGTGCATTGCAATGATGACTGCACGTGTTTCTTTAGAGATAACCATGGTTAACAGAAGAGAAACAATGATGCCAAGCACCAGCCTCCTTTTAAAGTGTCCAGTGGTCTCATTCTTACTTAATCATGACAGATTGATCTCCAGCCATGTCCTCATCAACACCCACAACTGTGTCAATGGAACAATCACTGAAAAGAGGTTAGCTGGTACTTTTAAGGCAGGTCTGCAATGATGTTGAAATGTGTTTTGGGGGATAAAGTTCATTTTCTAGCCAAATATTGACTTTGCAATTAACTGCTGTTAAGCTGATCACTCTTTATAACAATCTGGAGTATATGCAAATTGCCATTAGAAAAAGTGAAGCAGTAGACTTTGTAAAAATTAATATTTGTGTCATTCTCAAAACTTTTGGCCATGACTGTAGACCCCCTATGGAACTTAACTAGATCTGTGGTGAGCACTTTGGAACCCCAAGTGCTTCACACAAGTTTATAATGCCCGGGCATGAAAATAAAAAATCCTATTTTTTTCCCACAAAAATGAACTTTTAGTCACCAATTTTTTATTTTCCCAAGGGTAACAGGTGAAATTGGACCACAAATGTTGTTGTCCAATTTGTCCTGAGTATGCTGATATGTGGGGGGGAACCACTGTTTGGGCACACAGCAGAGCTCGGAATGGAAGGAGCACTATTTGACTTTTTCCAACCAAAATTGGCTGAAATTGAGATTGGACGCCATGTTGCATTTGGAGAGCCCCTAATGTGCCTAAACAGTGGAAACCCCCCATAAGTGACCCCATTTTGGAAACTAGACACCCTATGGACCTTATCTAGATCTGTGGTGAGCAATATGAACCCCCAAGTGCTTCACATAAGTTTATAACGTAGAGCAGTAAAATTAAAAAATCATATTTTTTCCACAAAAATGATCTTTTCACCCAAATTTTTATTTTCCCAAGGGTAACAAGACCCTAAAAGTTCTTGGCAATTTGTCCTGTGTACGCTGATACCCCATATGTGGGGTAAACCACTGTTTGGGTGCATGGCAGAGCTCGGAAGGGAAGGAGAGCCGTTTGACTTTTTCAACCCAGAATTGGCTGGATGCCATGTCGTGTTTGGAGAGCTCCTGTTCTGCCTAAACAGTGGAAACCCCCACAAATGACACCATTTTGGAAACTAGACCCCTCAAGGAACTTATCTAGATGTGTGGTGAGAACTTTGAACCACCAGGTGTTTCACTAAAGTTTATAACGACCGAGCATGAAAATAAAAAAATCATATTTTTTCCACAAACATGATTTTTAGTCCCCAACTTTTTATTTTCCCAAGGGTAACAGGAGAAGTTGGACCCCAAAAGTTGTTGTCCAATTTGTCCTAAGTACGTGATACCCAATATGTGGGAGAAAACTACTGTATGAGCACACGGCTCGGAAAGGAAGTAGTGACATTTTGGAATGCAGATTTTGATGGAATGGTCTGCGGGCGTCATGTCGCATTTGGAGAGCCCCTGATGTGCCTAAACAGTGGAAACTCCCCACAGGTGACCCCATTTTGGAAAATAGACCCCACAAGGAAGTTATCTAGATGTGTGGTGAGCGCTATGAATCCCCAAGTGCTTCACAGAAGTTTAAAACGTACAGCCATAAAAACAAAAAAAATCATTTTTTTTTTTACAAAATTGATATTTTCACCCCCAATTTTTTATTTTCCCAAGGGTAACAGAAGAAATTGGACCCCAAGAGTTATTGTGCAATTTGTCCTGAGTACGCTGATACCCATATGTGGGGGGTAAACTACTGTTTGGGCGCATGGCAGAGCTCAGAAGGGAAGGAGCACCGTTTGACTTTTTCAATGCAGAATTGGCTGGAATTGAGATCAAACGCCATGTCACATTTGGAGAGCCCCTGATGTGCCTAAACAGTGGAAACCCCCAATTCTAACTCCAACCCTAACCCCAACACACCCCTATCCCTAGTCCCAACCCTAACCATAACCCTAACCACAAACCTAACTCTAACACACCCCTAACCCTAATCCCAACCCTAACCCTAATCCTAACTTTAGCCCCAACTGTAACCATAACTTTAGCCACAACCCTAACTGTTATGTTTTGGTAGCTGAGGAGAATAAGCAAAAACAGCAATACACCAGAGAGGCTGGAACCTATTGGATTGCAGTAACCAGAACTAACCACACAACTAGAGGTAGTCGTGGAGCGTTCCTAGGTTGATCCTAGACGCCTCGTCACAGCCTGAGAGATAACTACACCTAAAGGCAGAAAGATGAAAGCTATCTGCCCCGGAGCAGATCCCCAAAGAAAATAGGAAGCCCCCAAACATGTAATGGCGGTTAGACAAGAAGAAGCACGGACACAGACAGAAAATAGAATGAGCAAACGCTGGGGCCCAATCTGTCTAGACAGAAAAGTACAGGAAAGGATACTCACTGCAATCGAAAAAAAAAACTAAAAAATACCAACTCTTCTGATTGCAAAAATACCTGAGATCACACGATCTCTACCACCTAAATCAGTTCCCTGGTGTAACAAAACTAAGCTGCAGCCACTGAAAAAACAGGAAAAAGCAAATGAACAAACAACAGTGAATCCAGATAAACTGAGAGGAGCACAAGCCCCTGGAGGGGACCTGGCTGACCTCTACAGAAGTGCAGGGAACAATGCAAAAAGCAAGCACAAAAATAAAAGCAGAAAATATCTTATCTGACAGCAGAAGATGCATGCAAGACTCAGCAAACTTCCAAATGAACCAGGAACCACAATTGAGACAAGAACAATTGATCACCAGCAACCATCATGGGAGGGAACCTCCCTTATATCAGACCAGTCCGTGATCCCAGATTGCCACTCCTCGCTGAAAGGTTCAGCACTGTCTGTAACCACCAGAGGGAGCCTCTGCTCAGAAACCATCTCTAGCACATTCATAACAGTACCCCCCCTTGAGGAGGGGTCACTGAACCCTCCCTTGTGCAACCAGGTTGATCAGGATGAGCTCGGTGATAGGCACGGATCAGTCTCCTAGCATGGATGTCTGAAGCAAACACCCAAGAATTGTCCTCCTGACCATAACCTCTCCACTTAACCAAATACTGGAGTTTCTGTCTAGAAAAATGAGAATCCAATATTTTCTCAACCACATACTCCAGATTGCCCTCAACCAAAACAGGGTCAGGAGGCGCAGCCATAGGAACCACTGGCTCGACAAACCTCTTCAATAAGGACTTGTGGAGCACGTTATGGATCTTAAATGTCCCTGGAAGAAGCAAACGGAAGGAAACAGGATTAAGAATCTCCATGATCTTATAAGGTCCAATGAACCTAGGCTTAAACTTTGGAGATGCAACCCTCATAGGGATATTTCTTGAGGACAACCAAACCAAGTCCCCCACTTTAAACCGAGGACCATCAGTCCTATGCCAGTTGGCAAACCGTTGGGCCTTCTCCTGAGAGAGAGACAACCTCTCCACTACCTGGTCCCAAATCTGCTGCATTCGCTCCACAACAGAGTCAACACCCGGACAGACAGAAGCCTCCGCCTGTCCCGAAGAAAATCGAGGGTGAAACCCAAAATTGCAGAAAAATGGAGACATCAAGGTGGCAGAGCTAGCCCTATTATTAAGAGCAAACTTAGCCAAAGGCAAAAAAGAGACCCAGTCATTTTGATCAGCAGACACAAAACATCTCAAATAAGTCTCCAAGGTCTGGTTTGTTCTCTCGGTTTGTCCATTGGTCTGAGGATGAAAAGCAGAGGAGAAAGATAATTGAACACCAAGTTTAGAACAAAATGTCCTCCAAAATCTGGAAACAAACTGGACTCCTCTGTCAGACACAATGTTCTCCGGAATGCCATGTAACCGAACCAAGTGCTGAAGGAACAAAGGCACCAATTCGGAGGAGGAAGGCAACTTAGCTAATGGCACAAGATGTATCATCTTGGAAAACCTATCACAGATTACCCAGATAACAGTCATTCTCTGAGAAACAGGGAGGTCGGAAATAAAATCCATAGAGATATGGGTCCATGGCCTCTTGGGCACAGGTAATGGCATTAACAAACCACTAGAGCGAGAGCAAGGCTTGGAGCGACAGCAAGTCCCACAGGACTGCACAAATTCCCTGATGTCATGAGACAAAGTAGGCAACCAAAAGGACCGACTCACCAAGTCTTTGGTACCAAAAATCCCAGGATGACCAGCCAACGCGGAACAATGAATCTCAGACGTCACACTCTTCTTCCACTGGTCTGGGACAAACAATTTCCCAATAAGGCAGCGCTCAGGTTTATCCTCCTGACACCCTTCCAGAGCCAGTCTCAAATTGGGCAAGATGGCGGAAAGAACTACACCCTCTTTCAAAATAACAGTAGGATCAGATAACTCAGGAGAGTCCGCAAAGAAACTCCTCGAGAGGGCATCCGCCTTAATATTCTTAGTGCCAGGAAGAAAAGAAACCACAAAATTAAAACGTGTGAAAAAACAAGGCCCACCTGGCCTGTCTAGGATTAAGTCGCTTGGCTGATTCGAGATAAACCAGATTCTTATGGTCCGTGAGGACCACCACCTGATGTTTGGCTCCTTCCAGCCAATGTCTCCACTCTTTAAAGGCCCACTTCATGGCCAATAACTCCTGATTACCCACGTCATAATTACGTTTAGTTGGAGAAAATTTTCGAGAGAAAAAGGCACAAAGATTATACTTAGAGGTCTCTGGATCTCTTTGGGACAAAACGGCACTTGCCCCAATTTCAGAGGCATCAACCTCTACCTGAAACGGTAGAGAAACATCAGGCTGCTGTAGAACAGGAGCAGAATTGAATCTCTGCTTAAGTTCCTGAAACGCAGAGACTGCCTCAGGAGGCCAATTCACCACATCAGAACCCTTTTTGGTCAAATCAGTCAATGGTTTAACAATACCGGAGAAATTACCAATACATTTACGATAAAAATTGGAAAAACCCAAAAATCTCTGAAGAGCCTTTAATGAAGTAGGTTGAACCCAATCACAGATGGCCTGAACCTTGACCAGGTCCATTTCAATAACAGACGGAGACAGAATGAATCCCAGAAATGAGACCTTCTGTACACCAAAAAGACACTTTGATCCCTTCACATACAGTGCATTCTCTCTCAAAATCTGGAACACAGTCCGAACATGTTTCACATGAGAGTCCCAGTCATTGGAAAAAATCAAGATATCATCCAAATAAACAATCAGAAATTTATCCACAAAATCCCTGAAAATATCATTCATGAAGGATTGGAAGACGGAAAGAGCATTAGTGAGCCCAAAGGGCATCACTAGGTACTCAAAATGCCCCTATGGGGTATTAAACGCCGTTTTCCATTCATCCCCATGCTTAATGCGAATAAGGTTATACGCCCCCCTGAGGTCAAGTTTGGTAAACAAACTAGCACTTTTCACCCTGGAAAACAGGTCAGAAATCAAGGGTAACGGATATTGATACTTCACAGTGATCTTATTCAAGAGATGATAATCAATACACGGCCTCAATGAACCATCCTTTTTGGCCACAAAGAAAAAATCGGAACCCAAGGGTGAAGAGGATGGTCTGATATGACCCTTCTCCAATGACTCCTTGATATAAGATTGCATAGCATCGTGTTCAGGTACAGACAAGTTAAAAAGGCAACCTTTAGGAAATTTACCACCAGGCAATAATTCAATAGCGCAATAATAGCTCCTGTGAGGGGGCAAGGATGCAGATTTACTTTCACTAAATACATCTGAAAAATCAGTCAAAAAGTCAGGAGCATCCTGAGACTGGGGAGAGGCAGAAAAAACAGGAGTGTCGGCATTAACACATTGGCAGCCCCAACTGGTCACAGACACAGATTTCCAATCCAAAACAGGATTATGAGACTGTAACCAAGGGAAACCTAGTACAATAATGTCATGCAGATTATACAGCACCAGAAATTTGCAACTCTCCTGATGATCTGGTTCAACCCTCATTATCACCTGAGTAGAAAACTGGGGTTTATTCTCTGCCAAAGGAGTAGAATCAATGCCCAGTAGGGGAATAGACTTCCGCAGGGGTATCATGGGAAACCCACAACGTTTGGCAAAGTCAAAATCCATCAGGTTAATAGCTGCTCCTGAATCAACAAAAGCCTTAGCAGAAAATGTGGACAGGGAGCAAATCAGGGTAACAGTCAACAGAAATTTAGCCTGAACACTACCCAAGACAACTGAGCGTGCAAAACGTCTTCCTCACTTAGGGCAGACTTAAATAGCATGAGAGGCGTCACCACAGTAGAAACATAACCCATTGCGCTTTCGAAGCTCATGACGCGTGCCCCAGAAGTCACTCCATCACACTGCATGGGCTCAGAAGCTGGCTCACAAGGCAACACTATCTCACGCATACCTCTGCGCTCACACAAACGTCTGTCAATTTGAATAGCCATGACATAGAATCATTGAGACAAGAGGGAGCAGGGAATCCCACCATAATATCCTTTACATTATCTGACAGCCCCTTCTGAAAAAGGGCTGCCAAAGCATCATCATTCCATTTGGTCAGGACTACCCACTTTCGGAATTTCTGACAGTACAACTCAGCGTCTTCAAGACCCTGATTTAATGCCAACAAGGTTTTTTCAGCTTGATCAGTGACATTAAGTTCATCGTACAATAACCCCAGAGCCAGAAAAAATACATCAATATCATTCAAAACGGGATCCCCAGGTGTCAGGGAAATAGCCCAATCCTGAGGGTCGCTGCGCAGGAGAGAGATGACAATTTGAACCTGCTGTGCTGCGTTCCCTGAGGACTTAGGCTTTAAGACATAAAACAACTTACAGTTATTTTTGAAATTCAGAAATTTAGCCCGATCCCCCAAAAAGAAATCTGGCATGGGAATCCTAGGTTCCACAACCGGCAACCCAGCAAGATAGGTAGCAATACTCCGAACCTCAGTGGCAAGCTGATCCACACGACCAGACAACTGTGCAAGCTCCATTGAGAGAAAAAAAAAATCCTCCACAGCACCTAGAGAAAAAGAGGGAAAAAATGCAACAAACAGGGAAAAAAAAATCTCTGACAACTCTGACAACTTTTTTTTTCCACACTATTTTTCCCTTCTGTGAGTACCATATAATTTTCAGTTTGGGCCGGTGTTACTGTTATGTTTTGGTAGCTGTGGAGAATAAGCAAAAACGGCAATACACCAGAGAGGCTGGAACCTATTGGATTGCAGTAACCAGAACTAACCACACAACTAGAGGTAGCCGTGGAGCGTTCCTACGTTGATCCTAGACGCCTCGTCACAGCCTGAGAGATAACTACACCTAAAGGCAGAAAGATGAAAGCTATCTGCCCCGGAGCAGATCCCCAAAGAAAATAGGAAGCCCCCAAACATGTAATGGCAGTTAGACAAGAAGAAGCACGGACACAGACAGAAAATAGAATGAGCAAACGCTGGGGCCCAATCTGTCTAGAAAGAAAAGTAGAGGAAAGGATACTCACTGCAATCCAAAAAAAAACCCCTAAAAAATACCAATTCTTCTGATTGAAAAAACGCCTGAGATCACACGATCTCTACCACCTAAATCAGTTCTCTGGTGTAACAAAACTAAGCCGGAGCCACTGAAAAAACAGGAAAAAGCAAATGAACAAACAACAGTGGCTCCAGATAATCTGAGAGGAGCACAAGCCCCCGGAGGGGACTTGGCTGACCTCCACAGAAGTGCAGGGAACAATGCAAAAAGCAAGCACAAAAATAAAAGCTGAAAATATCTTATCTGATAGCAGAAGATGCAGGCAAGACTCAGCAAACTTCCAAATGAACCAGGAACCACAATTGAGACAAGAACAATTGATCGCCGGCAACCATCATGGAAGGGAACCTCCCTTATATCAGACCAGTCCGTGATCCCAGATTGCCATTCCTCGCTGAAAGGTTCAGTACTGTCTGTAACCACCAGAGGGAGCCTCTGCTCAGAAACCATCTCTAGCACATTCATAACACCTAACCCTAATTGGAAAATGGAAATAAATACATTTTTTTTAATTTTATTATTTTTCCCTAACTAAGGGGTGTTAAAGGGCGGTTTGATTTACTACTTATAGCGGGTTTTTATGATTGGCAGCTGTCACACGCTAAAAGACGCTTTTTATTGCAAAAAATAGGTTTTGCATCACCACATTTTGAGAGCTATAATTTTTGTATATTTTGGCCCAGAGAGTCATGTTAGGTCTTATTTTTTGCGATACGAGTTGATGTTTTTATCGGTACCTTTTTTAAGCACATGACATTTTTTGATCGCTTTTCATTTCGATTTTTTGGAGGTTAGAATGAACAAAAATCGGCAATTCATTAATTTCTTTTGGGGGGGCGTTTATACCGTTCCACGTGTGGTAAAATTGAAAAAGCAGTTTTATTCTTCAGGTCAGTATGATTATGGCGATACCTCATTTATATCATTTTTTATGTTTTGGCGCTTTTATACAATAAAAGCAATTTTATATAAAAAATAATTATTTTTGCATCGCTTTATTCTGTGAGCTATAACTTTTTAATTTTTTTGCTAATAATGCTGTATTGCGGCTTGTTTTTTGCGGGACAAGATGACGTTTTCAATGGTACCATGTTTATTTATATCGGTCTTTTTGTTCGTGTGTTATTCCACTTTTTGTTCGGCAGTATGATGATAAAGCATTGATTTTTGGCTTTTTTTTAAGGGGTTCACTAAAGGGGTTAACTAGTGGGACAGTTCTATAGGACAGGTCGTTATGGACGCGGCGTTACCAAATATGTGTACTTTTATTGTTTTGTTTTTTTTATTTACAGGAAGAAATGAATTTATTGGGGAATATTTTTTTTTTCCCTTTATTTTGGATTTTTTTTTTACACTTGTGATTTTTATTTTTTTAACTTTTTACTTTGTCCCAGGGTGGGACATCACTGTATTTTATCAGATCGCTGGTCTGACAGTGTGCACAGCACTCTGTGAGACCAGCGATCTCACAGGCAGTGCTGCAGCCGCCTCCCTGCAGGACCCAGTGGCCATCTTGGATCCGGGGCCTTGCAGGGACAAAGGCCTCAGAACAACGCGATCATATCGCGCTGTTCTGAGTGCCTCAGGGGAACACACAGGGAGCCCCCTCCCTGCGCAATGCTTCCCTGTGCCCCCGGTACACCGCCATCATGTTTGATCGTGGTGTGCCAGGGGTTAATGTGCCGGGAGCGGTCCGTGACCGCTCCTGGCAC
Organism: Oophaga sylvatica; assembly: GCA_033576555.1. NCBI lineage: Eukaryota > Metazoa > Chordata > Amphibia > Anura > Dendrobatidae > Oophaga > Oophaga sylvatica. The sequence continues at coordinate 193,884,589 of JARQOD010000003.1, forward strand.
ATAGTGCCGGGTGTCAACTGTGATAATCAGCTGACACCCGGGAGCGCAGCTGATCTTCTAGGACGTACTATCCCATCCCTGGGAATTAAGTCCCAGGGCACATGGACGGGTAGTACGTCAGATGACAGAAAGGGGTTAATATTTCTAAGAGATTTGTGAACTTATTCTTACTCTTCAAGGCAGTATGAGTCTCTAAATTCTTAGCCATCAATCCCTTAGATAACTGTATGATTGTTGTACTCACATGCCAGTCGTCCTCAGATAGTGCCAACTCAGCTAGCAGTAACTTGTAGAGATGAGCAACTTTCCCTTTTTCGGGTCGAGTCGGGTTTCATGAAACCCGACTTTCGCAAAAGGTCGAACGAAATCGGCCGACTATTGGGAAAAGTCGGAGGTCCGACTGAAACACGAAACTCAATGCAAGTCAATGGGGAAGCAAAGTCGCCATGGAGTGGAGGACAGCAAACACACCTACAGTGCCCATTTCAATGGCAACAACATCAATTATTATTACTTAAGCTTGGCAACCTTAATTTACTTTATATATGGTTTTCGTGTGCCCCGGGCCAAATAGTCTCAGTGGGCCACTTTAACACATACCACAATTCATGATGCTCCGATACGGCACAGAAATATAGGTATAGTACAATGAAAAATACTTCACTTCTTACATGACATGACTAATGTCTATGTTAAAATCTACAATAGCTCAAAAACCGGACACTATATTCCTCCATACAGTATTATGGCCACCACATAGTGCGCCATACAGAATAATGAGGCCCATATATTGCTCCATACATAATTGGTCCCATATGTGCCCCATATGATTTTCCATACCCTATATGATGCCCCATAAATAATGAACCCCATATGATTCTCCAGTATATGATGGGCCCCATGGATGATGCTCCAGTGTCTTACGGGCCAAAAGAATGCTCCATATATAATGGGCCCCATTAATGTTCAAGGGTATAATGGGCCCCGTAAATGCTGTTCCAGTGTCTGATCTGCCCCATTTAGAATGCTCCAATACATGATGGGGCCCATGGATGATGCTCCAGTGTCTTATGGGCCAAGAGAATGCTCCATATATAATGGGCCCCATTAATAATGTACCAGTGTATAATGGGCCCCGTAAATGCTGCTCCTGTGTCTGATGTCCCCCATTTACAATACTCCAGTATATGATTGGCCCCATGGATGATGCTCCAGTGTCTTATGGGCCAAAAGACTGCTCCATATATAATAGGCCCCATTAATAATGTACCAGTGTATAATGGGCCCCGTAAATGCTGCTCCTGTGTCTGATGTCCACCATTTACAATACTCTAGTATGTGATGGGCCCCATGGATGATGCTCCAGTGTCTTATGGGCCAAAAGAATGCTCCATATATAATGGGCCCCATTAATGTTCAAGGGTATAATGGGCCCTGTAAGTGCTGCTCCAGTGTCTGATCTGCCCCATTTGGAATGCTCCAATACATGATGTGTCCCATGGATGATGCCCCAGTGTCTTATGGGCCAAAAGAATGCTCCACATATAATGGGCCCCATTAATGTTCAAGGGTATAATGGGCCCCGTAAATGCTGCTCCAGTGTCTGATCTGCCCCATTTAGAATGCTCCAATACATGATGTGCCCCATAGATGATGCTCCAGTGTCTTATGGGCCAAAAGAATGCTCCATATATAATGGGCCCCATTAATGTTCAAGGGTATAATGGGCCCTGTAAATTCTGCTCTAGTGTCTGATCTGCCCCATTTAGAATGCTCCAATACATGATGTGCCCCATGGATGATGCTCCAGTGTCTTATGGGCCAAAAGAATGCTCCATATATAATTTGCCCCAATAATGTTCAAGGATATAATGTGCCCTGTAAATGCTGCTCCAGTGTCTGATCAGCCCCATTTAGAATGCTCGAATACATGATGGGCCCCATGGATGATGCTCCAGTGTCTTATATGGGCCAAAAGAATGCTCCATATATAATGGGCCCCATTAATGTCCAAGGGTATAATGGTCCCCGTAAATGCTGCTCCAGTGTCTGATCTGCCCCATTTAGAATGCTCCAATACATGATGGGCCCCATGGATGATGCTCCAGTGTCTTATGGGCCAAAATCATGCTCCATATATAATGGGCCACATTATTAATGATCCAGTGTAAAATGATCCCTGTTATGTTTCGGTAGCTGAGGAGTGCAGGTAAAAAAGGAAATACACCAGAGCAGTTGGAATCTATGAGATTGCAGTACCCTGACTAACCACCACAACTAGAGGCAGCCGTGGAGCGTTCCTAAGTTGGTCCTAGACGCCTCGTCACAGCCTGAGAAACTAACTACACCTAAAGATAGAAAGAGGAAAGCTATCTGCCTAGGAGCAGATCCCCAAAGAACATAGAAAGCCCCCAAACATGTAATGGCGGTTAGACAAGAGGAAATACTGACACAGACAGAAAATAGTATGAGCAAACGTTGGGGCCCAAACTACCTAAATAGAAAAGGATAGGAAGGGCACTTACTGCAATCCCAAAAAACCCTGAAAAGCACCAACTCTACTAATTTCAAAAACCTGAGATCACACAACCTCTACCACCTAAATTAGTTCTCTGGTGTAACAAAATCAAAACAGCATCCACTGAAAAAACTGGAAAAAGCAAATGTACAAACATCAGTGGCTGAACTAAACTGAGAGGGCAAAAGCCCCCGGAGGGGACCCTGAAGGCCCCCACAGAAGTGCAGGACAAAATGCAAAAATCAAGCACAAAAACAAAAAGAAGAAAATGTCTTATCTGATAGCAGGAGATGCAGACACGACACAGCAGGCTACAAAGGAAACAGGAATCAAGGATTGAGACCAGAACAATTGATCACCGGCAACCCTGATGGGAAGGCGAGTCCCTTATATAAGACCAGTCAGTAACACCTGATTCCCAATCCTCACAATCTTCACTGGACAGTCCAGTACCGCTTGTAACCACCAGAGGGAGCCTCTGCTCAGAACTCATTTCAAGTCCATTCACAACAGTACCCCCCCCTTGAGGAGGGGTCACCGAACCCTCACTTGAGCAACCAGGTCGGTCAGGATGAGTTCTATGATACGCACGGATGAGTCTCCTAGCATGGATGTCCGAAGCAAACACCCAAGAATTGTCTTCCTGACCATAACCTCTCCACTTAACCAAATACTGGAGTTTCCGTCTAGAAAAACGAGAATTCAAAATTTTCTCAACCTCAAACTCCATATTGCCCTCAACCAGAACAGGGTCAGGAGGCAAAGCAGTAGGAACCACTGGCTCAACAAACCTCTTCAACAAGGACTTGTGGAACACATTATGGATCTTAAATGTCCCTGGAAGAAGCAAACGAAAAGAAACAGGATTAAGAATCTCCATGATCTTATAAGGTCCAATGAACCTAGGCTTAAATTTAGGAGATGCCACTCTCATAGGAATATTTTTTGAGGACAACCAGACCAAGTCCCCCACTTTAAACCGAGGACCATCAGTCCTATGCCGGTTAGCAAACCGCTGGGCCCTCTCCTGAGAGAGGGACAACCTCTGCACTACCTGGTCCCAAATCTGTTGCATACGCTCCACAACAGAGTCAACACCTGGACAGACAGAAGCCTCCGTCTGTCCTGAAGAAAATCGAGGGTGAAACCCAGAATTACAGAAAAATGGAGACATCAAAGTGGCAGAGCTAGCCCTATTATTAAGAGCAAACTCAGCCAAAGGCAAAAAAGAGACCCAGTCATCCTGATTAGCAGACACAAAGCATCTTAGATAAGTCTCCAATGTCTGATTTGTTCTCTCAGTTTGACCATTGGTCTGAGGATGAAACGCCGAGGAGAAAGACAATTGAACACCAAGTTTAGAACAAAAGGTCCTCCAAAATCTGGAAACAAACTGGACTCCTCTGTCAGACACAATGTTCTCAGGAATGCCGTGTAAACGAACCACGTGCTGAAGGAACAAAGGTACCAATTCAGAGGAGGAAGGCAACTTAGGTAATGGCACAAGATGTATCATCTTGGAAAACCTATCACAAATCACCCAGTTGACGGTCATTCTCTGAGAAACAGGGAGGTCGGAAATGAAATCCATAGAGATATGGGTCCATGGTCTCTTGGGCACAGGCAATGGCATCAACAAACCACTAGAGCGGGAGCAAGGCTTGGAGCGAGAGCAAGTCGCGCAGGACTGCACAAATTCCCTGACATCACGAGATAAGGTAGGCCACCAAAAGGACCGACTAACCAAGTCTCTGGTACCAAAAATTCCGGGATGACCGGCCAACGCGGAACAATGAATCTCAGACATCACACTCTTTTTCCAGTGGTCCGGGACAAACAATTTCCCAACAGGGCAACGCTCGGGCCTATCCTCCTGACACCCCTCCAGAGCCAGTCTCAAATTGGGCGAGATGGCGGAAGGAACTACACCTTCTTTCAAAATAACAGAAGGATCAGATAACTCAGGAGTAGAGTTGAGCGATACTTTCCGATATCCTAAAGTATCGGAATCGGAATGGTATCGCCGATATCACTAAAATATCGGCGATACCCGATACCGATACCGGAAGTCCCATGTAAGTCTATGGGAACAAAATATCGCAACTAAAAAAACCCCATTCTTTCCTTGTAAACACTAAATATACACACATAGAATACATATATATATATATACATGTCATTGTGACATGTATATATACATATATGTATAGTTTATACACTTCTACATAGTAAAATATCCTCTGATTCAATTGCCGGGTAAAGCCGGCTTCAGTGAAAAGACAGAAGCACCCGACATGAAATGACACTTGGTGTACATAGGGTTAACCATGTCTTTTCATGTCGTTTGCTATCTGATTTGCACAAACAATTAAATCAGACTATGTGTGCAAAATTTCACACCTGTAGGGGTTAATTAAAGGTGTAAATTCGTTGTAAAAAAAACTGACTTTTTTGCTACGAATTTACACCTTTAATTAACCCCTACAGGTGTGAAATTTTGCACACATAGACTGATTTAATTGTTTGTGCAAATTAGATAGCAAAGGACATGAAAAGACATGGTTAACCCTATGTACACCAAGTGTCATTTCATGTCGGGTCACCCGACATGAAATGACACTTGGTGTACATAGGGTTAACCATGTCTTTTCATGTCCTTTGCTATCTAATTTGCACAAACAATTAAATCAGTCTATGTGTGCAAAATTTCACACCTGTAGGGGTTAATTAAAGGTGTAAATTCGTTGTAAAAAAACAGACTTTTTTGCTACGAATTTACACCTTTAATTAACCCCTACAGGTGTGAAATTTTGCACACATAGACTGATTTAATTGTTTGTGCAAATTAGATAGCAAAGGACATGAAAAGACATGGTTAACCCTATGTACACCAAGTGTCATTTCATGTCGGGTTCTGCATTTTCACAAAAGCCGGCAATTGAATTAGCGGCTATTATACTATGTAGAAGTGTATGAACTACAAATATAAATATATATGTGTCACAAATTCAATGACATGTATATATATATATATTGAGGTGTAAAATTGCTGAAAAAAAATGCGTGGGCTCCCGCCCTATTTTCGCAACCAGACAGACAAAGCCAGTGAGTGGGGGCAGATAATAATAGCCCAGAGAGGGACCATTATTTTTACCCCCCCCCCGGCTACTAACATCTGCCCCCAGACACCCCAGGAAAGACAAATCTATAATTAGATTCGCCCTTTCTGGCACTTTGCCCGTCTATTCCCATTGCCCTGTAGCGATGGCGAATGGGTTAATATGGGGTTAAAGCCACCTTGCTATTGAAAGGTGACCTTAAGCCAGGTTAATAATTGAGAGCTGTCAATTAGACAACTATCAATTATTAATCCTATTGCATGAAATAAAAATAAAACACACACACTTTAATTAAAAATCATTTTAATGAAATAAAGACACATGTTTTTGACCATCTTTTATTTTACTGCAAAAACCATTTCCTGTAATAAAAATAAAATAAAAAAGCAAAATTATTCTTACCTATCCCATGCACAGTCAGGTCCCACGGTGTAATCCTTCAGAAAGGGTTAATGTTTACTGCATGGACCGCAGCTAATGCTGCAGCCTCACAGTAAACCCCAAATGAATGAGTTTCTCTCCTGCCTGACAGGAGAGTAAAGGCTGGGTGTCACATAACGATACACCAGCGATCCCGACAACGATATGCACTTGTCAGGATCGCTGGTGTATCGCTACATGATCGCTGCTGAGCTGCCAAACAGGCAGCTCAGGCAGCGATCTGGGACAGCGACACTGCGGGTAACATCGCTTAAGGGCCCGTCTCACATAGCGATATCGCTACCGAGATCGCTGCTGAGTCACTAGTTTTGTGACGCAGCAGCGAGCTCACCAGCGATATCGCTGTGTGTGACATTCAGCGACGATCAGCCCCCCTGCCGGGTATCGCTGATCGTCGCAGAAATGTCAGGACCTTTTTTTGATCGCTGGTTTCCCTCTGACAGGCACGCATCGCTGCGTGTGACAGGCGGGAGACCAGCGATCCGCTGGTAACCAAGGTACACAGCGGGTTTCCAGGCACCGCGCAGCGCTTGGAAACCCGCTGTGTACCTTGGATACCAGCTCCCTGCATCAGGGCGCTGGTATCCAAGGTACACAGCGGGTTTCTAGGCACAGCCCCGCGCCTGGAAACCCGCTGTGTACCTTGGTTACCAGCGGATCGCTGGTCTCCCGCCTGTCACACGCAGCGATGTGTGCCTGTCAGCGGGAAACCAGCGATCAAAAAAAGGTCCTGACATTTCAGCGACGATCAGCGATACCCGGCAGGGGGGCTGATCGTCGCTGAATGTCACACACAGCGATATCGCTGGTGAGCTCGCTGCTGCGTCACAAAACTAGTGACTCAGCAGCGATCTCGGTAGCGATATCGCTATGTGAGACGGGCCCTTAAGTGGAAAGCTTAATTGATTGCTTTCCACTTTCACTTCAGGTCAGCCAGGGACACAATCAGTGACGTCAGAGGGAACTGATTAACAAAAATAGGGGTTCCCTTCGAAAAAAAAATGGCGTGGGGTCCCCCCTATTTTTTGATAACAGCCAGGGATTGGAAAAGCCCTGGACCTGCATGAGGCACTGGGATATTTCAAGGCGCTTGTTAAGTGAAGCCCATAGCAGGGAAATCCATGGACCTTGCCAGCCTGATAATACTAGGCCACAGCAGTCTGCATATCTTGGCTGATTAACAAAAATAGGGGATCCCCTCGAAAAAAATTGGCGTGGGGTCCCCCTATTTTTGTTAACCAGCCAGATGAAGCAGACCGCTGAGGCCTGGATTTTCAGGCTGTTAAGGAGCCAAGATCCATGGACCTTGCCAGCCTGATAATACCAGGCCACAGCAGTCTGCATATCTTGGCTGATTAACAAAAATAGGGGATCCCCTCGAAAAAAAATTGGCGTGGGGTCCCCCCTATTTTTGTTAACCAGCCAGATGAAGCAGACCGCTGAGGCCTGGATTTTCAGGCTGTTAAGGAGCCAAGATCCATGGACCTTGCCAGCCTGATAATACCAGGCCACAGCAGTCTGCTTAGCTTGGCTGTTAACAAAAATAGGGGATCCCCTCGAAAAAAAATTGGCGTGGGGTCCCCCTATTTTTGTTAACCAGCCAAGTGAAGCAGACGCTGAGGCCTGGTTTTCAAGGACTGGTAAGGATCCAATATCATGGACCTTGTCAGCCTGATAATACCAGGCCACAGCAGTCTGCCTTAGCTTGGCTGGTTAACAAAAATAGGGTCCCCTCGAAAAAAAAACGGCGTGGATCCCCCTTTTGTTAACCAGCCAAGTAAATGCAGCTGCTGCGGCTGGTTTAAAAGACTGTCAAGGCATGGTTTTGGGCTCAACAGCTGATAATACCAGGTACAGCAGCCCATTTGGGCATCAAAAGATGTGCCAATTTTAGCACTTACCCCGGCTATCCATTGCCTGTACGTGGCAAAGTGTAATAAGGGGTTAATGTCACGTGAATGCACGGTGAAATAAGCAGGTTAATAATGGAGAGTGTCAATAAGAACGAATCCATTATTAATCCAAATTATTAATGATAAAAAAAACAAAGCAGAAAAGTATTTTAATAAATAAGAGACACACATTTCATTATTTTACTCTCTCATTCCTGCGACGCCATCGATCTCCTGTAAAAAAAGAAAAAAAACAAACCAACAGTATACCACCTGTCCGACGCAGTCCATAGTAACGAATGTCCCACGACGATCCAACTCTGCTACATCGCAATGACAGGCAGAGCCTGTCATCGCGACGCAGCACAGCTGATTACCTGCTTCCCCGGCGGTGACGTCATCGGACTGACTGCTTTACGGCCGGGATTACCCAGCAGTCAATGCAGTTATCGCGAGAAACTGCATGTGACCGCCGGGGAAAGAAGATTGCGGCCATGAAGCAGTCCAGGACGTGACCGCCGGAGATCTTCTGCCAGGTAAGTGCCGCTGACTCCTGACAGACCCGACCGACGGACACTGACAGTGACAGTGACAATCCCGATTCCGGTATCCGATAAGACGAAAATATCGGTACTCGGAATCGGAATTCCGATACAGCCAATATCGGCCGATACCCGATATTTGCAGTATCGGAATGCTCAACCCTACTCAGGAGAGTCCGCAAGGAAACTCCTTGAAAGGGCATCCGCCTTAACATTCTTAGTGCCAGGAAGAAAGGAAACCACAAAATTAAAACGTGTGAAAAACAAGGCCCACCTGGCCTGTCTAGGATTAAGTCGCTTGGCAGATTCCAGATAAACCAGATTCTTATGGTCAGTAAGGACCACCACCTGATGTTTGGCTCCCTCCAGCCAATGTCTCCACTCTTCAAAAGCCCACTTCATGGCCAATAACTCCCGATTACCCACCTCATAATTACGTTCAGTAGGAGAAAATTTTCGAGAGAAAAAGGCACAAGGGTTACTTTTAGAGGTCTCTGGATCTCTTTGGGACAAAACGGCACCTGCCCCAATTTCAGAGGCATCAACCTCCACCTGAAATGGCAGAGAAACATCAGGCTGCCGTAGAACAGGAGCAGAAGTGAATCTCTGCTTAAGTTCCTGAAATGCAGAGACTGCCTCAGGAGGCCAATTCACCACATCAGAACCCTTTTTGGTCAAATCAGTTAATGGTTTAACAATAACCGAGAAATTACCAATAAATTTACAATAAAAATTGGCAAAACCCAAAAATCTTTGAAGAGCCTTTAATGAAGTAGGTTGGACCCAATCACAGATGGCCTGAACCTTGACCGGGTCCATTTCAATAACAGATGGGGACAAAATGAATCCCAAAAATGAGATCCTCTGTACGCCAAAAAGACACTTTGATCCCTTCACATACAGAGCATTCTCTCTCAAAATCTGGAATACAGTTCGAACATGTTTCACATGAGAGTCCCAGTAGTACTGTTGTGAATGGACTTGAAATGAGTTCTGAGCAGAGGCTCCCTCTGGTGGTTACAAGCGGTACTGGACTGTCCAGTGAAGATTGTGAGGATTGGGAATCAGGTGTTACTGACTGGTCTTATATAAGGGACTCGCCTTCCCATCAGGGTTGCCGGTGATCAATTGCTCTGGTCTCAATCCTTGATTCCTGTTTCCTTTGTAGCCTGCTGTGTCGTGTCTGCATCTCCTGCTATCAGATAAGACATTTTCTTCTTTTTGTTTTTGTGCTTGATTTTTGCATTTTGTCCTGCACTTCTGTGGGGGCCTTCAGGGTCCCCTCCGGGGGCTTACTGTTGTGAATGGACTTGAAATGAGTTCTGAGCAGAGGCTCCCTCTGGTGGTTACAAGCGGTACTGGACTGTCCAGTGAAGATTGTGAGGATTGGGAATCAGGTGTTACTGACTGGTCTTATATAAGGGACTCGCCTTCCCATCAGGGTTGCCGGTGATCAATTGTTCTGGTCTCAATGATTCTATGTCATTAGCGATTCAAATTGACAGACGTTTGCGTGAGCGGAGAAGTATGCGTGGAATAGTGTTGCCTTGTGAACCTGCTTCTGAATCCATGCAGTGTGATAGAGTGGTTTCTGGGACACAGCGTCATGAGTTTCGAAAGCGCAATGGGTTATGTTTCTGCTGTGGTGATGCCTCTCATGCTATTTCAGTCTGCCCTAAGCGGGGAAGACGTTTTGCACGCTCAGTTGTCTTGGGTAGTGTTCAGACTAAGTTTTTATTAACTGTTACTCTGATATGCTCTCTGTCCTCATTTTCTGCTCAGGCTTTCGTTGATTCGGGAGCAGCTATTAACCTGATGGATTTTGATTTTGCTAAACGTTGGGGCCCAAACTACCTAAATAGAAAAGGATAGGAAGGGCACTTACTGCAATCCCAAAAAACCCTGAAAAGCACCAACTCTACTAATTTCAAAAACACCTGAGATCACACGACCTCTACCACCTAAATTAGTTCTCTGGTGTAACAAAATCAAAACAGCAGCCACTGAAAAAACTGGAAAAAGCAAATGTACAAACATCAGTGGCTGAACTAAACTGAGAGGGCAAAAGCCCCCGGAGGGGACCCTGAAGGCCCCCACAGAAGTGCAGGACAAAATGCAAAAATCAAGCACAAAAACAAAAAGAAGAAAATGTCTTATCTGATAGCAGGAGATGCAGACACGACACAGCAGGCTACAAAGGAAACAGGAATCAAGGATTGAGACCAGAACAATTGATCACCGGCAACCCTGATGGGAAGGCGAGTCCCTTATATAAGACCAGTCAGTAACACCTGATTCCCAATCCTCACAATCTTCACTGGACAGTCCAGTACCGCTTGTAACCACCAGAGGGAGCCTCTGCTCAGAACTCATTTCAAGTCCATTCACAACAGATCCCCATATATTCCTCCAAACATTACAAAAAATGTAATACCTCTCCTCGCTGTGCACTGCTCTATTCTAGACTCCTCAGCGTCGCCATCTTACAGCTCTCTGCAGTTGGACTGTTTAGGCAGAGGGAGTACAGACGTGACATCATTGCGCTCTGTAACCTGAATGTTACTGTCAGGAAACGCGGAAGACGTCACAGCGCTGGAGCATGGAGAGGTAAGCATTGAAAGTGCTGGGGCCCTTAGCAAGCAGGGGGTGCCGACTCATGGGCGACGGCACTGGCACAGGGCCCCTCATAGTACGCCGGTGTGTCTGACGGCGAGTGGGCCCATCCCACCGTCAGAGACAAATTTTTGTTCTATGAGGGGCCCTGTGCCAGTGCCATCGCCCACGAGTTGGCACCCCCCACCTGCTCAGGGAACTGGCACTTGCCCGGGTGCGCCAGGTGATGATGCCGGCCCTGGGAGGGGATTTGGAGGTTTTGTAGTCCGTCCATACTTGCAAGTGCATGTTCATGAAATGTCTAAGCATGCAACTGGTATTCAAATTTCTGAGATTTTTCCCTCGGCTAAAGGTCCTTCCGCACTGTTTACAGATAACCTTTGCCTCATCAATAGGATTTCTGTCCAAAAAGTGCCACACTGGACTCTTCCTACTATGGTATCAATTTTCAGAGCTTGCACGCTGTGCAAATTTGACCGTCTGGCAAAGCTGGCCTGCAACTCTTTTTGTTTTTTAACACCTTTTTGGACTGCTACGGGCCTGCCAGATAACCGCTGCTGCGATGTCGATGCCTGCTGCGGATCCTTCTCCTCTTCTGAGCTATTGCCAGCGGCACCCTCTTCCCAAAATGGATGCCAATCCGGGTCAACAACAATAGGGTCATCCATCACCTCCTCTTCAATGTAATCTGGGGCACCTGAGTTTCATCAGGGTCAGATTCTGGCTCAGTAGACTGCGAGGGAAATGTAGTGCTCTGGGTGAATGTACCAGCAAAATCATCTAGCAGTGGCTGTGCATCAGTGCACTCCATCTCTGATTCATGTTGGACTGGGGAATTGAGAATTTGACTTGATAATCCAGGCATGGTATGTGAAAAGAGCTCCATGGAGTAATCTGAAGTGTCGGCTGCGGCATCCTTCACTTTTGGTGGGGGTGCAGCACACAAGGAAAGGTGTTGTTCCTGACCAGGAGCCTGCACTTTTTTTAAACTTCAGAAGAGGAGGCGATATACTAAATAATGGAAACACCTAACTTTTTGGCATCATCATCTTCGAACATGTTATAAACATGCAAACCGTGACATATGGTAATGTTTTGTAGTTGATTATTTGTGTTATGTCATATGTGTATGTAAATTAACTGTTTGTTTTGCATAATTGTAAGAACATTGATGAGAAACTGATGCCAATGGCAGACCTCTCGGATTTTCAAAGAGGCCAAATTGTTGGTGCTTGGATGGCCAGCGCTAGTGTAACCAAAAGTGCCCCAATGCTTGGTGTGTCAAGAGGTACTGTCTCCAAAGTAATGACTGCGTTTGAAAGAGAAGGAAGAAAAGCAACTGAAAAAGAAAAGAAAGGTACATTTCATAGAAGAGGAAAATATACATGAGGGTATACTACAGGCATATGAATCCGCAGGAGAGGAAGATTCTAAGGATTCTCAGCGGGAGGATACTGAACACTCACCCATTGGAAAGCGAAAATCCCCCCCTTCTTCTCATCCCATATTTGACGCTGCTCTGGCTGCCTGGAAAACATTTGCTAAACAGAAAAGAGGTACTGATAAATTAACCTTCCTTAAACATCTCCCTCTCCACTTAATCTGCTCCCTATACCATACAGCCATCGATCCCATTTTGGCTGAACATGACGTTAAAAAAATCAAGGATTTGGTCAGTGAATCTAGTCTTATCCCTTTCTCCCAAATCAAAGATAAATTTAAAGTCTCCTCTTCTTCATTCCTCCAGTATCTCATGTTGAAGGATTTGATTGTGCTATTTCTTGCCTCTAAACCAAGCCTATCTGAGCCTGCCGCCAACCTTATTACCAACGTTAATCATAAAAATTTTTGGAGCACCTCTTACATTTATATGTGGCTCAATAAAAGTCATATATTCATCAAGGCCTATAACTTTCGGAAATGGGAACAAGAGTTACATATATCCCCAAGTCCGCAAGAATGGGAACAGGCTTGTTTTATTTCCTACTCCGCTTCTATCTCTATCGCTCCAAGAAACTCACTATTAAATACTAACGCGTTGGTATTACACTCCAGCCCAACTCTCTCTGATTAATTCAGAACACTCCTCATCCTGCTGGAGAGGTTGTGGCCAATATGGCAGTTTGCTTCATATACTCTGGTACTGTCCCCATATTAGGCCTCTTTGGAAAAATAGTGCGTCTCTAATTAATTAATTACTCACAAAATTCATTACTCTATCTCCGCAACTAGCTCTTTTATCCATAGACTCGGAGGGCATTGCTCATTCCTCTATTTCCTTAGTGGTACATGTTCTTCTAGTAGTTAGGCAACTAATTGCCTTCCATTGGAAGAGGCCTGACCCTCCCATTATCCAAGATGTAATTGACAGAATGACCCTCCATAAAGCCTTCGAGCACAAACTAGCTCTGATACATAACAACCTAGACAAATTTTCTGGAAAATGGTCCAGCTGGATACCTTTATTCCCTTAAAATTATATTCAGATAAGTCATATTATTTCATCTTTCTTGATTAATGGTTACTATTTATTATATTGCCTTTGTAGTCATCTAATATGTGTAATGCCTGTAAAAATTAATATGTTATTTTCCTGTAAATTGGGACGCAAGGTCCACTTGGTCCCTTCTTTCCTTGTTGTATTTCCCCTTCCCTTTTCCCCTTCTCCTCCCCCTTATTGTTTCATAAATACTTAATACAAATATTTGAAAAGAAAGAGAAGGAAAAACGTTCGCAGTAAAGCACAGGTCCCGCCGAAAGTCGAAGTTGACTGAGAGAGACCGTCGGCTGTAAAGCGAATTGTGAGAGAGGATCGCAAGACTACGCCTCCGAAAATCACTGCTGAGCACAATGAACACCTACAGAACCCAGTTTTCACGAAAACGCTTCATCGGGAGCTGAACAAATCTGGATTCCACGGAAGAGCTGCAATTCGAAAACCGCTGCTCTCAATGACAAATGTTTCCAAGCATTTAGAGTGGTGTAGAAACCTCCAGAATTGTTCCCTCGACCAATGGAAACATGTGATATTCTCAGAAGAATCATCGTTTACCCTATTTCCGACCTCCGGCTGAGTGTACGTTTGGAGACTGCCGAAAGAAGCATTCCATCCAGACTGCCTTCTCCCAAACGTAAAACATGGCGGAGGTTCTGTGATGATCTGGAGTGCTATTTCATGGAGATCCGCTGGGCCAATGATATCCCTTCATGGCAGAATTAACAGCCTTGATTATTTAGGCATTTTGGCCGACCAAGTGCATCCTATGATTCAAGCACTGTTCCCGGAGGGGAACGCCATGTTTCAGGATGATAATGCACCAATTCATACAGCTACAATCGTTAAATCATGCCACGAGGAACATTCTAATGAAGTTGAGCATCTCATCTGGCCCTCACAATCCCCAGACCTCAACATTAAAGAGCATTTATGTTCGATTTTAGAGATTCAAGTTAGACGTCGATTTCCGCCGCCATCGTCACTCAAAGAACTGGAGGGTGTTTTAACTGAAGAGGCTAAAATTCCTTTGGAAACCATTCACACCTTGTATGAATCCATACCTCAGAGAATTGAGGCTGTAATCGCAGCAAAAGGTGGACCTACACCATATTAAACTAACTTTTGTTGATGTTTCCAGGTGTTTACATTATTTTGTCCAACCCCTGTAGATGGAGGGTGTTTCGGCAATGTAAGCCAAAATCTGTTCCTGATGCTCCGGCTTTAAAAGCAGTTTACCTACTCCCAGTAAAAGGAGCCTTCCAGGCCTTCTTCAGCCAGAAGACTCTTTATGATAGCACACTATTTTCAGGGCAAGCGAGCTCCTGTATAGTAAAAAAAATATTCTAAATGTCCGTATATATTTCAGGAGGCAGCCACTGATGCTCTCAGGCTCAGTGTGTATTGCACAAGAATATTAAAAGTTGGAGGGTGGAGGAGGTGGCAACAGGGGGGGACAGCACAGATAGGGATGTGGCAAATATGTGATATGTTTAGGTGTATAATGGACGTAAACCAGCTGCAAATGGAATAATTGGAGAAGTCAGAGGAAGAGGAGGACAAAAAAAGGGGTGCTGTATCACCAGATACAAGGCACTATAGTGAAAATATTAGAAATGTCCGTATATATTTCATGAAGCAGACAATGACGCTCACAGGCTCAGTATGGATTACACAAGAATATAATAAGAAGAAAAAGGGTTACTGAATCACCAGATAGCAGGTATATATAGTATACTGAAAGTCTTCTTAATCTCCATATAAGCAGTTTATCTACTCCCAGTAAAGGGAGCCTTCCAGGCCTTCTTGAGCTCGAAGACTCTTTATGATAGCACACTATTTTCAGGGCAAGCGAGCTCCTGTTTAGTGAAAATATTCTAAGTCTCCGTATATATTTCAGGAGGCAGACACTGACGTTCACAGTCTCAGTATGGATTACACAATAATATAAAAAGTAGAAAAAGGGGTAATGTATCACCAGATACAAGGTATATATAGTATAGTGAAATGTTATGTTTCGGTAGCTGAGGAGAAATTGCAAAAATACCAAAAAGTAGTAATACACTAGAGAGGCTGGAAACTATTGGATTGCAGTACCCTAAACTAACCGACACACTAGAAGTAGCCGTGGAGCGTACCTACGGTGATCCTAGACGCCTCATCACAGCCGGAGAGATAACTACACCTAAAGGCAGAAAGGGATGGCTTGTACATTCTTTTGATCAAAATTATGTTTACCAAATACCCTTATTATTATTATTACAACTTCATGCATGTTTTGCAATATATTTTTTATTTTGTTTTATTTTAGGATATTTGTTTCTTTTTTTTTTTTGTTTTCTCTGTTTAATGGTCATGTGTTTGATATGCATTTACATTTTGCATACACATCAACTTACTTTTTCAGTTCAGACCAGTTTTTCATTTAGTTCTTAGTGCATCTTGTGCATATAAGGGTGTGACCGCCCTGCTTTTGAGCTGAAAAATCCATCCTGTCTGGCCTATGCTTCAACTGGTGGGTTCAGTCCCTCTGCCTTGTTCACATTTACGTCACTTGACAAGTGGAAAGGTTTTTAATATTAGAGTAGGACTGTCCCACAAAGGGTTGCCTTGACGTGGCGGGATGGCTTGTACATTCTTTTGATCAAAATTATGTTTACCAAATACCCTTATTATTATTACAACTTCATGCATGTTTTGCAATATATTTTTTATTTTGTTTTATTTTAGGATATTTGTTTCTTTTTTTTTGTTTTCACAGGCAGAAAATAGAATGAACAAACGCTGGGGCCAAATCCGTCTAGATAGAAAAGTATAGGAAAGAATTCTGACTGCAACCCAAAAAACCCTGACAAAAATACCAACACTTTTGATTAACAAAAAAACCTGAGATCACACGATCTCTACCACCTAAATCAGATCTCTGGTGTAACACACAGCAATTCAGCCAACAAAAAGTGACAAAGGAACTGAGCAAAAGTGCAAATACAAAATGAGCACAATTACAGCGCCAGACCCCAAAAGTGGACCAAGCTAAAGTCCACTGCAAGCAGCAAACCAGCAAAGAAAATCCAACCAGAGGAACAAAAAACAGCAAACCACTTATCTGAATGAGAGCAGGACTGCAAGCTGAGCTCCAAGTAAGACCAGAAGAACAATTGATTACCGGCAAGGCTGAAGGGAGTTCAGGTCACTTATATCAGACCATTCAGAGCCAGCTGAAGGCCATTCGGCAATTAGTTCATTACCCTCAGCAACCACCAGAGGGAGCTCCAACTCAGAAGTTGCCTCCAGATTATTCACAACAGTGAAAATATAATAAATCTCCGTATATATTTCCGGAGGCAGACTCGTACGCTCACAGGCTCAGTATGGATTGCACAATAATATAAAAAGATGAAAGAGGGTACTGTTTCACAAGATACCAGGTATATATAGTATATTGAAAATATAATAAATCTCCATATATATTTCAGGAGGCAGACACTGACGCTCACAGGCTCAGTATGGATTACACAAGAATATAATAAGAAAAACGGGTACTGTATCACCAGATACAATGTATATATAGTATAGTCAATATATAAACAATATCCTTATATATTTCAGGAGATAGACTCTGACGCTCACAGGCTCAGTCTGGATTACACAAGAATATAATAAGAAGTAAAAGGGGTACTGTATCAGCAGATCCCAGGTATATATAGTATAGTCCAAATATTCTAAATCTCAGTATATATTTCAGGAGGCAGACACTGGCGCTCACTGTCTCAGTATGGATTACACAATAATATAACAAGTAGAAAAAGGGGTAATATATCACCAGATACAAGGTATATATAGTATAGTGAAAATATAATCAATCTCTGTATATATTTCCAGAGGCAGACTCGTACGCTCACAGGCTCAGTATGGATTACACAATAATATAAAAAGATGAAAAAGGGTACTGTTTCACCAGATACCAGGTATATATAGTATATTGAAAATATAATAAATCTCCATATATATTTCAGGAGGCAGACACTGACGTTCACAGGCTCAGTATGGATTACACAAGAAAATAATAAGAAAAACGGGTACTGTATCACCAGATACAAGGTATATATAGTATAGTGAAAATATAATAAATTTCCGTATATATTTCCAGAGGCAGACTCGTACGCTCACAGGCTCAGTATGGATTACACAATAAAAGATGAAAAAGGGTACTGTTTCACCAGATACCAGGTATATATAGTATATTTAAAATATAATAAATATCCGTATATATTTCAGGAGGCAGACACTGACTCTCACAGGCTCTGTATGGATCACACAAGAATATAATATGAAAAACGGGTACTGTATCACCAGATACAAGGTATATATAGTCTAGTGAAAATATAATCAATATCCTTATATATTTCAGGAGATAGACTCTGACGTTCACAGGCTTAGTCTGGTTACACAAGAATATAATAAGAAGTAAAAGGGGTACTGTATCTGCAGATCCCAGGTATATATAGTATAGTCCAAATTTTCTAAATCTCAATATATATTTCAGGAGGCAGACACTGATGCTCACAAGCTCAGTATGGATTACACAAGAATATAATAAGAAGAAAAAGGGGTACTGTTTCTGCAGATACCATGTATATATAGTATGGGGAAAATATTCTAAATCTCAGTATATATTTCAGGAATCAACCACTGACGCTCTCAGGCTCAGTATGTATTACACAATAATATAAAAAGGGAACTGTTTCACCAGATACAAGTTATATATAGTGTAGTGAAAATATTATAAATCTCCGTATATATTTCAGGAAGCAGCTACTGACGCTCTCAGGCTCAGTATGTATTACAGAATAATGTAAAAAGCTGTAAAAGGGTTCTGTTTCACCAGATACAAGGTATATATAGTATAGTGAAAATATTCTAAATCTCTGTAGATAATTCATGAGGCAGACAATGATGCTCAAAGGCTCAGTATGGATTACACAAGAATATAAAAAGTTTGTGGGTGGAGGAGGGGTGGTGGGGCAGCCCAGATAGGGAGGTGGCAAAAATGCCATATATTGAGGTGTATAATGGACGTAAAGCAGCTGCAAATGGATTATTTGGAGAAGTCCGAGGAAGAGGAGGCCAAAAAAAGGGGTACTGTATCACGAGATTAAAGGTACAGTGCCTACAAGTAGTATTCAACCCCCTGCAGATTTAGCTGGTTGACACATGCGGAATTAACTTGGCATTGTGACATTTGTACTGTAGATCAGCCTGGAAGTGGGAAATGCACTGCAGCAAAAATTTTTGTTTTAATTTTTTGTTTTTTATTTTTTAAAACGTTAAAAGTTAATTCAGAGTGTCATTTATTATTCAACCCCTCAAACCACAAGAATTCTGTTTGGTTCCCCTAAAGTATTAAGAAGTATTTCAGGCACCAAGAATAATGAGCTTCACATGTGTGGATTAATGATCTCTTTTGCCAGCCTTTTCTGACTATTTAAGACCCTCACAAAACTTGTGAACAGCACTCATACATGGTCAACATGGGAAAGACAAAGGAGCATTCCAAGGCCATCAGAGACAAGATCGTGGAGGGTCACAAGGCTGGCAAGGGGTACAAAACCCTTTCCAAGGAGTTGGCCCTACCTGTCTCCACTGTTGGGAGCATCATCCGTAAGTGGAAGGCTTATGGAACTACTGTTAGCCTTCCACGGCCTGGACAGCCTTTGAAAGTTTCCTCCCGTGCCGAGGCCAGGCTTGTCCGAAGAGTCAAGGCTAACCCAAGGACAACAAGGAAGGAGCTCCGGGAAGATCTCATGGCAGTGGGGACATTGGTTTCAGTCAATACCATAAGTAACGTACTCCACCGCAATGGTCTCCGTTCCAGACGAGCCCGTAAGGTACCTTTACTTTCAAAGCGTCATGTCAAGGCTCATCTACAGTTTGCTCATGATCACTTGGAGGACTCTGAGACAGACTGGTTCAAGGTTCTATGGTCTGATGAGACCAAGATCGAGATCTTTGGTGCCAACCACACACGTGACGTTTGGAGACTGGATGGCACTGCATACGACCCCAAGAATACCATCCCTACAGTCAAGCATGGTGGTGGCAGCATCATGCTGTGGGGCTGTTTCTCAGCCAAGGGGCCTGGCCATCTGGTCCGCATCCATGGGAGGATGGATAGCACGGCCTACCTGGAGATTTTGGCCAAGAACCTCCGCTCATCCATCAAGGATCTTAAGATGGGTCGTAATTTCATCTTCCAACAAGACAACGACCCAAAGCACACAGCCAAGAAAACCAAGGCCTGGTTCAAGAGGGAAAAAGTCAACGTGTTGGAGTGGCCTAGTCAGTCTCCTGACCTTAACCCAATTGAAAACTTGTGGAAGGAGCTCAAGATTAAAGTCCACATGAGACACCCAAAGAACCTAGATAACTTGGAGAAGATCTGCATGGAGGAGTGGGCCAAGATAACTCCACAGACCTGTGCCGGCCTGATCAGGTCTTATAAAAGACGATTATTAGCTGTAATTGCAAACAAGGGTTATTCCACGAAATATTAAACATAGGGGTTGTATAATAATTGACCCACACTTTTATGTTTAAAATTTATTAAAATTCAACTGAGCAACATAACTTTTTGTTTTGTAAGATTTATGCTTCTGTTAATAAATCCTACTCTCATTTGCAGTTTGAAGGCTCTAACTTATTTGCATCTTATCAAACCAGCTAAATCTGCAGGGGGTTGAATACTACTTGTAGGCACTGTATATATATGTATAGTGAAAATATTATAGATCTTCGTATATATTTCAGGAGGCAGACTCTGACACTCACAGGCTCAGTCTGGATTACACAAGAATATAATAATAAAAAGGGGTACTGTATCAGCAGGTACCTGGTATATATAGTATATTCAAAACATTCTAAATCTCCCGATATATTTCAGGAGGCAGCCACTGACGCTCTCAGGCTCAGTATGTATTACACAATAATATAAAAAGCTAAAAAAGGGTACTGTTTCACCAGATACAAAGTATATATATCGTATCGTGAAAAAAATATTCTAAATCTCCGTATATATTTCAGGAGTCAGACAATAAAGCTCACAGGCTCAGTATGGATTACACAATATACAAAGCTGAAAAAGGGTACTGTTTGACCAGATAAAAGGTATATATAGTATAGTGAAAACATTCTAATTCTCCGGATATATTTCAGGAGGCAGACACAGATGCTCACAGGCTCAGTCTGGATTACACAAGAATATAATAAAAAAGGGGGACTGTATCAGCAGATACCATGCATATATAGTATAGTCAAAACATTTTAAATCTCAGTATATATTTCAGGAGGCAGCCACAGACTCTCTCAGGCTCAGTATGAATTACACAATAATATAAAAAGCTGAAAAAGGGTACTGTTTCACAAGATTCAAGGTATATATAGTATAGTGAAAATATTATAAAGCTCCGTATATATTTCAGGAGACAGACTGACGCTCAAAGGCTCAGTATGGATTACACAAGAATATTAAAAGATCCGCAAGAAATAATCACACATGTGGGCCAATGTTCAAGGTGTCAATGATGCACTTAGAGTGGTGGGTGGAGGAGGACTTTATGGCACAAAGGGTACTGTATCAGAAGCGAATAGCTGGATACAGTCTAGGGGTCATTGTAAATCTCCGTATATATTTACGGAGTACCAGACAGCCGCTCACAGGCTCAGTATGGATTACACAACAATTTGAAAAGGTGAAAAAGGATACTGTATCAGCAGATACAAGTTATATATAGTATAGTGAAAATATTCTAAATCTCTGTATATATTTCAGGAGGCAGACTCTGACGCTATCAGGCTCAGTATGTATTACACAATAATATAAAAAGCTGAAAAAGGGTGCTGTTTCACCAGATAAAAGGTTATATAGTATAGTGGAAATATTATAAATCTCCGGATATATTTCAGGAGTCAGACACAGACGCTCACAGGCTCAGTGTGGATTACACAAGAATATAATACTAAAAAGGGGGACTGTATCAGCAGATACCATGTATATATAGTATAGTCAAAACATTAAAAATCTCAGTATATATTTCAGGAGGCAGCCACTGACACTCTCTGGCTCAGTATGTATTACACAATAATATAAAAAGCTGAAAAAGGGTACTGTTTCACCAGATACAAGGTATATATAGTATAGTGAAAATATTCTAAAGTTCCGTATATATTTCAGGAGTCAAACAATGATGCTCACAGGCTCAGTATGGATTACACAAGAATATAACAAGCTGAAAAAGGGTACTGTTTCACCAGATACAAGGTATATACAGTACAGACCAAAAGTTTGGACACACCTCATTCAAAGATTTTTCTGTATTTTCATAACTATGAAAATTGTACATTCACACTGAAGGCATCAAAACTATGAATTAACACATGTGGAATTATATACTTAACAAAAAAGTGTGAAACAACTGAAAATATGTCTTATATTCTAGGTTCTTCAAAGTGACCACCTTTTGCTTTGATTACTGCTTTGCACACTCTTGGTATTCTCTTGATGAGCTTCAAGAGGTAGTGACCGGAAATGGTTTTCACTTCACCTGTCCTGTCAGGTATAATAAATGTGATTTCTTGCCTTATAATTGGGGTTGGGACCATCAGTTGTGTTGTGCAGAAGTCTGGTGGATACACAGCTGATTGTCCTACTGAATAGACTGTTAGAATGTGTATTATGGCAAGAAGAAGAGTTCTATCAGCAGACACATCTCTACAGCAACTGTTAAGAGAAGACTTTATGCAGCAGGCCTTCATGGTAAAATAGCTACTAGGAAACCACTGCTAAGGACAGGCAATAAGCAGAAGAGACTTGTTTGGGCTAAAGAACACAAGGAATGGACATTAGACCAGTGGAAATCTGTGCTTTGGTCTGATGAGTCAAAATTTGAGATCTTTGGTTCCAACCACCGTGTCTTTGTGCGACGCAGAAAAGGTGAATGGATAGACTCTACATGCCTGGTTCCAACCGTGAAGCATTGAGGAGGAGGTGTGATGGTGTGGGGGTGCTTTGCTGGTGACACTGTTGGGGATTTATTCAAAATTGAAGGCATACTGAACCAGCATGGCTACCACAGCATCTTGCAGCGGCATGCTATTCCATCCGGTTTGTGTTTAGTTGGACCATCATTTATTTTTCAACAGGACAATGACCCCAAACACACCTCCAGGCTGTGTAAGGGCTATTTGACCAAGAAGGAGAGTGATGGAGTGCTACGCCAGATGACCTGGCCTCTACAGTCACCAGACCTGAACCCAATCGAGATGGTTTGGGGTGAGCTGGACCGCAGAGTGAAGGCAAAAGGGCCAACAAGTGCTAAGCATCTCTGGGAACTCCTTCAAGACTGTTGGAAGACCATTTCCAGTGACTATTTCTTGAAGCTCATCAAGAGAATGCCAAGAGTGCGCAAAGCTGTAATCAAAGCAAAATGTGGCTACTTTGAAGAACCTGGAATATAAGACATATTTTCAGTTGTTTCACACTTTTTTTGTTAAGTATATAATTCCACATGTGTTAATTCATAGTTTGATGCCTTCAGTGTGAATGTACAATTTTCATAGTCATGAAAATACAGAAAATCTTTGAATGAGAAGGTGTGTCCAAACTTTTGGTCTGTACTGTATAGTATAGTGAAAATATTCTAAATCTCCGTATGTATTTCAGGAGGCAGACACAGACACTCTCAGGCTCAGTATGGATTGCACAAGAATATAAAAAGATGAAAAAGGGGTACTGTGTTGTGAATGTGCTAGAGATGGTTTCTGAGCAGAGGCTCCCTCTGGTGGTTACAGACAGTACTGAACCTTCCAGCGAGGAATGGCAATCTGGGATCACTGACTGGACTGATATAAGGGAGGTTCCCTTCCATGATGGTTGCCGGTGATCAATTGTTCTTGTCTCTATTGTGGTTCCTGGTTCATTTGGAAGTTTGCTGGAGTCTTGCCTGCGTCTGCTGCTTTCAGATAAGATATTTTTGCTTTTCTTTTTGTGCTTGCTTTTTGCATAGTTTTCTGCACTTTTGGAGTTCAGCCGGGTCCCCTCCTGGGGCCTGTGCTCCTCTCAGTTTATCTGTAGCCACTGTTTTTGTTCATTTGCTTTTTCCTGTTTTTTTCAGTGTCTGCGGCTTGGTTTTGTTACACCAGAGATCTGATTTAGGTGGTTGAGATCGTGTTATCTCAGTTTTTTTGCAATTAGAAGTGTTGGTATTTTTAGATGTTTTTTTTGGATTGCTGTCAGAATTCTTTCCTGTACTTTTCTGTCTAGACAGATTGGGCCTCAGCGTTTGCTCATTCTATTTTCTGTCTGTGTCCGTGCTTTCTTCTTGTCTAACCGCCATTACATGTTTGGGGGCTTCCTATTTTCTTTGGGGATCTGCTCCGGGGCAGATAGCTTTCATCTTCTGCCTTTAGGTGTAGTTATTTCTCAGGCTGTGACGAGGCGTCTAGGATCAACGTAGGAACGCTCCACGGCTACCTCTAGTTATGTGGTTAGTTCAGGTTACTGCAATCCAATAGGTTCCAGCCTCTCTGGTGTATTACCGTTTTTGCTATTTCTCCTCAGCTACCTAAACATAATAGTATCACCGGCCCAAAACTAAAATTATATGGTACTCACAGAAGGGAAAAATAGTGTGGAAAGAAAAAGTTGTCAGAGTTGTAAGAGATTTTTTTTTTTCTGTTTGTTGCATTTTTTTCCCTCTTTCTCTCTGGGTGCTGAGGAGGATTTTTTTTTCTCTCAATGGAGTTTGCACAGTTGTCTGGCCGTGTGGAGCAGCTTGCCACTGAGGTTCAGAGTATTGCTAACTATCTTGCTAGGTTGCCGGTTGTGGAACCTAGGATCACCATGCCAGATTTTTTTTTGGGGGATCGGGCTAAATTTCTGAATTTCAAAAATAACTGTAAGTTGTTTTTTGCCTTAAAGCCTAAGTCCTCAGGGAACGCAGCACAGCAGGTTCAAATTGTCATCTCTCTCCTGCGTGGCGACCCTCAGGATTGGCCTTTTTCCTTGACACCTGGGGATCCTGTTTTGAATGATGTTGATGTGTTTTTTCAGGCTCTGGGGTTGTTGTACGATGAACCTAATGTCACTGATCAAGCTGAAAAAACCTTGTTGGCATTAAGTCAGGGCTGTGAAGCCGCTGAACTGTACTGTCAAAAATTTCGAAAGAGGGCAGTCTTGACCAAATGGGATGATGATGCTTTGGCAGCCCTTTTTCGGAAGAGTCTGTCAGAGAATGTAAAGGACGTTATGGTGGGATTCCCTGTTCCCTCTGGTCTCAATGATTCTATGTCTTTGGCTATTCAAATTGACAGACGTTTGCGTGAGCGCAGAGGTATGCGTGAGATGGTGTTGCCTTGTGGGCCAGCTCCTGAGCCTATGCAGTGTGATGGAGTGACTTGTGGGGCACAGCGTCATGAATTTCGAAAGCGCAATGGGTTATGTTTCTACTGTGGTGACGCCTTTCATGCTATTTCCGTCTGGCCTAAGCGGGGAAGACGTTTTGCGCGCTCAGTTGTCTTAGGTAGTGTTCAGACTAAATTTCTGTTGACTGTTACCCTGATTTGCTCCCTGTCCACATTTTCGGCTCAGGCTTTTGTTGATTGAATATAAATAAAGATTATTATAATTATTATTCAGGAGCAGCTATTAACCTGATGGATTTTGACTTTCGTTGTGGCTTTCCCATGATACCCTGCGGAAGTCTATTCCCCTACTGGGCATTGATTCTATCCATTTGGCGGAGAATAAACCCCAATTTTCTACTCAGGTGATAATGAGGGTTGAACCTGATCATCAGGAGAGTTGCAAATTTCTGGTGTTGCATAATCTGCATGACATTATTGAACTGGGTTTCCCTTGTTTACAGATTCATAATCCTGTTTTGGATTGGAAATTTGGGTCTGTGACCAGTTGGGGCTGCCAATGTGTTAATACTGACACTGCTGTTTTTTCTGCCTCTCCCCAGTCTCAGGATGTCCCTGACTTTTTGACTGATTTTTCTGATGTGTTTAGTGAAAGTAAGTCTGCATCCTTACCCCCTCACAGAAGCTACGATTGCGCTATTGAGTTAGTGCCTGGTGGTAAATTTTCTAAGGTTCGCCTTTTTAACTTATCTGTACCTGAACATGATGCTATGCGATCTTATATCAAGGAGTCATTGGAGAAGGGTCATATCAGATCATCCTCTTCACCCTTGGGCGCCGTTTTTTTCTTTGGGCCAAAAAGGATGGTTCATTGAGGCCGTGTATTGATTATCGCCTCCTGAATAAGATCACTGTGAAATATCAATATCCGTTACCCTTGATTTCTGACCTCTTTTACAGAGTGAAAAGTGCTAGTTGGTTTACCAAGCTTGACCTCAGGGGGGGTATAACCTTATTCGCATTAAACACGGGGATGAATGGAAGACGGCGTTTAATACCCCATAGGGGCATTTTGAGTACCTAGTGATGCCCTTTGGGCTCACTAATGCTCCTTTCGTCTTCCAATCCTTCATGAATGATATTTTCAGGGACTTTGTGGATAAATTTCTGATTGTTTATTTGGATGATATTTTGATTTTTCCCAATGACTGGGACTCTCATGTGAAACATGTTCGGACTGTGCTCCAGATTTTGAGAGAGAATGCACTGTATGTGAAGGGATCAAAGTGTCTTTTTGACGTACAGAAGGTCTCATTTCTGGGATTCATTTTGTCTCCATCTGTTATTGAAATGGACCCGGTCAAGGTTCAGGCCATCTGTGATTGGGTCCAACCTACTTCATTAAAGGCTCTTCAAAGATTTTTGGGTTTTGCCAATTTTTATCGTAAATTTATTGGTAATTTCTCAGGTATTGTTAAACCATTGACTGATTTGACCAAAAAGGGTTCTGATGTGGTGAATTGGCCTCCTGAGGCAGTTTCTGCGTTTCAGGAACTTAAGCAGAGATTCACCTCTGCTCCTGTTCTACGGCAGCCTGATGTTTGTCTACCGTTTTAGGTGGAGGTTGATGCTTCTGAAATTGGGGCAGGTGCCGTTTTGTCCCAAAGGGATCCAGAGACCTCTAAGAGTAACCCTTGTGCCTTTTTCTCTTGAAAATTTTCTCCAACTGAATGTAATTATGACGTGGGTAATCGGGAGTTATTCGCCATGAAGTGGGCCTTTGAAGAGTGGAGACATTGGCTGGAAGGAGCCAAACATCAGGTGGTGGTCCTCATGGACCATAAGAACCTGGTTTATCTCGAATCAGCCAAGCGACTTAATCCTAGACAGGCCAGGTGGGCCTTGTTTTTCACACGTTTTAATTTTGTGGTTTCTTTTCTTCCTGGCACTAAGAATATTAAGGAGAATGCCCTCTCGAGGAGTTTCTTTGCGGATTCTCCTGAGTTATCTGATCCTGTTGTTATTTTGAAAGAGGGTGTAGTACTTTGCGCCATCTCGCCCAATTTGAGACTGGCGCTGGAAGGGTGTCAGGAGGATAAACCTGAGCGCTGCCCTATTGAGAAATTGTTTGTCCCAGAGCAGTGGAAGAAGAATGTGATATCTGAGATTCAGTGTTCTGCGTTGGCTGGTCATCCCGGGATTTTTGGTACCAGAGACTTGGTGAGTCGGTCCTTTTGGTGGCCTACTTTGTCTCGTGACGTCAGGGACTTTGTGCAGTCCTGTGGGACTTGCTCTCATTCCAAGCCTTGCTATCGCTCTAGTGGTTTGTTAATGCCATTACCTGTGCCCAAGAGGCCATGGACTCATATCTATATGGATTTTATTTCCGACCTCCCTGTCTCTCAGAGAATGACCGTTATCTGGGTAATCTGTGATAGGTTTTCCAAGATGATACATCTTGTGCCATTACCTAAGTTACCTTCCTCCTCCGAGTTGGTGCCTTTGTTCCTTCAGCACGTGGTTCGGTTACATGGCATTCCGGAGAATATTGTGTCTGACAGAGGAGTCCAGTTTGTTTCCAGATTTTGGAGGACATTTTGTTCTAAACTTGGTGTTCAATTATCTTTCTCCTCTGCATTTCATCCTCAGACCAATGGACAAACTGAGAGAACAAACCAGACCTTGGAGACTTATTTGAGATGTTTTGTGTCTGCTGATCAAGATGACTGGGTCTCTTTTTTGCCTTTGGCCGAGTTTGCTCTTAATAATAGGGCTAGCTCTGCCACCTTGATGTCTCCATTTTTCTGCAATTCTGGGTTTCACCCTCGATTTTCTTCGGGACATGCGGAGGGTGTTGTGGAGCGAATGCAGCAGATTTGGGACCAGGTAGTGGAGAGGTTGTCTCTCTCTCAAGAGAAGGCCCAGCGGTTTGCCAACCAGCATAGGACTGATTGTCCTCGGTTTAAAGTGGGGGACTTGGTTTGGTTGTCCTCAAGAAATATCCTTATGAGGGTTGCATCTCCAAAGTTTAAGCCCAGGTTCATTGGACCTTATAAGATCATGGAGATTCTTAATCCGGTTTCCTTCCGTTTGCTTCTTCCAGGGACATTTAAGATCCATAACGTGTTCCACAAGTCCTTATTGAAGAGGTTTGTCGAGCCAGTGGTTCCTATGGCTGCGCCTCCTGACCCTGTTTTGGTTGAGGGCAATCTGGAGTATGTTGTAGAGAAAATATTGGATTCTCGTTTTTCTAGACGGAAACTCCAGTATTTGGTTAAGTGGAGAGGTTATGGTCAGGAGGACAATTCTTGGGTGTTTGCTTCGAACATCCATGCTAGGAGACTGATCCGTGCCTATCACCGAGGTCATCCTGATCGGCCTGGTTGCACAAGTGAGGGTTCTGTGACCCCTCCTCAAGGGGGGGGTACTGTTGTGAATGTGCTAGAGATGGTTTCTGAGCAGAGGCTCCCTCTGGTGGTTACAGACAGTACTGAACCTTCCAGCAAGGAATGGCAATCTGGGATCACTGACTGGACTGATATAAGGGAGGTTCCCTCCCATGATGGTTGCCGGTGATCAATTGTTCTTGTCTCTGTTGTGGTTCCTGGTTCATTTGGAAGTTTGCTGGAGTCTAGCCTGCGTCTGCTGCTTTCAGATAAGATATTTTTGCTTTTCTTTTTGTGCTTGCTTTTTGCATAGCTTTCTGCACTTTTGGAGTTCAGCTGGGTCCCCTCCTGGGGCCTGTGCTCCTCTCAGTTTATCTGTAGCCACTGTTATTTGTTCATTTGCTTTTTCCTGTTTTTTTCAGTGGCTGCGGCTTGGTTTTGTTACACCAGAGATCTGATTTAGGTGGTTGAGATCGTGTGATCTCAGGTTTTTTGCAATCAGAAGTGTTGGTATTTTTAGGGGTTTTTTTTGGATTGCAGTCAGAATTCTTTCCTGTACTTTTCTGTCTAGACAGATTGGGCCCCAGCGTTTGTTCATTCTATTTTCTGCCTGTGAAAAACAAAAAAAAAAGAAACAAATATCCTAAAATAAAACAAAATAAAAAATATATTGCAAAACATGCATGAAGTTGTAATATAATATAATAAGGGTATTTGGTAAACATAATTTTGATCAAAAGAATGTACAAGCCATCCCGCCACGTCAAGGCAACCCTTTGTGGGACAGTCCTACTCTAATATTAAAAACCTTTCCACTTGTCAAGTGACGTAAATGTGAACAAGGCAGAGGGACTGAACCCACCAGTTGAAGCATAGGCCAGACAGGATGGATTTTTCAGCTCAAAAGCAGGGCGGTCACACCCTTATATGCACAAGATGCACTAAGAACTAAATGAAAAACTGGGTCTGAACTGAAAAAGTAAGTTGATGTGTATGCAAAATGTAAATGCATATCAAACACATGACCATTAAACAGAGAAAACAAAAAAAAAAGAAACAAATATCCTAAAATAAAACAAAATAAAAAATATATTGCAAAACATGCATGAAGTTGTAATAATAATAATAAGGGTATTTGGTAAACATAATTTTGATCAAAAGAATGTACAAGCCATCCCGCCACGTTAAGGCAACCCTTTGTGGGACAGTCCTACTCTAATATTAAAACCTTTCCACTTGTCAAGTGACGTAAATGTGAACAAGGCAGAGGGACTGAACCCACCAGTTGAAGCATAGGCCAGACAGGATGGATTTTTCAGCTCAAAAGCAGGGCGGTCACACCCTTATATGCAAAAGATGCACTAAGAACTAAATGAAAAACTGGGTCTGAACTGAAAAAGTAAGTTGATGTGTATGCAAAATGTAAATGCATATCAAACACATGACCATTAAACAGAGAAAACAAAAAAAAAAAAGAAACAAATATCCTAAAATAAAACAAAATAAAAAATATATTGCAAAACATGCATGAAGTTGTAATAATAATAATAAGGGTATTTGGTAAACATAATTTTGATCAAAAGAATGTACAAGCCATCCCGCCACGTCAAGGCAACCCTTTGTGGGACAGTCCTACTCTAATATTAAAAACCTTTCCACTTGTCAAGTGACGTAAATGTGAACAAGGCAGAGGAACTGAACCCACCAGTTGAAGCATAGGCCAGACAGGATGGATTTTTCAGCTCAAAAGCAGGGCGGTCACACCCTTATATGCACAAGATGCACTAAGAACTAAATGAAAAACTGGGTCTGAACTGAAAAAGTAAGTTGATGTGTATGCAAAATGTAAATGCATATCAAACACATGACCATTAAACAGAGAAAACAAAAAAAAAAAAGAAACAAATATCCTAAAATAAAACAAAATAAAAAATATATTGCAAAACATGCATGAAGTTGTAATAATAATAATAAGGGTATTTGGTAAACATAATTTTGATCAAAAGAATGTACAAGCCATCCCGCCACGTCAAGGCAACCCTTTGTGGGACAGTCCTACTCTAATATTAAAAACCTTTCCACTTGTCAAGTGACGTAAATGTGAACAAGGCAGAGGGACTGAACCCACCAGTTGAAGCATAGGCCAGACAGGATGGATTTTTCAGCTCAAAAGCAGGGCGGTCACACCCTTATATGCACAAGATGCACTAAGAACTAAATGAAAAACTGGGTCTGAACTGAAAAAGTAAGTTGATGTGTATGCAAAATGTAAATGCATATCAAACACATGACCATTAAACAGAGAAAAAAAAAAAAAAGAAACAAATATCCTAAAATAAAACAAAATAAAAAATATATTGCAAAACATGCATGAAGTTGTAATAATAATAATAAGGGTATTTGGTAAACATAATTTTGATCAAAAGAATGTACAAGCCATCCCGCCACGTTAAGGCAACCCTTTGTGGGACAGTCCTACTCTAATATTAAAAACCTTTCCACTTGTCAAGTGACGTAAATGTGAACAAGGCAGAGGGACTGAACCCACCAGTTGAAGCATAGGCCAGACAGGATGGATTTTTCAGCTCAAAAGCAGGGCGGTCACACCCTTATATGCAAAAGATGCACTAAGAACTAAATGAAAAACTGGGTCTGAACTGAAAAAGTAAGTTGATGTGTATGCAAAATGTAAATGCATATCAAACACATGACCATTAAACAGAGAAAACAAAAAAAAAAAAAAAAGAAACAAATATCCTAAAATAAACAAAATAAAAAATATATTGCAAAACATGCATGAAGTTGTAATAATAATAATAAGGGTATTTGGTAAACATAATTTTGATCAAAAGAATGTACAAGCCATCCCGCCACGTCAAGGCAACCCTTTGTGGGACAGTCCTACTCTAATATTAAAAACCTTTCCACTTGTCAAGTGACGTAAATGTGAACAAGGCAGAGGGACTGAACCCACCAGTTGAAGCATAGGCCAGACAGGATGGATTTTTCAGCTCAAAAGCAGGGCGGTCACACCCTTATATGCACAAGATGCACTAAGAACTAAATGAAAAACTGGGTCTGAACTGAAAAAGTAAGTTGATGTGTATGCAAAATGTAAATGCATATCAAACACATGACCATTAAACAGAGAAAACAAAAAAAAAAGAAACAAATATCCTAAAATAAAACAAAATAAAAAATATATTGCAAAACATGCATGAAGTTGTAAATAATAATAAGGGTATTTGGTAAACATAATTTTGATCAAAAGAATGTACAAGCCATCCCGCCACGTCAAGGCAACCCTTTGTGGGACAGTCCTACTCTGACGTGGCGGGATGGCTTGTACATTCTTTTGATCAAAATTATGTTTACCAAATACCCTTATTATTATTATTACAACTTCATGCATGTTTTGCAATATATTTTTTATTTTGTTTTATTTTAGGATATTTGTTTTTTTTTTTTTTCTCTGTTTAATGGTCATGTGTTTGATATGCATTTACATTTTGCATACACATCAACTTACTTTTTCAGTTCAGACCCAGTTTTTCATTTAGTTCTTAGTGCATCTTGTGCATATAAGGGTGTGACCGCCCTGCTTTTGAGCTGAAAAATCAATCCTGTCTGGCCTATGCTTCAACTGGTGGGTTCAGTACCTCTGCCTTGTTCACATTTACGTCACTTGACAAGTGGAAAGGTTTTTAATATTAGAGTAGGACTGTCCCACAAAGGGTTGCCTTGACGTGGCGGGATGGCTTGTACATTCTTTTGATCAAAATTATGTTTACCAAATACCCTTATTATTATTATTACAACTTCATGCATGTTTTGCAATATATTTTTTATTTTGTTTTATTTTAGGATATTTGTTTCTTTTTTTTTGTTTTCTCTGTTTAATGGTCATGTGTTTGATATGCATTTACATTTTGCATACACATCAACTTACTTTTTCAGTTCAGACCCAGTTTTTCATTTAGTTCTTAGTGCATCTTGTGCATATAAGTGTGTGACCGCCCTGCTTTTGAGCTGAAAAATCCATCCTGTCTGGCCTATGCTTCAACTGGTGGGTTCAGTCCCTCTGCCTTGTTCACATTTACGTCACTTGACAAGTGGAAAAGGTTTTTATTATTAGAGTAGGACTGTCCCACAAAGGGTTGCCTTGACGTGGCGGGATGGCTTGTACATTCTTTTGATCAAAATTATGTTTACCAAATACCCTTATTATTATTATTACAACTTCATGCATGTTTTGCAATATATTTTTTATTTTGTTTTATTTTAGGATATTTGTTTCTTTTTTTTTTTCTCTGTTTAATGGTCATGTGTTTGATATGCATTTACATTTTGCATACACATCAACTTACTTTTTCAGTTCAGACCCAGTTTTTCATTATTTTCTGTCTGTGTACGTGCTTCTCTTCTTGTCTAACCGCCATTACATGATATACTGCATTTTGTTTTACATATATTTTTTATGGCCATACTCTGCGCTATTGAGGTTTAGCTATTTCCTCCACTGTGTTTCTAATTATGTATCCCCCAGCAATATATGCATTTCATACTGCATTGTCAGTGGTATATACCCGTGGTTGATTTGTTGCACTACGCACTTTACTCTCTGCAGATAATGATTTTTTGGGTATACATTTCAATGGTATGCATTTGTGGTATTTATTGATTTAGTCTGCCACTTCTTACTGCGTGTGGTTCCTAGGTATCAACTTTTTCCCTTGCTATATTGTGTATTACATTGTTTTTATGTTTTAGAATTTTTGTAAAAAATAAAAATTATACTACTTTTTCAATTGCTTTTGGTCCATATTTGTTCTTGGTTATTTGTTCAATCAGTATATGGATGAGCACCACTTGTTTAGCCGTATTTGGGCTAACACCAGGTATATATAGTATAGTGAAAATATTCTAAATCTCCGTATATATTTCAGGAGGCAGACACTGACGCTCTCAGGCTCAGTATGGATTACACAAGATTATAATAATAAGAAAAAGAGGTACTGTATCAGCAGATACCAGGTATATATAGTATAGTGAAAATATTGTAAATCTCCGTATATATTACAGGAGGCAGACACTGACGCTCTGAGGCTCAGTATGGATTACACAACAATATAAAAAGATGAAAATGGGGTACTGTATCACCAGATACCAGGTATATCTAGTATGGTGAAAATATTGGAAATATCCGTATATATTTCCAGAGTCAGACAAAGACTCTCACAGGCTCAGTATGGATTGCACCAGAATATAAAAAGCAGATCCGCAAGAAATAATCACACATGTGGGCCAATGTTCGAGGTGTTAATGACGCACTTTTAGTGGGGGGTGGAGGAGGACTTTGTGGCAAAAAGGGTATTGTATCACCAGATACCATGTATATATAATATAGTTAAATTATTGGAAATTTCTGTATATATTTCAGGAGGAAGACACTGACGCTCTCAGGCTCAGTATGGGTTACTTGAGAATATTAAAAGTAGAAAAAGGGAAATGTGTATGAAGCGTACAGCTCTATACAGCGTAGGGGAGTTTGAAATATCTGTATAGATTTTCAGAGTCAGACAAAGACTCTCACAGGTTCAGTATGGATTACATGAGAATATAAAAAGTAGAAAAAGGGGAATGTATCAGAAGCATACAGCTGTGTACAGCTTTGGGGTAATTTTAAATATCCGTATAGATTTCCAGAGTCAGACAAAGACTCTCACAGGCTCAGTATGGATTACACCAGAATATAAAAAAGTCGACAAAGTGTACTGTATCAGAAGCATACAACTGTATACAGTGCTGGGGTAATTTTAAATGTTTGTTTATATTTCAGTCTCAGTAAGCCAGTCCAGACTCTCCGCTACAGGAAATAAGATGGATGCAAGTACACACTGAAAGTAGAGTGATTGCAGAAATTTGGGAATTACTAATCACGCTACAACCTCCCGGTAGAATTCTCAGACGTGATGCTGACCCTCAATTACTTTATCTGTGGAGACAGCGAAAACGGTTCTTTGTGAAAAGGTTGCTGTATCGCAGTAGCGTCGATCCCATAACCGTTATTTGTCTGCATCAAATTGTGATGCCAAGGAGAGATGTAGACATGTTCCTCACTGCCTATCATGATCAGACTGGTCACTTTGGAGTGCAAAAGACAGAAGCCACAGGCCGTATGCGATTCTATTGGATTGGCATGAGAGGAGACATTGAAAAATGTTGCCAGGAATGTCACACGTCTGTGACTAGTAAAACTGTGAAAGCTGATCAGAAAGCAACACTGCATCCGATTGTGAGTCGACGTCCATTAGAATTTGTAGAAATTGATCATCTGAAGGTAGAGCTCAGCAGGACAGGCCATAGCTATGTCTTAACCATCATCGATCAGTTAACCAAATTTGTAGTGGCTGTCCCTGAGAAGGATTTAACTGTCCAAACTCCACAGCGGTGGAGCAGGGAGAGATAAGTATTGCAAGTGCTGGGGCCCTGGGCAAGCAGGGGGGCCGACTCGTGGGTGACGGCACTGGCACAGGGCCCCTCATAGTACGCCGGTGTGTCTGATGGCGAGTGGGCCCTCCCACTATCAGAGACAGTTTTTTGTACTCTGAGGGACTCTGTGCCAGTGCCGTCGCCCCAGAGTGGTACCCGCCACATGCTCAGGGCACCGGCACTTGGCCGGGTGCGCCAGGTGGTGACCCTGGCCCTGGCGGGGGTCAGCCCAGATAGGGAGGTGGCAAAAATGGCATATGTTGAGGTGTAGGCTGGACGTTCAGCAGCTACAAATGGAGGAATTGGAGAAGTCAGAGGAAGAGTAGGACAAAACGAGCAATTTTGCTAGCAACCTATGTGTCATCAGGGAGGGGTGGGACAAAATCCTTTGAAACCCATGCATGGTTAATTTTAATGAAGGTTAGATCACCAACATTTTGTGTCGACAGGCGGGTACTTCTTTCTGTCAGGATTGATCCAGCAGCACTGAAGACTCTTTCTGATAACACACTACCAGCAGGGCAAGCGAGCTCCTGTAAGGCATATTGTGCCAATTCAGGCCAGGTATCCAGTTTACAGGCCCAGTAGTCAAAGGGGAATGAACTGTGAGGGAGAACATCGATAGGGGAGTAGAAGTAATTTGTAACCATAGTTGATAACTGTTGTCTCCTGTCTGTTGCTATGGATTCCTGATTACCAGGCGTGTCAGCTGTCCTGGAGAAATCAGTCCACAACATGGTCATAAAACCTCTGTCTCCAACACCACTTCGGCTGTGTGCACCACGAACACCTCTTCCATTTGGGCCAGTATGGCTCGTGGATGAACCTGCACCGCTGCTGTTTGCTGGGAATGCCTCTAACAAACGGTTTACCAGAGTTGCTTGTTTATTAGCTCTAGGTTCTCCTGTGGCATTATGTTCTGTAATTTGCCTTTATAGCGTGGATCGAGGATGCTGGCCAACCAGTACTCGTCATCCTTCATCATTTTGGCAATGCAGGGGGAGTCCCTTTTTAGGATCCGCAAGGCATAATCACACATGTGGGCCAATGTTCCAGGTGTCAATGATGCAATGCCAGTGGTCGGTGGAGGAGCATTTTCTGCCAAATCCACATCCCTCCGGTCACGCACAAACCCTGGACCTGAACTTGGCAAGCCAACATTTTCTCTTGCCCCCTGAGAAGCATCCTCCTCCCCAAAATAATCATCCCCCTCCTTCTCTCTTCCTCTTCTCCATCCAGGACAGTTCCCTGAGCAGACAATGGCTGACAGCCATCAAGGCTTCCATCTTCCTCCTTTTCTTCCTCCGCTGCAGACACCTGATCCTTAATGTGTGTCAATGTTTACATCAGCAGATGCATAAGTGGGATGCTCATGCTTATGATGGCGTCGTCTGCGCTTACCACCCGTGTGCATTCCTCAAAACACTGAAGGACTTTACAGAGGTCTTTCAGCTTTGACCACTGCACACCCGACAACTCAATGTCTGCCCTCAAACTGCCTGCCCGTGTATCCTCCCACAAATGCATTACAGCCTGCCTCTGTTCGCACAGCCTCTCAACGATGTGCATGGTGGAGTTCCACCTTGTTGCAATATCTATGATTAGGCGGTACTTGCGGAGGTGGAGCGATCGCTGCAGCCTCTGCATACGACTGGAGTCTACGGACAAGCGACGGATGTGCGAGCACAGTCTTCGCACTTTATGGAGCAGGGCTGTTAACTCAGGATAATTATTGAAGAAGCACTGCACCACCAGGTTCAAGGTGTGAGCCAGGCAAGGTATGTGTCTGAGTTTTGACAGGGTTATAGCCGCCTCAAAATTACGTCCATTATCACTGACTACCTTGCCTGGCTCAAGATGTATACTGCCCAGCCATGACTCAGTTTCTCGCTGCAAGTAGTCGGCCAGTACCTCCGCGGTGTGTCTGTTGTCACCCAAAGACATCATTTTTAAAACAGCCTGCTGACGCTCACCACTAGCTGTTCGATAGTGGGACACCTCGTGTGCAACACTGGCAGTTGCGGATGGAGTGCGTAGGCCATGAGCTCTCGGAACGCTGAGCTTTCAACCAAACGGAAGGGCATCATCTCTAATGAGATCAGTTTGGCAATGCAGGCGTTCAAACCCAGTGTACGCGGATGAGAGTATGAGTACTTTCTTGTCCTACTCAGAGTGTCTGGTAGGGTGAGCTGGACTTGAGAGCTGCATATGGGGGAACTATCAGTGGACATGACGGACTGAGGGGCTTGCTGATGGTGATGGTGGTGATGGCCTAGATTTAGTCTTTCGTTGCAAAAACATTGTGATTCCCTGACTACTTTGGCCTTGCGACGACACCTCAACATTTCTTGCTGGTGGTGTGCCAACCGGCGGGCTTACAGTGGGGGAAGCGATGGAGCGTTGCTGGCTTACTTCAGTCGGAGCCAGTGCACATGTGCTACCTGAGGTTTTGTAGTCCATCCACGCTTGTAAGTGCATGTTCATTAAATGTCTAAGCATGCAACAGGTATTCAAATTTCTGAGATTTTTCCCTCGGCTAAAGGTCCTTTGGCACTTTTTACAGATAACCTTTGCCTCATCAATAGGATTTTGGTCAAAAAAGTGCCACACTTGACTCTTCCTACTATGGTATAAATTTTCAGGGATTGCACGCTGTGCTAATTTGACCGTCTGGACAAGCTGTCCTGCAACTCTTTTTGTTTTTTTAACACCTTTTTGGAATGATACGGGCCTGCCAGATAACCCCAGCTGCGATGTAGATACCTGCTGCGGATCCTTCTCTTCTTCCGAGCTATTGCCAGCGGCACCCTCTTCCCCACTGGATGCCAATCCGGGTCAACAACTGGGTCATCCATCACCTCCTCTTCAATTTCATCTGCACCTTCCTCTGTATCACCGTGTAAGGTGGTAGAGTATGCGGGAAGGGGCACCTGAGTGTCATCAGGGTCACATTCTGGCTCAGTACACTGCGAGGGCAATGTAGTGCTGTGGTTGAATGTACCAGCACAATCATCTAACAGTGGCTG
This sequence comes from Oophaga sylvatica, assembly GCA_033576555.1. Lineage (NCBI taxonomy): Eukaryota > Metazoa > Chordata > Amphibia > Anura > Dendrobatidae > Oophaga > Oophaga sylvatica. Next base: position 193,922,530 of record JARQOD010000003.1, read on the forward strand.
TGCATCAGTGCACTCCATGTCAGATTCATCTTGGACTAGGGAATTCAGGATTTGACTTGATAACCCAGGCATGGTATGTGAAAAGAGCTCCATGGAGTAATCTGAAATGTGGGCTAACGCATCCTTCTCTTTTGGTGGGGGTGAAGGACACAAGGAAAGGGGTTGTTCCTGACCAGAAGCCTGCACTGACTGCTCAGTGCTTGGAGCTTTTGAAACTTCGAAAGAAAAGGAGATAGAGCTGGAGGGTGTTTTGGCAATGTAAGACAAAACCTGTTCCTGATGCTCCGGCTTTAAAAGAGGTTTACCTACTCCCAGAAAACGGAGCCTTCCAGGCCTTCTGGAGCCTGACGATGAGGCAGGCTCAACACCCCTGCCTTAGGTGCTATTGTGCTTTTGGCACTACCAGCAGATGCACCACCACCACCACCACCATCAGTAGCAGGTGGCCCCCCATGACCACGTCTGCGACCTCTTCCACCATACTTCCTCATGTTTGTGCAAATGTACACAAAATAACAGCAGATATATGGTACAGTGTCAGAAGCGTACAGATGTATACGGTGAAGGTGAAAAATTTTAATCTCTGTATATATTTGCGGAGTAACAGACACAGACTCTCACAGGCTCAGTATGGATTACACTAGAATATAAAAACCAAAAAAGTGTACCGTTTAAGAAGCGTACAGCTGTATACAGTGTTGGGGGAATTGTAAATGTCTGTATATATTTCAGGAGGAACACACACAGTCAGAGGCCCAGTCTGGATAACACTAGAATCTGAAAATCAGAAAAGTGTACTCTATCAGTAGCGTACAGCTGTATACAGTGTTGGGGGAATTTTAAATCTCTGTATATATTTCAGGAGTAACAGACACGGTCACAGGCCCAGTTTGGATAACAGCAGAATATGAAAGGCAGAAAAAGTGTACTCTATCAGTAGCGTACAGCTGTATACAGTGTTGGGGGAATTGTAAATCTCCGTATATATTTCAGGAGGAGCACACACAGTCAGAGGCCCAGTCTGGATAACACCAGAATCTGAAAATCAGAAAAGTGTACTCTATCAGTAGCGTATAGCTGTATACAGTGTTGGGGGAATTGTAAATCTCCGTATATATTTCAGAGGCCCAGTCTGGATAACACCAGAATCTGAAAATCAGAAAAGTGTACTCTATCAGTAGCGTACAGCTGTATACAGCGTTGGGGGAATTGTAAATCTCTGTATATATTTCAGGAGTAACACATGATCGATGTGAATACTTTTCCGTCCAAAGATGACAAGAGTATTCTTAGAGTGACACACACGCTCTCTCACTATGGATTTGACCGTAATACAGAAGGCAGAAAAACGGTACTGTATCAGAAGATACCAGCTGTGTACTTTTTGGGGGAAAATTGAAATCTCCGTATATATTTCCGGAGTCAGCATGTATTTGTCTGTGATACTCCCTGTCACTGCACAGTAACTGTACAGCTAATCGCTATCAGCACAAGCACAGATTTTATTTTTGGGCCTGTCTAATGCTCTCCCTGCTGAGAACCAGCGGCAGTAATCTCTCCCTACACTAAGATTGGCAGAAGTAAAATGGCGGTCGGCGGTGAGGGATTTTATATGCACTGTGACGCCACACAAAGCCACCCAATCACTGCAATGCCCTTCTCTAAGATGGTGCTGGCCGCTGCCCATGTTATCGCGTTGCTGTAAGGTTCTATGTATATATTCCTGAAACTCAGTTTGTTCGTCAGCCATTTTACTTTCTGTCTTGCTGCAGCTATCTTGCCTCAGTCAAAATGGAGTTTCCACTTGCATGTTCCCGCCCTGATTCTCTCCTTTGCTTCTTAAGCAGCCACAGCTGAGCAATCAGTGCTTCAGAATCTAGCCTGCAGTGAACCTGTGACTTGACTCCTGTAAGCCTTGGACCTTGTACTCCAGCTATTCCTACTGAGGAACTCTGAAGCACTTGTGGACTCTGAACCCTGCTCTTTGAAAGACCCACGTTTGCATGGACTTACGGTAACAGAGAAGAAGATCCTGAATCTGTATTGGAGAGTGATTGCTGAGCTTGGATTACTCTGGCCTGCTGTGTCTCCTGTTTCTGTGTCTGCAAACTGTGTGACTATTTCTGCCAACTTGTATGAAGTAATACAGGATTTTCTTATCAAACCGGACCCTGTGTTTTTATCGCACCAAGCAAAGACGCTATATGAACTTTCTACATAATTTAAAAATTTTGAAGCCAAAACGTTAGGCGCTGGGTCTGGAAGGCTGTGTCTGCTGTACTGTGGTATCAGACTTCCCGGTTGTACTTTTTTGGATGACTGGTTGTGACTTCTCACAACCATTCCCCCCGGTGGCAATTCCCTAATTTTTTCTTTTTTGGGTGTTACCCCAAGGGGAAAAACTTTGTTTTTTTTTTTTTTTCCCTTTTTTTTCTCTTTTTGTCTGCTGTAAGTTGGATACAGAGTCGGTTGAAACTTTTGGTGATAGTGGTGTGACTTCCACACCTTAGGGAGCAGTTTCCCCTTAAATTTTTTTTTTTTCTGCAGGTTGCCACAGGTGAAATATTGTTTTTTTTCTCCCTTTCTTTCCCGTAATCCCGTCTTAAAAGATTGGAAAATGGAGGCCCGCATAAAAGGAACTTTGGGAGTGACTGATAAAATCCCTTTCAGTTTTCGAATATAAAGACCCGTTTTACAAAAACAGGACTCAATAAACAAATTTGAAAGGTTGGGGCGATCCCAGATTTGCGAGCCGGATTGAGGTTCTAGAGGGGCGAGTAGGGCCCCCCGGGGCCCGAGTGTGGGTTCCCAAGTTGCCCCCCTTTTGGTTTTGGCGGTGAAAGTGAGAAAATTAGGGGGTTTTTTTTAAACAAGCAAACTTTTTTTT
>JARQOD010000003.1:193925516-193962571 GCA_033576555.1 Oophaga sylvatica
TTTTAGTTTAGCATCAGGTAATTATGTCCTACACTTTATGGTGCCTAAACTGAATTGATTTCCTTTCCCTTTCCTTTAATTTGATTTAGTGCCTCTGTTTCCGGTACCTTATAGTTTGTCATGTTATGGGTTTCAAATGAAGTGGTGCCCAGAAAGACTTTGCTCATTAGTGGTTAAGTAAGATAGACATTTTTAGCATCAGACTGATGAAAGGGAACTTGTCATGTAAAAAACCCGCTATTAATCTGCAGATAAGGGTTAATCTGCAGGTTAATAGCGTTCTCATTCTGAAGTTGTCTGGCTGCTGCACAGAGAGCCCTAGCATTAAAGCTGGGGGAGACAGTACAGCCACCGGTCACTATGCACTGAGCAGTGACTGAAGCCGCACCAGCTCACCCCTATGACTGAAAGCCGAGGCTGCCAGGAGGAATAACGTTCATTTCCTCCCGGCAGCGGCCGCACAGGTTCAGAACACTATTAACCAGCAGATTAACCATCATATCTCCAGGTTAAAAGCTTTGTTTTTACATGAAAGGTTCCCTCTAAGCATCCCAATACATCACCTATATCAGATGGTATGCTGACCAGAAAAAATGTTCTCAAGTACCTTCATTCCTGTAAAGGTTCCTTTTGGGCATTTGCCACTTACTCACACCCATGTTGTTCTCTGATCTTATTGCCGTTAATGTTTTCTATTTGATGACTGTATCTAGGACAGTTTTTGTTTGTTCTTTAATAATTCTGCATTTTTATCATTAGGTCCACAAAAGGTGGATTTGATTTGAAGGTAGAAGGACTCAGCATATCTGTGGGGCTGAAGTTTGGAAGTGACTCGACAGGACGACCGACCATTGCTCTCTCTGACTGCAGCAACCACATCTCTGATGTCAAGATCCAGTGTCTGGGAAACTAAGGTACATTGACTGTACTGTGCTCAAATCTATATAATGGAATTATACGTAGATTACACAGAAGGTATGTAGATTCTTCACTGATTGCTTAGTGCTCGTCATCTCCTGTAATTGCCATAATTATTTCTTATAGTACTGCGTCCTGTATTTCTCTGTATTAGGTGCATGTGTACACACAGTATGTATGGTCAGAACAGGATTGCAGATATACAGTTCCTACAAATACATCTTTGTATTTCTTCTTCTTTTACAGCTGGTTGGTTGACGTCTTCCGCCACAATGTTGACAATGCATTAAGAAAAGCTATTGAGAATCAGGTTAGTAAAAAATGCATTTCTAGTTCTATTTCTAGTTATTTAATCTGAACAATAAAGATAAAATAAAAATGACCTGTTTTCATGTTCCCCATGAGTGCATGCCGGAGATGTATCAAATAATAGAGGACGTAAGCAATGAAATGAGCATCTCTCTCTCTGTGGAGGACCACACGTCCGTGAATTAAGATCACCCTCACCATATAATGCTTAAGATTTGCTGTGGTGGAGCTGTAGGGGAACTCAATCTTGATGCCCAGCACGTCAAAGCTGATGGATAGGGGCATCAGTAATAAGATAACCTGTGATCAGGTGCATAAATGCAATAGGTGCAAGGGTTGCAAATGCATCTGGGCCCTGTAGATGAGGGGGGCCCTATAGACTAGGGGGCCCTAAAGGTCCTTTGCCCCATATGAAAGGACTATTAAAAACTTGTGTTAGTTAAGGGCACAACTGGAAATTTTGCATTGGGGCCTACAAGCTTCAAGTTACTTCACAGCCTATGATAGCTCTATTTTTGAAAGACCCTTCTAGCAAAAACAGACAGTAAAATGTGGACGACCTCTGTAAATACATTGATTTTATTAGGTAAAATAGAGAAAAACATGAAGTGGGAAACTACTATATAATGTGAGCTGCTGATAAATTTGCGCTTCTATATCAGGCCTTCATGACATGTGCATATAATTTTTTTTAGGACAGACCTATTTTAATTTATTATTCACCTTAGAGAGAGGATGTAGTGGGTTAAAAAGGGCAGATTCACCAAACTGGGGCCCAGGCAATTTACAGGTAATCTGTCAACAGGATTTCATCTCCCAAAAAACTATTTAGATGTACATGTAGCTCTTTCAAAGACAAATCCAGCAATACCCTTACATGGCCAATCCATTCTTCTGTTACTGAGAGACCAGGGTTTGAATTAATATGTAAATTAAGCTGTAGATCTGATGCCTCTGTCACTCCAGCTCTATTCACTGACCATCACTGCCTACTTCTTCATACCTGTTGTCATGTGAGTCTGTGACTGCTTGGTCATACTACAAATATTTCTGAGTCTGACTGCAGACTTTTGTGTCCAGCTTAGACAACCCTGAATGGATTTAAAGTTAGCCAATGTAATATTGCAGACTGTCAGTATATAGGGAGGGAATTTTAACTTTAGAGTCTGAATTAATTTTAGGATATGATGAATGAGTCATGTGAAATACTTGTAATTAAAGGTTGTTATGTTGGGGGTTTCAAAGGCCATGATCTGTACACTGTGGGCATAATTAACCCTTCACCCCCAAGGGTGGTTTGCACGTTAATGACTGGGCCAATTTTTACAATTCTGACCACTGTCTCTATATGAGGTTATAACTCTGGAACGCTTCAACGGATCTGCGCGATTCTGAGATTGTTTTCTCGTGACATATTGTACTTCACGTTAGTGGTAAAATTTCTTCGATATACCTTGCGTTTATTTTTGAAAAAAATGCAAATATGGCGAAAATTTTGAAAATTTTGCAATTTTCAAACTTTGAATTTTTTTTCCCTTAAAACAGAGAAATATGTCATACAAAATAGTTAAGAAATAACATTTCCCACATGTCTACTTTACATCAGCACAATTTTGGAACCAAAATTTTTTTTGTTAGGAAATTATAAGGGTTAAAAGTTGACCAGTGATTTCTCATTTTTACAAAGCCATTTTTTTAGGGACCACCTCACGTTTGAAGTCACTTTGAGGGGTCTATATGGCAGAAAATACCCAAAAGTGACACCATTCTAAAAACTGCACCCCTCAAGGTACTCAAAACCACATTCAAGAATTTTATTAACCCTTCAGGTGCTTCACAGGAGCTGAAGCAACGTGGAACGAAAAAATGAATATTTAACTTTTTAGCCACAAAAATGATCTTTTACAAACTTTTTTTTATTTTCACAAGGGTAAAAGGAGAAAATGGACAGATAAAGTTGTTCTGCAATTTCTCCTGAGTACGCCAATACCCCATATGTGGGGGAAAACCACTGTTTGGGCACACGGCAGAGCTCGTGTCAGATTCATTCCTATCTGTGGTCTGCATGAAGGTTTCACTGGCAACTCCCCAAGCAGACAACCAGGAATTTAAAGGAAACCAATCAACAAATAATCAATTGCAGCCGGGAGAAACTGCACCCAGTCCCAGCACCGAGCACAGACAGAATTAACTCCCTAGCTGCCAAACACAAAGAAACAGCAGCTCAGCTGTGAGAAGTCAAAATGTGCAACCGCGACGATCTTCGTGGCAATGCACACATGACAGTACCCCCCCTTCTACGAGGGGCCTCCGGACCCTCAGGGCCAGGCCTGCCCGGGTGAGTTCTGTGGAAGGTCCGAACCAAACGATCTGCGTTAACATCAGACGCAGGGACCCACGTCCTCTCCTCTGGACCATACCCCTTCCAATGCACCAAGTACTGAAGGGACCGGCGATTCAGACGTGAGTCAATGATCTTTGATACTTGAAATTCCAAGTTACCATTGACCAACACAGGAGGAGGAGGTAGAGGTGACGGTATGACTGGTGCCACATACCTTTTAAGTAATGACTTGTGGAACACATTATGAATTTTAAACGTAGGAGGGAGGTCCAGACGAAATGCCACAGGATTAATTATGGAACTGATCCTGTACGGCCCGATGAATCTGGGACCCAGTTTCCAGGAGGGCACTTTAAGTTTTATATTCCTGGTAGACAACCATACCAGATCGTTCACATTCAGATCTGGACCAGAAACTCTCCTCCTATCAGCCATACGTTTGTAACGGTTCCCCATCGCACTCAGATTATTCAATACACCTCTCCACACAGAAGCAAGTGACGACGAGAAACGCTCCTCCTCAGGAACCCCAGAAGGGCCCCCCCCATTGAAAGTACAAAATTGGGGATGGAAACCATATGCCCCAAAAAACGGGACTTACCAGTGGACTCGCTCCGCCTGTTGTTAAGAGCGAACTCTGCCAGAGGCAAGAAAGAAGACCAGTCCTCTTGGTTCTCTGAGACAAAACACCGGAGATATGTCTCTAAGCTCTGATTCAGACGCTCTGTCTGACCATTGGTCTGCGGATGAAAAGCCGAGGAAAATGACAATTGCATCCCCCGACGTAAACAAAATGCCCTCCAAAATTTGGACACAAACTGAGACCCCCTATCTGACACCACATCAGAAGGCAACCCATGAAGTCTAACGATCTCCCTAATGAACACCTGCGCCAGAGTTTTAGCATTAGGGAGTGCAGGAAGAGCAACGAAATGTGCCATCTTACTGAACCTGTCAACAACCACCAGTATGACAGTATTCCCTGACGACGGAGGAAGGTCCGTAATGAAGTCCATAGATAAATGAGTCCATGGACGCTCCGGAAGTTTCAAGGGTAAAAGGGTCCCAGACGGACGGGTATGAGGGGTTTTAGAGCGAGCACACACCCCCATGACGCGACAAAAGTTATAACATCTTTATTAGCATTAGGCCACCAAAACCAGCGAGAAAGGAGATCTAAAGTAGCCTTACTCCCTGGATGTCCTGCTAGAGCAGAATTATGATGTGCCTCAATAACCTTTTGTCTCAACAGATTTGGGAACAAACAGTCTCCCTGGAGGTCCTGCAGGGGCGTCCCCCTGAGCCTCTAACACCTCCTCCTCAAGCTCAGAAAATACAGCTGACACTACCACCCCCTCCTGAAGGATAGGACTCGGGTCATCCGTTTTCCCGGCCCCTGGGAAACTGCAAGACAAGGCATCAGCCTTTACATTCTTAGACCCCGGGCGATAAGTGACGACAAAATTAAACCTGGTAAAAAACAACGACCATCGAGCTTGTCTGGAATTCAGACGCTTAGCGGATTCCAAATACAACAGGTTCTTGTGATCAGTAATAACGGTAACCGGGTGGACTGCCCCCTCCAAAAAGTGACGCCATTCTTCAAAAGCTAACTTAATGGCCAAAAGTTCCCTATTGCCGATATCATAATTCCTTTCGGCGGACGACAATTTCTTAGAAAAGAAAGCGCACGGATGCCATTTACCAGGGGACGGACCCTGGGACAATATAGCACCCACCCCTACGTCAGACGCATCCACCTCCACAATGAACGGCTGAGATGCATCTGGTTGGATGAGAACGGGTGCCGAAGCAAAACATTTCTTCAAAGAGGAAAAGGCTTGGCAAGCTTTGTCCGACCATTTAGAAAAATCCGTCCCTTTTCTTGTCATGTCAGTGAGAGGTTTGACGACAGATGAGAAATTACAAATAAATTTCCGGTAGTAGTTAGCAAACCCCAAAAAACGCTGCAGAGCCTTAAGATCCCCTGGCTGATCCCATTCAAGCACTGCTCTCACCTTTTCAGGGTCCATACGGAAACCGGAGGCTGACACCAAAAAACCCAAAAACTGAAGTTCCTGTACGGCAAATACACACTTCTCCAGTTTGGCGTATAGTTTATTGTCTCGCAAGATCTGCAACACCTGTCTCACATGCTCCTGATGAGACACAAGATCTGGCGAGTAAATTAAAATGTCGTCCAAATATACAACCACAAACAGCCCCACAAGGTGACGAAAAATGTCATTAACAAAATGTTGGAATACTGCTGGTGCAGTAGTCAGACCAAAAGGCATGACTAGGTTCTCATAATGTCCCTCCGGCGTGTTAAACGCCGTTTTCCACTCATCCCCCTCTTTTATCCTAAGCAGATTATACGCCCCCCTGAGATCCAATTTAGAAAACCATTTGGCGCCAACAATTTGATTGAAGAGATCAGGAATAAGAGGGAGTGGATACGGATCTCGAACAGTAATCCGATTAAGTTCGCGGAAATCCAAGCAAGGGCGTAGGCCTCCATCTTTCTTCTTCACAAAGAAGAACCCCGCGGCTACTGGGGAAGATGAAGGTCTAATATGCCCTTTGGCCAGACTTTCAGAAATATAATCTTTCATAGCCTGCCTCTCAGGACCAGAAAGATTATACAACCTAGCTTTAGGCAACTTAGCATCAGGAAGGAGATTAATAGAGCAGTCATACACGCGATGAGGAGGCAACTCCTGACACCCCTCCTCAGAAAAACATCCCCAAAATCCTCCAAAAAAGGAGGCAATGTACTAGGCACGACCGCACTGATGACTGTGTTCATGCAGTTGCTTTTGCAAAACTCACCCCATTGGCTTATTTCTCTGGACTGCCAATTAATCACAGGGTTATGTTTAACCAACCAAGGAAGTCCCAACACAATGGGAGTAGGTAGACCCTCCAACACATAACAAGATAATTGTTCCCTATGTATTGCCCCTACCCGAAGGTCAATGTTATGAACCTCATGAACAAAGCTACCTTGGCCGAGAGGCCTGGCGTCAATGGAGAATATAGGGATCGGTTTGACCAATACACTCAGATGCATACCTTGAGCCTGAGCAAACTGAGCGTCAACCAGATTAGCCCCGGAACCACTATCAAGAAGAACAGACAATCTCTCCACTCTCGTACCAACTACCACCTCCACTGGTACAAGGAACTGAGAAGAACTGGCGGATGAAATACATACTCCCAGGTTGTCGTCCACCACACAACCTAGGATTAACAGTTTTCCGGCGACTTTTGGCTCAACAAGGCACGGGATGGACATTCTCCAACAAAATGTCCCTCTTTCCCGCAGAAAAAACATCTTCTAGTCCTGCGGCGTACCGCCAATCCCCTCCTACGAAATGATGTCCCTCCCAACTGCATAGGCTCATCCGAACAGACAAGGGGAACCTCAACATAAGGGACTTTAGTGGTAGGTGGAGAAACAACAGGAGTGGGGTTACCTCACCCCTCTCCCGAAGCCGTCTATCAGTACGGATAGCTAAGGCCATAGCAGCCTCCAGAGAAGGAGGAGACTCATACTGAGCCAAAACGTCTTTTAATTTATCAGAAAGCCCATGACAAAACTGGCTCCTAAGAGCTGGGTCATTCCACTGAGTATCTGTGGCCCATCTACGAAACTCAGAAGCAAATTCCTCTGCCGGACGATCTCCCTGCTGTATCTTACGTAATTTTGTCTCAGCAAGAGAGACCCGATCTGGGTCATCATATACCAATCCCAGGGCAGTAAAAAATTGATCTACAGACAGTAGAGCCGGGGATCCCGGAGGAAGGGAAAATGCCCAGGATTGAGGGTCCCCTTGCAGAAGTGAGATAACAATTCCCACTCTCTGCTCCTCACTCCCTGATGATCGAGGCCGAAGCCGAAAATACAATTTACATGCCTCCTGGAAGGTGAAAAATTTGTCTCGCCCACCAGTGAACCTGTCCGGAGAGCTACTTTAGGTTCAACTCTGGTTTGCTCCAGGGGAGACAAAACTTTGGACTTAATGTCCGTCAGCTCCATGGATAATCCCTGCAACTGCAGAGCCAGCTGGGCTACTGGATCCATGGTAACTGGAGATAATTTTTATGGCCAGTGAAAATGTCACGCTGTCTAATGATATGTATACAATGTCAGTAAACTATTAATACAGGAACAACACTCTATACAACAACTAGTATAGCAACATCAGCATGTAAGTATAGAATAGATTTACCTGACACGATATCTGCTGAACTCAGGGTTAATCTTGAGGACTTGATGAGCTGAAACAGGAAAGAGGTGGACCGGGATCTAACCTGACCCTAAACTGGGGTCCTAACTAATCCCTCACCTTGGAGGTACTGATAATGGTTCAGAGGTCCAAGTCTCCAACCTAAAGGTACTGCCACACTAAGCTATCCCGCTAGCGATCTCGTTAGCGTTGCATACTAATGAGATCGCTAGCGGGATTGTTTCTATATCGCTAAATGCTGCCGCATTTAGCGATATAGTTAACGACGCTATCGCCGTTAGCGATCTTCTTAACGACTTTAGCGGTACAAAAGTACCGCTAAATCGCTAAGAAAAGGTGCCACACAGCGATAAGATACTTACCCGCGGAGCGCCAGCGATGAAATAGGGTCCGGAGCGATTCCAGCGACGAGCGAGATCACAGCAGGAAGCTCGTCGCTGGAAGCTGCCGCACTGAACAATATCGCTAACGGGATCGCTAAATAGTGACGTTTTTTAGCGATCCCGTTAGCGATATTGTTTAGTGTGGCATACCCTTAACCCTGTCTCCTATCAGACCCTGAACCCTGTAATCAGTCCTAAGAAGGATCCTGACTACCACCAAAGGGATATGGGCTGATCTCAGCTAAATACACAGATTAGACATATAAGACAGACAGGATAACACTCGCTTGCATACACACTCAAACACCAAAGGAACATAAATGGTCTGGGAAATAAACTCTAACCAAGTGAGCTTAGAACAACTAAGGAGCTCACAACTAAAGTCTATACAGATTCATTCCTATCTGTGGTCTGCATGAAGGTTTCACTGGCAACTCCCCAAGCAGACAACCAGAATTTAAAGGAAACCAATCAACAAATAATCAATTGCAGCCGGGAGAAACTGCACCCAGTCCCAGCACCGACCACAGACAGAATTAACTCCCTAGCTGCCAAACACAAAGAAACAGCAGCTCAGCTGTGAGAAGTCAAAATGTGCAACCGCGACGATCTTCGTGGCAATGCACACATGACAGCTCGTAAGGGAAGAAGCGCCGTTTGACTTCTTCAAACTAAAATTGGCTGGAGTTGAGATTGGATGCCATGTCGTGTTTGGAGAGCCCCTGATGCGCCTAAACAGTGGAAACCCCCCACAAGTGACACCATTTTGGAAACTAGACCCCCTAAGGAACTTATCTAGATCTGTTGTGAGCACTTTGAACCCCAAAGTGTTTCACAAAAGTTTATAATGCCTGGGTGTGAAAAAAAACAAAACAATTTTCCACAAAAATGATTTTTTAGTCCCAAATTTTTGATTTTTCCCAAGGAAATTGGACCCCAAAAGTTGTTGTCCAATTTGTCCTGAGTACGCTGATACCCCATATGTGGGGGGGGGAAACTGTTTGGGCGCATGGCAGGGCTTGAAAAGGAAGCAGTAACGTTTTGGAATGCAAACATTGATGGGGGTCATGTTCCACTTGTAGTGCCCCAGATGAGCCTAAACAGTGGAAACCCCCCACAAGTGACCCCATTTTGGAAGCTAGACCCCCTAAGGAACTTATCTAGATCTTTGGTGAGCACTTAGAACCCCCAAGTGCTTCACACAAGTTTATAATGCCCGGGCATGAAAATAAAAAATCCTATTTTTTTCCCACAAAAATTATCTCTTAGTCACTAATTTTTTATTTTCCCATAGGTAACAGGAGAAATTGGACCTCAAAAGTTGTTGTCCAATTTGTCCTGAGTACGCTGATACCCCATATGTGGGGGGGAATCACTGTTTGGGCGCACGGCAGAGCTCGGAAGGGAAGGAGCACCATTTGACTTTTTCCAACCAAAATTGGCTGGAATTGAGATTAGACGCCATGTTGCATTTGGAGAGTCCCTGATGTGCCTAAACAGTGGAAACCCCCCACAAGTGACCCCATTTGGGAAACTAGACCCCCTAAGGAACTTATCTAGATCTTTGGTGAGCAATTTGAACCCCCAAGTGCTTCACACAAGTTTATAACGTAGAGCCGTAAAATTAAAAAATCATATTTTTTCCACAAAATTGATCTTTTCACCCCAATTTTTATTTTCCCAAGGGTAACAAGACTCCAAAAGTTATTGTGCAATTTGTCCTGAGTACGCTGATACCCCATATGTGGGGGTAAACCACTGTTTGGGTGCATGGCAGAGTTTGGAAGGGAAGGAGCGCCGTTTGACTTTTTCAACGCAGAATTGGCTGGATGCCATGTCGTGTTTGGAGAGCTCCTGATCTGCCTAAACAGTGGAAACCCCCCACAAATGACACCATTTTGGAAACTAGACCCCTCAAGGAACTTATCTAGATGTGTGGTGAGCACTTTGAACCCCCAAGTGCTTCACAGAAGTTTATAACGTACAGCCGTAAAATAAAAAATCTTTTTTTTTTTTTTACAAAAATGATTTTTTTGCCCCCAATATTTTATTTTCACAATGATAACAGGAGAAATTGGACCCAAAAAGTTGTTTTCCAATTTGTCCTGAGTACGCTGATACCCAATATGTGGGAGTAAACTACTGTATGGGCGCACGTCGGGGCTCGGAAGGGAAGTAGTGACGTTTTGGATTGCAGACTTTGATGAATTGGTCTGGGGGCATCATGTCGCATTTGGAGAGCCCCTGATGCGCCTAAACAGTGGAAACCCCCCACAAGTGACCCCATTTTGGAAAATAGACCCCACAAGGAACTTATCTAGATGTGTGGTGAGCACTTTGAAGCCCGAAGTGCTTCACAGAAGTTTATAGCGTACAGCCGTAAAAATAAAAAATCCTTTTTTTTTACAAAAATGATTTTTTTCGTCCCAAATATTTTATTTTCAAAAGGGTAACAAGAAAATTGGACCCCAAAAGTTGTTGTCCAATTTTCCTGAGTACGTTGATACCCAATATGTGGGAGAAAACTACTGTATGGGCGCACGTCAGGGCTCGGAAGGGAAGTAGTGACGTTTTGGATTACTGACTTTGATGGAATGGTCTGGGGGCTCATGTCGCATTTGGAGAGCCCCTGATGCGCCTAAACAGTGGAAACCCCCCACAAGTGACCCCATTTTGGAAAATAGACCCCACAAGGAACTTATCTAGATGTGTGGTGAGCGCTATGAAGCCCCAAGTGCTTCACAGAAGTTTATAACATACAGCCGTAAAAACAAAAAAAATCATTTTTTTTTTTACAAAAATGATATTTTCGCCCCCAGTTTTTTATTTTCCCAAGGGTAACAGAAGAAATAGGACAAATTGCACAATAACTCTTGGGGTACAGAGTACGCTGATACCCCATATGTGGGGGTAAACTACTGTTTTGGCGCATGGCAGAGCTCAGAAGTGAAGGAGCACGTTTGACTTTTTCAACGCAGAATTGACTGAAATTGAGATCAGACGCCATGTCACATTTGGAGAGCCCCTGATGTGCCTAAACAGCGGAAACCCCCAATTCTAACTCCAACCCTAAACCCCAACACACCCCTAACCCTAGTACCAACCCTAACCACAAACCTAACCCTAACACACCCCTAACCCTAATCCCAACCCTAACCCTAATCCTAACGTTAGCGCCAACCCTAACCCTAACTTTAGCCGCAACCCTAACCCTAATAGAAAAATGGAAATAAATAAATTTTTTTTAATTTTATTATTTTTCCCTAACTAAGGGGGTGATAAAGGGGGGTTTGATTTACTATTTATAGCGGGTTTTTGTGATTGGCAGCTGTCACGCTAAAAGACCTTTATTGCAAAAAGTAGTTTTTTGTATCACCACATTTTGAGAGCTATAATTTTTGCATATTTTGGCTCACAGAGTCATTTGAGGTCTTATTTTTTGCGGGACGAGGTGACGTTTTTATTGGTACCATTTTTGACTACGTGACGTTTTTTGATCGCTTTTTATATCGATTTTTGGGAGGTTAGAATGAACAAAAATCAGCAATTCATGAATTTCTTTTGGGGGAGGCGTTTATACAGTTTCGCGTGAGGTAAAATTGATAAAGCAGTTTTATTCTTCGGGTCAGTACGATTACGGTGATACCTCATTTATATCATTTTTTTATGTTTTGGGGCTTTTATAGAATAAAAACAATTTTATCTAAAAAATTATTATTTTTGCATCGCTTTATTCTGCGAGCTATAACTTTTTTATTTTTTCGCTGATGATGCTGTATGATGGCTCGTTTTTTGCGGGACAAGATGACCTTTTCAGCGGTACCATGTTTATTTATATCGGTCTTTTTGATCGCGTGTTATTCCACTTTTTGTTCGGCGGTATGATGATAAAGCATTGATTTTTTGCTTAGTTTTTTTTTTTTTTTTTTAAGGGGTTCACTAAAGGGGTTAACTAGTGGGATAGTTTTATAGGGGGGGTCGTTACGGACGTGGCGATACCAAATATGTGTACTTTTATTGTTTTGTTTTTTTTATTTACAGGAAGAAATGAATTTATTGGGGAATATTTTTTTTTTTTTTTTATGATTTTTTTTACCACTTTTTATTTTCATTTTTTTAACTTTTTTACTTTGTCCCAGGGTTGGACATCACAGTATTTTAGCAGATTGCTGGTGTGACAGTGTGCACAGCACTCTGTCACCAGCGATCGCTCTGGCAGTGCTGCAGGCTTCTCAGTGCCTGCTCTCAGCAGGCACTGAGGAAGCCGCCTCCCTGCAGGACCCCGGCGCCATCTTGGATTTGGGGACCTGGAGGGAGGACGGACCCTCGGAACAGCGCGACACATCGCGCTGCTCTGAGGGTCTCAGGGGAGCGCGCAGGGAGCCCCCTGCCTGCGCGATCCTCCCCTGTGCCCCGGGTACACCGCGATCATGTTTGATCGCGGTGTGCCAGGGGTTAATGTGCCGGGAGCGGTCCGTGACCGCTCCTGACACATAGTGCTGGGTGTCAGCTGTGATAATCAGCTGACACCCTGCCGCGATCGGCTGCGCTCCCCCGGGAGCGCGTCCGATCGCACGGGACGTACTATCCCGTCCCCGGTCATACGGGCTCAGGTACCATGGACGGGATAGTACGTTCGATGGCAGTAAGGGGTTAATAGGGAAGTGAGTATTTTTACCATATCATAATTTTTATACTGATTTTCTAACTCCAAGCTATTTAACCTTAAATGCTTACTGGATGAAGCAGATCATGTGATGTGTATTTGTGTAATGAGGAGGGTGTTGTCTGAGGACATTAACACCCTCGAAATTAGCATTCTTAACCCTTTCTTCCATCTGAGGTACTATTCCGTCCATGTGACCTGGGACTTAATTTCCAAGGATGGAATAGTACGTCATATGCGATCAGCTGCGCTCCCGGGGTAGCGCAGCTGATCGCAGCCGGGCAGGGCTGCCACTAGGAATTTCGGGGCCCCATACTGGCAAAGTTTTTGGGGCCCCTTGAAACTCCGCCCAGGTTCCACCCTAGCCCCGCCAATATCCCTCGAACTTTCCAAAGTCCCACCGCCAAAACTTTGGAAAAACTCCACTTCTGCACTACATCCTCACTAATCACACATTAACAGGTCACATCACCAGATCACACATATAGCCAGCAGCTTTTGTTTTGGTCAAAAGATTTTTTAATCCGCCACCACCACAAAGTAGACTCTTTTGGCCAGGCGCTACTCTACTGTAACCTATTAAACATTTGTTAAAATATCCAATACAATTTTAGGTATACTTTTATTTATTTTTCAGTTTTTAAAATGACCAATAATGCCACATACAAGGGACAAATACCACCGCACCATGACCTAATCACATGTTAACACCACATGGTGAACAATAATACCACAAACAAGGAACAAATACCATCACGCCATGACCAGACCACATTTTACCACCACAGTGACCAAATAACGTCACATACAAGGGACGAATACCGCTACACAGTGACCAAATCACATATTACTAACAAATAGTGACTGAATACTACAATACTGATCATTAATAGAAAAAACACAATACTAATGCCATTATACACAGGAGATCTGTACTTAGTATACAATGTCCGTGTATAGGTAATACAGTTATCACCGGTGGCATTATACACAGGAGCTCTGTATATAGTGTCCGTATACAGGTAATAGTGATCACCGGTGACATTATACACAGCTCTGTCTATAGTGTCAGTGTACAGGTAATAGAGTGATCACCAATGACATTATACACAGGAGCTCTGTATATAGTGTCAGTGTACAGGTAATACAGTGATCACCAGTGACATTATACACAGGAGCTCTGTATATAGTGTCAGTGTACCGGTAATACAGCGATCACCAGTGACATTATACACGGGAGCTCCGTATTTTCGTATATAGTATACAGGTAATACAGTGATCACCGATGACATTATACACAAGAGCTCTGTATACAGCATATAGTGCATAGTGTCACTGTACAGGTATTACAGGGATCACCAGTGACATTATACACACGAACGCTGTATATAGTGTACAGGTAATACAGTGATGACCGGTGACATTATACACAGGAGCTCTGTATATAGTATACAGTGTATAGTGTAAGTGTACAGGTAACACACTGACTCATCGGTGACTTCTCTAGTTGAAGTCCTTCATCTTCACTTTTCTTCATCCAGTTCAGACCATCATCACTTCTTCCAGCCAGGACTCATCTCTGCAGAAAATAATACAGTTATCTAGTGCACATTCCCCAATTTTTCCCCCACCTCTATACTACGCCAGATGAAGAAAAAAGCAATCATGTCGCCCTGCACAGTAACAGGACCTCTCCTCCTCCACACTGAAGACAGTATTCTCAAAAATAATATCCTTTAATTAACCCCTACAGTAATAAAATCCCACATTCTGGACCCCAGGTGTCCACCTGTTCTGCCTCATAACTTTCCATACTGCCCCATGTCTCTCCATATTGCCCCCATAGTCATCCATAATAGTGTAATGCATCCCATAGTCATATATAGTGGTATAATGCAGCTCCATAGTGGCGTAATGCAGCCCTGTAGCGGTATATGCAGCCCCATAGTGTAAATATGCCCCATATTGTGGCTTTACAAAAAAATAAAAAAGTTTCTTCTTACCTGGCTGAGATCCAACAGTGTCCTCCACTTGATGCATCTGAGGCACGTACCTTCATTCCGGTGTATGACAGTGATGTCATACGCCGGCGACATGTCCGCTGACATCAGCTGCCGGCCTGAGATTGGCTGGCGGATGTTAACTATTGCTGTGCGGTAGCAATCTCCCGCACAGGAACAAATTTTAACTGCCTGTGCGTCTGAGGACACACGATCAGTTACCGAGCTGGCAGAAGCCTTTAGTTGGGGCCCCGCTGAGCAGAGGAGAGGGGGCCCACTGCTGGCCCCCTCTGCTCATCGGGCCCCATCCAGTAAGGGCAGTAATGCCCTGATGGCAGCCTGCTTAGGTCAGTGGGTTTGGAAGAAGGATACTTATACCGTGTTTCCCCGAAAGTAAGACAGTGTCTTACTTTCTTTTATCCCCAAAAACCCCACTATGTCTTACTTTCGGGTATGTCTTATATTGAAAAAAATATACCTGTATCTAACCCTAGTGTGATACAGTACCACCTGCTGTATTGAATCCAGTGTGACACCTGTGTTACCCACTGGGTTACATACAGCAGATGTACCCCAGTTATGCCAGTGTATTGTTTCTACTGATGTTGATTACTGTGTATACGTCGCCGCGTCTGCCATCTACCACCAGAAAAACTCACCGCGCCTTCCGCCACGGGCTCCGGCTCCCTGCAGCCGCTGGTCCCGCCGTCCTCCGTAGCTCCGTTCGCCGCAGTCCCGGCTGAATTCTCGCGCGCTCTATTTAAATTTCTTCTTCGGTGTCCCCAAACGTCATCACGTTGGTCACTCACGTGACCGGAGGGTGCAGTGATAGACAGTTCTCCCCGGCCTCCGGTCACGTGAGTGACCAACGTGATGACGTTTCGGGACCGAAGAGAATTTAAATAGAGCGCGCGAGAACTTCAGCCCGGGACTGCGGGCGAACGGAGCGACGGAGGACGGCGGGACCAGCGGCTGCAGGGAGCCGGAGCCCGTGGCGGAAGGCGGCAGTGTAATGACAGACGCGGCGACGTATGGAGAGGGGACGGTGCGGACGTGGCAGAAGCGGCACGCAGCTACGGTGATGAGAGAGAGGCGCAATACCCCCGTGTTTCCCCGAAAGTAAGACATAGTCTTACTTTCGGGTACGGCTTATATTAGCCGACCCTCTGAAACTCCGGTACGTCTTCATCGGGGGTGTCTTACTATCGGGAACACGGTATTATAAAGTCTTTGGGAATATTAGGAATAATTAAGGTATATAAAAGAATTGTCCAGCTGAAAAAAGTGTAAGGCCGGGGTCACACGAGTGATGATTCTCTCATGTGAGAGAATCGGCTCAATTATGATCCTGCCACTCAGCTCAAACTCTCATCCGAGTGTCATCCGATTCTCTTGCATGAGATAATCGGAGCACATTGAGAAGACAGGGAACTTAATTTCTCCATCTTCTCCATTGTCTGAGGCTGTGGACGTCGGACTGCACTCAGATGACAGCTGAGTGCAGCCTGATGTTTCCTATGCATCCATAGATTTCAATGGGTCAGTGTGATCCGAATTCCAGAGCCACGCTCAGCATGCTGCAGATTATTTTTCCACAGATGAATTTGGTCTGTAGAAAAAAAATCACAGATCTGCGCTGCCCCATAGAATAACACTGTGCCGAGTGTTATCCAATAAAACATCACATAGCACTCAGCCATGTTATACGCTTGTGTGAGCGAGGCCTAAGACCCTTTATTCCCCCTGCAGATCTTTTCTCAGCCTCTTTCTGTAAGGCTGGGTTCACATTGCGTTATGGCAGTTCGTCTAATGGACTGCATTACAACGCGGCATTAATGCGATGTAACGCATAAATAACGCACCCATAGACTGCCATAACCTAGCGCATCGCTAACGCATGTCATAATCGGCATGCGCTAGCAATGTGCCGTCATGCTGTGTGCTCCATTTGTGCTAGCACTGACAGACCCTCGAACGCTGCAGACAGCGTCCGAGGGTCCGTCACTGCTAGCACAAATGGAGCATCTGCACTAGTGCGATCTCATAACACGATCACAAAAAGGCAGTGCGTTAGCGCAGTCCGTTTAACGCATGCCTTGAATGGGCTGCCCTAACGCAATGTGAACCTAGAATAATACTGTGGAATTTTTGCATACTTTTACACATACTGTGTTTGTGATATATATATATATATATATATATATATATATATATTGTGTGTGTGTGTGTGTGTTGGGTTATGTGACATAACGTCTCTAGAAAGTGAGCCTATTCATCAGTATAAATCCTGATGAGCAGCGTCCTGGCCCCCTGCCCCCTCCAGAGAACAGAGAAGGATAAGGCTATGTGCACACGTAGTGTTTAAGCGTTTTGCAGCTTTGTAATCGCTTAAAAAACGGTTACAAAAAGCATCCCATGCAATCCTATGGGATTACGCATTGTTGTACACATGCTGCGTATTTTTGTGGAGCGTAATCGCTTTGCGTAAAAATAAGCAGCATGTCCATTCTTTTGGCGTAATCGCGGCGATTACGCCGCCATAGGATTGCATTGAAACACTCACTTTACGCATGTGTTTATGCCCACCATGCGTGAAGTGAGCTCTTCATGTGCGGTTGGTACCCAGGGTCTGGAGGAGAGCAATCTCTCCTCCAAGCCCTGGGTACCATATTGCTGTTAAAAATAGAATTAAAATAAAAAATATTGATATTCACCTTCCGGCGGCCCCCGGAGTCCTCCCGCTCCTCAGCGGCGCTGCCTGCAAGTTCCGTTCCCAGAGATGCATTGCGATAATCACCCCAGAGGTCATTCGTGCAATGCATCCCTGGAATGGAACTTGCCGGCAGCGCCGCTGAGGAGCGGGAAGACTCCGGGGGCCGACAGAGGGTGAGTATATCAATATTTTTATTTTTTTAATTATTTTTTACATTCCTCATTAGTAAACAGTTTGTCACACTTGTCAAGCACTATGCGTGATTAGTGAGACCAAACCTGTCAATCACTTTTCCGCTTGTGTTTTGCGGGAAAACGCATACTAATTACGTATGTGTTTTACCCGCGGCGGGGAGTTGTCGAAATGCTCCGCAAAATTTCGGAGCATTTGTGCAACGTGTGAACATGGCCTAAAGCTTCTGAGCCCCATCTGCCCCCTGACAGAAAGTAAATGCAGGGAATCTTGATAGGGGGCTGTGTCCTTTCAGGGGGCTGGTTGGGCTCAGCAGTCTATGCTTCTTTGCAGGAGGTGAAGGGGGGGAAGGGGCACTCAGGTCTGGAGGGGCACTCGGGTCTGGGGGGGCACTTGGGTCTGGGGGGGGCACTCAAATCTGGGGGGGCACTCAGGTCTGGCGGGGGCATTAGATATGGAGGGGCACTCAGATCTGGGGGGGCACTCAGATCTGGAGGAGCACTCAGGTCTGGGGGGGCACTCAGGTCTGGGGGGGCACTCAGATCTGGGGGGGCACTTGGGTCTGGGGAGGCACTCAGATCTGGGGGAGCACTTGGGTCTGGGGGGCACTCAGGTCTGGGGGTGGGCACTCAGATCTGGGGGGCACTCAGGTCTGGAGGGGCACTTGGGTCTGGGGGGGGCACTTGGGTCTGGGGGCACTCAGGTCTGGGGGGGCACTCAGGTCTGGGGGGGCACTCAGGTCTGGGGGGGCACTCAGCTCTGCTCATTTCATGAGCTATAGCTGATACAGACAAGGGTCAGACTCCGGACATAGCAGCGTCCTTGTGAGCCGGCTGCTGTGCTGATAGTATGACTGACGCTGTCACTGAGCACAGTAGCCGGCTCACTGAGGAGGCATCGGCTGCAGTGACTGGACTGGAGCCTGGCCGGTCACCGTCTATTAACTTACACAGGCTCAGACACTCACCGGGGATTTGGGGCTGAGGGCTGCACTGCTCCTGCTGCTCAGTGACTCACGCGTGACTGTGTGACAGGGGAGAATACTGTACTGCGCTAAGCCCGCGCTTAGCAGGGATTGGATGCTGAAAAGTCCCGCCCTCCAGTTGCTCAGCACTGCTTCCTCTCCCAGCTGTCTGTCACAGTGACTCCTGCTCCCTCCACACACACCGCTCAGTTTATGAAAATTCTGACTGCGGGCTTCTCCAGCTCCCGGGCCCCTCCAGCTCCCGGGCCCCTTACACCAGTAAGGGTAATAATGCCCTGATGGCGGCCCTGCAGCCGGGTGTCAGCTGATTATTGCAGCTGACACCCAGAACTATGTGCCAGGAGTGGTCAAGGACTGCTCCCGGCACACTTACCCCGACACACTGCGATCAAACATGATCGCAGTGTTCCGGCGGTACAGGGAAGCATCGTGCAGGGAGGGGGCTCCCTGCATGCTTCCCTGAGACCCTCAGAACAGCGAGATGTGACCGCTCTGTTCTCAGGGCTTCCTCCCTGCAGGACCCTGGATCCTAGATGTCCGCGGGGTCCTTCCGGGTCCTGCAGGAAGGCGGCTTCCTCAGTGCCTGCTGAGAGCAGGCGCTGAGAAAGCCTGCAGCACTGCCTGTAAGATCGCTGGTCTGACAGAGTGCTGTGCACAGTGTCAGACCAGCGATCTGACATTATACAGTGATGTCCCACCCTGGAACAAAGTAAAAATGTAAAAAAAATAAAAATTACATGTGTAAATAAAAAATTCCTAAATAAAGTAAAAAAAAATATTCCCCAATAAATTCCTTTTTCATGTAAATAAAAAAACAAAACAATAAAAGGATACATATTTAGTATTGCCGCATCCGTAACGACCCACCCTTTAAAACTGTCACACTAGTTAACCCCTTTAGTGACCCCCTTAAAAAAAAAACAGCAAAAAGCATGGCGAAAAAATCATCAAAAATCATCTTACCGCTGAACAAAAAGTGGAATAACACACGATGAAAAAGATGGATATAAATAAACATGGTACCGCTGAAAACGTCATCTTGTCCAGCAAAAAACGAGCCATGATACAGCATCATCAGTGAAAAAATTAAAAAGTTATAGCTTGCAGAATAAAGCGATGAAAAAATATTTATTTTTTATATATAATCGTTTTTATTGTATAAAAGCGCCAAAACATAAAAAAAATTATATAAATGAGGAATCGCTATAATCGTACTGACCCAAAGAATAAAACTGCTTTATCAATTTTACCACAGGCTGAACGGTATAAACCGCCCCCCCAAAGAAATTCATGAATTGCTGTTTTTTGTTCATTCTGCCTCCCAAAAATCGTAATAAAAAGCGATCAAAAAATGTCATTTGCCCAAAAATGGTACCAATAAAAACGTCAACTTGTCCCACAAAAAGACCTCACATGACTCTGTGGGCCAAAATAAGAAAAAATTATAGCTCTCATAATGTGATGATGCAAAAACTATTTTTTGCAATAAAAAGCGTCTTTTAGCGTGACAGCTGCCAAACATAAAAACCCGCTATAAATAGTAAATCAAACCCTCCTTTATCACCCCCTTAGTTAGGGAAAAATAATAAAATAAAAAAATGTATTTATTTCCATTTTCTCATTAGGGTTAGGGTTGGGGCTAAAGTTAGTGTTAGAGTTGGGGCTAAAGTTAGGATTAGGGTTAGGGTTGGGATTAGGGTTAGGGGTGTGTTAGGGTTAGGTTTGTGGTTAGGATTGGGATTAGGGTTAGGGGTGTGTTAGGATTAGGGTTGGAGTTAGAATTGGGGGGTTTCCACTGTTTAGGCACATCAAGGGCTCTTCAAATGTGACATGATGTCTGATCTCAATTCCAACCAATTCGGCGTTGAAAAAGTCAAGAGGTGCTCCTTCCCTTCTGAGATCTGCCATGCGCCCAAACAGTAGTTTACCCCCACATTTGGGGTATCCGCGTACTCAGGACAAATTGCACAATAACTCTTGGGGTGCAATTTCTTCTGTTACCCTTGGGAAAATAAAAATTGGGGGCGAAAATATCATTTTTGTGGAAAGAACTATGATTTTTTATTTTTATGGCTCTACGTTATAAACTTCTGTGAAGCACTTGGGGGTTCAAAGTTCTCACCACATATCTAGATAAGTTCCTTTGTGTACTCATATGTATAAGCCTACAAAATTATACCTCCACAAATATACTTCAAAAAAGGAAAAATGAGGTTTTTCAATATAAAAGTAATTTTTATTAAACAATTATTAAAAATGAATTTAAAATATTCATACATATACAAAAAAGCGGGGAACATATGCAATAAAGATATAAATAAAGCCTAATGAGGGTATTCATGCAAATGGTTAAATAAGGAATTCCTTACTAATAATCTCGGGAGAGAAAAAGGCTGCTCAAGTGTGCTATATACAGTGCCTACAAGTAGTATTCAACCCCCTGCAGATTTAGCTGGTTTGATAAGATGCAAATAAGTTAGAGCCTTCAAACTGCAAACGAGAGTAGGATTTATTAACAGAAGCATAAATCTTACAAAACAAAAAGTTATGTTGCTCAGTTGAATTTTAATAAATTTTAAACATAAAAGTGTGGGTCAATTATTATACAACCCCTATGTTTAATATTTAGTGGAATAACCCTTGTTTGCAATTACAGCTAATAATCGTCTTTTATAAGACCTGATCAGGCCGGCACAGTTCTGTGGAGTTATCTTGGCCCACTCCTCCATGCAGATCTTCTCCAAGTTATCTAGGTTCTTTGGGTGTCTCATGTGGACTTTAATCTTGAGCTCCTTCCACAAGTTTTCAATTGAGTTAAGGTCAGGAGACTGACTAGGCCACTCCAACACCTTGACTTTTTCCCTCTTGAACCAGGCCTTGGTTTTCTTGGCTGTGTGCTTTGGGTCGTTGTCTTGTTGGAAGATGAAATTACGACCCATCTTAAGATCCTTGATGGAGGAGCGGAGGTTCTTGGCCAAAATCTCCAGGTAGGCCGTGCTATCCATCCTCCCATGGATGCGGACCAGATGGCCAGGCCCCTTGGCTGAGAAACAGCCCCACAGCATGATGCTGCCACCACCATGCTTGACTGTAGGGATGGTATTCTTGGGGTCGTATGCAGTGCCATCCAGTCTCCAAACGTCACGTGTGTGGTTGGCACCAAAGATCTCGATCTTGGTCTCATCAGACCATAGAACCTTGAACCAGTCTGTCTCAGAGTCCTCCAAGTGATCATGAGCAAACTGTAGACGAGCCTTGACATGACGCTTTGAAAGTAAAGGTACCTTACGGGCTCGTCTGGAACGGAGACCATTGCGGTGGAGTACGTTACTTATGGTATTGACTGAAACCAATGTCCCCACTGCCATGAGATCTTCCCGGAGCTCCTTCCTTGTTGTCCTTGGGTTAGCCTTGACTCTTCGGACAAGCCTGGCCTCGGCACGGGAGGAAACTTTCAAAGGCTGTCCAGGCCGTGGAAGGCTAACAATAGTTCCATAAGCCTTCCACTTACGGATGATGCTCCCAACAGTGGAGACAGGTAGGGCCAACTCCTTGGAAAGGGTTTTGTACCCCTTTGCCAGCCTTGTGACCCTCCACGATCTTGTCTCTAATGGCCTTGGAATGCTCCTTTGTCTTTCCCATGTTGACCATGTATGAGTGCTGTTCACAAGTTTGGGGAGGGTCTTAAATAGTCAGAAAAGGCTGGCAAAAGAGATCATTAATCCACACATGTGAAGCTCATTATTCTTGGTGCCTGAACTACTTCTTAATACTTTAGGGGGACCAAACAGAATTCTTGTGGTTTGAGGGGTTGAATAATAAATGACACTCTGAATTAACTTTTAACGTTTTTAAAAAAAAATAAAAAATTAAAACAAAATTTTTTGCTGCAGTGCATTTCCCACTTCCAGGCTGATCTACAGTACAAATGTCACAATGCCAAGTTAATTCCGCATGTGTCAACCAGCTAAATCTGCAGGGGTTGAATACTACTTGTAGGCACTGTATATCTACTATATGATGCAGCATAAAGTTCTCCTCTTTAAATAACACCTCAGTAACCATGAATATACGCCTAGCTCATATATACATATATAAAAAACCAAGTGGTTTATAAGTTGTGCAAGCTAGAAAAGAGTGCCTAGTATATTATATATAGCAGAACTAATGCCTATATCAAACATTTGCCCTGTTCAAAATGTGAGTGAGTTGAAGATGGTCTCCCAAAACTACTGCCAGTTTTAGAAGATACTTTCTTCAAGCAGTAGTACAGGAATAAGTCTGCACTTTTATGCAGGACAATGCACCATCGCTTGTATTGAAGTTCTCCTCTGCCTGGCTGCCAGTAAGGACCTTAAAGATGATAGAATAATGACATGGTTTCTTCCTCGCCTGACCTAAACCCCATTAGTAACTTGTGGGCCCTTCTTAAATGAGAAATTTATGGAGAAGGAGATCAGTCTATCTGAACAGTGTCTGGGTGGTTGTTGTTGGTGCTGCCCAAAACAAAAAGTTGATCCTCAACAGGTAAAAAGACTGACAGACTCCATGGATGGAAGGTTAATGAATTTCATTGATAAGAAGAGCAGCTATTTTATTAGCAGATTTTCTTTTTGAAATGTCACAAATGCATTTTTGTACATTTTGAGCTGTTTGGTTATTATTCTCACTTTAACAGATGAAAAGAAACAATTGCGATGGGGAAATTTACTTTTTTCATTTTGTTGCAATAATTCTGCACATTTAGCTATTCTCCTAAGAAAGACAAAACCTCACTTTTACTTTCTTAAATATTCGGGTTTCAGGTTTATTCACCTTTTGAATTGACAGCAGTGTAATTGTTCAATAATAAAATTAATCATCAAAATACAAATTGCCTAATAATTGTGCACACATTGTATTAAGGATGGTGCAGCTGTCCATACAAAAAAAAATTCTCAGGTATCCTGAAATAGCTAAAGAGCAGGATGGGAACCTTGATTGATGCTACAGGGTCCCAAAAATCCAGAATAAGACAACATCATTTGGAGCTAACTTGAAAGCTAGTCACTTTGCACTAAGGTTTATTCTTATGGGTACATTTGTCGTGTGTGTCATAATAAAGGTGGTGTGCATGTCCTCAGAGTATGATGACAATGCTAGGTTTTCTGAAGGGGGGCTAAATTATGCATCCTCCAGAAACAGAGGCACCCACCAAGGAAAACTGAATTATCTTACATGGTTTTATCTGTTTATCTTATTAGATATGCCCTTTGGTTAGTAATGCAATTACCAGCAAATTGGAACCAGTACTGCAAACTTTACCAGGTAGGCTGTCAGCACAATCAAGACTTGCCATACACATACAGTATGTATAACGGGTTCTAATCAATAATTCAAGTGTAGTAGTTGCTGGAGTAATTCTTTATCACTGTGGCTGTATCTGACATTAAATTGCATTGTTGACTTATATATGCAGTACTCTGGTATATTTATTATTACCAAAGTGTGTATTTTGATGTTTGTATCTCCGTTTTGTGTGGTTTGATTCCTCTTGTGTGTTGTGCTGGTGATTGAGCAGCAGGTGACAGCAGAGAACCATCAGTGAGAATCATGATATGTGAGGAAGGAGAAGCATTTGGTGTGGTTTGTGCTCACTGCTCCTACAGTGTCTGCTCCAGTCCCAAGTAAGGACTTGCCTCGAGTCGTAAGTGTACCACCTTGTTACAGGGTGTCACAAGACCCCATTACTGGATTGCCACGTTCCAATTTGTGAAACCTCCAGCAATCAGATACTTATTAGTTGCCCAACCATTTTAACCTGTGCAATCTTTATTACTGCAGCAAAAAATAAAAACAACAGCAAAGAATCAACGTTCATGTGTGGTTGTAACAGTTTCGATATACACTATAGTGACATTGACTTTTATTTCAGTAACCGCCAAGATTGACAGTGTTGCTGCTATTGACTACTCCTTGACTGGTCCCCCGCCAGTGACAGCGGATTGTGTGGATGTGCAGATGAAGGTGAGATCGTCCTGTCACTGTTCAGATATGTGCTTGAAAACCTGCACATTGTTATTAAAGATACATTTGAATTCATGCCCTAATTACTTCTAGTGATTGCAATACACAACAGTTCCCCAATATCTGAATTAGGGGGAGTCAAAGGGAAACGCATTTTACATGTTGACTGCCTGAGGGGGTCATCTGACTGACCATTTAACTTAAAAAAGATGATCAATGCCCTCAATCAGTTTGGCTTTATACACATAATACTTTGCATTTATCAACTTCTGCCATGCCTCCAAATAGTCAATATTTCATTCAGGTGCCTTTCCAGAATAAGCTGTCCTGTGTGTACATGAAGAATAACACTAATTCTGGCTACTATATAACTTGCGTCCTGCATTTTCACCAATTTCAGCTCTACATGCTTTATCTCTAAGTTTTGGTTGTCTCTGAGCTAGTGGGTAAGACAAGCTGTTGTGATGTCTATTGTACACTCCACATAGACAGGAATGATTCCTGCTATTCTTTCTCTGTGAAGCATAAAGGAAGAAGCAGCAGCATGGAGAACATTACACAACAGTACTGAGAAGTTTAGCTATGAATCCAGCACTAGGATAAGCTGAAACACTTGATAGGAGCTGCAGCAATATATATGTATTTATCTATCTGTGCCTCACAGTGTTCTTCCCTCTCCGCTCTCTATAGATTTCAGTAGGCTGTGTAACCTGATACTTCAGTGATCTGACAGTCTATTTTGCTTTGAACAAGGAGGAATTTGAGCTATTTTACATATTGCATAAGCCAATTCTATATATACAGTACAGACCAAAAGTTTGGACACACCTTCTCATTCAAAGATTTTTCTGTATTTTCATGACTATGAAAATTGTACATTCACACTGAAGGCATCAAAACTATGAATTAACACATGTGGAATTATATACTTACCAAAAAAGTGTGAAACAATTGAAAATATGTCTTATATTCTAGGTTCTTCAAAGTGGCCACCTTTTGCTTTGATTACTGCTTTGCACACTCTTGGCATTCTCTTGATGAGCTTCAAGAGGTAGTCACCGGAAATGGTCTTCCAACAGTCTTGAAAGAGTTCCCAGAGACGCTTAGCACTTGTTGGCCCTTTTGCCTTCACTCTGCGGTCCAGCTCACCCCAAACCATCTCGATTGGGTTCAGGTCTGGTGACTGTGGAGGCCAGGTCATCTGGCGTAGCACCCTATCATTCTCCTTCTTGGTCAAATAGCCCTTACACAGTCTGGTGGTGTGTTTGGGGTCATTGTCCTGCTGAAAAAAAAATCATGGTCCAAATAAACGCAAACTGGATGGAATAGTATGCCGCTGCAAGATGCTGTGGTAGCCATGCTGGTTCACTATGCCTTCAATTTTGAATGAATCCCCAACAGTGTCACCAGCAAAGCACCCCCACACCATCACACCACCTCCTCCATGCTTCACGGTGGGAACCAGGCATGTAGAGTCCATCCATTCACCTTTTCTGCGTGCAAAGCAGTAATCAAAGCAAAAGAACCTAGAATATAAGACATATTTTCAGTTGTTTCACACTTTTTTGTAAAGTGTAATGTATAATTCCACATGTGTTAATTCATAGTTTTGATGCCTTCAGTGTGAATGTACAATTTACATAGTCATGAAAATACAGAAAAATCTTTGAATGAGAAGGTGTGTCCAAACTTTTGGTTTCTGTATACTAGTATTTATATATAATATATATATATATATATATATATAATGTGCTTGTTTGTCTAGTGTTTTTCTTAAAAAACGTTAACAATGTTGCTGTATTTAAAGGGATTGTCTGGCCTTAGTATACATGTCTGCAGTCACTCTATGTGAATGCAGACTGAGGATTCTCCAGTGCCGACATCGGGAGTGGCGGGCGTGTAACTGCAAGTATGCTTTTTGCATTCATGTGGACACATGCCAACTAGAAGTGTGCAGCCTTGCTCAATGAAAGTGTATTGAGTGAGGCTGGACATGTCTAGTGAGAATGTGTCCATAAATATGCAAATCAAATGCCTATGATCACATGACCATTCAATCCAGCGCCGTCATTCTAGAATCCTCACAGAGGGCACTGTGAGGATTCACAAGTTTGCAATTACATAGAGTGACGGCAGACTAAGTTGTAGCATAAGGCCAGACAACCCCTTTAAGAGCATGTTGGCAGCGGATTATTCAGGATACTCTCCAAGCATGTGACAACAGAGCTTCTTTATTCAGGAACAATCAGGAACAATATATGATAAGCTTAATAGATCAGGAATAAATCATTTGTGTGTCTCTATCTGTGCAGCATCTACAGCAGGCTGCTTCTCTCATACACAGGAAAAACAGGAAATACAGTCACATGCTCTCCCTGTGTGAGCCTCTGGGAGTTTTTTTAAAAATTTTATAAACAACATACAAATCTAGCAACTAAACACTCATAGACAGAAATGGAGTTGTGGCACCAAACATATTCCAACACCCCCATTTCTTGATTGGTATGGATCCGACTGCTGGGACCCGCACTTACTGGCAAACAGAGAACTTTTATCCTTGATAGAATGGAGCAGCAGTGCGCTTACTCGACCTATGAGGCTGCCGAGCCTTATAGCCAGTTTTTTTCAAGGATCCACATAGGATGAATTGAGCGGTGTTCAGGCGTCCGACCCACATAGCCATTTTGAAATGGGGAGAAAAATTCACCATTGGGGATAAAAATACCTTAAGTTGCTGATTGGTGCAGGACCCAGTGGTGGGACACCGACTGATCGGCAAGTTAATTAATTTTCACTGAGAAACCCCATTATTTCATACATCAATCTTAAGCTGAAGTTGGTCAGATTACAATTTGTTAAATTCTTTAAAAGACACCAGTCTCTTAATAAACTGTTTATTTGGACCTTTAGGTCACCATGCAGATGTCCGTTTACTATTTAACATTGGGATATTATGATGTTGCAATTATTTCATGGTTTTTTTTGCACCAATTTTAGTAAAATCATGGCAAAAAACTTAATATTACTGCAATGTAATATACTATAATTAGTTTGATGATATATGGTAATAAATTACTGTATATTTAGTTCATATTTAATTGCAGTATTATGAAGGTTTTTGACATGATTTTGTTAAAATTGGTATACAAAAATCACCATTGACCACCATTTATTAAATGCACAATTGAAGATGTTTTCGCAGATTCGTACACCTAATTTATAACAGTAAACATCATAACACATCACAATGTTAAATCATACCCCGAAATCTTTAAGACACTGCTGTCTTTTAAGGAATTTGGCAAATTGTAGCCTAACAAATCTTGCACTCTGCTTTGGTGTGTTTGCATGTTGGGAGTAATTGGGTTTCCTTAAAATGACCAGATGAGTATGGAGTCTTGTTGGCATGGGCGTACCCACCGTGGGGCAGGGGGGGGCAGCTGCCCCTCCCTAAAAGCAAGGGCACACAATGAAAGAGAGCGGAGAGAGCAGCACATTTGCCGGCTCCCTCTGCCCCAGGTTGCAGGGCCTGTCTGTGTGCGCAGTGCACGAGCTGCTGTCTCACCAGAGGAGCTTCTTCCTGGCCGGCAGCAGCTGTAGTTTCACTTTCTGCCCTGCAGGCTCTGGTTGTCTCAGCCACACTGGGTTCTAGTGCCCTCTGTGTGCAGACACTGGACACTTCCTGCTCCTGCTTCAGCCACTGCCTGCAAGCTTCATGGTAAGAGGGGATGGAATTTATTAAATTCATTCTGCTCAGGCATGTCATGGTCACTGTGGGGGGAATGTGAGAGGATGGGGGTATTGTGAGGGAGGGTGGACAGGGCACTGGGGTGAATGTAAGAGGATGGGGTATTGTGGGGGCTAGCGCACTGGGGGGGTTAATGTGAGAGGATGGGGGTATTGTGAGGGAGGGTGGACAGGGCACTGGGGGTTAAATATAAGAGGATGGGGGTATTGTGGGGGAGAGGGTACAGGGCACTGGGGGTGAATGTAAGAGGATGGGGTATTGTGGGGGCTAGGGCACTGGGGGGTTAATGTGAGAGGATGGGGGTATTGTGGGAGAGGACGCACTGGGGTGATGTAAAGGAGGTATTGTGGGGCTAGGGCACTGGTGGGTAATGTAGAGGATGGGTATGGGGAGGTACAGGGCTGGTGAATAGAGTGGGTTGTGGGGAGGGGTACAGGGCACTGGGGTGAATGTAAGAGGATGGGGGTATTGTGGGGGCTAGGGCACTGGGGGGGTTAATGTGAGAGGATGGGGTATTGTGGGGGCTAGGGCACTGGGGGGTTAATGTGAGAGGATGGGGTATTGTGGGGGCTGAAGTGGGGGAGGGGCAACCGCGCACAGAGAGTGAATGTGAGAGGATGGGGTATTGTGGGGGAGGGGATACAGGGCACTGGTTGGTGAATGTGAGAGGATGGGGTATTGTGGGGGAGGGGATACAGGGCACTGGTTGGTGAATGTGAGAGGATGGGGATATTGTGGGGGCTGGCGCACAGGGGTTGATGTGAGAGGATGGGGGTATTGTGAGGGAGGGTGGACAGGTCACTGGGGTTGAATGTTAGAGGATGGGGGTATTGTGGGGACTGAAGTGGGGAGGGGCAACAGAGCACTGAGGGGTGCATGTGAGAGGATGGGGGTAATGTGGGGTAAGTGGGACATAACACTAAGGGGTGCATGTGAGACAATGGACTGTTGGGGTGTGGGTGGGGACAGGGGAGGTAGGGGGCTTTTTTTACTTGTGAGCTCCTTAATACTTTAATAATAGATTAATATTTCAGTATTATTATAACAAGGGCATAGACAGACGGCCGTATAACTCATGTGAGGATCGCACTGCAATCCTCGGACTTGCTGGTATCGCTCCTGACATGAGCGCGACTGCCATTTATAATATATGGTATATACAGCGTAGTGTCGCATACACTGCTGTATTATACAATATACAACAGTTCTAATGCTCCATACCTAATATGCAGTATAATGTACAGTGTATATGATGTAACCTGTATAAGATGCGACATTGGCTTGCCCCTCCCCCCCCAGTTTTTGATCTTGGGTACGCCCATGCTTGTTGGCAATGCTGTATGGAAAAAAAAGCATATTAACTCTTTCCTGGAGGTAAAAACACTGTCTCACTAGTGCCATCTAGAGTCTGATATTGCCTTACAAGGTGGCTACCTTCATGGGTGCATAAGTAAATGAGTTAATCTACACATATTCCTATGTTGTGACTAAGTAAATTCACCTTACTATATGTTTCCACAGGGGAATTTTTTGAGTTGTCACATCGCGTTCCTCCACCTTTCTCACCACCAACCCTGACCTTACCTGCTGACCACAGCCTCATGGTTTACTTTGGAGTCTCAGATTATTTGTTTAACACCGCTGGTTTTGTCTATTATTCTGCTGGAAAGCTCGTCTTCAATGTCACTGACAGCATGGTACGCCTAGGATAGCATAAATAATTTGAACTGGATTCATGAAGTCTAATGAACCTCTAAAACGGTAGCAGCCAAATATGCCTAATCTGTTTCCTAGCCACTAAATTAATTTATCTGTAGGATTGGTGGTCTGACTACCACTAATCCCAAGAAGGAGGGTCCCAAATTCTCCTGTGTGAATGGAGCGATGGTGCGCATTCTTGACAGCTGTTGCATTCATGTTTATGTGACTGACAGAAATTGCCATTTCATTAATCCTACAGGAATGAATAGGGCAATGATCATTCTTGCGCTCTACCACCACACACGTGTCTTTGGATTTCTGGGGTTTCAAGATGTTGGACCTCAACCAAGCACTTATATCCTCTCCACTAGATAAATTATACATTTCTTAGGATAATGCTTTTAAGAAATGTTATGGGGACATGAATTTGTGGCACCCACTAGTATTTTAGTATTGCGGGGTGACCTCCTGCACTTGTTAGTGTTTCCTTCCTCACAGACTCCTCAGTTCTATGGAGGAGCATATGACCATACTTGTCCTCCAATTGAAAAACACTGCACATAAGAACACTGTTTCCAATTGGAGGATGTTGATTTCACATGCTCTTTCTATATGAACAAAAATTCACAGAAAACAAACGATAAACAATAAAAGGGTATCTAAAAATGTATATAGAAACCAAAAAAATTACGCCCTTAGAAATAATAAATCTTTATTAGATAGATTCACTAAAAAACACCTAAATAATACCACTAAATTATACATATAAAGAGAAGGGAAAAACAGGATTCCCTAAAAAAAAAAAAAACAGGAAGGGGAAAGCGCACCTACAGTATCTGTAAGACCCTAATTCTTAGTAGCCCCCACCTGAGCCACGGAAGTTGTCACCTATAATTGTATAATGGCGCCCCAGCTCAACATAGGCTAAGCCTTAACATTCCCTAATAAGACTTAAAAAGCAAAGTTACCTCTAAGATAGCTGCCTTGAAGGGATTCTGTCATCCCATTTTTCAAATATGAGATGAGGCCACCGCCATCAAGGGCTTATCTACAGTATACTGTAATGCTGTAGATAAGCCCCCGATGTCACCTGAAAGAGAAGAAAAACGAGTTATATTATACTCACCCAGGGGCGGTATGGCATCCGATTCGGTCCAGAGGGAGTCGCGGTCCGGTTCGGCGCCTCCCATCTTCTAGCGAAGACGTCCTCTTCTTTGCTTCCAGTCGGGCTCCGTCACAGGTGCACTGCTCTGCCCTGTTGAGGGCAGAGCAGAGTACTTCAGTGTGCAGGCGCTGGGAAAAGTCAGAGAGGTCCGGCGCCTGCGCACTTCAGTACTTTACTCTGCCCTCAAACAGGGCAGAGCAGTGCGCCTGCGCCTGAGCCACGACGGGAAGCAAAGAAGAGGACGTCTTCGCTAGAAGATGGTAGGCGCCGGACCGGAACGCGACTCCCTCAGGACTGAATAGGATGCCATACCACCCCTGGGTGAGTATAATATAACTCGTTTTCAGGTTACATCGGGGGCTTATCCACAGCATTACAGAATGCTGTAGATAATCCCCCGATGGCGGTGGCCTCATCTCATAGTTGAAAAATGGGGTGACAGATACCCTTTAAATGCGTAAGTGTTATGTTCCACAATAAATCCCTACCCCGCAGCATAAGGGTAAAGAAACCACACATTTATCCAGTTAAACAAAACTGAACAAAAATGGCTGTGACTCGGAAGTACATCACCTAGAGTACTCCTACAGTCTATCTAATAAAGATGCTCCTCCATCAACTGCCATGTTGGGAACAGGAAAAATCTGAATTTTGTGAGGAAGGCTGTACTAACAAGTGTTGTAGGAAAACTATGCAAGTGGCACAAAATCATGTCCTCCAGACACAGTAAGGATAAAGTTGAGAACCCGTTTAATAACCAGTTAATCTGTGGGATATACATAAATCTTAGTGTTATACATAATCATAGTGATGAACTGAAGGGTTACAAGGTTTGAAAGATTGTAGAAACCACCTTTCTTACAGTAATTAGAGTGTCTCTCAAAAAAATACATAGAATATGAAGGAATTGAAAATCTCTCATAAAAAATTCTGGTTTTGATGTTTTTTTTGGAGAGATTTTACTAGATGATGTTTTTTGGAAAGGTTTTATTTTATATGATTTTTTACTCCTTAGGCCTCTTTCACACTTCAGTCGTTCGACGTCAGTTAAAATCCGTCAAAATGAGAAAAAAACGGATCCGCCATTTTTTTTGGGTGGATCCGCTTTTTTCCCATTGACTTGCATTAGTGACGGATTTTGAGGGATGGTCGTCCGTTAGGTCAGTTTTTTCACGGATCCGCCAAAAATTTGGTGTCCGTCGTTTCAGAAAAACGTCCAATGCAACGTTTTTTTTGGTCTGCCAAAATGGCAGACTATGGCTGATCCGCCACATCCGCCATTTTGTATAAAGGCCGCCTATGGGCGGCGGATCCTCTGGCATCCGTCTTTGACGGAATCCGCCAGCAGATCCGTCGCTTCGATAGAAAACCATTGAAAATGCTGACAAAACTGTCCGGGGTCTCCCTCTCTCTCTCTCTCTCTCTCTCTCTCTCTCTCCTCGGTCCGGACATGCGTACCTGCATTTTCCGGGTAGAAAATTTATTTTTCCGGGTTGTAGTGTTCATGACGGATCCATCAAAAAAGTGATCCGCTTGCATCCGTTTTTGTACTTTTCTGGCGGATCCGCCATTTTCACTCTTTGGCGGACGTCGCACGACTGAAGTGTGAAAGAGGCCTTAATGACATTCGCCGCACATATACGGCGCTGCGTGAGGCGCGTACATTTATGGTGTGACGATCGCACATGCTCACTCCGAGTGCTGACGTGATTAAAAGTGAAAGTTGGTGCTATATGACAGCTAACACCCTGTAGCAACACAGTGCTAACACTACCAATCATAGGTGTTTAACCCCTCAGATGCTGCTGTCAATTGCGACAACGACATTGCTCGATATGTAGAGGAAGGAGATCCCTCTCCGTGCCGATTGGCACAATGGGATTGCAATAATGTTGTGCCGATGGTCTCCATGGTGATTCAGGCCGAAAGATGGTTGCAGGAACAGCCAGGTAAGTTCCTGCTCAGAAGAAACGCTGAGGCGCCTCCTCCCTGTCTACTATGCACAGATCTAATACCCTTCAATACAAAAGTAAAAATCTTAATCCAATAAATACATATATTTATGAAAAACAAAATAAAACAAATAAAGTACATATATTTGATATTGCTGTTTGCAGAATGACCCAACCTATAAAGCTATCATACTAGATAACCCCTTCAGTTAACACCATAAAAAAGTGGCAAAAATTACGCTTTTTCATCATTCCACCAAACAAAAAGTGTAATAATACGTGATCAAAAAGTCAAGTGTCAATAAAAATGGTATCTCTAAAAACTTCACCTTGTCCCCCAAAAAACAAACCACTATAAACAATGTTTTTTAATAAAATTGCTTTATTGTGTAAAAGAGGTAAAAGCTCCCACAAAATTATATAAATAGATATAAACAAATTGTATGACTCATTTTCTCCTGTAAAAATGCAAAATTTGGGGCTAAATGAACATTTTTGTGGGAAAAGTTAAAATGTTCATTTTTTCCTTCCACATTGCTTTAATTCCTGTGAAGAACCTAAACGGTTAATAAACTTCTTGAATGTGGTTTTGAGGACTTTGAGAGGTTCAGTTTTTAAAATGGTGTCTCTTTTGGGTATTTTCTGTCACATATTCCCCCACCAAATTCACTTCAAACATGATATGTGGTCCCTAAAAAATGGTTTTCTAAATTTTGTTGGAAACATGAGAAATCGCTGGTCAACTTTCAACTAGAGATGAGCGACTTTGCCTTTTTTTCGCAAAAGTCGAGTCGAACGAAATCGGCCGACTATCGGGAAAAGTCGAAGGTCTGACTGAAACACGAAACCCAATGCAAGTCAATGGGGAAGCAAAGTCGGCAGTGAGTGGAGGACAGTAAACACACCTACAGTGCCCATTTCAATGCCAACGACATCAATTCTTATTACTTAAGCTTGGCAACCTTAATTTACTTTATAATAATAGTTACGCATTGAAAACTGGGGGTTATTTGGCTAAAGTTGTGGGGGGTTGGGATGGCTCCTGATTTTCGTGGGCACCGGGCCAAAGAGTCTCAGTGGGCCCCTTTAACACATACCACAATTCATGATGCTCTGATATGGCAGAGAAATATAGGTATAGTACAATGACAAATACTTCACTTCTTACATTTCATGAGTGATATCTATTTTAAATTCTACAATAGCTCAAAAACCGACAGTATATTCCTCCATACAGTATTATGGCCACCACATAGTGCGCCATACAGAATAATGAGCCCCATATATTGCTCCATAAATAAATTGTCCCATATAATGTTCCATACAGTATATGATGAGCTACACAAAATGCTACAGTATATGATGATCCCCATGGATGATGCTCCAGTGTATGATGGGCCAATATAATATTGCTCCAAATATAATGGGCCCCATATGATGCTCCAGTGTATAATGGACCACGTATATGATGCTCCAGTGTATGATGGGCCCCATTTATAATGCTCCAGTGTATCATGGGCCCCGTATATGATGCTCCATGTATGATGGGCCCTATTTATAATGCTCCAGTGTATGTGGGCCCCATGGATGATGCTCCAGTGTATGATGGGCCTATATAATGCTCCATATATAATGGGCCCCATATGATGCTCCAGTGTATGATAGGCCCCATTTATAATGCTCCAGTGTATAATGGGCCATGTATATGATGCTCCAGTGTATGATGAGCCCCATTTATAATGCTCCAGTGTATAATGGGCCCCATGTAGGATGCTCCAGTGTATGATGGGCCTATATAATGCTCCAGTTATAATGGGCCCCGTATATAATGCTCCAGTGTATGATGAGCCCCATTTATAATGCTCCAGTGTATAATGGGCCCCGTATATGATGCTCCAGTGTATGATGGGCCCCATTTATAATGCTCCAGTTATAATGGGCCCCGTATATGATGCTCCAGTGTATAATGGGCCCCATTTATAATGCTCCAGTGTATGATGGGCCCCATATATGATGCTCCAGTGTATGATGGGCCTATATAATGCTCCATATATAATCAGCCCCATATGATGCTCCAGTGTATAATGGGCCCCGTATATGATGCTCCAGTGTATGATGGGCCCCATTTATAATGCTCCAGTTTATAATGGGCTCCGTATATGATGCTCCAGTGTATGATGGGCCCCGTATATGATGCTCCAGTGTATGATGGGCCCCATTTATAATGCTCCAGTGTATGATGAGCCCCATATAATGCTCCAAATATACTGGTCCCCATATGTAATGCTCCACATATAATGGGCTCCATGTGATGCCCCATAAATAATGAACCCCATATGATGCTCTAGTACTGTATAAACAAACTTATATAGTCACAAAGTAATAAAATATTATAAAACTTTATTAATAGAAGAATCTTAAAATATGTGCAAATACATTAATAAAGTGAGCTAGCTAGGGCGACAAGACAGCAGGATGGAGATGCATATATGAGTGTTCACAGGGCTGCATATTTGGCAAATATAAAGATAATGGGCTCAAGAAAAGATTCCACAAAGTAACCTCAACCTAAAATAGATGTGTCATAATGTAGATAGGTATAAATGCAAAAGTTATACAAAACAAACATGAAAACTTGTAAATACCTGTGATTATGTGTTTCTAGCCAAATATTGACTTTGCAAGTAATTGCTGTTAAGCTGATCACTCTTTATAACATTCTGGAGTATATGCAAATTGCCATTAGAAAAAGTGACGCAGTAGACTTTGTAAAAATTAATATTTGTGTCATTCTCAAAACTTTTGGCCATGACTGTATATGATGGGCCCCATATACATTGTGTGCAGAATTATTAGGCAAATGAGTATTTTGATCACATCATCCTTTTTATACATGTTGTCCTACTCCAAGCTGTATAGGCTTGAAAGCCAACTGCCAATTATGTAAATCAGGTGATTTGCATCTCTGTAATGAGAGGGTGTGGTCTAATGACATCAACACCATATATAAGGTGTGCTTAATTATTAGGCAACTTCCTTTCCTTTGGCAAAATGGGTCAGAAGAGAGATTTGACGGACTCTGAAAAGTCAAAAATTGTGAGATGTCTTGCAGAGGGATGCAGCAGTCTTGAAATTGCCAAACTTTTGAAACATGATCACCGAACAATCAAGCGTTTCATGGCAAATAGCCAACAGGGTCGCAAGAAGCATGTTGATAAAAAAGGCACAAAATAACTGCCCATAAATTGAGGAAAATCAAGCGTGAAGCTGCCAAGATGCCATTTGTCACCAGTTTTGCCATATTTCAGAGCTGCAACGTTACTGGAGTATCAAAACGCACAAGGTGAGCCATAGTCAGGGACATGGCCAAGGTAGGGAAGGCTGAAAAACGACCACCTTTGAACAAGAAACATAAGATAAAACGTCAAGACTAGGCCAAGAAATATATTAAGACTGATTTTTCTAAGGTTTTATGGACTGATGAAATGAGAGTGACTCTTGATTGGCCAGATGGATGGGCCCGAGGCTGGATCAGTAAAACCAGAGAGCTCCACTCCGACTCAGACACCAGAAACGGGTGAACCTAGCCTCTCTGCTGCCTGAGGCGAACTGCAAAACGGCGCCCCCCCCCCCATTGTAAAATCGTACAAATAAATCTGGTTTACTCTTACTAGCCTAACCTGACGCACATGTGAAATACATACACTTTTAAATAGGAAT
>JARQOD010000003.1:193962671-194043638 GCA_033576555.1 Oophaga sylvatica
AATTTACCAAGAACTACTGAAGGGAGTCATTTTGACTCCCTACTATATTTTGAGGTCACTAAATGTTGCTATAAAGTTTTGTGCATAATTTTTTCACTCTGTCTTATTTACCCTGATGTTCATATAGATGTAGTTCAATTTACATGTCAACTTTTCACATTTTCCTTGTGTTTTACCTGCTTGTATTACTGTGTAATGCTGAACAAAATAGAGAAGGCGAATCTGAAGGAATACTAGTTTCAGCGGATGGTATTCAATGGAAACCTGTTGAAATTGGAGAACACTTGCCTGGTAGGCGTGACAGCCAAAATATTCTTCGAGAAGCACCTGGCCCTACAGGATACGCCAGAAGAAATATCATTATCGATAGTCCTTTGAGCGCATGGCGTTTATTTTTT
Source organism: Oophaga sylvatica (assembly GCA_033576555.1). Classification (NCBI taxonomy): domain Eukaryota; kingdom Metazoa; phylum Chordata; class Amphibia; order Anura; family Dendrobatidae; genus Oophaga; species Oophaga sylvatica. The sequence goes on from JARQOD010000003.1 coordinate 193,963,070, forward strand.
GATTCATATATATTGACTAGTGTTGAGCGATACTACTCGATATCTAAAAATATCGGATCGGAATGGTATCGCCGATATCACTAAATATCGTCGATATCCGATTCCGATACCGGAAGTCCCATGTAAGTCTATGGGAACAAAATATCGCAACTAAAAAAACACTTTCTTTCCTTGTAAACAAAAATATACACACTTAGAATACATATATCTATATATACATGTCATTGTGACATATATATGTGTCCTGTGTGCCTTAATTGAACTGTTTTTTTGCTTGAGAATTGCAAAAATCATCATAGACTGTATTTGCCATTTTTCCGTCATATCTGCGCCACGAGGCACAGGTGAAGAATAAGGGGGTGCTCTCGTGGGCGTACACTCACTCCGTGGCGCGAAAACGATGTCCGCACACTATAAATGTTACTGCAATGTAAGATCGTGCCCCACAGCTCTGGAGTTCCGCCTCCTCATCCTCCTCAGTGGGCGTAAACGAACGCGAAGGTCCCGCTTCCCTACAAAAGATGTCGCCTCTCCTGATGCTAATGACACATGTGACTTTGCTGAGATGGCGAATGGACGTGAGCAGAAGGGGGAAGGGATGGAGGAGTCACAGCTCTCCCCCCACGGAAGCGACCCGATCGCCACAGAGTCACCGTTTGGCACCCGGCCTGGAAACCCTCCTACGCTGGAAGAAGCGGAGGATACCCTGAGCGACCTGGCCCGGCACCGGGAGGAGGTCGCCAGGATGGAAGCGAGCTGGCGGGCCCTAAAACTACAATTGGAGCGGCGCCAATCCCTCTTACCCCCTGAAGTGTCTGTACCGGAAGGTGAGGCACCCGTTCCAGTAGAGGAGGCCGTGCGGGCATCCTAGCCCTTGCAATCTGAACCGGTTGCCAGTATCTCAGTGGAGGCACCCGTTCCAGTACAGGAGGCCGTGCGGGCATCCCAGCCCTTGCAATCTGAACCGGTTGCCAGTATCTCAGTGGAGGCACCCGTTCCAGTACAGGAGGCCGTGCGGGCATCCCAGCCCTTGAAATCTGAACCGGTTGCCAGTATCTCAGTGGAGGCACCCGTTCCAGTACAGGAGGCCGTGCGGGCATCCCAGCCCTTGCAATCTGAACCGGTTTGCCAGTATCTCAGTGGAGGCACCCGTTCCAGTACAGGAGGCCGTGCGGGCATCCCAGCCCTTGCAATCTGAACCGGTTGCCAGTATCTCAGTGGAGGCACCCGTTCCAGTACAGGAGGCCGTGCGGGCATCCCAGCCCTTGCAATCTGACCCGGTTGCCAGTATCACAGTGGAGGCACCCGTTCCTGCAGAAAACGCCGCACCAGCACCCCAGATCCTGCTGTCTGCCCCCGTCGCTGAGGCAGAAGAAGCGACACCCGTCCTCATGGAGGAGGCCGCGCAGGCACCAGAGCTCTACCTGCCTGTACCGGAGCCCCGACCGTCATCTGTTCCAGAGCCGGCTGCTTCCGCCACAGGTGAGCGCCGCCAGGACTGGGGGGCGCCAGGAGAGCTGCCGCAAACCGGACATCGTAAGCTGGCATTTGATGGTGGAGACATGGAGCAGCTGGTGGAGGAGAATTACAACCGGCGTCAGGAGGAAGAGTGGAGACGTCGGGAGCGGGAAGCAGAGCGACAAAGGGAGCAGCGAGAATCCCAAAAGCTTCGGCAACGTCACCTGGAGAAGGACCTGGCAGAGAAGGCACATATGAGAAAAGATAAAAGTACGGTGAGGGAGCCGCGGCGTAAGGGTGCAGTACGGAACTTTAAGTTAAAAGGTGGTTGGGGCTTCATCCAGGAGCCTGGACTTTATTTAGAAGTCTTTGTAACCCGGCGGGACGTGGAGGCTCACCTCCCAGAAGGACTCCCGGGGAGGGACCTGTTGCCAGGAGACTTGGTGACTTACACCCGACACTGGGGTTACAATGGATGGTACGCCCTAAATGTTACCAGGTGCGACCCCTACTCCCCAGAGTGTCAGGAAACTGACAGACCCTACGAGCCTTCAGCCTCCCCAACCAGGCCTCTGCACAAGTGCCCACCCCACGCCGTAAATCTCCCCAGCCTCCCTCAGTGGTCTCCTCAGCAGCCCCAGCTATGGACATGATAATGATAGCTGGCCCGTACCCGGCGTCTGTTAGGCCCCCTGGGGTTCGTACAGTCTGGGACATAGGGTTCCAGACCCATAGGGAGACGAAAGAGGTGGCCACACAGACCCAGATAGCGGGTCACGACGTCACTGTACACGCCACACGACGTCATCAGGTCTGGGTGGACCCTCCTGTCACGGATGTTTGGCAAGCTCCACAACAGTACCAGGTGGTACCTGGAAGAGGCCAGCCAAAGAAGTCTAAATAACCCGGACAGGGTCTCTGTATGTAAATAGTTAAATTATTGATGTACCCGGACGGGTGAATGTTCATAAAAAGAAGTTTATTGTTGCCTTAATATACCCATGTTGGGTAATGGTTTGATGTTTGCTTGAAACTGGCAGCACGGTGGCTCAGTGGATAGCACTACAGCCTTGCAGCACTGGAGTCCTGGGTTCGAATCCCACCTAGGACAACATCTGCAAGGAGTTTGTATGTTCTCCCCGTGTTTGCGTGGGTTTTCTCCGGGTACTCCGGTTTCCTCCCACACTCCAAAAACATACTGATAGGGAATCTAGATTGTGAGCCCCATCGGGGACAGCAACGATAATGTGGCAAAACTGTAAAGCGCTGCGGAATCTGTTAGCGCTATATAAAAATAAAGATATTATTATTATTAAAACTGTAAAGCGCTGCGGAATATGTTGGCGCTATATAAATAAAGATTATTATTATTATTATGTACCCGGACGGGTGAATGTTCAGAAGAACAAGTTTATTGTTGCCTTAATATACCCAGGTTGAGTAATGGTGTTTCACTGTGTTTCACTACAGTTCAACTTTGAAGCCATGAACTGTAGTGGCTCACAAATTTTTCTGTAAATAGTTGGCACTTCGGTGCTCCATTTTGGTTTTACAAAAAACTTTACTGTGCACTATTTTCAATTGCCAATTGCCAATTGTGGCACTTTACCCGGCTCTTCCCACTGCCCTGTAGCGGTGGCAAGTGGGGTAATAAGGGGTTAATGTCACCGTTGATTGCACGGTGAGAATAAGCCCGGTTAATAATGGAGAGGTGTCAATAAGACACCGATCCATTATTAATCCCAAAGTTATTAAATGTATAAAAAAAAGACAAAGCAAGAAAAAAGTCTTTTAATGAAATAAAAGAGAAAACACAGTTTTCATTTCTTTTATTATACTCTCATTCCTGCGACGCCATCGATCTCCTGTAAAAAAAAAAAAAAAAAAAAAACAACAGTATACCACCTGTCCGACGCAGTCCATAGTAACGACTGTCCCACGGCGATCCAGCTCTGCTACATCGCAATGACAGGCAGAGCCTGTCATCTCGACGCAGCACAGCTGATTACCTGCTTCCCCGGCGGTGACGTCATCGGACTGACTGCTTTACGGCCGGGATTACCCAGCAGTCACTGCAGTTATCGCGAGAAACTGCATGTGACCGCCGGGGAAAGATGATGGCGGCCATGAAGCAGTCCAGCCCGTGACCGCCGGAGATCTTCTGCCAGGTAAGTGCCGCTGACTCCTGACAGACCCGACCGACGGACACTGACAGTGACAGTGACAATTCCGATTCCGGTATCCGATAAGACAAAAATATCGGAACTAATTATCGAAAGGCCGATAGAGCTAATATCGGCCGATACCCGATACTTGCGGTATCGTATCGCTCAACACTAATATTGACACATATAAAGAACTGTACGCTTGCAGAAGCATGCAGGAACAATAATTTACAGTTTACTCTATCTGATGAGGAGCTAGATGCATTCATTGCGATATTCTATGCTCGTGGAATATCTGGCACGAACCGTCACTCGATTAGCAGTATTTGGTGTAATGACTGGGGAATACCGTTTTGCAAAGCGACAATGTCTAGGGACCGCTTTGTTGAAATTATGAGGTTTCTCAGATTTGATGAGAAATCTACTCGATCGGAGAGACTGCAAACGGACAAGTTTGCTCTATTTTCTACTGTGTGGGACAGGTTTATTGAAAATTGTATTGCGTGTTACAAACCTGGCCCATACATAACGGTGGATGAGCAACTTTTCCCAAGCAAAACTAGGTGTCCATTCACGCAGTACATGCCTTCCAAACCAGATAAATATGGCCACAAATATTGGCTAGCTGTTGATAAGGAGAGCAAATATCTGGCAAATGGCTTCCCTTATCTAGGCAAAGATGACACACGCCGTGCTGAGGACCGTTTAGCTGACCATGTGGTAATGAAGTTATTGGACCCGTTTTTGAAAAAAGGTCGCAATGTTACAACCGATAATTATTTTACTTCAGTAAAATTAGCTAAACAGCTAAAAAGCAAAGGAACAACCATCGTGGGAACACTGAACAAGATAAGGCGAGAAGTGCCTAAAGAAATAAAATCCATGAAAGAGGAATTGTACAACACTAAAGTGTTTAGAAATGAAGACAATTTTACACTTACAGTATATCAAGGAAAGTCCAACAAAAATGTTGTCATTTTGAGTTCCGTCCATCCAGATGTTGTTGTTGCGTCTGATTCCGCTAAAAAAACTCCAGAAACGGTAAAGTTTTACAATGAAACAAAATATGGAGTAGATGTAGTGGATCAGATGGCACGAAAATATACCACACGAACATGCACAAGGAGATGGCCTGTTCATGCATTTGAAAATGCCTTAGACTTTGCGGGTATAAATGCATGGATAATATTCAATGAGATAACCCACCAAAAAATGTCACGCAAGGCATTTTTGCAAACGTTTGTGAGAGAGTTGAGTGGTCCTTATGTCACAGATAGGGAAAAGGGTTCCACGTCCCAAGTTTCTACATGCTCAGAAGTGATGGTTCAAACAAAATTTTGCCAGATCAAAGAAAAGTGCAAGAAAAATAGATCTGTCGGCAATTGTAAGACTTGTGGTAAGTCTTTGTGTGGGCAATGTACTGCCATAAATCAAAGGCAATGCCTAAAATGCGAAACACCAAATGTTTAGAAGGTGAATTCTGCGCCATATTTTCATTTTTATGCTCCTCCACCTACATTTTCTCTGCTTTTTGTTCTTCAGTTGTTGTTTATATGTGTGCACTTGAATAAAAAAAAATGTTTGAAAAACGTCTATTATAATTATTGTTATTTTCTGTAGAAAAATAAGAAAAGCAGAAAAAAAACAATCAAAAGCATTACTGTTCGATCTCACAATAATAATACATTACAAAAAATATAATTATTAATAAATAACCACAAATGAAACTCTAAAAATAAACGAAAACAAGCAAGGAGTCAAAATGACTCCTTTCAGTAGTTCTAGGCGGGGTCACGAGTCCATTAGTCCTAGTGTTAAATCTCCATATATATTTCAGGAGTAACACACACGGTCACAGGCCCAGTATGGATAACACCAGAATATGAAAAGCAGAAAAAGTGTACTCTATCAGTAGTGTACAGCTGTATACAGTGTTGGGGTAATTTTTAATCTCGGTATATATTTCAGGAGTAAGACAGACTGTCACAGGCCCCGTATGGATAACACCAGAATATGAAAAGCAGAAAAAGTGTACTCTATCAGTAGCGTACAGCTGTATACAGTGTTGGGGCAATTTAAAATCTCCGTAAATATTTCAGGAGTAACACACACGGTCAGAGGCCCATTATGGATAACACCAGAATATGAAAAGCAGAAAAAGTGTACTCTTTCAGTAGCGTACAGCTGTATACAGTGTTGGGGTAATTTTTAATCTCCGTATATATTTCAGGAGTAACACAGACGGTCACAGGCCCAGTATGGATAACACTAGAATATGAAAAGCAGAAAAAGTGTACTCTATCAGTAGCGCACAGCTGTATACAGTGTTGGGGTAATTTTTAATCTCCGTATATATTTCAGGAGTAACACAGATGGTCACAGGCCCAGTATGGATAACACCAGAATATGAAAAGGAGAAAAAGTAAGTACTTTATCAGTACAGTACAGCTGTACTGTACTGTGTTAGGGTAATTTTAAATCTCTGTATATATTTCAGGAGTAACACACACGGTCACAGGCTCAGTAGGGATAACACCAGAATATGAAAAGGAGAAAAACTGTACTGTATCAGTAGCGTACAGCTGTATACAGTGTTGGGGTAATTTTAAATATCCGTATATATTTCAGGAGAAACACACACGGTCACAGGCCAGTATGGATAACACCAGAATATGAAAAGCAGAAAAAGTTTACTCTATCAGTAGCGTACAGCTGTATACAGTGTTGGGGTAATTTTTAATCTCCGTATATATTTCAGGAATAACACAGATGGTCACAGGCCCAGTATGGATAACACCAAAATATGAAAAGCAGAAAAAGTGTACTCTATCAGTAGCGTACAGCTTTATACTGTGTTGGGGTAATTTTTATTTTTCCGTATATATTTCTGTACTAACACACATTCACAGGCCCAGTATGTAAAACACCAGAATATGAAAAGCAGAAAAAGTGTACTCTATCAGTAGCGTACAGCTGTATACAGTGTTGGGGTAATTTTAAATCTCCGTATATATTTCAGGAGTAACACACACACGCTCTCTCACTTTGGATTTGACCGTAATGCAGAAGGCAGAAAAATGGTACTGTATCAGAAGATACTAGCTGTATAGGTTGTGGTGTAGTGACCCCTGATGCAGCTAGGGGGCACTGTGTATGCTCCTCGAGATATGCATGGAAGCATGGTTTGTGTGTGTCTGAAGAACCTGTGATGAGGTCATGATCAGGTGACCTAACCATGTGATCCTGACCTCACCTATGGGCGGGGTTACGCCTATGTAATGGAGTTTGTTTGGCACCTGAGAGAGTGTTGTGGGAGTCTTCCAGGGTGGACAGACTTCCATGCGTCCAGGCGGGACATTACAGAGAGGTCTCTGTGTCTGAAGAGAATGTGGGAGTCTGCCAGGGTGGACAGACTTCCATGCGTCCAGGCGGGACATTACAGAGAGGTCTCTGTGTCTATGAGGAGTGAGGCTCCAGGCAGGAACTGAAGTACTGAAGATTTATATTGCATGTGACTGTGAGGTTTATGATGTAATAAACCTGATGATTTTTGGATAAGAAATGTGTCTCCTGATTACCTCTGAAGCAGCCGAGTGAGTTGAAACCTTACAATTGGTGGATGGAATGCTGGCAGCGGCCCAAAGAGCACATGTTCCAGGACTGGGAATCAGGAATCAGAGGAGGAACGGACGGTCTGTGAAAACCGTGAGTGTGACCAGTGGTCACGAATAAACTGTGTTTATGTTTATGTGGTGCCTCTGAAGATATGAGGTATCTGAAGAAGCTGTTAAGCAGTGGTGACAGACAGGAGTCTGTGTTATGTTGACCGGGGTCATTGAAAATGGAGAAAAAGCATGCTGATAGGATACCTCTGAGGAGGAGGTCTCCAGGAACCTGTGTGGTTGACGCTAACAGGTAACGGTCTTGAAAACCGTGTTATGCTGGTCGGGACCAGAGGGAACTGTTCGTGAGAGAAAGACTATTTTTGTGTTTGCTGGATACCTCTGAGGCTGAGGTCTCCACGAACCTGTGTGCCTGACGCCAACAGGTGACGGTCTTGACAACCGTGTTATGCTGGTCAGGATCAGTGAGAAGAATTAGTGAAAGACTGTTTTTTTTTCCTTTGTTGGATGCCTCTATGAAAAGGAGGTATCCGGAAACCTGCGTGATCAACAGGTAACAGGCAGTAGTCTGTGATGTACTGACGGGTCAGTGAGAGATTGTTTTGTCCTTGTGGGATGCCTCTATGAAAAGGAGGTATCCGGAAACCTGAGTGATCAACAGGTAACAGACAGGAGTCTGTCTTGTACTGACGGGTCAGTGAGAAACTGTTTTTTCCTTTGTGGGATGCCTCTATGAAAGAGGAGGTGTCCGGAAAATCTCTCTGGCCGAGAGTGTAACAGACAGGAGTCTGTGTTGTGCTGACGGGTCAGTGAGAAACTGTTTTTTGATGTTTTTTTTTCTGGAACACGTGTGAGGTGTTTGCTGTGGCTCAGAGGAGTCATGAAGGTGACAAGCGGCTGGCTGTGACTCGCGGGGTCACGAAGGTGACAAGCGGCAAGACAGCGCAGCGTGCAGAGACTTGTGGTAGCAGGAGCTACAGTGACTGTTGCAGCAAGAAGTTCTGCAGCAGCCGGAGCTGCAGTAACAGCCACAGCAGCTTAGGAGTAGCATCTGGAGGTGCTGGTTGTTGGTGGCTGCAACGGAAGTGGTGGCAGTACCAGCAGGAGCTGGTGTGGTAAAAAGGACAGTGTGAACCGAGGCACACAAACTCTAAAGGGCCAGTACACGTCCTAAGTGAAAGTCACTGTCTAAGGGTACTGTGTGGACTGGGGCCTGTAAGAGCCGTGGTGTGTACCCCAGTGATGGGTGGTGTCCCTAAAAGGGGAGGAGTCCCAAAAGGGGGGCGGCAACCCAAAACAGGGATGGTTACCCAAAAGGGGGCGGAGTCCCAAAAGGGGGAAATAACCCAAATTGGGATGGTGGCCCGAAAGGGGGTGGAGTCTCAAAAGGGGGTGGTAGCCCAAATCAGTAAAGTTGCCCAAAAGGGGGCGGTAACCCAAATTGGGATGGTGGCCCAAAAGGGGGCGGAGTCCCAAAAGGGGGCGGTAACCCAAATTGGGATGGTGGCCCGAAAGGGGGCGGAGTCCCAAAAGAGGGTGGCAACCCAAAAGGGGATGGTGGCCCAAAAGTGGGTGGAGATTCCAAAAGGGTGTTATGCTGGTATACCACCGAACTTGGTGTACCCCTATGAGAGGAAGCGGGACTTCACGTTATTTGAAAAGGCATGGGAAGTTGATAAAGTGTGTTGTTGTTTAGAGGAGGGAGCCCCATCACAACAGGTGGCTGTAGTGGTTCCTTGTTGTGTGATGTGTGAAAAGAAGGTAACACCTAATAGCGATAGTCCAGAGTTCCAGGTGACCAGAAGAAAGTGTGGGTCAGACCAACTCGGGGACTTAGACGTGACAAGACGTGTGACCGTGAGAAACGGTATAGCTCCAGGAAAGGGGGCAGAGACCTGTCTAAAGGGGAACGTGTTGTTTCAGGATGACAGGGGGAGTGGGAGTGACTCCTATGCAGACTGTGACTCGACCGCAAGGGAAAATGAGTGCAGTAAGCTGGAGCTCTCTGAAGTTACCGAAAGTCGTGAGACAGTGGAAACTGCGGATGCAGGAACGGGCGGAACTCTGGAGAGGCAGAGTGTGTGTAGGCAAGAGTGCACAGCCGAAAATGTAATTAACCCCTTCATGACCCAGCCTATTTTGACCTAAATGACCTGGCCATTTTTTGCAATTCTGACCAGTGTCCATTTATGAGGTAATAACTCAGGAACGCTTCAACGGATCCTAGCGATTCTGAGACTGTTTTTTCGTGACATATTGGGCTTCATGTTAGTGGTAAATTTAGGTCGATAATTTTTGCGTTTATTTGTGGAAAAAAATGGAACTTTGGCCAAAATTTTGAAAATTTCGCAATTTTCAAATTTTAAATTTTTATTCTGTTAAACCAGAGAGTTATGTGACACAAAATAGTTAATAAATAACATTTCCCACATGTCTACTTTACATCAGCACAATTTTGGGAACAACATTTTTTTTTGTTAGGAAGTTATAAGGGTTAAAAGTTGACCAGCGATTTCTCATTTTTACAGCAAAATTTACAAAACCATTTTTTTTAGGGACCACCTCACATTTGAAGTCACTTTGAGGGGTCTATATGGCAGAAAATACCCAAAAGTGACACCATTATAAAAACTGCACCCCTCAAGCTACTCAAAACTACATTCAAGAAGATTATTAACCCTTCAGGTGCTTCACAGGAACTAAAGCAACGTGGAAGGAAAAAATGGACATTTTAATTTTTCCAACAAAATTTTTCTTTTAGCATCAATTTTTTCATTTTTGCATGGGCATCAGGATAAAATGGACCCTAAAATTTGTTGGGCAATTTCTCCTGAGTATACAGATACCTCATATGTGGTCATAAACCACTGTTTGGGCGCACGGCAGGTCTCAGAAGGGAAGGAGCGCCATTTGACTTTTTGAATGGAAAATATGCTGGAATATTTAGCGGTTGCCATGTCGCATTTGGAGAGTCCCTGTGTGCCTAAACATTGGAGCTCCCCCACAAGTGACCCCATTTTGGAAACGAGATGCCGTAAGGAACTTATCTAGATGCAGAGTGAGCACTTTGAACCCCCAGGTGCTTCACAAATTGATCCGTAAAAAAAAGAAAGTACTTTTTTTTTCACAAAAATTTTTTTTAGCCTCAGTTTTTTCATTTTCACATGGGCAACAGGATAAAATGGATCCTAAAATTTGTTGGGCAATTTCTCCTGAGTACACCGATACCTCATATGTGGTCATAAACCACTGTTTGGGCGCACGGCAGGGCTCAGAAGGGAAGGAGCGCCATTTGACTTTTTGAATGGAAAATATGCTGGAATATTTAGCGGTTGCCATGTCGCATTTGGAGAGTCCCTGTGTGCCTAAACATTGGAGCTCCCCCACAAGTGACCCCATTTTGGAAACTAGACCCCCCAAGGAACTTATCTAGATGCAGAGTGAGCACTTTAAAGCCCCAGGTGCTTCACAAATTGATCCGTAAAAAAAAGATAGTACTTTTTTTTCCACAAAAATTTTATTTAGCCTCAGTTTTTTCATTTTCACATGGGCAACAGTATAAATTGGATCCTAAAATTTGTTGGGCAATTTCTCCTGAGTACACCGATACCTCATATGTGGTCATAAACCACTGTTTGGGCGCACGGCAGGGCTCAGAAGGGAAGGAGCGCCATTTGACTTTTTGAATGGAAAATTAGCTCCAGTCGTTAGCGGACACCATGTCATGTTTGGAGAGCCCCTGTATGCCTAAACTTTGGAGCTCCCCCACAAATTACCCCATTTTGGAAACTAGACCCCCTAAGAAACTTATGCAGATGCACAGTGAGCACTTTGAACCCCCAGGTGCTTCACAAAACTTTATAACGCAGAGCCGTGAAAATAAAAAATCATTTTTTTTTCTCAAAAAATTATTATTTAGCCCCATATTTTTTATTTTCACAATGGTTACAGGAGAAATTGGACCCCAAAAGTTGTTGTCTAATTTGTCCTAAGTACGCTAGTACCTCACATGTGGGGGAGAACCACTGTTTGGGCACACGTCAGGGCTTGGAAGGGATGTAGTGACGCTTTGAAATGCCGACTTGATGGAATGGTCTGCGGGCGGGCAGAGCCCCTGATGTGCCTAAACAGTAGAAACCCCCACAAGTGACCACATTTTGTAAACTAGACCCCTCAAGGAACTTAACTAGATGTGTGGTGAGCACCTTGAACCCCCACGTGCTTCACAGAAGTTTGTAATGCAGAGCCGTGAAAATAAAAAATCATTTTTTTCCTCAAAAACTGATTTTTTTAACCCGCAATTTTTTATTTTCACAAGGGTAACAGGAGAAATTGGACCACAAAAGTTGTTGTACAGTTTGTCCTGAGTACACTGGTACCCCATATGTGGGGGGGAACCACTGTTTTGGCGCATGGGAGAGCACAGAAGGGAAGGAGCGCCATTTTGGAATGCAGACTTGATGGAATGTTCTGTGGGCGTCATGTTGCCTTTGCAGAGCCCCTGATGTGCCTAAACAGTAGAAACCCCCCACAAATGACCCCATTTTGGAAACCAGACCCCCCAAGGAGCTTATCTAGATGTGTAGTGAGCACTTTGAACCCCCAAGGGCTACACAGAAGTTTATAACGCCGGGCCATGAAAATAAAAAAATCATATTTTTTCCACAAACATGATCTTTTAGTCCCCAATTTTTTTATTTTCCCAAGGGTAACAGGAGAAATTAGACCTCAAAAGTTGTTGTCCAATTTGTCCTGAGTACGCTGATATCCCATATGTGGGAGAAAACTACTGTATGGGCACACTTCGGGGCTCGGAAGGGAAGTAGTGACGTTTTGAATTGCCGACTTGATGGAATGGTCTGCGGGCGTCATGTTACGTTTGCAGAGTCCCTGATGTGCCTAAACAGTATAAACTCCCCACAAGTGACCCCATTTTGGAAACTAGACCCTGCAAGGAACTTATCTAGATGTGTGTTGAGCACTTTGAACCCCCAAGTTCTTCACAGAAGTTTATAACGCAGAGCCGTGAAAATAAAAAATCATTTTTTTTCCACAAAAATAACTTTTTTAGTCCCCAATTTTTTTCCCAACAGTAACAGGAGAAATTAGACCCCCAAAGTTGTTGTGCAATTTTTCCCGAGTACGCTGATACCCCATATGTGGGGGTAAACCACTGTTTGGGCACACGTCAGGGCTTGGAATAAAGGGAGCACTGTTTGACTTTTTGAACGCAAAATTTGCAGGAATCAATGGTGGCGCCATGTCGCGTATGGAGATCCCCTGATGTACCTAAATAGTGGAAACCCCTCAATTCTAACTCCAACCCTAACCCCAACACACCCTAACCCCAACCCTAACCCCTACACACCCCTAACCCTAATACAAACCCTAACCATAACCCTAACCCCAACACACCCCTAACCCTAATCCCAACTCTAACCATAAACCTAACCACAAGCCTAACCCTAATCCCAACCCTAACCCCAAAACACCCCTAACGCTTATCCCAACCCTAACCCTAATCCCAACCTTAACCCTAATTCCAACCCTAACCCTAATTCCAACCCTAACCCTAGTTCTAACCCTTACCCTAGTTCTAACCCTTACCCTAGTTCTAACCCTAACCCTAGTTCTAACCCTAAGGCTGGGTTCATATTGCGTTTTACCAGCCCGTTCAACACGTAGCGTTGACGGGCTGGTAACGGTATAGCATAACGCGATAGCGTTATACTATACCCGCTAGTGCAGAGGAATCAGCGATGATTCATCTGTGCTAGCGGTGATGGAGCCCAGACGCTGCAGCCTGCGTCCAAGGCTCCGTCACTGAATGACGACACGTCGCGAACGCATGCCGCTTCATGGCATGCGTTGCGATGCGCACACAAATGGGGTGAATGGCAGCGTTAACGGACTGCGTTACACCGCGTTATACCGCGGTGAAACGCAGTCCATCTAACGGACTGCCATAATGCAATATGAACCCAGCCTGACCCTAAGGCCCCGTGCACACGTTGCGGATTCACTTGCGGATTTTTCTAAAATCCGCAGGTAAAACGACCTGCCTTTTACCTGCGTATTTAGCGCGGATTTTCTGCGGTTTTACTCCTATAATGGAATAGGTGTAAAATCGCTGCGGAATCCGCACAAAGAATTGACATGCTGCGGATTTAAAACCGCAGCAAATCCGCGCTGAAAAATCTGCAGCATGTGCACAGCGTTTTTTTTTACCATTTATTTGCATTGTACTGTACATGGTTTCTGGATCTGCTGTGGATCCGCAGCGCCAAATCCGCTGCGGATCCGCAGCAAAATCCGCTGCTGATCCGCAGCAAAATCCGCTGCGGATTAGCAGCGAAATCAGCTGCGGATCAGCAGCGAAATCAGCTGCGGATTAGCAGCGAAATCCGCTGCGGATCAGCAGCGAAATCAGCTGCGGATCAGCAGCGAAATCAGCTGCGGATCAGCAGCGAAATCCGCTGCTGATCCGCAGCAGATTTCGTTGCTGATCCGCAGCTGATTTCGCTGCTGATTTCGCTGCTGATCCGCAGCGAAATCAGCAGCGGATCAGCAGCGAAATCAGCTGAGGATCAGCAGCGAAATCAGCTGCGGATCAGCAGCGAAATCAGCTGCGGATCCGCAGCGAAATCGGCTGCGGATCAGCAGCGAAATCCGCTGCGGATCAGCAGCGAAATCCGCTGCGGATCAGCAGTGAAATCAGCTGCGGATCAGCAGAGAAATCCGCTGCGGATCCGCAGCAAAATCCGCAACGTGTGCACAGGGCCTAATAGGAAAAAAAAAATTCTTTATTATTTTTCCCTACCTATGACAGGGGGGGTTCACTTACTTTTTTTTATTTTGATCACTGTGACAGTTTATCACAGTGATCAAAATAAATTTTTTGACTAGGCAGGGCGCACTGCGCATGCGCCGGCCGGCGGGCGCACTGCGCATGCGCCCGCCATTTTCCAAGATGGCGGCGCCCATGAAGAATCCCGGGCAGCCGCCGGGAAGGATCCAGGGACATCGGTGGACCGGGAGAGGTGAGTATGGGGGTCGGAAGTGAGGGGGGGGATCGGAAGGTGGGGGCAGCGGAGGCCAGGACGAGGGGAGCTTTTAGTGATGGCGGTGACCGACCGCTGCCATCTTTCGGTGGCGGCGGCCGATCGCCGCCGTGAATCCGTGTGGGGGGGTCAGGGCTCGGTGTCCAGCCATGGCAGATGCTATTGCAGCATCGGCCATGGCTGGATTGTAATATTTCACCAATTATATTGGTGAAATATTACAGATTGCTCTGATTGGCTGTTTCACTTTTAACAGCCAATCAGAGCGATCGTGGCCACTGGGGGGTTAAGCCAACCCCCCTGTGGTGAAGCACAAAGGGTCCTGTGCCGGCGGGTCGGGTGACCTTTCAGTGACCCCGGTCATCCGACCCGCAGGGACGCGATCCTTTCATGACGCCACATAGGCGTCATGGGTCGGATTGGCACTGACTTTCATGAGGTTCAAGGGGTTAAAGAGGTGATGGTGCGACGTGCTGGCTAAAAGAGAGCAGGACCATGAGAGAGAGCTGTTTAACGAAACAGTGAAAGAGACAGTCGAGCGAGAAAGGGTCCTGAGACGAATGATTGAGCACAGAGTGGAGGAGCTGGAGAGGGAAGTCTCTAGGCTCAGAGATCATCTGTCAGCGTGTAAGAGTATGAACAAGGCTCTATGGAGGGAGACGGAGGTGCTCAGAGAGGCCCAAGAGAAACATCAGCAGGAGTGTCGCTGCTTGGCAGAAGAGCGAGATGGAGTTCTCCGAGAGCTCAAGATGGAGGAGGAGACTGGTGCCCAGCTCCAGAAATCTATGGGAGAAGAAATCCAGCAAGGGAAGTGCCATGCAGATGGGCACACAAGGGGGAGCGATGTCTTGGAAAACTGTACTAATGCTCAGGACGAGGAGGTCCAACAGTCTGTCCAAGAAGGTGACGGGTCAGGTTTCAAGTGTGTAATAGAGATACCCGAAGACCTGCGAGAAGTGTGTGCCAGTGAGGAAGTGCATGAGGCCTTTAGAAAGGCGGTAGAAGCATGTAGTGTGAACTGGGTGCCAGAGATGGAACAGTTAGTCATACTGTCGACTAAGGAAGTCACCCTGAAGCGAGTGGCTGTCCTGAGAGACATGCATCTACAATGCCTCCGAACGAAACAGATGATCATGTGGAGGAATAATGAAGCCGCTCGACGTTTGGAGCAAGCAAGAAAGTCTCAAAGTCGGCTTGGATTGGTGGAAGACATCATTCAAGTGCCCAGAGGTCTGGTGAAGAAAGTCATCGGAAGACTTGGGAAAGTGATGCAGGAGATGGTGAATAAGTCCGGTGTGACGAGAGTCAGGATTCCGGCTGATGACGAAGTCCAGGTCAGGGGTGAAGATGGGATGGTTCCATTCCTCGTTGTCGGATCCAGGGAGAGCCTTGGGAATATCCGGATGCTCCTGGAGTATCGTGTGTCATACTTGAGAGAAGTAGAGCAGCTACGACTGGAGAGGGAGCAGGTCAACAGAGAGCTGCAGGAAATGGAAAGAAGATGGTTGCCACCTTTAATCCGTAGTGTTGAGAGGCGAAAAGCGCCTGATGGAAGAGGTAGAAATAGTGATGCCTCAGTTAGCTCAGTGATGAGTGACCTAAGCAGGAGAACCTGTGGTGGACGAGCTGAAAAGGACTCAGACCAGACAGGACGTATGGGTGCAGGGGAATTGCGACGCCGTACTGACCGCTGGGGAGGCGGGTGGTCTGACAGAGGGCCCGACTTAGCCAGACGGTTTGACTGGCAGAGACGACTGAGAAGGATCTCTGGTCGGGTAACAAGTGTTCAACCCCACAAGTTTGAACAGAGGGGGGAGGTATGTGGTGTAGTGACCCCTGATGCAGCTAGGGGGCACTGTGTATGCTCCTCGAGATATGCATGGAAGCATGGTTTGTGTGTGTCTGAAGGACCTGTGATGAGGTCATGATCAGGTGACCTAACCATGTGATCCTGACCTCACCTATGGGTGGGGTTACGCCTATGTAATGGAGTTTTTTTGGCACCTGAGAGAGTGTTGTGGGAGTCTGCCAGGGTGGACAGACTTCCATGCGTCCAGGCGGGACATTACAGAGAGGTCTCTGTGTCTGAAGAGAATGTGAGAGTCTGCCAGGGTGGACAGACTTCCATGCGTCCAGGCGGGACATTACAGAGAGGTCTCTGTGTCTATGAGGAGTGAGGCTCCAGGCAGGAGCTGAAGTACTGAAGATTTATATTGCATGTGACTGTGAGGTTTATGATGTAATAAACCTGATGATTTTTGGATAAGAAACGTGTCTCCTGATTACCTCTGAAGCAGCCGAGTGAATTGAAACCTTACAACGGTTTTGGGGAAAATTGAAATCGCTGTATATATTTCCGGAGTCACACACAGATAGTCAGCATGTATTTGTCCGTGATACCAGCTGGTACACAGTACTGTGAGGAGCGTACAGCTCTATACGGTGTGGGAAAAAATGAACACTCGGTAACTGTGCAGAAAAAATGTAGAAAAGTATTAGTGCTGTGTAGGTGTTGTGTTAAAAAGCAGTCTGCACAGTAGTGTACACACACCAATACAGGTAGCAGGCAACCTAATAATCAGCTCTGCTGCTCCACAAAAGAAATTCCACTGTCACTGCACACTAAGTGTACAGCTAATCGTTATCAGCACAAGCAGTGAATTATTGTTTTTTCCCTGCCTAACGCTCTCCCTGCTGAGAACCAGCATCAGCAACTTCTCCCTACACTAAGATCGCCAGAAGTAAAATGGCGGTCGGCGGTGAGGGCTTTTATAGGCACTGTGAGGCCACACAAAGCAAGCCAATCACTGCAATGCCCTTCTCTAAGATGGTGCTGGCCGCTGCCCATGTCATCGCGTTGCCCACAGTCTGCATCCTTGCTCATTGGCTGAGAAAATGTTCTGGAAGCATTATGGGAAAACCGACTTTGGCGCTCGGTTCGCCAAACACATGGCCGACCTCACGCTCGGCGAAACCTGACTTTGGCGAAAGTCGGTCTTTTTTTAAATTTACCGACCTGTTTCGCTCAACTCTAGTATACATAAATTCATTAAAAAAAAATCAGTCTGATAATGGCACTGGCTAGGCCTGCACAGTAGTAGCTATTGGCGATCTGATAGTTGCTACTGTGCAGGCGATGGCGGCGCCATATTGAAGGAGGAATTTTTTCCTTCTCTAGCAAGATGACACCACCGGCACCTGCGCAGTAGCTGCTATCGGATTGCCGATAGCTTCTACCGCGCAGGCATGGCCGGAGCCATTTTCAGGCTGACTTTATTTTTTATGAATGTATGTATACCATCACATACCATCAAATAAAATAATTAAACATACATTATACATGCGATTATGTTGCAGCGCAGGTGCCACCACCGCCGGCGCCCGCCTGCTGCACATTAGGTCAGGGACTCACCAGAAATGAGACCACCTTGACGATGGTTGGTGGGCTTTAAAATGTTTGGCCAAATGTTTATACTAAGCGTCTCAAATTTTCCCTTATATTCCAAAGCCATATTGCTATTCTAAATTTCATGTATTCCATGTTGTCATGCTTTAGTATGCTTGAGTGCAGCCTTTTTTTCTATGTTTTACATGGGGGTAGCTTCCCTTGGTTTGCACCTAGTTCACATTAGTCTGGATGTGCCAGTCAGGTTTTTTTTGTCTATTGAATGTTAGCTTGCTGACCGAGCACTCCGCCCCCACCAGGTGGTGATTTTAATTACACCAGGTCCCTACTTTACCCATAAATGCAGGCATTACTGACAGAGGTGCATATTCACCCAGAAATTCAGATATCAGCCTAATAGAGGTATGTTCACATTAGGTCAGGGACTCACCAGAAATGAGACCACCTTGACGATGGTTGGTGGGCTTTAAAATGTTTGGCCAAATGTTCATACTAAGCGTCTCAAATTTTTCCTTATATTCCAAAGCCATATTGCTATTCTAAATTTCATGTATTCCATGTTGTCATGCTTTAGTATGCTTGAGTGCAGCCTTTTTTTCTATGTTTTACATGGGGGTAGCTTCCCTTGGTTTGCACCTAGTTCACATTAGTCTGGATGTGCCAGTCAGGTTTTTTTGTCTATTGAATGTTAGCTTGCTGACCGAGCACTCCGCCCCCACCAGGTGGTGATTTTAATTACACCAGGTCCCTACTTTACCCATAAATGCAGGCATTACTGACAGAGGTGCATATTCACCCAGAAATTCAGATATCAGCCTAATAGAGGTATGTTCACATTAGGTCAGGGGCTCACCAGAAATGAGACCACCTTGACGATGGATGATGGGCTTTAAAATGTTTGGCCAAATGTTTATACTAAGCGTCTCAAATTTTTCCTTATATTCCAAAGCCATATTGCTATTCTAAATTTCATGTATTCCATGTTGTCATGCTTTAGTATGCTTGAGTGCAGCCTTTTTTTCTATGTTTTACATGGGGGTAGCTTCCCTTGGTTTGCACCTAGTTCACATTAGTCTGGATGTGCCAGTCAGGTTTTTTTGTCTATTGAATGTTAGCTTGCTGACCGAGCACTCCGCCCCCACCAGGTGGTGATTTTAATTACACCAGGTCCCTACTTTACCCATAAATGCAGGCATTACTGACAGAGGTGCATATTCATCTAGAAATTCAGATATCAGTCTAATAGAGGTATGTTCACATTAGGTCAGGGACTCACCAGAAATGAGACCACCTTGACGATGGTTGGTGGGCTTTAAAATGTTTGACCAAATGTTTATACTAAGCGTCTCAAATTTTTCCTTATATTCCAAAGCCATATTGCTATTCTAAATTTCATGTATTCCATGTTGTCATGCTTTAGTATGCTTGAGTGCAGCCTTTTTTTCTACGCCTGCTGCAGGTGATTTTTTTTCCAATATATAGAATATTCATTATATAAACTAGGAGGCAGGTCAGTGAGGGATCAATGACTTGTCTGAAGACATATAGATGAATAGCTAAGCAGAGACCCCCCACTGGCCGCCCTGGGGCACGGGCATATCATTGACACAAATCTGAAAATAAAGATTAAAGAACAACCACAAGACTGATTCCATCATCCAAGGTATCATTTTAATCAGTATAACGGCACCAACCTGATAGCGTCTGTATCTTAAACCCATAAAAAATGTAATGAAACTGTAATGCTGAGGCCGTGTTCACACGTAACGTAAATGTCGAGTTCTTTCTGCTATTTTTTTTCTTCAGGTGTCCGCACCAGACAACACAGGTGGATTCTGGTTGGAAAGCACCACAAAAGTGCCCCAGTAAATTAACATAGTGTGCAGCAATGTCAAAACAACAGTGTTGTGTACATGTTCCATCTTATGTCACTCTATGACTTCTGAATCCTGAAGCGGAGAAAAAAGTGACGTGCTTATTCCTCCGCCAGGAAGCCATATACTCCCTATCTGCCCTTCGCTCAGAGTGAAGCTGTAAGAATTACCTCCTTGCTTCCCTTCCTTTAATTGTTTTTCATGTGCTAATGTTGATAATGTCTTTGATAAATATTTGCGGTACTGCTACATACTGCTCCACCGCTATCGTAATCTCTAATGAGCTGTTTGCTCAATTTGAGGCTAACCTTCCTAAAGTTGAACCCCCTCTGGATCCGTGAAGATACGATGGGGATCCTAAGCAGTGTCGTGTCTTTTTGGATCAGTGCTTGCATTACTTTAAATGGCATGCTCCCTTCTTCACCACTGATCGGGTAAAGGTAGTACGTCCTACCTAACAGGAGAAGCCTTGGAGTGGACTAACCCTTTCTGGGAAGCAGGGGATCCCTTCACGAGTCTTCCTGGTGGCCTTCTGCAAAGCCTTTAATGTGCCTAGTACGGCGTCTCCTGAAAAGTCTTCCCCCAAGCTTCCTGAAACGGACCAGACGAAAGAAACCTGTGAGTAAATCATCTCACCCACCTGTGACTCACCTGTTCCTCATCCTGCGAAGGCGGCCTCCCGTGTAAGATCCAAGAGGTCTAATAAAAAGGGGCTAACAAAGTTGCAGCCGGATTCTGGTTTTGAGAAGAAACATCCTGAGAGTCTCTGCCTGTGCAGCCTATACTCCGAAGCCCTGGGCCAGTAGAGGAGACTGCCCTGGGTGAGAGTGCTTCCTCTTCGGTCAAGTCAATGACTGTTTCTCTGCCTTCTGGGAGCTTTAGTGTCTTTAAGCCGCCAGCTATACGCAGTCGGTGTGTGATCTCTGTTTTGCAGCTCCAGAAACTGGCGTGGGCATTGTCTAGAGTTGGCCAAGTCCTATTCAAGAACAGTCTAGTCCTGCAAGGACAACTACAGCTCCAAGTTGGAGCATTGTACACAAAGAAGTTCGCCTTCCATTGGCTGTCTGGTATGCCCATGGGTCATTCTGAGCCAGGAATTCATGTACCCATTCATTCAGGTCTGGAGACCCAGCAAGGTGCTCGGTTGAAACAACCAAGTGACAAGAGGTGTCTGGTTCCCTTGCATCAGAGTCAGTCAGCAATGTCGTCTTCTTCATCTGGTCTGCTAGTCGTCGAGTCAAGGTGTCTCCGAAGAAGGGGAAGTGGTGGCATTCACTTCACACGTCTCCAGTGACAATACCAGTGATCTGCTCTCAGGAGCCTCTTGGTTGTCTTCCCCTGGATATCAGAAAAGATGTCTGATATCTGAAGATGGGTCCTAGGTGTGTGCCTTATGCTCCCTTGTGGCCAGTGAGTGAAGATACAGAGACAGAGGTTTACGCATCCTCTAACCTGGAAGAGGAGGACCAGTTTTTTCAGGTAACAGGCTGAAGATGCTTCCTGAATGTATTCCTCCAGCTTCCATGTGGCCAGTTGGTGAAGATACCAAGCCGGAGTTGCTTCCCTCTGATCCCAAAGAGAAGCCTCAGTTTTTTCGAGATAACAAACCAAAGTTGGGCCCAGTGAGGGTGTCTTCAGTTTTCAGGTGGCCGGTTGATTTAGAGGTCAAATCAGAAGCTTACAAGTCCCTGCTTTCTACCAACCAAGAGGAAGAGGTCCTGGTCTTTGTATCTTCTGTGTTGGGAGCTCTGATGTCACACCTACCTCATTGTACATGAGAGATGACATGATGGCTCTGACTGTGTGTGCTCCTACCCTTCTTCTACAAGTCATTCTGGCGGGCTTGAAGAGGAGGGGGCATAAAGGGGGGGTACTGTAATAACTCTACCGGCATCACAGTATGGACTCCCATCCCTCACACACCAACTTACTCACTGCTCCAGGTCATGCTGTGATTTCTGTCTACTGCCGGCTCCATGATCTGTGCCTTTTGCTTTCTGCCTGCTCTCTGCATGCTTCCTGGCTGTGAGCATAGGGGGCGGCGCCAGAACTCTCTGGTTCTTATGGAATCTAATCTAATGTGTCCCTGACCAATAATCAAAAGGCCTCTAGCATTTAGGACTGCTCCACCCAGTGAAACTTGCCTGAGCAACGTCTTCATTCAGTTAGTGTCTTGCTGCTGTGTTGCCAGGTCCTGTCCTGTGTTTCGCCTTCTCTGGAGGCTTGATTCCTAGCTTTGCCTTGAACCTGTCTGTCTGCCCTCCAGGAGGCAGTATATCTGGTCTCTGTGTCCATGTTTCTAGCTTTGCTTTGTACCTGTGTCTGTCTTATCCCTGTCTCTGTGCCTTGCCATGTACGTTTCCTAGTCTAACTCTGTCCTATATCTGTGTCTGTCTTATCCCTGCCTCTGTGCCTTGCCTTGTACGTTTCCTAGTCTAACTCTGTCCTATACCTGTGTCTGTTCTATCCCAGTCTGTGGCCTTTCCTTCCCTGCTCTGTGTACCCTTGTGTTTACTCCCTCTGTTTTTTCTGCTGCTGCAGAACCTCTTGCTGCAGCTCCTCGCCGCATACCTTGCAGTTTCGCTTTGCTCCGCTCCTGCTGCTGAAACACTTTCTGCCTCTGCTCCGCACTCCTGCAGTTCTGCTTCGTTCTTCTTTGTTCTGCTTCTGCTACTGCTGTACCTCTTGCTGCAAATTACAGCTCCTCTCCGAAGCCTTGTGGTTTCCTCCAGTGTGAACAGGGCCAAAGCTGTTCTTTCATTCCCATCTATATTTCCATCCTTTATCTACCAGTACCTGCACCTCCAGTGTGTACAGGTTCTAACGTGTTCCTTTATACACCACTCCTTCCTGCCAGTGCCAGTACCTGCATCTCCTGTGTGAACAGGTCTCTACCTTCCATATACCACTCCTTTCTGCTCGTGCCCCTGTGTCTCAGCCATGCCCACCTGCCAGTGTCTCAGCCGTGCCCACCAGCCCGGGTCTTAGCTGTGCCCGCCTGCCAGTGTCTCAGCCGTGCCCGCCTGCCAGTGTCTCAGCTGTGCCCACCTGCCACTGTCCCAGCCGTGCCTGCCTGTCTGTGTCTCAGCCATGACCACCTGCCAGAGTACCAGCCTTGCCTGTTGTGCTTGCCAGCCTGTCTGCTACTCGCACCTGTACTAGTGTTCCGTCTCCCCAAGTGGAATCAGCAGCCACAGCAAGACACCATCGTGGAATGGCACCTGGCTGCTACCTGCCGAACAAGCCTGACCTCACCATCAGAGGCTCCAGTGAAGACCAAGGTAGCTGTTTTAGTCACGCCCCTTCCAGGGTAGTCTGGTTTGTGGCACAGTGGGGCCACAACTCCCCGGCTCGCGCAAATCTGCCAAGGCGTGAGCGTTACACCCGGACAGCCACAGAATGTTGAATCGCTGCAGCCCACGTTATCCATGGCCACTGTGCATCATATCAGTGAGCCAGTACAGAGAAGGAAGATGTGGCGACTCATAGCCTGGGCAGACGCCTTTAGGGCAGGAGTCGGTTGGACTGAGGAGACGAAGGGAGTTGAAGCTTTGACAAGAACGGTACAGACGGGCCGGATGCTTTACCAGAGGCAGCCAAACCTGGTTATTGATGATTTTGAATCTGGGTTGAAACAGGCAGGAGGAATTGTCATCATGGCGAGGTCAGGCCAGGATGGAACTGGGGAGCAGTCTAGGACAGTCCGGTCAGAGTATGTACTGCACAGAAGTGACAGCAAAGCAGGGAAAGATAAGGAGACAATTGAATCCCATGATGTGCCAACTGTGGATGTAACGTGTGAAGTGTTAAGTAAAGAGAACGTTCAAGTTATCCTGGAATGTGTCTCCATTACTGAGGGTCGCCTGAAAGAGGGACTGTCATCGCCTGGGAAGTGCCCAGGGAAAACTGGATTTGGAGATGCAGGTACGCAAAAGAGAAGAATACAGTTTTCTGTAGGGGAAGGACTGGACATAGATGTTTCAGTATTTCGGGTCACGACTATTTTCCCATCCTCCCCTGACAAAGTCACCATTGGCCGAGCAGCCGCAAGAGCGATGGTAAAGCCCCTGGAGAAATCAACTCAGCAAGACGGCCGCCGGTGTTTTCCTGAAGCGGTTTTGCTGGTATAAACTCGGAGTCTGAGCTGGTATCTAAATGATGTCATGCGCACATACCTTAAACCCATGACCGCATATGGCTACTCGGTGTGGGGTTTTTGTCTTACCTTTTTGACCGCCCACTCTTATGCCCCAAAACACACCCGCCCGATAAAGTACCTTGAAAATAAAACATAACACTTAAATTCTTTTTTGGATAATATTGGCCACAGCGGCCAGTTTATTAACAAACATACATTAATAAACATACATGAATATATATACCAAAACAAAATATATATATATATATACAACAAAACATCTTTATGAAATACGAGGGGAGGGTTCTTGGAGCTAAAAGATCTGGCTTTCTTGTCAATCAACCGAAAACAAATTCCACCACCATGTTACCCCCAGCCGTAAACCACCAGCTCGAGGGCACCAAACAACCCGTTCAGGGAAGACTAAAACGCCACCAGCTCCCAGGGTACAACCCCATCCAGAGTCCATAACCAGAAGCCAGATCAATCCCCACCTCCTTAAAAAATGTCCGTAATTTACTCCCCACTTCCATCCGTGAATCAAAACAACTCCAAGAACCCCCACCCCCCAGCCACTTAGCCACTGCGACAATGTAATGGTCTGCTTATATTTCTGCACAAAACCAAGAAAAATTACCACAGCTTTGACTCTATTCTTACGAGCAAAGATTTCCCGTCCGACACCCTGATTCCTGAAAAGAGAAGGGAGAGTGGGTGGGAACTTCTCTTACGGATTTTCACAAAGGTAATGACCCTTCCCGCACTTTCTTCAATACCCCACCCCTTATACCGCCCCCTATATCAAATTCCCTGACCCAGCCACCAATCAGCTCGCTCCCATTTTAAAAATGCATTTTTCCAATGCAAAAACCCCTCCCCCCGCCCAAGTTCAGTCATGGGGGGCTTTCACCCACTGCGCTCATTACAGCCCCTACTTGACCGCATATGGCTACTCAATGTGGGGTTTTTGTCTTACCTTTTTGACAGCCCACTCTTATGCCCCAAACACACCGCCCGATAAAGCACCTTGAAAATAAAACATAACACTTAAATTCTTTTTTGGATAATATTGGCCACAGCGGCCAGTTTATTAACAAACATACATTAATAAACATACATGCATATATATACCAAAACAAAATATATATATACATATATATATATATATATATACACCAAAGCATCTTTATGAAATACGAGGGGAGGGTTCTTGGAGCTAAAAGATCTGGCTTTCTTGTCAATCAACCGAAAACAAATTCCACCATCATGTTACCCTCAGCCGTAAACCACCAGCTCGAGGGCACCAAACAACCCGTTCAGGAAGACTAAAACGCCACCAGCTCCCAGGGTACAACCCCGTCCAGAGCCCATAACCAGAAGCCAGATCAATCCCCACCTCCTTAAAAAATGTCCGTAATTTACTCCCCACTTCCATCCGTGAATCAAAACAACTCCAAGAACCCCCAACCCCCAGCCAAACACGAACGTCCCTGACTCCTCAGGTTCGTGAGTGCCCCAACACAATCATAACTCTCTCCAAACCTTCCTGAATTGCTAAGGCCCAAAAGTCAATACCAATATCATTCAAGTGCACCCCATCTTTTCTCCAAAAATTTCCCTTCCTAGACTCCATTTCAAAATGTCTCAGACAAATACCGCCATTCCTAGAAACAAAAGCTGACACAGCCCTGTTCAACTTAACCCTTGCTCTATTGATTCCTTTTAACGATCTGGCTCCCCTCCACTGTTGCCTAGGAACGATGTCTGACCATACCGTCAGTACCCCCGGAAATGACATCCATAACCGCAAAAAATCAAAACGAATGTTCCTAATCAATTCCCTAGCTGGCTTAACCCCCAAGTCATTCCCACCCATATGCACCACTGTTGTGAATAGGCTGGAAATGAGTTCTGAGCAGAAGCTCCCTCTGGTGGTTAAAAACGGTACTGGACTGTCCAGTGAAGATTGTGAGGATTGGGAATCAGGTGTTACTGACTGGTCTTATATAAGGGAGTCACCTTCCCATCAGGGTTGCCGGTGATCAATTGTTCTGGTCTCAATCCTTGATTCCTGTTTCCTTGGTAGCCTGCTGTGTCGTGTCTGAATCTCCTGCTAACAGATAAGACATTTTCTTCATTTTGTTTTTGTGCTTGATTTTTGCATTTTGTCCTGCACTTCTGTGGGGGCCTTCTGGGTCCCCTCTGGGGGCTTTTGCCTCTCAGTTCAGTTCAGCCACTGATGTTTGTACATTTGCTTTTCCAGTTTTTTCAGTGGTTGCTGTTTTGTTTTTGGTTACACCAGAGAACTAATTTAGGTGGTAGAGGTCGTGTGATCTCAGGTGTTTTTGAAATTAGTAGAGTTGGTGCTTTTCAGGGTTTTTTGGGATTGCAGTAAGTGCCCTTCCTATCCTTTTCTATTTAGTAAGTTTGGGCCCCAACGTTTGCTCATACTATTTTCTGTCTGTGTCAGTATTTCTTCTTGTCTAACCGCCATTACATGTTTGGGGGCTTTCTATGTTCTTTGGGGATCTGCTCCGGGGCAGATAGCTTTCCTCTTTCTATCTTTAGGTGTAGTTAGTTTCTCAGGCTGTGACGAGGCGTCTAGGACCAACGTAGGAACGCTTCAAGGCTGCCTCTAGTTGTGGTGGTTAGTCAGGGTACTACAATCTCATAGTTTCCAACTGCTCTGGTGTATTTCCTTTTTTGCCTGCTCTCCTCAGCTACCAAATCATAACACACCACCCAAATGTCTGGAGATCTGTTGCAACGAACCGCTCTGGAAAATTCCCCCAAAACTCGGGCCCAAACCATACCCCTGAAACCCAACCACCGAACGACCATCTGTTGTCTATCAAATTCCAGTTGTCTGCCGTCCGGCCTCACGTCAGCACGCAACGCCCCCCAATGTACGAACGAATGTCCAAAAATCCATGCCAATAACGGCCTGCCATCTGTAAATAGATAAAAAACAACAACGTGACAAACACATTCAGCGCCGCTACCTTAACTTTAAGAACGCACGTAACGTAAATAACGGTTAGAACTCCATCTACCAATACGGCGAATCGCTTCAGGACCAAGCCCACGACTATGAGCCTCCGACGCCGCGCCAATCCGAAATGAGTGCGAACCTTATATTTCTGGGAACAAGCCCAACTCCCTCAACCCTTTTTTAAGCACTGCTATAAACTGAAACCTGGACAGAAATGCCCCCTGCTGATGGCACAAAAGTGGTCCGGACCTGACGACCCATAAACGCCAATACTCGCCTAAACATTTACCCGGACACATATTTACACCTTGCACCTTCCCAAGCACAACTCTTTTTCCCTTTCCCAGCTGGTCTATCTTTGACCTTCGTATCCAAAAAATTACGCAACCAGATCGCAACTCCACATCCTCCTCCATCAAACCCCCCATTCTTTTCCTACTACTAGACACAAGCTCACCTATCCGCAAGGCCCCGAAAAAAGCCAAGGAAAAAGCCAGCTTAAACAAGGCTACCTCAAAATTAGAAGAACAAATCCTTACAAGAACGCCTCCCAGTCGTTCAAGCATGCTGAAAGAAATCGGTCTTCTTTTGTCCAAACATCTATTGCCCCTCCTAATGACTCTCAAAGCTTGCTTAACTAGAAAATTTTTGGTAACATCTACCACCCCTGCCAATCGCAAACCAAAAGCAAGGCCCGCTACAAATTTGTTCACTTTCGACACCGACCAGGCCCTATCAGTCTCGTCGCCAATCAAATACAGCAACGCCTGTGCCTTATCAGCATCAGAATCCACTGCTGGCCAACTTGACAGCCAATCTTGCCACACTCTCCATGACTCTTCATATGACGCCTAGGTCTGCTCAGTAACCGACTCCCGAATCAATCGACTTGCTCGTCCATAACCACTAGCCACAAATGAGAAGGGCACTCCGAACCCACTGCCTCCGCTTCTGGCGCCAATTCCCTGAACCTCTGCCACTGAAAACGAGATAAAGAGTCCGCTATAGAATTTTGAACACCGGGAACATGTACCGCCACAATGCACGTATTCAACTCCAAACAACGTAAAACTAGCTCCCGAACTAGTTTAATCACCGGAGGGGATGATGCCGACAAACTATTAATTATTCCCACCACACTCATATTATCACAATGAAAACGAACTCTCCCCAAATGAAAACCGCCACAACGATCGGGAACAATTCCAACAAAGCTAAATTCTTTGTCCAACCCAATTTTTGCCACTCTACTGGTCAACTCCCGACACACCACCTCCCTTTGCAATAAGCCCCGTAACCGATTTCGCCAGCTGCATCAGTGAAGATTTCACATTCAAAATTACTTACAACGTCTTGCTGGATCAATGACCGGCCATTATACTGTTCCAAAAACGCTGCCAACCCTTAAATCCTCCCTGTGTTCCTTCTTCAATCTAATGAAATGGTGAGCTGCCTTCACCCCAGCCGTCGCACCAGCCAGCCTACGACAGAATATCCTACCCATAGGTATGATCCTACAAGCAAAATTTAATCTCCCCAGCAACGACTGTAATTCTTTTAACGTCAACTTCCGTAACTTCCGAACCCTATCCACTTCCCGCTTCAGTAACAACAATTTATCCTTGGGCAGCCTGCACTCCATCAGCTCAGAATCAATCAAAATACCCAGAAAACTCAGCGATGTACAAGGGCCTTCAGTCTTTTCCACCGCTAACGGCACACCAAACGTTTCTGCCACCCACACCATAGCCGACAACAAGTTCCTGCAAAGCACCGAATCAGGCGGTCCAATGAACAAAAAATCATCCAGATAGTGAATTACCAATTGGACCCCCGAAACATCCCTAACAACCCACTCTAAAAACGTACTGAATGTCTCAAACAGTGAACACGAAATAGCACAACCCATCAGCAAACATCTGTCCAAATAGAAACCTCCGTCCCAAAAACAACCTAACAGCGGAATACTATCC
The DNA here is from genome assembly GCA_033576555.1 of Oophaga sylvatica. Taxonomy (NCBI): domain Eukaryota; kingdom Metazoa; phylum Chordata; class Amphibia; order Anura; family Dendrobatidae; genus Oophaga; species Oophaga sylvatica. The sequence goes on from JARQOD010000003.1 coordinate 193,991,760, forward strand.
GGGTTTACCGGAAGCAAACGAAAAGCCGATTCTATATCAGTCTTTGCAAGTAACGCCCCTTTACCGCATTTCCTCACCCATCTCACTGCCGTGTCAAATGACGTGTACTCAACTGAACACAACTCCTGTGATATCCCGTCGTTAACTGACAGACCCTTCGGGTATGACAAATGTTGAATCAGCCTAAATTTATTTGGTTCCTTTTTAGGAACTACCCCTAGCGGAGAAACAATCATCCCAGACACCGGCAAGGAAGGAAACCGGCCCGACATACGACCTAGCTCAACCTCCTTTAACAATTTTGCACTAACGACCTCCGCATGCAAATCAGCTGACCTAAGATTCTTAATTGAAAAAGGCACCGTATGACTAGGGGGAGGAATCCTAAAGCCATCAGCAAAGCCATCTCTAATGACCTCAGCCCCAACCCGGTCGGGATACCTATTTAGAAAGGGGGCCATCCTTTGAAGTCTCACCGGCGACTCCCCCTTGATCGGCACCCACCGCTGACTTTCCCTTCGCCTTTTTAAAACATTTTGACGCCCCGTGGGAACTCCCGCTGCAGAAAGAGCACTCGTGCCTAAACTTGCATGTACCACCGTACTTGCACTGGCCGTCATTAAACTGCCAGCAGGTCCCTGATTTCTCCTTTGTACCTTGCGTCCCTTGTCCACTACCACCCCGCCCTGAGACTGCTGACTATTACCCCCTCCTCCGGCCTGAAAGGACTGCCCGTACCTGACTGGCGCCATAACCTTCAACCATAGTCCGATATCTTTTTGATCCCATTTGATCTCTGGACGCACCGCCTTCCTTTGTCTAAATTGTTCATCGTAACGCAACCACGCCATGCCACCATACGTCCTATGCGCTTCCCCAATCACATCCAGGTAACAAAATAAACCCAAACAATTTTCAGAGGCCTTTTCCCCGATCACACTGGCCAAAATCGCGAAGGCCTGCAACCAATTTACAAAGGTTTGCGAAATCAACCGCCACTGCCACTTCTCTTCTTCCTCCTTTTTGCTATCATCTTTTTTTCCTTTGTCCAGATTAAATTTCTCCAATGGCAACAAGGAGAAAATCTCCACATATTCATCCCGCCAAATCTTTTCCTTCACCTCCTTCTTTAAATGAGCTCCCAAGGGGCCCTCAAAACACACATATACTTCCCCTTTTGCCCTATCGTCCAACTTGATAGTATCCCCTTTATCTTTTTCCGTCTGAACTGACACCGATACTGCTGACCCGCCGGTCCTCTCCACATCCACTGACCCCTTACCAACACTGCCCCCTGCTGCCCCGGTAATCATCCCCGGTAACCATGCCCCCCCTGGCGAACACCCAACCATGCCGGAGGCCCCACTCTCCAATCTATGCAATAACTGCAATATATGATGTAAAACCTCCCTGATATCCCCTACACTTTCGCCGCCAGGGCCCTGCTGCCCCCACGACCCTGACATCTGACCTGCCATAACCCCCTGCACTCCAGCCCCTGCGGGCGACACACAATACACAGAGTCATGCTCACCAAGCTGCGTGGGTGCTGTGTCCCCGCCAGCCGAAAATCCGGAATCCAGACGTCTCGCCTCTTCCTGACGATCGCTGTACGAATCCGACTCCTCCTTGCCGCTTCGTGGCTCCAGGCCCGCACCCCTGACCTCCTTGTCATCAAGGGACCGGTGCCAATGAAGATCGCCGCTCCACTGCCCGCAAACTTGACCGGGACCATGCTGAAGTTCCTGCTGCACGACCTGTACTGCTGCTATAAGGTCTGCCAGGCAGCTCCTGGCCGCTGCCCGCCGCTCTTCCACCGATAGGGCCTGACAGCAGCTGCTCCTGCTGCCAGCCCGCCCCCCATCCTCTTCCTCCTGCTCCCGGCCCAGTACTCCGGTCGTCCCCCTGGTCGCCATCAGGGCCCCGCTGCAAGCCAGCGCTTCTGCCGCCCCTGCAGTGCTGTGGGGGCTCCGCAATTACCGGCTCCCCGCCACGCTGCCTCCGCCGTCCCACGCCAGTGGACCGGCTTCGCAGATTCCTGCCAGAGCGGGCACGGCAGTGGGGAAGCACACCACCGCGCCCAGCATCCTCGGGCCCCTGCTGCTCACTGCCTGCCTGCCGAGATCGCACAAGAGCGAGGACAACTGTTCTTCCAACCATCCCCCCTCCTGGAGCTCGCCACGTCCCGCAGACGGTCCATCAGCAAATCAACGGACGCCATGTTCCTGAACTTCTCTTACGGATTTTCACAAAGGTAATGACCCTTCCCGCACTTTCTTCAATACTCCACCCCTTATACTGCCCCCTATATCAAATTCCCTGACCCAGCCACCTATCAGCTCGCTCCCATTTTAAAAAAAGCATTTTTCCAATGCAAAAACCCCTCCCCCTGCCCAAGTGCAGTCATGGGGGGCTTTCACCCACTGCGCTCATTACAGCCCCTACTTTTTTCCAGCTTCACAGAAGCCATGTCACCAACTGTAGTTTGTTTTAAATGAACAAGCCATGCTTTACTCTCCCTTTCTAGGGGTTCAGCTTTAAGTCTCCAGCGCTGCTCACAGTATTTGTTTTTGTCTGAAGAGCTGACATCATGTTGACAGTGTTGCAGCCAGTCAGTGAACTTAGTGACTCTGAGAGGCTCCTGCTGTCAACTTGGTAAAAGTTAATGAGCTCACTTATTGGCTGAAGTGCTGTTGACATGACATCAGCGCTAGAGACAAAATCAGACAGCAGGAGCAGTGGAGGAAACGCAGCACTAGATACGGGGAGTCAAAGCTCCTGGTGTGATGTGAGCTTGGTGGCTTTCACTGAGTTGATGGCACGAGCCACTCAAAGCTATTGAGTTCACTGATTAGCTGCAACGTTGTTGACTAGATGTCAGTGCTGCAAACAATAATAGACACTGAGAGCAACAGAGAAGACTTAGACCTGGACCTGGGAAGGTGGTGTAAGGCATAGATTTTTTTTTTTAAAGCGCATCCAGAAACAGGGATTTTTAGAAAGCGGAAAACTCTTTAAGGCCGGCGTCACACTAAGGAGGAATACGGACGAGTGAGAGGCATGAAAACCACGCATTACACACGGACCAATATTTCTCTATGGGGCAGCTCTGATCATGCGTATTTTTCTCAGCCGTATGTTACGGTGCGAGACATCCGCAGCATGCTGCGATTGTCAGCGTATTACGCCCGTTGTACGTCAATGAAAGTCTATGGGTGCGAGAAAATAACGGATTACACACGGACCAGACATGTGACTTGTGAGAAATATGCAAGACTTCTGCAGCTCACAGCAAATGGTGCAACACATGCATCATGAAGCTGACACATGCAAAATAGCTCAAAAAGAGCTCCAGACATCCCGGAAGAACGCCTCCACAGAGTCGGCCATGATGTCCACCCTCATCAATGTCGAGATGCTCATTGTGTTGGTGCAGGAGAGGCCCGAAATTTGGGACCAACGAGATGCACATTATGCAGACCGCGCAAGGAAAGAGGCGGCATGGAGGCGCATCTGTGGGCAGATGTTTCCCCACTTTGGGGACAGCCCACGCGAGGAGCAGCAGCAAATCAGTAAGTTACTTGATTTATTTGCAAACTTCTTGACGGTCAGAACGTAGTTATAGCGCAGATTTGCCCTAAAAAATTATTTGTTTTATGCTATATTTAATTTTAATTTTTTTTTGGCGCAAAAGTGTTAGGATAGTCACATCCGACTAGGCCCCCATGACTATATGACGTGTATGTAGAAGAATTTGGCATTGTGCAGCTAGGTAATTTATGAAATTATATGTCACATTGCAGTGGATGATGTTATGAGAAGATGGAGAAGCATCCGCGACCAATACCGGCGGGAACGGCAGCAGAGGGCCAAGAGCGGGTCAGCAGCACCCACAAAACTAAAATATGTTTATTTTGACCGACTTGCTTTTCTGGCTCCTATTCTGGATCTCAGACCGTAAGTACATACATCACACCACATATCACATATGCAGTTTAGTGTCACCTCTCCAACATGTTATAATCCCCTTTAATTTCCCAACAGAACTCAATCCAACCTCACTAAGAGGGAGACAGGCTCCGACTCTGAGGCCATTATTGACCCGGTTGGGGGAGGTGAAGAGATGGCTGGCCCATCGACTGACCCTCCCATCAGCATCCCCTAAGGATCACAAGCACAAGGACCTCAGCAACCCCCTCCTTCTCTACCTGTCCCAGAGGCATCAGCTGCAGCAGCTTCCGCCATTGGTGATGAAGCAGAAAACAGCAGCAGCCCCACTGTACCTCTGGGGGGCTCCCGCCCGCCCTGCTGCAATATCCCGCCGTGGGAGAAGACGGCGAGACATCACAAGGTCAGACACACGTAGGCATTTGGACTCTGGAGTACTCAATCACCTTTCAAGGGCAGCTGTGGATGAGGGTGAGGAGCCTTGCCCGCTACCTTCGTCCCCTACACCGTGAGCTCAGGCTCCGTGTGCGAGGATCAATGAACATCCTAATTGACGCATGCACACCCCCCAATACACAATATGAGGTGTTTGAATTCCTTGAGGTGGCAGCTCTCACCCCGTAACCTTCTGCGCCTTACCCCCCACCAAAATGTGCATGCTCAATTAGGATCTGATGATTCTCCTGCACGGGCACCTACACCTCAACCCATTCCCCCACCATATCAACCTTGGCAACAACAGGGTCAAATGGCTGGCTATAATTACACTTCCCAATATGGCCACTTGTACAGATCCAGTGTTTGAGGCTGGTCCCAACCTGGATGTGCTCAACATGGTCATTTTGGGGGGTATGATTCTCATGTGTACCATCTTACACAGGAATATAATCTCCCTTATCTATATGACAATATGCCCACACATCAACCTGACCGTGGGCAGATGTTAGCTCAGGGCCCAGAAAATCCACCCCAACAGGGTGATGGTCAAGGAGGTCATCCAAGCCAACCACACAGAGATGCTGGGAATCCGCCAACCCCACCACCCACATACCACCAGCTGTGATTTTTTATTTTACTTAAAAATTATGATTTAAAAAGCAGTTTGTTATTTTTTTATATTTAGTTAAAACTCCTGTCAAAGACATTTGCACTAATCTAGATGCCTCTAAACAACATATGGTACCAATATGCTCTTCAGTAGGCATAGTCAACGTTTGTTATTTTCATTATCTCTTATTATTTATACAAAAGTTTGTTATTTTTTTATATTTATTTTTACACCATGTTGTGTAATGCATATTTGCACTCATCTAAATGCCTACAAACAGCATATGGTACTGAGATGGTGGGAAATGGGCTACCTGAAACTTTTTTATTTTATTTATATCTTATAATTTATAACAATGTTTTCTATTTTTTTTATATTTAATTTTAAACCTTGTTGTCTAATGCATAATTACATTAGTCTAGTCTTACAACCCAACCATATGGGTCAGATATGGTGCTCACTAGTGATAGTGAAAGTTTGTTATTTTTTTATTTATGAATATTGATGCTAATGTTTGTAATTTTTTTTAAAATTATTTTAGTACTTGTGTAATAATGCGCACTTACAGTAAAGTGCTATGAAGACATATACCATATGACAAAAATATGTTTGTCACTACCTCAAGTGCGAGTTAGCACATATAAAAATATATTTTTATAAAAAATTTGGTGTCTTGTTGCATAAGTAAGTTCTACTACATCACCAACATATCTGCTATGAACTGTAACAGCAGACACAGACTATGTCATCGAAAAATAACGTTTATGTATAGACACAGAAATACATTACAGCATAGATAATGCATCATCTTGCCATGTAGTACTACCTTCAGGTGACACAAAATATTGGGTAAATATATCACGGGTTTTCAGTCCTGAGAGTGGGCGACGTAAAGGGATGACATGGGGCGTAGGCATATCCCCATTGGTCAACACAATTTCACCAACATCAGATGTACCACAATCATGCATTCTGGTGAAATTATGTAGAACAACACATGCTTTGATGACCTCATTGACGTTGGCTTCACTCAGCTGAATAGGAGACTGGAGGTCCCCGCCATTTTGCACACAAAATGCCAAAGGCTCACTCCACCAGGCGCCTGGCCCGTGATAGGCGCAAGTTGAAGATCTGACGACGGTGGTCAAGATGTCGTGGTGGATATGGCCTCATCACATTCATTGATAGCTGGAAGGCCTCATCCCCAACAACAACAAATGGGACAGGTTCTAGATTGGAGCCAGGAAGTTGCCGTGCTGGTGGTAGGTACAACTGGTTATTGCGCAGCCGCTGACCCATAATGGAAGAATTGAAGACTCTAGAGTCTCCAGTTCTTCCATAGGCCCCAATGTCTACAATTATAAACCTGTAGTTACTGTCAACCAGAGCCAACAGCACTACAGAAAAATATTGTTTATAATTATAGAATTGGGACCCTGAGTTTGGTGGCTTACGCACACGGATGTGCTTCCCATCAAGGGCTCCTACACAATTTGGGAACTGGTCCTCAAATCCCCTGGCAATCCTCTTCCAGTCTTCCATCTTCGGTTCAGGCATCACCAGTTGATGAAGTCTGTCCCAGAGATGTGAGCAGGTATCACACACAATGCCAGATATGGTGGACCTCCCAATCAAAAACTCCAGATGGAGTGCGGCATAGGATTTGCCAGTAGTTAGGAACCTACAAGTAACCAAATGTAGAGAGAACAATCATTACACATGCACAAAGGTTTAACAAACACACTGTACAGGGGTGTGGCCTGAACTTCTGCCATGTAAGCAGTAGGAGTTTATAGCTCCAGTGAGGACTTCACCAAAGCAACTTTAAAGCTACAAGAGGCCAATATTTTTGCTCCTGATGACTACAGGAATGCTTTGTGACCACTTTGGGCACCTTTTCAGTTGATTTTAGGACTTATAAGCAAAAGAAATCTGAAGTTTCCTCACAACAGAATCTGGGCCCAGTGAAAGTGAAAGTACATACAGGAAGTGGGATTCCATATAAAGAAACTAGCCCCAAGAGGAACCTAAAATCAATCTTCACAACCCTTTCGACCTATCAAGAGGCGCAAGACAAAGTAGCTGCTGATTATAAGGTTATAAGGTATAGCAACCCCTTTATTTGCCTCTGGGAGGGTTCTGTGACTTCCCGGCAGTAATCGCGGCTTTGAGGTCGCAATTGCGACGCCGTCGGATCGCAGGAGAGATCTCAAATGCAACTTAGACGCGTCGGAACGCAGGAGAGATCCCAAATGCAATTTAAACTTTGTTGGATTGCAGGAGAGATCCCAATCGCATCTGAGACGCTGTCGGACCACAGGAGAGATTCCAAACGCAGCTAAAACGCCGTTGGATCTCAAGAGTGTTTCACACCGCAAATGAGACGTTGTTGAAATTGCATAAGCTAAGATAACCTGCATGATAGCAAAATGAGCACACCTAACAGGAAAATTAATACTAAGTCCTACCAATACAGTCATTCAAAATCCATAGAAGACCTTTCTAATTTGAGGAGTACAGTTAGATGTAGGTCACCATTGAGACCAGATAAACAAGAACGAAAGTGGACCAACCAATGCCAACAATGCAATAAAGGGGGTAAAGAGGAGCCTAAGAATACTGTTTCACCCTCAAAAATTCCTACCTTTGCATCCACCCTAAAGGGAAATAATAGAGAAATACAAAAACCAACCAATGAAGATGACATGGACACTACAAATCTCTCAAAGGATCCGAAATGGAAGAAGGAAAAGAGAAAGATACACAAACCCCTCGTATTTGTGACTCTGATGAGTTCTCGGAAGATTACTCTCCTAATCAAACCCCCAAGAAACAGGCAGCAAAAAAACACCATGGAGAACCAACTCAAGGAAGTTTTGATTCTTTTTCACCCCCAGACTTGAAATCCCACCTCACATCTAATACAGTGGTCACTGAAGGTTTCCTTGCCAGCTTGTTTTTGACTTTCAATGAGTCGGTAAGAATTGGATTCGAAAAACATGATAGAATTCTGAAAGAAACCGTGCGGCTATAAACCAAAGAATGGGGAAAATAGAAGACAGACTTTCTAAGGTTGAAAAAGACAACTCTTTCTCCTTCAAGCAGAGCTCGTCTCCAGGCCGAGATACTGATGTTGAAAAATAAAATCACGGACCAGGAAGACAAAAGCAGAAGAAGTAACCTCAAAATTAGAGGAATTCTTGAATCTGTGACACAGTAAGAACTACCTAAATTCACAAAAGATTTATTCAAGAAACTGGTTCCAAATTTGACGGATCTTGATCTTAAATTAGATAGAATTCATAGACTTCATAAACCAAAAGGAGTGGCCCCAGAGAAACCTAGGGACACAATAATGAAGGTCCATTTCTTCTGAACAAAGGAGAAAGTCCTCAGAGCAGCTAGAGAGAAGAGCTCTTTTCCTGATCCATATGGAAATTTAAAAATCTTTGCAGATTTGTCAAGGGACACGATGAACTCCAGGAAAGAATTTAAGGATATTACATCTAAATTAAGAGAACGACGCATAATCTATAAATGGGGATTTCCAACCAAACTAATCGTCAGATTTAAAGGTAAAGACAATCTAATCTTCACCCCGCAGGAGGGTCTCAAATTCCTAAGATTTCTGGATAATGAACCAGAATTTCAAGACCAAGACTGATGAGACAACAACCTTTGGTCTCAAAAATCCTGAAGTCTTTTCTCTGGTCCTATGCCATAAACTTATTTGGTAACCCGACCTAGGTGAGACTTTGCCTTGCACAAAATCCCCCAAGAAAACCGATAGTTTATTTATAACTACAAAAGTCTAAGTTTGACTAGTTTCTATTTGTATTGTTTTCTGTTAATCCTTTGTTTTGACTGTTTTATAGGTTACTCATGAGAGTTCTTACTTATAATGTAAATGGACTGAATAGTCCAAATAAGAGATCATATATTTGGAGAGAGATAAACCGTCTAAAACCTGATATAGTCTGTTTGCAGGAGGTGAAATTGGCTAAGGAGACGCATCCAGTGTTTCAACACAATAAATATCCACACGTATTCAAATCCCTCTACTCCTCTAGGAAGGCTGGAGTACTAACAATGGTAAGTGGCGACGTCCCATTTAAACTCACGGAGGAGATTGCAGATGAATTGGGCAGATACCATATCCTCAAATGTAGCATAAATAATAGAGTGTTTACCCTGGCCAATCTTTATGCACCCAATAGGAATCCTATCGCGTTTCTAAACAAACTGAACAAAAAAATTGAAAAAATTAGGTATGGTGATTTGATTTTGGCAGGAGACTTCAACATAGTGCCAGACCCTCAGATGGATTCGTCATCTTCGGTTCGAAGCTAAAAACTGGCTAATAAACAATGAATACTTCGATATCTTCAGGTGTCTCAACACCTCTTCAATTGAATACACACACTATTCTACCGCACATTTGACTTCGTCAAGAATAGATCTCATACTCTCCAATATCTTTATTTTGAGTAAAGCAAAAAAAAATTTAAATCCTACATAAATCTGTCTCTGATCATTGTCCAGTCCTGATTGAGATAGCTCTGGACTCTTCAATTAACCCTAATCCACTCTGGAAATGTAACCCCACGTTATTTAAAATCAAAGAACATAAAAAAGAATTAGATAAAACCCTAAATAACTACTTTGCTGAAAACACAAAGGAAGAGATAAACAATTTTACTCTTTGGAATGCCCACAAGGCGGTTGTTAGGGGAGTCCTCATTCAGCTTGCGTCTAGGTTCAGGAGGAAAAATAGAGAACAAATTCAGAATTTACAAAAACAAATATATTTAAAGGAGAAAGAACAAAATGAATTACGAGTTCCCTCGAATGATATTCACTCGGAAATCTTGGACCTTAGACGCAGGTTGGGTGCGGAAATATTACAGGAAGAAGATGCAATAATCAGAGCCTGTAGGGCTAAAATGTATACATCCATCAACAAGCCCACCAAATACATGATGCTAAAGCTAAAAAAAGAGTGCATAAAAAAGAAAATTAATTATCTCATATCCCACTCGGGTCAAAAAGTCGTTCACCCCAAAGACATTGTCAAGATCTTTGCAGAATTTTACTGTAATTTGTACAACCTAAATGAAAGATCTGATTCTCCCAAAATTGACATTTCAATGATAAACTCATTCATGGACAAAATCAATCTCCCCAAGGTTAACTAATCAGACTTAGAATTAATAAATGCGCCATTCTCTGAATTGGAAGTAACTAACACCATTAACAAATTAAAAAATCATAAAGCCCCTGGCCCTGATGGACTATCCAATGATTACTACAAACAATTTTCCAAGGTCCTGTCACCTCATCTAGTTTCTGTATTCAATTCGGCCGTCCAACTAAACTCCTTCCACAAAGAAATGCAAGAAGCGGTTATTACAATGATTCCCAAAGCTAAAGGAGACCCTGGGAAAGCCCATAATTATCGCCCCATTTCCCTAATTAATAGCGATACCAAAATCTATGCCAAAATATTGGCAGATCGAATCAAAAAAATTATTCCCAATCTTTTATCAACTGATCAGATAGGATTCACCGAAGGCCGACAGGCATCCGATGGCACGAGGAGGGTGTTAAATTTAATTCATTTAAGCCAAAAAATGAAACTTCAAACAACTTTTTTAACATTGGATGCCGAAAAGGCCTTTGACAGAGTCAGTTGGTCTTACTTACAGGCCACTCTGAATAAATTTTGTTTTGATAAAAAATCCATCTCTTCCATTTTCGCACTCTACTCAAATCCCACCGCAAGAATTTTAGCTAACAATACTCTGTCGGACCCCTTCTGCATTACCAATGGTACCAGACAGGGGTGCCCCCTGTCCCCTATACTGTTTGTTTTGGCTATGGAGCCTTTTGCAGAAAGTATCAGGAAAAATGTAGAAATTAGAGGTATAGCATCTCAAAGTGCTGAACATAAAGTGGGCCTATATGCGGATGACCTGATATTTACTCTAACCGATCCCCAAAATTCATTCAAAACATTAATAGGAGAATTAGACAGATTTTATGAAATATCATATTTCAAAATAAACCCCGAAAAATCTAAATTCATGGCAATTAATATGAATGAGACAGAAATCTCCGAATTGAAGCAAATGTCCAAATTTAGTTTTGAAGACAATTGTATTGAATACCTTGGTATAATTATTGAACCATATCTACACAAAATCATCAGAACTAACCTGGATAAAATTTCAAAAACAATCGAATCAGATCTTGCTTATTTCTCCAAATTTGACTTATCTATGTTTGGCAGAGTGATGACGATTAAAACATTTATCTTACCTAAATTGCTTTTTGTCTTTAGGACACTTCCCATCAACATCCCTTTCCAAATGTTACAGAGATTGCAAAAATTGATGAACTCTTTTGTTTGGTGCAATAAGAGGGCCAGAATCTCATCTGACATTCTATGTAAACACAAGCTTAATAGAGGAATGGGTCTGCCCAATCTTCAAGCCTACTATCATGCCTCACTCATTAAGTTGAGCAGATCCTGGTTTTATGAGGATAATATTCCAGCTTGGGTAGCCTTGGAGAACGAAGAAGGTTACATGGGTAATGCAAAAAATTCTTTCTTTAGACACATAATACATAAACCCAAAATTTGTTCGTCCCACCCTATCTTCAATGCCGCCTTTAAGGCATGGAAACAACTGCTAAAGCCGACCAGTCTTGAATAGAGTTGAGCGATACTTTCCGATATCCTAAAGTATCGGAATCGGAATGGTATCGCCGATATCACTAAAAAATCGGCGATACCCGATACCGATACCGGAAGTCCCATGTAAGTCTATGGGAACAAAATATCGCAACTAAAAAAACCCCATTCTTTCCTTGTAAACACTAAATATACACACATAGAATACATATATATATATATATATATATACATGTCATTGTGACATATATATATACATATATGTATAGTTTATACACTTCTACATAGTAAAATATTCTCTGATTCAATTGCCGGGTAAAGCCGGCTTCAGTGAAAAGACAGAAGCACCCGACATGAAATGACACTTGGTGTACATAGGGTTAACCATGTCTTTTCATGTCCTTTGCTATCTAATTTGCACAAACAATTAAATCAGACTATGTGTGCAAAATTTCACACCTGTAGGGGTTAATTAAAGGTGTAAATTCGTTGTAAAAAAAACGGACTTTTTTGCTACGAATTTACACCTTTAATTAACCCCTACAGGTGTGAAATTTTGCACACATAGTCTGATTTAATTGTTTGTGCAAATTAGATAGCAAAGGACATGAAAAGACATGGTTAACCCTATGTACACCAAGTGTCATTTCATGTCGGGTTCTGCATTTTCACAAAAGCCGGCAATTGAATTAGCGGCTATTATACTATGTAGAAGTGTATGAACTACAAATATAAATATATATATATATGTGTCACAAATTCAATGACATGTATATATATATATATATGAGGTGTAAAATTGCTGAAAAAAAATGCGTGGGCTCCCGCCCTATTTTCGCAACCAGACAGACAAAGCCAGTGAGTGGGGGCAGATAATAATAGCCCAGAGAGGGACCATTATTTTTGGCCCCCCCCGGCTACTTAACATCTGCCCCCAGACACCCCAGAAAGGGCAAATCTCTAATTAGATTTGCCCTTTCTGGCACTTTGCCCGTCTATTCCCATTGCCCTGTAGCGGTGGCGAATGGGTTAATAAGGGGTTAAAATGACCTTGCAATTGAAAGGTCACTTTAAGCCAGGTTAATAATTGAGAGCTGTCAATTAGACAACTATCAATTATTAATCCTATTGTATGAAAGAAAAATCAAACACACACACTTTAATAAAAAAGAAGTTTAATGAAATAATCACACAGTTTTTGACCATATTTTATTTACCTGCTAAAACCATTTCCTGTAATAAAAATAAAATAAAAAAGCAAAATTATTCTTACCTATCCCATGCACAGTCAGGTCCCACGGTGAAATCCTTCAGAAAGGGTTAATGTTTACTGCAGGGACCGCAGCTAATGCTGCAGCCTCACAGTAAACCCCAAATGAATGAGTTCCTCTCCTGCCTGACAGGAGAGTAAAGGCTGGGTGTCACATAACGATACACCAGCGATCCCGACAACGATATGCACTTGTCAGGATCGCTGGTGTATCGCTACATGATCGCTGCTGAGCTGCCAAACAGGCAGCTCAGGCAGCGATCTGGGACAGCGACACTGCGGGTAACATCGCTTAAGGGCCCGTCTCACATAGCGATATCGCTACCGAGATCGCTGCTGAGTCTCTAGTTTTGTGACGCAGCAGCGAGCTCACCAGCGATATCGCTGTGTGTGACATTCAGCGACGATCAGCCCCCCTGCCGGGTATCGCTGATCGTCGCAGAAATGTCAGGACCTTTTTTTGATCGCTGGTTTCCCTCTGACAGGCACGCATCGCTGCGTGTGACAGGCGGGAGACCAGCGATCCGCTGGTAACCAAGGTACACAGCGGGTTTCCAGGCACCGCGCAGCGCTTGGAAACCCGCTGTGTACCTTGGATACCAGCTCCCTGCATCAGGGCGCTGGTATCCAAGGTACACAGCGGGTTTCTAGGCACAGCCCCGCGCCTGGAAACCCGCTGTGTACCTTGGTTACCAGCGGATCGCTGGTCTCCCGCCTGTCACACGCAGCGATGTGTGCCTGTCAGCGGGAAACCAGCGATCAAAAAAAGGTCCTGACATTTCAGCGACGATCAGCGATACCCGGCAGGGGGGCTGATCGTCGCTGAATGTCACACACAGCGATATCGCTGGTGAGCTCGCTGCTGCGTCACAAAACTAGTGACTCAGCAGCGATCTCGGTAGCGATATCGCTATGTGAGACGGGCCCTTAAGTGGAAAGCTTAATTGATTGCTTTCCACTTTCACTTCAGGTCAGCCAGGGACACAATCAGTGACGTCAGAGGGAACTGATTAACAAAAATAGGGGTTCCCTTCGAAAAAAAAAATGGCGTGGGGTCCCCCCTATTTTTGTTAACCAGCCAGATGAAGCAGACCGCTGAGGCCTGGATTTTCAGGCTGTTAAGGAGCCAAGATCCATGGACCTTGCCAGCCTGATAATACTAGGCCACAGCAGTCTGCATATCTTGGCTGATTAACAAAAATAGGGGATCCCCTCGAAAAAAATTGGCGTGGGGTCCCCCCTATTTTTGTTAACCAGCCAGATGAAGCAGACCGCTGAGGCCTGGATTTTCAGGCTGTTAAGGAGCCAAGATCCATGGACCTTGCCAGCCTGATAATACCAGGCCACAGCAGTCTGCATATCTTGGCTGATTAACAAAAATAGGGGATCCCCTCGAAAAAAATTGGCGTGGGGTCCCCCCTATTTTTGTTAACCAGCCAGATGAAGCAGACCGCTGAGGCCTGGTTTTTCAGGCTGGTAAGGATCCAATATCCATGGACCTTGCAAGCCTGATAATACCAGGCCACAGCAGTCTGCTTAGCTTGGCTGGTTAACAAAAATAGGGGATCCCCTCGAAAAAAAAACGGCGTGGGGATCCCCCCTATTTTTGTTAACCAGCCAAGTAAAATGCAGACTGCTGCGGCCTGGTATTAAAAGACTGTCAAGGCCAATGGATTTTGGCCCTCAACAGCCTGATAATACCAGGCTACAGCAGCCCCACATTTGGCGCATCAAAAGATGTGCCAATTGTGGCACTTTACCCGGCTCTTCCCACTTGCCCTGTAGCGGTGGCAAGCGGGGTAATAAGGGGTTAATATCACCGTTGATTGCACGGTGACAATAAGCCGGTTAATAATGGAGAGGCGTCAATAAGACACCGATCCATTATTAATCCCAAAGTTATTAAATGTTTAAAAAAAGACACAGCAAGAAAAAAGTATTTTAATGAAATAAAAGAGACAACACAGTTTTCATTTCTTTTATTACACTCTCATTCCTGCGACGCCATCGATCTCCTGTAAAAAAAGAAAAAAAAAAAAACAACAGTATACCACCTGTCCGACGCAGTCCATAGTAACGATTGTCCACGACGATCCAGCTCTGCTACATCGGAATGACAGGCAGAGCCTGACATCCCGGCGCAGCACAGCTGATTACCTGCTTCCCCGGCGGTGACGTCATCGGACTGACTGCTTTACGGCCGGGATTACCCAGCAGTCACTGCAGTTATCGCGAGAAACTGCATGTGACCGCAGGGGAAAGAAGATGGCGGCCATGAAGCAGTCCGGGATGTGACCGCCGGAGATCTTCTGCCAGGTAAGTGCCGCTGACTCCTGACAGACCCGACCGACGGACACTGACAGTGACAGTGACAATCCCGATTCCGGTATCCGATAAGACGAAAATATCGGAACTCGGAATCGGAATTCCGATACAGCTAATATCGGCCGATACCCGATATTTGCAGTATCGGAATGCTCAACACTAGTCTTGAACTTAACAAAGCTGAACAAGTGAAAAAGGTTCATTATCCTTTGTGTCAAAAATTTATAATATCCCACTCCTGCCCGTTTGGTCAGAAAAAGGATTAAAAATAGTAGGTGAGTTGTTCACGAGCTCATGGATTATGTTATATAGTGAGTTAAGACAAAAATTTGCCTTGGCTTACAGCGATCTAATTCCCTTCCTTATGTTTAAGGAACACATCAAAAAATTAATGAATAACCATACAGTAAATTATTACAAATTAAGCCTGCTACTGGATAATATCCGTAATGACTCAATGTGGAGTCTGAACAACTTATACAAAAAGCTTAATAAAGATACTGTTACCAATAAAAATCAATATATGAAAAGGTGGGAAGATGAATTGCACCTTAATTACTCTGTAGAACAATGGGACGTCGCTACAAAATACACTTATCATTCTACTATTTCTGCCACTTTGCAAGAGTCTTATTTCAAAATGCTATGCAGGTGGTATTACACACCTACGAGATTCGCTCACATAAATAAAGACCACTCCCGCTTTGTTGGAGGGAATGTGGTCAAAAGGGTAATTTACACTATCTGTTTTGGAGTTGCCCTAAGGTTAAAGCCCTTTGGCTAGAGGCAACAAAACACATCAACACATTTGAAAAAGATTTCGCTATCACTCCACAAAGAGCCCTGCTTTCCTTGGATATGGAGGATGTTTCACCCACCACAAGGTATATCATAATTCATATTTTTTTAGTAATTAAAATTGAGATTGCTTTTTGGTGGAAAAAACAAACCTCACCTAAGTTTGCTGATATCTCAGAAACAATCCACACCCACAATAACATAGAGTGGAGATTTGCTGTCAATAATAATTGAATAAACAAATATTCCAAAAAGTGGAAAGTGTGGAATGAGCAATTCCAAACCGGTTAAACCTCTTAAATCTTTTGATAAAGTAATAGATTAGAATTGAAACCGATTACTTCTTCCAAGAATATTATCTCTCTCCAACTTGAAAAATGTTTGTATAAAACCTATATGTAGTTTTAATTTGCTTTTGATTAACAGGTCTGTTTTGAAAAGTTTTGTAATGTTTTTTCTAAGTTCGGTCCTTTTCTCCTCTCCCCATATCTCAACCTTCCCTCCCTACCCCCCTTCCCCTTGTCTTTCCGCCCAATTAAAATATTTAAAACCCTAATAAAACTATTTGAAAAACAAACGCACTATACATAATCGCTACATGATTTAATGTACAAACAATCATAAGTTCAATTTAGCAGAAGTCAAACTTTTCTGTCATTTTGACATACACATCATTGTTCAGGGACTTCGAGGTGATATATGGGAGATAGTATGAGGATATTTCAGCAACAGCCATAAGGGTAAAGGGAAACTAGTGGGAAAACACATCAACAGAAATTATGTAGGTGAGGAATACATACCGTAGCGTAAGGAGAAGTCGCTCCTCTGCAGAGATAGCTTTGCGCATCCTGGTATCCTGGTAGGTGATCCCAGGGCGGACAATCTCCAACAAAACATCAAATGTGGGACTGGTCATCCGACAAAACAGAAAAAACTTGAAAATGAATGAAGGTGCAAATGGCCTTTAGTGAGGCGTTGCCTCAAATGCGGATGCACCCACATTCGCCTCCTCCTCCGCGGATCAACGATCACTGGGTATGGCTGCCCAAAGCGGTGGGACAAAACCCAGTTGTACAACACTCGATCAGTTGGGGTGAACTGAAGATTGTCAGACATGTTGGCAACCAAGCAGCAGCCCTCCAACACAAGCAAACCACCAAAATGGCAAGATTGGAGGCTGGCACCTGATGCAGAGCCAATAAATAGGCTTGCTGATGATGGTTTGAATGAGTTTCAGGCCTAAACACCATTAAATGTCCAATTTGCAAGGCTGCGAGAAAAATACACTATACGGATGGCGTATGGATTGCATACGGATGCTTACATGCGCAAAATACGTAGCCGCACCCTGACAACGGATGAAATACGGATTATTGTGCCGGCAACATTTTGGCGTATTACGCTCGTACAATACGGTCCGTATTTTTCTACGGTGAGTGTGACGCCGGCCTTAGGGTATATTTACATGTCGTCTTTTTCAGGTGAATTCCTCCGTAAACCCTCCTGAAAAAGCGCTAAAAGAGTACTGTCAAAACACTAGCTGCACATATTTTCAGAACTTTTGGAGTTCTTTAACCCCTTAGTGACAGAGCCATTTTGCAGCTTAATGACAGGGCCAATTTTTACAATTCTGACCACTGTCACTTTATGAGGTTATAACTCTGGAACGCTTTAACGAATCCCGCTGATTCTGAGATTCTTTTTTCGTGACATATTGTACTTCACGTTAGTGGTAAAATTTCTTTGATATGACTTGTGTTTAGTTATGAAAAAAACGGAAATATGGCGAAAATTTTGAAAATTTAACAATTTTCAAACTTTAAATTTTTATGCCCTTAAATCAGAGAGATATGTCACACAAATTTCTTAATAAATAACATTTCCCACATGTCTACTTTACATCAGCACAATTTTGGGACCAAAATTTTTTTTTGTTACGAAGTTATAAGGGTTAAAAGTTGACCAGCGATTTCTCATTTTTACAACACCATTTTTATTTTAGGGACCACCTCACATTTGAAGTCACTTTGAGGGGTCTATATGATAGAAAATAGCCAAAAGTGACACCATTCTAAAAACTGCACCCCTCAAGGTGCTCAAAACCACATTCAAGAAGTCTTTTAACCCTTTACGTGCTTCACAGGAACTGAAGCAATGTGGAAGGAAAAAATTAACATTTAACTTTTTTTTGCAAAAACTTTACTTCGGAACCTATTTTTTTTATTTTCACAACTATTAAAAGAAAAAATGAACCACAAAATTTGTTGTGCAATTTCTCCTGATTAAGCCAATACCCCATATGTGGGGGTAAACCACTTTTTGGGCGCACGGCAGAGGTTGCAAGGGAAGGAGCAACATTTGACTTTTTCAACGCAGAATTGGCTGGACGCCATGTCGCGTTTGTAGAGGCGCTGATGTGTCTAAACAGTGGAAACCCATCACAAGTGACCCCATTTTGGAAACTAGACCCCCTAAGGAACTTATCTAGATGTGTGGTGAGCACTTTGAACCTCCAAGTGCTTCACAGAAGTTTATAACATAGAACAGTGAAATAAAAAATCATATTTTTTCCACAAAAACAATCTTTTCACCCCAATTTTTATTTTCCCAAGGGTAACAAGACCCCAAAAGTTTTTTTGCAATTTGTCCTGAGCATGCTGATACCCCATATGTAGGGGTAAACCACTGTTTGGGTGCAAGGCAGAGCTTGGAAGGGAAGGAGCGCCGTTTGACTTTTTCAGCGCAGAATTGGCTGGACGTCATGTCGTGTTTGTAGAGGTCCTGATGTGTCTAAACAGTGGAAACCCCCCACAAGTGACCCCATTTTGGAAATTAGACCCCCTAAGGAACTTATCTAGATGTGTGGTGAGCACTTTGAACCTCCAAGTGCTTCACAGAAGTTTATAACATAGAATCGTGAAAATAAAAAATCATATTTTTTCCACAAAAACGATCTGTTCACCCCAATTTTTATTTTCCCAAGGGTAACAAGCCCCCAAAAGTTTTGTGCAACTTGTCCTGAGCATGCCGATACCCCATATGTGGGGGTAAACCACTGTTTGGGTGCAAGGCAGAGCTTGGAAGGGAAGGAGCGCCGTTTGACTTTTTCAGCGCAGAATTGGCTGGACGTCATGTCGTGTTTGTAGAGGTCCTGATGTGTCTAAACAGTGGAAACCCCCCAAAATCACACCATTTTGGAAACTAGACCCCTTAAGGAACTTATCTAGATGTGTGGTGAGCACTTTGAACCCCCAAGTGCTTCACAGAAATTAATAAACGTAGAGCCGTGAAAATAAAAAATCATTTTTTTCCTCAAAAATTATTCTTTAACCCGCTATTTTTTTTTTTTCCCAAGTGTAACAGGAGAAATTGGACCCAAAAAGTTGTTGTGCAATTTTTCCTGAGTACGCTGATACCCCATATATGGGGTGAAACCACTGTTTGGGCGCATGGGAGTGCTTGGAAGGGAAGGAGCGCCATTTTGTAATGCAGACTTTGATGGAATGTTCTGCGGGTGTCATGTTGTGTTTGCAGAGCCCTTGATGTACCTAAACAGTAGAAACCCCCTGCAAGTGACACCATTTTGGAAACTAGACCCCCCAAGGAGCTTATCTAGATGTGTGGTGAGCACTTTGAACCCCAAGTGCTTCACAGAAATTTATAAACGCAGAGCCGTGAAAATGAAAAATCATTTTTTTCTCAGAAATGTTTTTTTTAGCCAGCTATTTTTTATTTTCCCAAGGGTAACAGGAGAAATTAGAACCCCAAAATTGGTGTGCAATTTGTCCTGAGTACGCTGATACCCCATATATTGGGGTAAACCACTGTTTGGGCGCACGGCAGGGCTCGGAAGGGAGGGAGCGACATTTGACTTTTTGAAAGCCACGTCGTGTTTGGAGACCCCCTGATGTGTCTAAACAGTGGAAACCCCCCACAAGTGACCCCATTTTGGAAACTAGACCCCTTAAGGAACTTATCTAGATGTGTGGTGAGCACTTTGAACCCCCAAGTGTTTCACAGAAATTTATAAACGCAGAGCCGTGAAAATGAGAAATCATTTTTTTTCTCAAAAATGTGTTTTTTAGCCAGCTATTTTTTATTTTCCCAAGGGTAACAGGAGAAATTAGAACCCCAGAATTGGTGTACAATTTGTCCTGAGTACGCTGATACCCCATATGTTGGGGTAAACCACTGTTTGGGCGCACGGCAGGGCTCGGAAGGGAGGGAGCGCCATTTGACTTTTTGAACGCCACGTCGTGTTTGGAGACCCCTGATGTGACTAAATAGTGGAAATCCCTCAATTCTAGCTCCAACCCTAAACCCAACACACCCCTAACCCTAATCCCAACCCTAATCCTAACCTAAATCCCAACCCTAATTCCAACCCTAATTGTAACCCTAACCTTAATTGTAACCCTAACTCTAATTGTAACCCTAACCCTAATTTTAACCCTAACCCTAATTGTAACCCTAACCCTAATTCTAACCCTAATTATAACCCTAACCCTAAGGCTAGGTTCATTTTGCGTTTTACCAGCCCGTTCAACACATAGCGTTGACGGGCTGGTAACGGTATACCATAACACGATCGCGTTATGCTATACCCACTAGTGCAGAGGAATCAGCAGATGATTCATCTGCGCTAGCGGTGACGGAGCCCAGACGCTGCAGCCCGCGTCCGAGGCTCCGTCACTGAATGATGGCACGTCGCAAACGCATGCCGCTTTACGGCATGCGTCGCGATGTGCCCTCAAATGGGGGTGAATGGCAGCGTTAACGGACTGCGTTACACCGTGTTATACCGCGGTGTAACGCAGTCCGTCTAACGGACTGCCATAACGCAGTATGAACCCGGCTTAACCCTAACCCTAATTATAACCCTAACCCTAATGCTAACCCTAACCCTAATTATAACCCTAACCCTAATTATAACCCTAACTAGTGTTGAGCGATACGATAATGCAAATATCGGCTATCGGCCGATATTAGCTCTATCGGCCTTCCGATAATTCGTTTCGATATTTTCGTCTTATCGAATACCGGAATCGGATTTGTCACTGTCACTGTCTGTGTCCGTCGGTCGGGTCTGTCACTGTCAGTGTCCGTCGGTCGGGTCTGTCAGGAGTCAGCGGCACTTACCTGGCAGAAGATCTCCGGCGGTCACGTCCTGGACTGCTTCATGGCCGCCATCCTCTTCTCCCGGCGGTCACATGCAGTTTCTCGCGATAACTGCAGTGACTGCTGGGTAATCCCGGCCGTAAAGCAGTCAGTCCGATGACGTCACCGCCGGGGATGCAGGTAATCAGCTGTGCTGCGTCGCGATGACAGGCTCTGCCTGTCATTGCGATGTAGCAGAGCTGGATCGTCGTGGGACTGTCGTTATGGACTGCGTCGGACAGGTGGTATACTGTTGGTTTTTTTTTTTTTTCTTTTTTTACAGGAGATCGATGGCGTCGCAGGAATGAGAGTACAATAAAAGAAATGAAAACTGTGTTGTCTCTTTTATTTCATTAAAATACTTTTTTCTTGCTTTGTCTTTTTTTTATGCATTTAATAACTTTGGGATTAATAATGGATCGGTGTCTTATTGACACCTCTCCATTATTAACCGGGCTTATTGTCACCGTGCAATCAACGGTGACATTAACCCCTTATTACCCCGCTTGCCACCGCTACAGGGCAAGTGGGAAGAGCCGGGTAAAGTGCCACAATTGGCACATCTTTTGATGCGCCAAATATGGGGCTGCTGTAGCCTTGACAGTCTTTTAATACCAGGCCGCAGCAGTCTGCATTTTACTTGGCTGGTTAACAAAAATAGGGGGACCCCTACGCCGTTTTTTTTTCGAGGGGATCCCCTATTTTTATTAACCAGCCAAGCTAAGCAGACTGCTGTGGCCTGGTATTATCAGGCTGGCAAGGTCCATGGATCTTGGCTCCTTAACAGCCTGAAAAACCAGGCCTCAGCGGTCTGCTTCATCTGGCTGGTTAACAAAAATAGGGGGGACCCCACGCCAATTTTTTTCGAGGGGATCCCCTATTTTTGTTAACCAGTTCCCTCTGACGTCACTGATTGTGTCCCTGGCTGACCTGAAGTGAAAGTGGAAAGCAATCAATTAAGCTTTCCACTTCCTCTCCTGTCAGCCAGGAGAGGAACTCATTCATTTGGGGGTTTACTGTGAGGCTGCAGCATTAGCTGCGGTCCCTGCAGTAAACATTAACCCTTTCTGAAGGATTACACCGTGGGACCTGACTGTACATCGGATTGGTAAGAATAATTTTGCTTTATTATTTTATTTTTATTACAGGAAATGGTTTTAGCAGGAAAATAAAATATGGTCAAAAACTGTGTGATTATTTCATTAAACTTCTTTTTTATTAAAGTGTGTGTGTTTGATTTTTCTTTCATACAATAGGATTAATAATTGATAGTTGTCTAATTGACAGCTCTCAATTATTAACCTGGCTTAAAGTGACCTTTCAATTGCAAGGTCATTTTAACCCCTTATTAACCCATTCGCCACCGCTACAGGGCAATGGGAATAGACGGGCAAAGTGCCAGAAAGGGCAAATCTAATTAGAGATTTGTCCTTTCTGGGGTGTCTGGGGGCAGATGTTAGTAGCCGGGGGGGGGCCAAAAATAATGGTCCCTCTCTGGGCTATTATTATCTGCCCCCACTCACTGGCTTTGTCTGTCTGGTTGCGAAAATAGGGCGGGAGCCCACGCCTTTTTTTTCAGCAATTTTACACCTCATATATATATATATACATGTCATTAAATTTTTGACACATATATATATATTTATATTTATAGTTCATACACTTCTACATAGTATAATAGCCGCTAATTCAATTGCCGGCTTTTGTGAAAATGCAGAACCCGACATGAAATGACACTTGGTTTACATAGAGTTAACCATGTCTTTTCATGTAGTTTGATATCTGATTTGCACAAACAATTACATGAGTGTAAGTGTGCAAAATTTCACACCTGTAGGGGTTAATTAAAGGTGTAAATTCGTAGCAAAAAAGTCCGGTTTTTTTACAACGAATTTACACCTTTAATTAACCCCTACAGGTGTGAAATTTTGCACACATAGACTGATGTAATTGTTTGTGCAAATCAGATTGCAAACGACATGAAAAGACATGGTTAACCCTATGTACACCAAGTGTCATTTCATGTCGGGTGCTTCTGTCTTTTCACAGAAGCCGGCTTTACCCAGCAGTTGAATCAGAGGATATTTTACTATGTAGAAGTGTATAAACTATACATATATGTATATATATATGTCACAATGACATGTATATATATATATATATATATGTATTCTATGTGTGTATATTTAGTGTTTACAAGGAAATAAAGGTTTTTTTTAGTTGCGATATTTTGTTCCCATAGACTTACATTGGACTTCCGCAATCGGAATCGGATATCGACGATATTTAGTGCTATCGGCGATATAATTTCGATACGATATTTTTAGATATCGAGCAATATCGCTCAGCACTAACCCTAACCCTAACAGAAAAATGAAAATAAATATAATTTCTATTTTTTATTATATGTCCCTAACTAAGGGGGTGATAAATGGGGGGGGTATGTACTGTTTTTTTTATTTTGATCACTGTGATAGTTTATCACAGTGATCAAAATGCACTTTCTGGAGAATGAATGAAACTTTTTTTGAATCTGCCGCCAAGCAGATCGGCGGGCGCACTGCGCATGCGCCCGCCATTTTTTTTTTGCAGGAAGAAGACGCCGGGATCCTGGGGCCTGCGGGAGGACGGAGGACACCGGTAAGTATACGGGGGGGCGATCGGGGGACCGGGGGACCCTCATTTTCTCCCCTCTGATGTGCGATCACATCAGAGGGGAGAGAAATCATTTTTTATTTTTTTATTTTTTGCGATCGCGTCTATGCTTGCATAGACGCGATCGCAACACCGGGATCGGTGAATACCGACCCGGATCATGTTCTCTGGGGTCTCGGCTACCCCTGGTAGCCGAGACCCCAGAGAATATTTGCCCATCCCCCCCCAGCACAGCGGCACTTAGCGGCGGGCGCACTGAGCATGCGCCCGCCATGTTCTTCATCGCGCCGGCCCGGGGGGACACCGGAGGGCCCTGGGGCCACATACAGGACATCGGGGGCCACATGGGGGTCCCGGGGACCCTTTTTCTCTGTCCTCTGATGTCCGATGACACCAGAGGACAGAAAAATTAAATGGCACAACTTTTTTTTTTTGTTGCGTTCGCCGTTATAGGGTTAATAACGGCGATCGCAACATCGGTGTCGGTAAAAACCGACCCGATTCATGTTCTCTGGGGTCTCGGCTACCCCCGGTAGCCGAGACCCCGGAGAAAATGCGCCTCTGGGGGGCGCTATTCACTTTTTCCACAGCGCCGTTAATTAACGGCGCTGTGGTTTAAGTACCCTTAATGACCGCCGTTAAAAGGCGTATCGGCGGTCATTAAGGGGTTAAACTGTGACCTGTCAATTCTTCAGGCAGCTTCCATATGGAAGCCGCTCACTAGTTTATACCTACAGTAAAAAAAAACAAAAAAAATCACCAGTAGTGAAGACGCTGCAAGAAAAGACCAAGAAGACGCCAAAGCAGACGGTTCAGGAATAATATCCCCAGCATTTTTCTAAAGCATTTTCTGCTTCCAAAACAAAGCAAGTAAACCAGTGCTTAAAAGATGTCGTGTGCACATACATACCTTACAGACATCAGTGATTTTTCTGACATGCAAAATAAAGGACTGATTTCCATCAGTGTTTTTTAGTTAATTGTCGTCAATGTTTGGTCAGTATGACAGTTTTCACTATGAGAGTTTCATTAGTAATTTTCTCATATTCCCAAATTTAAAAAAATTGCCAAATTTTTCTTATCCATTGCAATTTCACAGACGGCACACAGATGGCTATGGTGTGCTATCCGCTACGGTGTGCTGTCCGCTACGGTGAGCTGTCTGCTATGGTGTGAGGTCCACTACGGTGTGCTGTCGCTACAGTGTGGAGTCTGCTATGGTGTGCTGTCCATTATGGTGTGCTGTCCGCTACAGTGTGCTGTCCACATTGGTGTGGTGTCTGCGACTATGTGCTGTCCGCTACGGTGTGGTGCCTGCTATGGCGTGCTATCCGCTATGATGTGCTGTCTGCTACGGTGTGGTGTCTGCTATGGTGTGCTGTCCGCTAGGGTGTGATGTTCGCTATGGTGTGGTATGTGCTACAGTGTGCTGTCCGCTATGGTGTGCTGTTCGCTATGGTGTGCTGTCCGCTATGGTGTGCTGTCCGCTATGGTGTGCTGACCACTGCGATGTAGTGTCCACTATGGTGTGCTGTCTGCTACGGTGTGGTGTCTGTTATGCTGTGCTGTCTGTGTAAGAGAATGGTCAGCCATAATATACTGAGCAGCCATGTTGGCGCTAGCAGCCATCTTGTGCAAAGTTATAAAATAACTAATTCTGCTTCTAAAAAGCTAATAAGATGTCCTTCTGAAAGTCATAGACAGATTGGAGACACAAGATGAGATCATAGCCATTAGCAGGTATAGTGGACATACAGGTTAATTGGATCAGCTACAGGGCAATGATAATAGGAAAAGGGTAACAAATAAGTGTATTAAGTGATCAATCACATTGGTTAAAAGGAACATGGAGATTTATGAGTTCTAATGGTGTTTGAGGAAAAAAGTCTCAAAGACATTACACTAAACTATGGTATGATGTTTTGTCTTTGAATTTTCATGTATTTTTTTGCAATATGATGTCATGATGTATATGCCCTTTTGCTGCAATTTGCTTTCTTTGTATGTACAGTATAATTTATAAAAAGCCCCTGTTACTGTTGTTTGGTGCCACAACATCGCCAACCTGCTGCCTAGCCAAAACATCGCCATTCTGCCACCATGCCACACCATCTGTCAAGCTATGGTCAGACCACCGCCAGATATTCCAGCGTTACTTTGTCTTTCTGAACTCCTGCTCATGTCTGCATGCTTTGTCTCATTGACTTTCCATGTGCTGTTCTGCTGCGAAATCTCCGAATAAACTTCAGTCTCAGCTTGATAAGAGGATTGTCTACATATTTTTCCCGGCTCTTCCAGCTCTCTGTAAGGACTTTCTTACAGTCCGCTATGGTGTGCTGTCCGCTACGGTGTGGTGTCCGCTATGGTGTGCTGTCAGCTATGGTGTGCTATCCACTACGGTGTGGTGTCTGCTATGGTGTGCTACCCACTATCGTGTGATGTCTGCTGTGGTGTGCTATACATTATGGTGTGGTGTCCGCTATGGTGT
The DNA here is from genome assembly GCA_033576555.1 of Oophaga sylvatica. NCBI lineage: Eukaryota > Metazoa > Chordata > Amphibia > Anura > Dendrobatidae > Oophaga > Oophaga sylvatica. Next base: position 194,018,143 of record JARQOD010000003.1, read on the forward strand.
GGTGTCCGCTACGGTGTGGTGTCTGTTATGTTGTGCTATCCGCAATGGTGTGCTGTCTGCTATAGTGTGCTGTCTTCTATGGTGTGCTGTCCGCTACGATGTGCTGTCCGCTACGATGTGGTGTCTACTATAGTGTGCTGTCCGCTATGGTGTGCTGTCCGTTATGTGTGCTGTCGGTCGGTGTGCTGTCCGCTGCGGTGTAGTGTGCACTATGGTGTGCTGTCCACTACAGTGTGCTGTCCTTTACGGTGTGTTGTATGGTGTGCTGTCCGCTGCGGTGTGGTATCTGCTACAGTGTGCTGTCCGCTGTGGTGTGGTGTCCGCTATGATGTGCTGTCAGCTATGGTGTGCTGTCCGTGCTGTCCACTACAGTTTGCTCTCTGTGACTTTCACAGTCTCATATATTGGAATGTGGAATTTTGATCCATGACTTGAATTAAAATCGGACATGTCTCTGTGACAAACACAAACATGTGAATAGACCCATAGACTCTAATGGGTACATGTTCTATCCAGATCCAAAACATATGTGAATCACAGACAAGAAATGAGGCTTTTAGGACATGTGCACACAGGGTTCTGCCAAATTTCTGCACTGGGAAAGACACACTTGCAAGAAAACCTTTAGGCCTCATACTCACTGGTGCCGAAAACGGATGAAAATCAGACGATAAAAAATCGGATGCAAATCTGACCAATGTTAGTCAATATGTGAGTTCTCATTAGCGATTTTTTTCTCATCAGATATTGGTGTGAGAAAAAAATCGCAGCTTGCTGCGATTTGATGCGATTTTGGGATGAAAATCGCCAATGCAAGTCAATGGGTGCGATTAAAAAACGAACAGCACTCGCACCATGCACGTGCTGTCCGATTTATATGCACCAGTCTCCTTTGAAAAGCCGGTAATTCATCCCCGGCTACTGTAAAATCACACTGACAGCTCACAAAACACTAGATACATACACATAGAATACATATATATATATATATACATGTCATTGTAACACATACATATATATATATTTATAGTTCTTACACTTCTAAATACTGTAATAGCCGCTAATTCAATTGCCGGCTTTTGTGAAATCACAGAAGCCGACATGAAATGATACATTGTTTCCACACAGTTAACCATGTCATTTCCTGTATTTTGATATATGGTTTGAACTTAGAATTACATGAGTGTATTTGTACAAAATTTCAGACATGTAGGGGTTAATTAAAGGTGTAAATTCGTTGAAAAAAAATGCGTGGGCTCCCGCTGTATTTTCTCCACCAGACAGACAAAGCAAGCGAGTGGGGGCAGATAATAATAGCCTAGGGAGGGTACATTTTTTTTGTGCCCCCCCCTGGCTACTAACATCTGCCCCCAGACACCCCAGAAAGGGCAAATCTATAATTAGATTCGCCCTTTCTGGCACTTTGCCTGTCTATTCCCATTGTCCTGTAGCGGTGGCGAATGGGTTAATAAGGCGTTAATGTCACCTTAGTATTGAAAGGTGACCTTAAGGCAGGTTAATAATTGAGAGCTGTCAATTAGACAACTATCAATTATTAATCCTATTGAAGTAAATAAAAAAACACACACACTTTAAGAATAAATAATTTTAATGAAATCAAAACACATATTTTTGACCATCTTTTATTTCACTCTTAATCCGTTCGAAGCCCATGTTCTTCTAAAATAAATATAAAATAATAAAACAACATTATTCTTACCTATCTGGCGATCTGTCACGTCCCACGATGTAATCCTTCACAAAGGGTTAACTAGCAATCAGATAAGCAGCGCAAGTAATCCTGCGTGCTCATCTGATAGCTCCTGAATGAATAGCTTATCTCCTGCCGACAGGAGAGAATGTGATTAATGAATGAAGCTTAATTGATTGTATCCACTTTCACCTTAGATCAGGTCACTGAAGTGAAAGTTGTAATAAATCAATTAAGCTCCATTCATGAATCTATTCCTCTCCTTTCACTGGGAGAGTAACTAATTCATTCATGGGGTTACAACTTGGAGACAGCATTAGCTCTCTGCGAGCTCTAACCTGTTAACCTTTTCTGATTGATTACACTGTGGGACCTGACTGTACATCGGATTGGTAAGAATAATTTTGCTTTTTTATTTTATTTTTATTACAGGAAATGGTTTTAGCAGGAAAATAAAATATGGTCAAAAACTGTGTGATTATTTCATTAAACCTATTTTTTATTAAACTGTGTGTGTTTGATTTTTGTATCATACAATAGGATTAATAATTGATAGTTGTCTAATTGACAGCTCTCAATTATTAACCTGCCTTAAGGTCACCTTTCAATACTAAGGTGACATTAACGCCTTATTAACTCATTCGCCACCGCTACAGGGCAATGGGAATAGACGGGCAAAGTGCCAGAAAGGGCGAATCTAATTATAGATTTGCCCTTTCTGGGGTGTCTGGGGCAGATGTTAGTAGCCAGGGGGGGCACAAAAAAAATGTACCCTCCCTAGGCTATTATTATCTGCCCCCACTCGCTTGCTTTGTCTGTCTGGTGGAGAAAATACAGCGGGAGCCCACGCATTTTTTTTCAACGAATTTACACCTTTAATTAACCCCTACATGTCTGAAATTTTGCACAAATACACTCATGTAATTGTAAGTTCAAACCATATATCAAAATACAGGAAATGACATGGTTAACTGTGTGGAAACAATGTATCATTTCATGTCGGCTTCTGTGATTTCACAAAAGACGGCAATTGAATTAGCGGCTATTACAGTATGTAGAAGTCTAGGAACTATAAATATATGTATATATATATGTCACAATTACATATATATATATATATATATATATATATATATATATATATGTATTCTATGTGTGTATATGTATTGTTTCTATTCTTTATTAAAGCTGTCAGTGTGATTTTACAGTAATGTCAGGGATGAATTAGCGGCTATTATACTATGTAGAAGTGTATGACCTATATATATATTATATATATATTAGATGTATATATATATATTATATATATAATTATTTGCTTTTTGTTAAAAATTTTTTGTTACAATGTGATTTTTACATGACTTTTTACATAGAGATAACTGCTCTATGTAAAACTTCATGTTAAAAATCGCATTGCATACAGATGGAAAACTGATGGAAAACTGACAGAAAACGCATGGTGCGATTTAAAATCACATCAAAATCGCATGCCTTTTTACAACAAATGTACCGTTTTTTTCCTGCAGAAAACGGACCGATTTTTTTCCAGCCAGTGAGTATGAGGCCTTAGTTGGGGAATTGCTGTGAATTTGCCACAAAAGAGAATCTCAATCACAATGATGGTTTTAAAATCCAAACAGAAAATATACTGCTTAAATGCCAAGTGTGCACATAACCTCAGGGGGAATTCATACACAACAAAACTCTCTGCATCTAAAACTTGGTTCCATTCATCAGAAAGGGATTGTTTCTGCAGCATGTGCACTTCAATACTTAGAAAACATTGCATACAGAGCCAAAAATTAAGTGTCCATTTCTTAAAAAAAAACAAATACTTTACTATATGAGCCACTGAATAATTTTTAATCAGTACCTGGAAGACTACAAGATTCCAAGTCCACCAAACTTTTAACAAGAATACTTCATATCTGATCTGCTGAAAACCCCTTTGGTCAGCTATAATTTCCTGTCCAGTCCCAGTTTGCATTGTGAAACACCTCTAGGGGGAAGTTCACATTTTGCAATAATGAACTTTTTACTTTGTTGCTTATTGCAACAGGTTCGATGACAGATGGATGACGGGATTTTCCCATCAAATTACTCAACCAGAGAATATATAATAATTGAAGCTAAGTGTAATAACAATAATAATATTATGTGCGTATATCATATACACTGCACCTCCACTAAATGAAGACCAATGTTGACTTTTGTAACAGTTTTTAATTGCTCTAAATAAAATGCAAATAAAAAATCAAATAGTCACAAAGAAACATACAGTGGGTCAATAGTGTACACACCCCTGTTAAAATGTCAGGTTTTTGTCGTAAAATAAATCACACCAAGAAGAAGAATTTCAGGACTTTTTCCACCTTTAATGTCTCCCATAATCTGTACAATTCAATTAAAAAAATGAACTAAAACCATTTAGTGTGGAAGAAGAAAATTAAAGAACTAAAATAATGTAATTGCATAAATATGCAAACCCAGTGGTGTAGTTATACAATGGGTCAAAGTGCAAAATTTGAACCTGGGCCCCCATCTGCATGTTTGCCAGATATATGGACCCAGATCATGTGAAGACATATGTGTTCTCCTTCTCATGTAACAATGTCCTCCATCCTGTAATATTGTCCCTGTTCCTAGTCTCTTCCTGTAAGGCTGGGATCACACATGCGACAAAGTCATCCGACGCTCGCATGTGAAATCCCAGCTCTGGCGCCGGCACTCGGGAGTGGAGCGAGCGGCTGCATAGAACTACATGCAACCGCGCTCTCCACTCCCGAGTGTCGGTGCCAGAGCTGGGATTTCACATGCGAGTGTCTGACGACTTTGTCGCATGTGTGATCCCGGCCTAATAATGTACCCCATCCTGGCCCCTTCCTGTAATAATGCCCTCCATCCTAGCCCCTTCCAGTGATAATGTCCCCTTCCTGGCATAAGGTCTCCCTTTCCTGGTATAATGTACTCCTTCCTGAGCCACTTCCTATTATAATGTCTCCCTTTCCTAGCATAATATACTCCATCCTGGGCCCCTTCCTGTTATAATGTCTCCCATTCCTAGCATAATATATTCCATCCTGGGCCCCTCTCTGGTATAATGTCTCCCTTTCCTAGCATAATGTCCTCAATTCTGGGCCCCTTTCTGGTATAATGTCATCTTACCTGGTATAGTGTCCTTCATCCCCTTCATGGTATAATGTCCTCCATCCTGGGCCCATTCCAGTAATATATGTCCCCGATCCTGGTATAACACCACCCATCCTGGGCCACTTCCAGTAATATATGTCCCCGATCCTGGTATAACACCACCCATCCTGGGCCCCTTCCAGTAATATATGTCTCCCCCCATTGTGGCATACATGTCCCCCATCCTAGTATAATGTGTCCCATCCTGGGCATCTTCCAGTAATAATATCCTTGTTCTGCTGCTCTTCTATATACAAAAAAATAAACAAATCTTCTCACCTTTCTTGGCACCCAAAATGTGTGGTGTCCTCTTCGACAGCGGCTGCAGAAGCCCCCAAAAGACTTCAGCATGCAAGCAACAGGTGGCGCATGATGGCAATGCCAGCTCTCTCTGACTACTATCATTATGCCCCTGTGCACACATTTAAACTAATACCTTGTTGAAGTACCTTTTAGATTTATGACAGCATTTAGTTTCTTTGAGTAGGAATCTATCAGCACAATACATCTAGAATTGGCAATATTCCTGTACTGTTCCTTGCGGTAGCTCTCCAAATGGGTCAGATTATGAGGGAATCTATTTTGTACAGCGCCCTCTTCAGTTCAACCCACATATTTTGAATTAGATTCAGATCTGGGCTCTGGCTGGGCCATTCCAAAACTTTGATCTTCTTCTGGTAAAACCATTCTTTTGTTGATTTGGAGGTATAATTAGGGTTGTTGTTGTTGTTCTGAAAGGTAGTATGATTTTTCATATCACAAAAATCTAGTATTATATACAGCTTTAAAGTTTCAGGTTGAATTTGCAAACAAATTCAGATTCTTCATTTGCCATTATCCCAGGAGTAGGACCAATGAGATGTTCCCTTGTGAAGGTCTCTACATTGAGCTGCCCATGTGGTCTACATATAGAAACTGGAGGCTGGAATGGGCCACGCTCTTCTGCAATTTGTCCTGCTTTTGTCTTGGAAGCAGTGGTACCTGGAATTGAAATGTAGACATGGGCAACACAATAAAGAGGACTTCATGAAGGAACTTCACACCCATACTAATCTAGGGATTATGGTGTGGGATGGCATACTCTAGTCTTCCTTCCTGCTACACTAACAGTTTAGTGTTACATTTATTTAGTCGTGAATCATTGCCCTTCCTTGCAGTAGTACTCAAAATCTGTCAGATTGTGAGGGTATCTCCTATGCACATTGCCCAAATCAGGTTTCAGGTCAACCCATAGAAAAAGCAAGGGACTCCAGTGTCTGTTGGGGTAGAATTAGGACCAAAATCACCAATTATAAATGTAATATACAGCAAAGGTGAAAATTAAAATATAACTTTTAATGATAATTAATAAAACCACTAATTATAAGTGAGTCACCCAATAAAAAACATTGAAAATGCTGTCAGCTCAAAAATTCATATGAACAGTGACAGAGACTGAGACAAGAAACTTCACTTAGGATATAGTTAGCCACTTACAATCAAAAGGTGGCAACAACTTACCAAGGTGAAACCAAAAGAAGGAGTTTACAATGAATCACCCTCCACAATTTGAAGGTTATCACCCAGGAAAACACATATACAGTACAGACCAAAAGTTTGGACACACCTCATTTAAAGATTTTTCTGTATTGTCATGACTATGAAAATTGTACATTCACACTGAAGGCATCAAAACTATTAATTAACACATAATATACTTAACAAAAAGTGTGAAACAACTGAAAATATGTCTTATATTCTAGGTTCTTCAAAGTAGCCACCTTTTGGTTTGATGACTACTTTGCACACTCTTGGCATTCTCTTGATGAGCTTCAAGAGGGAGTCACTGGAAATGGTCTTACAACAATCTTGAAGGAGTTCCCAGAGATGCTTAGCACTTGTTGGCCCTTTTGCTTTCACTCTGCGGTCCAGCTCACCTCAAACCATCTCGATTGGGTTCAGGTCTGGTGATTGTGGAGGCCAGGTCACCTGGCGTAGCACCCCATCACTCTCCTTCTAGGTCAAATAGCCCTTACACAGCCTGGAAGTGTGTTTGGGGTTATTGTTCTGTTGAAAAATAAATGATGGTCCAACTAAACGCAAACCGGATGGAATAGCATGCCGCTGCAAGATGCTGTGGTAGCCATGCTGCTTCAGTATGCCTTCAATTTTGAATAAATCCCCAACAGTGTCACCAGCAAAGCACCCCCACACCATCACACCTCCTCCTCCATGCTTCACGGTGGGAACCAGGCATGTAGAATCCATCCGTTCACCTTTTCTGCGTCGCACAAAGACACGGTGGTTGGAACCAAAGATCTCAAGTTTTGACTCATCACCAGACCAAAGCACAGATTTCCACTGGTCTAATGTCCATTCCTTGTGTTCTTTAGCCCAAACAAGTCTCTTCTGCTTGTTTCCTGTTCTTAGCAGTGGTTTCCTGGCAGCTATTTTACCATGAAGGCCTGCTGCACAAAGTCTCTTAACAGTTGTTGTAGAGATGTGTCTGCTGCTAGAACTCTGTGTGGCACTGACCTGATCTCTAATTTGAGCTGCTGTTAACCTGCGATTTCTGAGGCTGGTGACTCGGATAAACTTATCCTCAGAAGCAGAGGTGACTCTTGGTCTTCCCTTCCTGGGGCGGTCCTCATGTGAGCCAGTTTCTTTGTAGCGCTTGATGGTTTTTGCAACTGCACTTGGGGACACTTTCAAAGTTTTCCCAATTTTTCGGACTGACTGACCTTCATTTCTTAAAGTAATGATGGCCACTTGTTTTTCTTTACTTAGCTGCTTTTTTCTTGCCATAATACACATTCTAACAGTCTATTCAGTAGGACTATCAGCTGTGTATCCACCAGACTTCTGCACAACACAACTGATGGTCCCAACCCCATTTATAAGGCAAGAAATCACACTTATTAAACCTGACAGGGCACACCGGTCACTACCTCTTGAAGCTCATCAAGAGAATGCCAAGAGTGTGCAAAGCAGTCATCAAAACAAAAGGTGGCTACATTGAAGAACCTAGAATATAAGACATATTTTCAGTTGTTTCACACTTTTTTGTTAAGTACCGTATTTTTCGGACCATAAGATGCACTTTTTTCCCCCCAAATTTTGGGGGAAAATGGGGGTGCGTCTTATGGTCGCAACATACCTAAAATTCCGGTGGCGGCGGCGGTCCCAATGCAGCCTCCTTTTGGTGCGGTGGTGGTGTCGGGGCAGCAGCGGGGCTCTGTGCTGCGTGGGGGGCTCCGCCGGCATTTCGTCCTTGCCGGAAAGCCCCCCGCAGCTGCGACGCGGTGGCCTCCTGAAAGATGGCCGCCAGGGACCTCCGGTGGCGGTCCCAATCAGCCTCCCTTTGGTGCGTGCGGTGGTGTTGTCGGGGCAGCAGCGGGGCTCTGTGCTGCGTGGGGGGCTCAGCCGGCATTTCGCTGTTAGCCGGAAAGCCCCTCGCAGCTCCGGGGGACAAGATCTCGTTGCCGAGATTTGAATTTCAGCATGCGGCGGCCATCTTTCCGAAGGCCAGCTTTCAGGACGGCACGGCGTCGCAGCAGCGGAGCTGCGGGGGGCTTTCCGGCTAACAGCGAAATGCCGGCGGAGCCCCCCACGCAGCTCAGAGCCCCGCTGCTGCCCCGACACCACCACAGCACCACAGGGAGGCTGCATTGGGACCGCCCGGGATTTGTGAGTATATTGCCACCCCACAGAACACAGCCACCCCACAGTGCACAACCACCCCACAGAGCACAGCCACCCCACAGAACACAGCCACCCCACAGTGCACAAACACCCCACAGAACACAGCCACCCCACAGAACACAGCCACCCCACAGAGCACCACCACCGCACCAGCCTTGACCACCGAACGACCCCAGTGACCACTCCTCTACTTGTGCTGATCCCTTCGCTGGTAAGCTGAATTTGGACTGTAAGACGGACCCCCATTTGACACAATATTTTTTTCCCTATTTTCCTTCTGAAAATTTGGGGTGTGTCTTATGGTCCGGTGCGTCTTATAGTCCAAAAAATACGGTGTATAATTCCACATGTGTTAATTCATAGTTTTGATGCCTTTAGTGTGAATGTACAATTTTCATAGTCATGAAAATACAGAAAAATCTTTGAATGAGAAGGTGTGTCCAAACTTTTGGTCTGTACTGTATATACCACACAGGAATTATAAATGTGTAAAATTGCACAATATACAATGAGAGAAAAAGAAATGGAACAATCTCACTATTGATATGAAGGGGTGACGGGAGCCTTTGAACATAGAGAACGATGGATCCCTGATGTGTCCAGAGTGAAGACAATCCCTTGTCTTTCCCTATGGGGCTATTAACAGACTATTCCCCAAGCTCCCGCCCTAACAAGGGCAGTCCACAACTAGCCCTATAGATTTTCTATTGGATTCAGGTCTAGGCTCTGGCTGGGCCATTCCAAAATTTAGATTTTCTTCTAGCGAAGTTGTGTTCAAAGTTGAAATACCTCTTCATTTTCAGCTTTTTTTTAGCAGAGGTCTAAGGGTTTTCTCACAAAATTGTGTGACATTTGGAACTGTTTACAATTTCCTCTACCCTTACTAAAGCCCCATATTCAGCTGCCAAAAACAGCCGCAAAACATAATGCTGCATCCAAGATGACCATCTTCACAATGTTCCATGGTATATCTAATGCCTTGAAAACTTTTTTCTACCCTTCTTCTGATATCTTTCAACAATGAGATCACATTGTTGTGTTGTAAGCTGTTTATGGGTCATGGCTTTTGCTGTAAAATGCATCTAAGAAAATGTCATGAAAATCCTACTAGAACAGCTGAACTTTATATTTGGTTAATCAGAAACACTGTAAATGATGGCAGCTGTGTACTGACTACTATTTAAAATGAGCTTAAATGTGATTGGCTTATTCTCAACAGACCTAATTATAAGTGGGTGTTAACACTTACTGCAAACACAGTTTCTTAGTGTTGTTATTTTTATTTACCCTTTCAAAATTATTTCAGTTTGATTCTCAATAAATTTGCACATATATGGATGACATTAAAGGTGGGAAAACTTCTGAAATGATTCTTGTTGATGTGATTTTTTTACATGACAAAAACATGTCATTTTTAACAGGCTGTTTAGGCTTTTCAATTGCATTGTATACACAGTTATGTAATCATATCAAGCCTCATCTTATTATTGTGTTTTATATCTGATATATGGTAGTTATTACTTATTATGACATTTAATATAAAGCAAACATTAATTATCACACAGTACTCCAGAAAAAAACAATCATTCTAGTATTAAAATACATAGATCATTTAATAATAGATCCTATTTACTACAGCTTGCAGCAGTTAAACTTTACACTTTATCACACCTTATCTCATTATGATCCCTGAGCTGAAGCCATAGATCTTGTACTTATATGTGGACTTTTCCTATGGGGAATCCGGCATGCATATATTCCAGTGCTCAAATTACATATGTAAATACCAATTTGGCAACATGTTTGAGATGTTATGATGAGTTATTCTTATAGGGGTATTCTATGATTAGAAAAAATTGTATATATTTTTTTCAAGTAGTAACATCAAAGCTGTATCTGTTACTTGGTTTTATCCTGTACAATCTACTTCCAATATAACTGAAGAATTACTTTTATTCAACAAAACTTGTACACAGATTGATATAATTTACAATTCCATGTATAAATCTGAGTCTTGAACTGATTGTACAACATACCATAATCCAGCCCATTCTGTGTGAGTCTCACCACGATCCCTGGGTTCCCAGCACCTGCTGTATGTAGACATGCAGCCAGAGAAAGCAGCAGAAGTGTTAAATACGAAGATGCCATTTTTCAATTAAAAGTTTTCAACATTAGGTGCTCTCCCTCTGTCTATAAATCTATTCTTCTTGTGATTATACAGCAGTCACATGGAAACTCAAACAAGGAAGTAAAAAAGAGAAGAATGAGGAAGTGTGAGATTACATTAGCAACACACTCCGGAGTGGTGCAAAGCCCATAGCTGTCCTCTCTCAAATATTTTTCAATGATGATAGATACACTAATCAACGTTGATATTGCAGCACTGAGAAGGAAAAATTGTGGAATTTTGGAAATCACAGGATCGATAGACATTTTAATGATATGCAAATGATTAAAAAGAAAAAATAAAGTTTTCGAAACATCTCGATTTATCCAGTATCGAGTATGAGCACCATGAGTACACGCACTTACACCGCTTGGCATGCTCTATTAATGGTTGTCTGAATGTTCTGCCACTTGGAAATCATTAGGATCTACTGCTGACAGCTACCTTTGCAATTGCCAACTAATGAACCCCCAGACATGCTTGAAGGGAGAAAAGTCTGGAGACAATGAAGGCCGTGGTGGCATATTTGGGCTACTCACAGTAGCATAAGAAACCTTGCAGCCTGGCATTGTTATGTTAAAAAATAGTTCCTGGGACACTTTGAAAAGATGACCGTATCACTGGCTTTGCCAGCAAAACAAGCAAACTGTTAGTGTATCTAGAAGGAAGACTAGAGGGGTCCAGTGGCTAAACACTCTGCCACCCCTCACCATAATCTCAAGAGTAGGATGGATGTGACATTCCCTTGTGAAGGCCTATTCATGGCCACACAAGGCTGCATTTTGTTTGTGATACTGTGAGCAGCCAACCTGGCTTTAACGTGCTACATAGCCTGCAGCCCCTCCGGACTTGTCTCCTATCAAGCACATCTGGTATGTCACTGACCAGTGATTGCAAAGGGAGCTGCCAGCAGTTCATCTTGATGATCTACAAGTCAAAGTGCATTCTACTGTCGCATAACATTCCTCTGACAACCATTAATAATTCTAATTGGCAGCAGCCATGGCACGCAAGTGGGTGTATTTTTGTGAGTAATGCTTTAGCCTGATACTGAATAAATTAAGGTAGTTTTCCTATTTTTTTATCATTTGCATATCATTAACTGTTGCAGCCCTTTTGCGAAACACCACTATTCATTCAGATTGACTACTTGTCTAAAACAGTTTTTCTTTAGGATCCTTTTGTGAAAGCTACATGCATCACTTTTTCAATGCTACCTAGGTATAAGACATGAACAGTAAAGAGCTCAGTCTGCAACATAAACTGAAGCACAGCCTGCTGCTACCTTTTGAAGGAGGAATTAATTATAAGCAAAATACAGTATATTAAATTGGCTGAAGACATGAAATTTGCATCTGCAGATCTTTCTAAAATCGGTGGTCATGCACAATGCAAGATTAGCATTTGCAGACAAGACTGTAGATTTACAGGTTACGACTCATGCTTTAAAACAAAAATTGTATTCATTTTTTATATTTGGTTAATCTATTAACGTTCCTAAGAGCTTAGAGGAGTTCAGAAATGTAATAAAAATATATTTTGCTCTAAAGTCAAAGGCTCTTTCTTTAAAAAAAAATCAGTGATATAGTGATGTTACCAGCTTACTAAAGTAAAAAATGTATTTCTAATTATTGGCCAGTTAGGGATCGCAGTTGAAGTCGGAATGTGGAAAAATATTCAAAGTGAGAAACTTAGTTTACTGATCTAACGACATTGGTTGCAGATGCTACTACAAAAAAGTTGGAGATGCATATACGATTTTTGTTGTCCAGAATGCGGCTGATCAATCACTCATGGGATTGTTCATATGAAAGCTCCTACCAGCATCATGACAGGCTAAATTAGTAAATCAAGAAGTCAGCACTTGTTGAAATCATCAGCATATATTACACTGTACAAACGCTATGTGCAGATACTGGCTAAGAGAAGTCCACAAACTTACCGCCATTTGGAGGGCACATCATTCTTCCTCCAGTGAGTATTTGACATGCAAAATGGTCATAGGCCAGTACACTCCTTATGATTCATGTGAGGGAAGAAATTAACTGTACCATGACATATTTGTAAGGGAGGGACCGGACTGTAGTCGTGACCTGAATTACTGCAACATCTCTGTCCAGTCCTTCCCTACATGAAACTATTATTTTCTTCGGCGTACCTGCATCTCCAAGTTCAGCTTCCCCTGGGCATTTCCCAGGCGACAATAGTCACTCTTTCAGGCAACCCCTAGTAATGGTGACACAGTCCAGGATAACTTGAACATACTTTTTACTTAACTCTTTATACGTTACATCCACAGTTGGAACACCAGGTGTTTCACTCATTTCCTTATTTTTCCCTGCTTTGCTGTCACTTCTGTGCAGTACACATCCAGACCGGACCGTACTAGACTGCTCCCCAGTTCCTTCCAGGCCTGATCTAGCTATAATGACAGTTCCTTCAGCCTGCTTCGCCCCATAACTGAATTCATCAATCACTACATTTGGTGGCCCCGGTGAAGCATCCGGCCCTTCTGTACCGAACTCGTCGAAGCTCCAGCTCCCTTCATTTCCTTAGTCCAGCCAACTTCTGACCTAAAAGCATTGGCCCAGGCGGTAAGACATCAAATCTTTCTTCTCTGTACAGGCCTCACTGATACGGTATACAGAGGCCGTGGGTAACGTGGGCTGCAGCACTTAAACTTTGCATGGCTGCCGGTTGTCTGGGCCAAAGCCTATGTGGACACTTGGGCACACTGACCAGTCTAAACTAACTTCCTACCAACTCCTCTCTTACTACCTGGCACCCCCTCCTACACTTAACCCTATGTGAACTTCCTATCACTATACCTACCAAGGCCCACTAGTATGCCCCCACCTAGTGGCCCACAACAGAACTATACCTACCCCAAGTATATGGAAACCATATTATAAAGTGCCCTCCTCTATTATCCCAAAAGAATGCACTTCCCTTTCCCTAAACTGTACATGACAAAGAACATAAGTCACATTATATAATACAATATTATACAGAAGAAACACAAGACATAAGCAATTATATACACATAATGGTAGCACAATAGAAGATGTCGCAATACCATTGCTATGTGTGGTAAAACATGTTCCCATATAGCAATACTACCGAAATATTTACAAGGACAGTTAGCACATATCTACATTAGGAACACTTAAGGTACAGGCTGAAGCAGTGATACTCCTTTACCCCCTTACTCTTTCACTTATCAAAAGACCGAGATGAATTGTGTTTATTTATTTGTTTTACTCGCTTATATAGCACTATATTCCAAAGCAATCACTGCCCCCATTGACGCTCATAATCTACAGTGCCTACAAGTAGTATTCAACCCCTGCAGATTTAGCTGGTTGACACATGCGGAATTAACTTGGCATTGTGACATTTGTACTGTAGATCAGCCTGGAAGTGGGAAATGCACTGCAGCAAAAATGTTTGTTGTAATTTTTTTTTTTTTTTTTTTTAAAACGTTAAAAGTTAATTCAGAGTGTCATTTATTATTCAACCCCTCAAATCACAAGAATTCTGTTTGGTCCCCTTAAAGTATTAAGAAGTAGTTCAGGCACCAAGAATAATGAGCTTCACATGTGTGGATTAATGATCTCTTTTGCCAGCCTTTTCTGACTATTTAAGACCCTCCCCAAACTTGTGAACAGCACTCATACATGGTCAACATGGGAAAGACAAAGGAGCTTTCCAAGGCCATCAAAGACAAGATCGTGGAGGGTCACAAGGCTGGCAAGGGGTACAAAACCCTTTCCAAGGAGTTGGCCCTACCTGTCTCCACTGTTGGGAGCATCATCCGTAAGTGGAAGACTTATGGAACTACTGTTAGCCTTCCACGGCCTGGACAGCCTTTGAAAGTTTCCTCCCGTGCTGAGGCCAGACTTGTCCGAAGAGTCAAGGCTAACCCAAGGACAACAAGGAAGGAGCTCCGGGAAGATCTCATGGCAGTGGGGACATTGGTTTCAGTCAATACCATAAGTAACGTACTCCACCGCAATGGTCTCCGTTCCAGACGAGCCCGTAAGGTACCTTTACTTTCAAAGCGTCATGTCAAGGCTCGTCTACAGTTTGCTCATGATCACTTGGAGGACTCTGAGAGACTGGTTCAAGGTTCTATGGTCTGATGAGACCAAGATCGAGATCTTTGGTGCCAACCACACACGTGACGTTTGGAGACTGGATGGCACTGCATACGACCCCAAGAATACCATCCCTACAGTCAAGCATGGTGGTGGCAGCATCATGCTGTGGGGCTGTTTCTCAGCCAAGGGGCCTGGCCATCTGGTCCGCATCCATGGGAGGATGGATAGCACGGCCTACCTGGAGATTTTGGCCAAGAACCTCCGCTCCTCCATCAAGGATCTTAAGATGGGTCGTAATTTAATCTTCCAACAAGACAACGACCCAAAGCACACAGCCAAGAAAACAAAGGCCTGGTTCAAGAGGGAAAAAGTCAAGGTGTTGGAGTGGCCTAGTCAGTCTCCTGACCTTAACCCAATTGAAAACTTGTGGAAGGAGCTCAAGATTAAAGTCCACATGAGACACCCAAAGAACCTAGATAACTTGGAGAAGATCTGCATGGAGGAGTGGGCCAAGATAACTCCACAGACCTGTGCCGGCCTGATCAGGTCTTATAAAAGACGATTATTAGCTGTAATTGCAAACAAGGGTTATTCCACGAAATATTAAACATAGGGGTTGTATAATAATTGACCCACACTTTTATGTTTAAAATTTATTAAAATTCAACTGAGCAACATAACTTTTTGTTTTGTATGATTTATGCTTCTGTTAATAAATCCTACTCTCATTTGCAGTTTGAAGGCTCTGACATATTTGCATCTTATCAAACCAGCTAAATCTGCAGGGGGTTGAATACTACTTGTAGGCACTGTAAATTCTCGAATCAGTATGTATTTGGAGTGATATACACATGATATGCAAAACTGTCATAGGATGCTCAACAGACTTTCATATGTTCTTGAATTTTTGTTGAATCATTAGCAAATAGATTTGACCAATCATATTTTGGCCAACACCCTCAAAAAATTCCCAATTGACTGTGTTACGCACCTGTCTCAGGTGTGTGCCAACAGTTGTGCATATTGTCCTTCAACTTGCAAATCCTCAGTTGCAACAAAAAAACTATAAAACTATTGCTGGTTTCTCTTCATCTGTACTACTGGGCCTAAGATTCCTTGATCATCCAAGTCCGTGCTCCTCCACGTACCCTCAACCCAGCTGCTCCGACGCCCAGGGTCTGTGTGCCCACCTGGACCTGAGGATTTGTGGAACCACCTTACCAGGTGAGACTAACCGATGGATCATATTTTTATAAGATAGTAGTCTGCCATCAGCAATCATGAACAATCTGTTGCTTTTAATTTTAAGACAATGGTTGTCCAGCTTTATATATTTGAATGGGTAGCTTAAGCTAGATCTACCAGATAAATATCTGCAGATAATCTAAAGATAAATATCCACAAATGCTGGGTAGAATTAGAATGAAAGAAGAGTCTATGCTATGGACCAAGGTAAGAGACGATGTGCTAGGGGCTGTGGAAAGGGATCTGGGAAGGACACAACATGGTACTCTAGACTGTACTACAGTATTTTTCAACTAATTCATCTCCTGTTTTTAGAAAACGAAAGCTCCTTTCATGCAGTTTATTAGCAGGGTAAATTGGAAAGCCGCAGGTTTAAGACTACTGCAGCGCAAACCAAGTGTACATGTTACAAAAAAAAATACTAGGTACAGGGTAAATCATTAAGACTGCAAGAAATTAGTGGTAAACCTTGAAATTTATGGCATAATTTTAGGATGTTTAATCATGTTGTATGTTTATTTGTGCTATGAGTAGTGTTGAGCATTCCGATACCGCAAGTATCGGGTATCGGCCGATATTAGCTGTATCGGAATTCCGATACTTAGTTCCGATATTTTTCATATATCGTATACCGGAATCGGAAGTTCCCATAATTCTTTGAGAGGCAATGTGATTATAGTCAGCCAATGAGGAATCCTAAGAAGTGTGGGCACATCCTGTACTGCTGCGGTCATGTTAACTAATGGCATGGCTGTGATTGGATGCTGAAATGATGTCAGAATGCAGTATAAAAGGCGCCGCCGCCATTTTAGCGTCACTGTGCTGTGAACTCAGTTAGGGAAAGAACGCTGCTCTGCTGACTCTGAGGGACAGTTAGAGATTGCGATTTAGTGTACTGGGCTAGTTTACCACCGGCTGTGTAAAGCTTCATTTTGCCTGCAGTGTTGTTTTAACAGCTCTGCAAGGTGTGTGTGAGTGCAGGTGATGCTGCAGTTTGCTCTGTATGCAACGCTGTCTGTAGGCATCTGCACGTGTCACTCACAGACTCTTTTTTTTCTTCAGTGTAATTCTTGCTGCTCCATGTAATTGAAATAATAGTGTGACGTGCTTCCATCCGTATACAATACCTTGGTTGCAAACACTATAGAAGTCCACAAAGGAGCCTTTCACAGCAAGTGAACAGTTGTGTTTCAGTGTTCACTGCAGTCTGTGATTTTTTTTTTTTTTTGAGTGCAGATCACTCTCCAGTTACTTCAACTAATGCTGCGTGTACTCTGCTGAGCGTCTGTCACTGGCTCATCCTTGTAATTTTTCAAAAATTGCTGCTGCTTTCTTCTATTTAAAATTTACAAAAATCTATTAGTGTGACGCTCTTCCATCAAAATACAATACATTGCTTGCAAACATAATAGAAGTCCACAAAAAGGCCTTTCACAGCAAGTGAACAGTTGTGTTTCAGTGTTCACTCTAGTCTGAGCTTTAATTTTTTTGTAGGAGTGTAGATCCCGCTCCACTTACTTCAACCACCGCAGCGTGTACTCTGCTGAGTGTCTGTCACTGGCTCATCCTTGTAATTTTTCAAAAATTTCTGCTGCTTTCTTCTATTTTAAATTTACAAAAATCTATTAGTGTGACGCTCTTCCATCAAAATACAATACATTGCTTGCAAACATAATAGAAGTCCACAAAAAGGCCTTTCACAGCAAGTGAACAGTTGTGTTTCAGTGTTCACTCTAGTCTGAGCTTTAATTTTTTTGTAGTAGTGTAGATCCCGCTCCACTTACTTCAACCACCGCAGCGTGTACTCTGCTGAGTGTCTGTCACTGGCTCATCCTTGTAATTTTTCAAAAATTGCTGCTGCTTTATTCTATTTTAAATTTACAAAAATCTATTAGTGTGACGCTCTTCCAGAGGACAGCGTTTGTTGGCCAGTTGTGAGTCTGCAGCACATGGTTGATTTCATGCTGCAGTGCCTGAGAAACGACCGCCGCATCGGCCACATTCTCACCACGTCAGATTATTGGGTGTACACCCTCCTAGACCCTCGTTACCGGGACAACTTACAAAGCCTCATCACACCGTTGAACCAGGACCGTAAAATGCTGGAGGACCAAGACACACTGTTGAAATCCATAATGTTCTCCATTCCAGCCGAGAGCGCTGCTGCTGCTACTGCTTTACAAAGCAGCTCTGTGCGTCGAGGCATTGTAGACACCTCTGCAACAAGAGGGAGCACAAGCAGCGCCTCTGCACAGGGCAAGAGCTGTATGTTACAAATGTGGCGAAGTTTTGTGACAGCACCACCAAGGTGTACACCATAGTGATGGGAAATCTAGTTAATTTTGTTGATTAGTTCACCATGAACTAGTTCACTGAAAAGATTAGTTCAAAAGATTAGTTAATTTAGTTCAGTTTTTCTCCACCCTATCCTGTGAGGAGCTGATAGGAAATGCATCATGTGACCTCTGAACTAAATGAACTAGATGAACTGCTGAACAAAATGTTCTATTGAGAATGACTCAGGACAGCCTAGTTCAATCTGATGCCTCTGACTGAGCCCAGCAGTGCCACATAATGATTGTGTATGAGGGGGCTGAGAAGCAGTTCAGCATCCACCATTTTAAGAACAGAACAGGGGTCAGTGTTAAAGATTTTAGCAAGACTGATCTTCTAGGCTAGAGGCATGAACTACACACAGAAACACTCTCTCTTATACACACATATGAGCTGTGTCTGTGTACTGTGTGTGCAATTTCATTTTTTATTAATAATATTATTATTACTGTTATATTTGTATTTGATGTGTGGTATGCCTTGGAGGTGCTGGCTTGCCCTGCTGCCAGTGTATTATCTGAGCGCGTCTTTAGTGCTGCAGGTGGTGTACTAACAGACCGTCGCATGCGACTATCCTCAGACAATGTAGACCGGCTTATTTTTCTGAAAATGAACAAGGCATGGATCACACCTGAATTTGCCTGTCCGTTTTCAGATTAAATAACTGTTTGCCAACATTTTCCAAGTCTCCTGTTATGTTCATCTTTCTACCACCTGAACTCTACTCCCTGGGCTACAACACTGCCAGTCACAGGGGAATGATCATTTACAAAACAAAATGTTATCCCCAACAAATAGTAGCGCAACGACTCCAGTGCCCACTTTATCGCCAGGCACTCTCTCTCTACAATGCTGTCTCTGTTTTTTGATGGAGTAAGTTTTCGACTCAGGAAACTAATGGGATGCTCCTCCCGTTAAGCTCCAGTCCTGAGACAACACGGCACCCATACCTACCTCTGACGCATCAGTCTGGACAATGAATTCTCTTTTGAACTCGGGTGTGCTCAAAACTGGTGACCCACACAGTGCCCCTTTTATTGCCCTGTTGATGACCCCTTGCTGATTTATTAACCGGCTACACCAGATCCATTGGTATTCTCTCAAACTGGACCTTAAAATTTTTAATGGCACCAAGGGACTCACTAAATGAGGCTGAGGACTGTGTACCTGGCGCATGCGACAAGAGTTA
Organism: Oophaga sylvatica; assembly: GCA_033576555.1. Taxonomy (NCBI): domain Eukaryota; kingdom Metazoa; phylum Chordata; class Amphibia; order Anura; family Dendrobatidae; genus Oophaga; species Oophaga sylvatica. Next base: position 194,037,762 of record JARQOD010000003.1, read on the forward strand.
CAATACCGTTTAACTTCTTGATAGACCCCCTGCCAGTAAAACCATTGTATAATTCTGTGTAGGGTTTTCATTTGGCACAAATGTCACCCTAGTACATGCGCATGCGCTAAGTCCATTACCAACCTCCGATATGACTGCGGTAGCAGCAATTGTTAAAAAATTTCAACATGTATTTTATAAACCTGATACAGCAAATCTTGGTTCAGCTCTAATTGTTGAAATACTGTAGCTGCCCCGGGGTGTTGGGGTTCCCCATTGACAACCAGTAAATTTTCACGGGCTAGACTCAACGTAGGGGCCGCGGAGTTGCGCCTTAACAAATTTGTCACCTGTCACATTTAAGTATTACAATTCAGGTCCCGGTGTCAAATCTTCCATCTCCCCAACTAACACTTCGATAGGAGAGGGGTTTTCCTACTCCACGAAGGCAAAGGTAATACTGCCCACTGCACACATGTGTTATGCATAGTGAGACTGATAGTAGCCAACAAAGTAGCAAACAAAGGCCACTTGTGATCGCCCTATCAGCGTAGGACCAATGCTACTCAAAAGATCTGCCATGATCCTGGACAAAATCTTGATATAATGGTCAATGAGTGAGAATGTACGATAGGATCCAGGCAGATGTGAATGTTTGTTTGGTTTTAGTAGCAACTTCATGTGTGACATGTTTGAATGGCTGGGCAACCCTCCTGTCTCCAATATATGATTGAAGGTGCGTACCAATGTGGACGGGATATCCTCACTCAATAATTTAAATAATTTGGCTGTAAACCCGTCAGGTCCTGGAGCTTTCCCGTATTTAAAGTAACTTATCGCCGCTGTCACTTCCATCACCTCAATTTGTTTTTTTAAAAGGAGAAGCTGATAGTTTGTGATGGATGGTAACCGTATTCCATCTACAAAGGTGTTACCCTCCGCACTATCCGTATGTTCCACCTTATATAGGTCTGAGTAGTATTCTTGTAGAATGGTGTTTATGGTTCGAGGGTCTGTGTTCATGATCCCATGTTTATTCGTTAACGCTGTAATATGTTGATGACGAATGTGATTTCCTTTCGCTAGTCGTGATAATAGTCTCCCTCATTTGCTACCATAACGATATACATCGGCTCTATAATTGTTATTACTGCTTGTCTCTCGTCGATATACCCATACGTGTAAGTCAGCCTTAGCCTGCTTACATCTATTTTTAACCTGTGTTGATGAACTTGTCTTGTTTGCCGTGTACCTATCGCGTAATATCCTGCTAGCCTGCGAGTAGTTTGTCGCGATCTTCTTTTTTAGCGTTGTCTGATAACCTATTAGTTTCCCGCGCATTACTCCCTTCCCTGCTGCCCATAAAAGTTCCGGCCTATCCCTAGTATCTCCATTATCCCTTACATATTAAAAACACCATTGCTTCACGTGATGTCGAAACTTCTCATCCATTAACAAATAGGTCGGAAAGCGCCAAGTTTGGTTTGGCCCCATCTGCACCATATCTGGCAGGGTCACTGATACGGGCGCGTGGTCATATTTAGCTACGTTGTGCACATCTGCCTCTTCCACTCCCCTTAATAGCTCGTGTGCTAGCAATATATAATCTATTCTGGACCAAGAGTCATGTGGCGCCGAATAGAATGAATATTCACTGCCATCTGGGTTCAGGTGTGTCAAAATGTCTATAAAGTTACTCGTGTCTAGCAAGGGTTATTATAAACGTGTGTCATGTGATCGCACATTCATTCGCATCGACCTACAGTTCTTCACTGTTTAGATTCACCATATTTAAGTCACCACCGTGGGTGGTTTTAATGCTCTCCTATCGGCCTGATATGCTTGGATACCTGGGATAAATTCAGGAACGTCTCCAAACTCCCTACTCACATGTCAGCGCAGGAACCGTAAGAGGGAACGTGCTTGTTTTGTTGCGCATAGGTGGAGTTTTATACAGTAAATGATTACTGCTGTCTTATTTTTTGCGTCCCAAGGGCAGAATAAGTCTGCGTAACGTTACATTTTACAGACACTCATATAATAGACACACGCTACCCTAACCGTGACACAAGGAAGGTATTGTTGCCGGATAAAGCCGCCATTTTAGCGTCACTGTGCTGTTAATTCTGTTTGGGACAGAACGCTGCTCTGCTGACTCTGAGGGACAGTTAGAGATTGCGATTTTGTGTACTGTGCTTTAGGCAGGCTACTTTACCAACCGCTGTGTACATCTTCCTTTTGCCTTGCAGTGTTTTTTTCACAGGTCTGCAAGGTGTGTGTGTGAGTGCAGGTGACGCGCTGCAGTTTGCTCGGCATACAACGCTGTATGTAGGCATCTGCACATGTCACTCTCACACTCTTTTTTTTTTGTTTTTCTTTAGTGTAATTCTTGCTGCTCAATTCAATTGAAATTATAGTGTGACGTGCTTCCATCCGTATCCAATACATTGGTTGAAAACACTGTAGAAGGACACAAAAAGCCCTTTCACAGCTAAGAGTTGTGTTCACTGTAGTCTGAGATTTTAATTTATTCAATTTTGATCATGCTCAAGTTACTTCTTCAAGCAATGCTGCTTGTACTCTGCTGAGCGTGTCTTACTGCCTCATCCTTGTCATTTTTCTCTAATTGGTGTACATGTACATCAAAGTAGTCTTCATTTTGATCGAAATCCAAGCAGGTACCCAGACACTCTATGGCTGCTTTTATACGGTGGACTGGCTCCAACATTCAATAACACTTAAGATGCAATCGGGCACCTTGTCAAGGCCCAATCCTCTTCTCCCTCTGATATAATAATAATAATAATCTTTATTTATATAGCGCCAACATATTCCGCAGCGCTTTACACTTTAACAGTTTCAAAACACAAGTCATAGGTAACAACGTTAACAATACAATAATTAAAGTAAAATAAGCCGACCCTGCTCGTGAGAGCTTACAATCTACAATGAGGTGGGGGAGATACAAAGTACAGGTGTGTATATATAATGGTGCATTTCCAATGATGGTCCAGCCATCTTGAGGGAGTGAGGCATGGATGGAGATAGTGAATGGGCTCCACATACACACTTAAACATAGAACGACTTTGGTTATTGAATGTCATAGGACACTCTGAACAAATGTGTTTTGAGGGAGCGCCTGAAACAAGGCAAATTGTGGATAGTCCTAATTTCTTGTGGTAGAGCATTCAAGAGGATTTGCGCAGCGCGGGAGAAGTCTTGTAGTCGGGAGTGGGAGGTACGGATTACTGCAGAGGTTAGTCGAAAGTCATTTGCAGAGCGCAGCAGTCGGTTAGGCCGATAGATAGAAATGAGGGAGGAGATGTAGGGGGGTGCTGCACTGTGGAGAGCTTTGTGGGTGAGAACCAGTACTTTGAATTGGATCCTATAATGAATGTGCAGCCAGTGTTAGTACTGGCGAAGAGCGGACGCGTCCGAGTACCGATTAGCCAGATGGATGACCCTGGCTGCTGCATTAAGGATGGATTGGAGGGGGGATAGTCGAGTAATGGGGAGGCCAAGTAATAGAGCATTGCAGTAGTCCAGGCGGGAGTGGATCAATGCTACAGTGAGGGTTTTTGTTGTTTCCATGGTGAGAAAAGGGCGGATTCTAGAGATGTTCTTTAGGTGTGTAGACGGCAAATATCTAACAAACAGGTCATGCTGGAGAGACTTGCACCTACTGCCACTCAGGGTCTTCAGCTCCTTTGTGAGAAACTAATGTTTGGCCAGCCAGTATATCAAATAAAGTTCATGAGAAATGGGAACTGTGGTTGGCTTCACTTTTGGTACTGGCTGGGTGCTAATACCAAACCATGGTGTGGCATTCAATGGATATTCCTGGCTGGTTGGAGACAAGCTCATTCCCACAGAAAAGTACCTGAAAGCTAAGGAGATGGTGGCCTCTCTCAACATGAAGGAGTTTGCTTGTTGTCTAGGAGACCGACCACCCCTGCTGTGTACCTTGTCAACGTTGTGTTGAAGCTTGCAAGGATTAAGAGGTTACAGTGGTAAGTCTGGTTTTTACTAAAGATCCTGCTGTGTATTATAGTTTTTATGTTTTAAAAAAAATTTATCTTAAAAATGTTAAATAAATTTGTTATTTTTTTGGTTAAATACAATGTATCTTATGAATGTTAAATAATTTTTTTTTTGTTTTTTATAAAATAAAATGTATGTTATGAATGTTAAATAACTTTTTTTTTTTTTTTCAGGTATTTGATCTACCGTAGCTAGTTGCTGATCGTTGACTCTACACCCCTCTCCCCAGAATGTTACTCGGGTTATGGGGAGAAAATCACCGCTATTCCAGACTGATTTAATGTTAATGTGTCTGGCTCTTACACAGCACACAGCACTTGATGTTAGTTTATCTTTTTCCTAAATTATTTGTTACACTGCCCTTCTCACATTTTATTTTCACTTTTTTTTTTAAGCACAAGTTTTTTTTACACTTCCTTGTTCTGTAAGTAGGCTTAACCCCTTACTGCCATCGGACGTACTATCCCGTCCATGGTACCTGGGCCCGTATGACCATGGACGGGATAGTACGTCTCGTGCGATCAGACGCGCTCCCGGGGGGAGCGCAGCCGATCGCGGCCGGGTGTCAGCTGATTATCACAGCTGACACCCATGACTGTGTGTCAGGAGCGGTCACGGACCGCTCCCGGCACATTAACCCCTTGCACACCGCGATCAAACATGATCGCGGTGTACTGGGGGCACAGGGGAGAATCGCGCAGGGTGGGGGCTCCCTGCGCTCCCCCCTGAGACCCTCAGAGCAGCGCGATGTGATCGCGCTGTTCTGAGGGCTTCCTCCCTCCCAGGACCCGGATCCAAGATGGCGCCGGGGTCCTGGAGGGAGGCGGCTACCTCAGTGCCTGCCGAGAGCAGGCACTGAGAAGCCTGCTGCACTGCCTGAGCGATCGCTGGTGTGACAGAGTGCTGTGCACACTGTCACACCAGCGATCTGATAAAATACAGTGATGTCCCACCCTGGGACAAAGTAAAAAAGTTAAAAAAATAAAAATAAACATGTTTTAAAAAAAAATCCAAAATAAATAAAAAAAAATATATATATATTCCCCAATAAATTCACTTCTTCCTGTAAATAAAAAAAACAAAGCAATAAAAGTACACATATTTGGTATCGCCGCGTCCGTAACGACCCCCCCCTATAAAATTGTCCCACTAGTTAACCCCTTTAGTGAACCCCTTAAAAAAAAAAAAAAAAACGAAGAAAAAATCAATGCTTTATCATCATACCGCCGAACAAAAAGTGGAATAACACGCGATCAAAAAGACCGACATAAAAAAACATGGTACCGCTGAAAATCGTCATCTTGTCCCGCAAAAAACGAGCCATCATACAGCATCATCAGCGAAAAAATAAAAAAGTTATAGCTCGCAGAATAAAGCGATGCAAAAATAATTATTTTTTATATAAAATTGTTTTTATTCTATAAAAGCGCCAAAACATGAAAAAATGATATAAATGAGGTAATCGTACTGACCCGAAGAATAAAACTGCTTTATCAATTTAACCACACGCGGAACGGTATAAACGCCTCCCCAAAAGAAATTCATGAATTGCTGATTTTTGTTCATTCTAACCTCACAAAAATCGAAATAAAAAGCGATCAAAAAATGTCACATGCTCAAAAATGGTACCAATAAAAATGTCAACTCGTCCCGCAAAAAATAAGACCTCACATGACTCTGTGGGCCAAAATATGCAAAAATTATAGCTCTCAAAATGTGATGATGCAAAAACTATTTTTGCAATAAAAAGCGTCTTTTAGCGTGACAGCTGCCAATCATAAAAACCCCTATAAATAGTAAATCAAACCCCCCTTTATCACCCCCTTAGTAAGGGAAAAATAATAAAATTAAAAAAA
>JARQOD010000003.1:194043738-194113200 GCA_033576555.1 Oophaga sylvatica
TTTTGGGGAGGAGGATGCTTCTCAGGGGGCAAAAGAAAATGTTGGCTTGCAAAGGTCAGGTACAGGGTTTCTGCGTGACTGGAGGGATGTGGATTTGGCAGAAAGTGCTCCTCCACTCACCACTGGCAGTGCATCATTGACACCTGGAACATTGGCCTACATGTGTGATTATGTGTTGCGGATCCTAAAAAGGGACCCCCACATTGCAAAAATTATGAAGGATGACGACTACTGGTTGGCCAGCATCCTCGATCCACGCTATAAAGGCAAATTACAGAACATCATGCCACAAGAGAACCTTGAGATACTATTGGCGAACAAACAAGCAACTCTGGTAAACCGTTTGTTAGAGGCATTTCTAGCACACAGCAGCGGTGCAGGTTCTACAATGAGCCGTACTGGACAAACGAAAGAGGTGTTCGTGGTGCACACAGCCGAAGTGGCATTGTAAACAGGGGTTTCATGACCATGTTGTGGACTGATTTCTCGAGTAACGCTCACACGACTGGTAATACTGAATCGATTGCAACAGACAGGAGACAGCAGTTGTCAACTATGGTTCAAAATTACCTCTCCTCCCCTATCGATGTTCTCCCTCACAGTTCATTCCCCTTTGACTACTGGGCCTGTAAACTGGACACCTGGACTGAATTAGCCCAATATGCTTTACAGGAGCTTGCTTGCCCTGCTGGTAGTGTGCTATCAGAAAGAGTCTTCAGTGCAGCTGGATCAATCCTGACAGAAAGAAGGACCGGCTGTCGACCCAAAATGTTGGTGATCTCACCTTCATTAAAATGAATCATGCCTGGGTTTCAATGAATTTTGTACCACCTTCCCCTGATGACACATAGGTTGCCAGGAAAATGGCTCGCTTTGTCCTCCTCTTCCTCCGACTTCTCCAATTCCTTCATTTGCAGATGCTGAACGTCCAGCCTACACCTCAACATATGCCAGTTTTTCCACTTCCCTAACTTGGCTGTCCCCCCCAGGGCCGGCATCAGCAACTGGCGCACCCGGGCAAGTGCCGGTTCTCTGAGCAGTTGGGGGGCCCACTCGTGGGCGACGGCACTGGCACAACACCCCTCATAGTACGCAAAAGTGTCTCTAATGGTGGGGGGCCCACTCACTGTCAGACACACCGGCAGACTATGAGGGGCCCTGTGCCAGTGCCGTCACCCACGAGTGGGCCCCCCAGCACTTGCAGTACTTACATACAACGCTGTGACGTCTTCCGCGATTTCTGACAGTGACATTCAGGTCAGAGAGCGCGATGATGACACGTCTGTACGCCCTCTGCTTGAACAGTCCAAGTGCAGAGAGCTGGAAGATGGCGACGCTGAAGAGTCCAGAGTAGAGCAGTGCCCAGGGAGTAGAGGTATTTCATTTTTTTTTAATATTTGGAGCAATATATGGGGAGCATTATACACTGGAGAATTATATATGGGGCCCAACATACACTTGAGCATCATAGATAGGGCCCATCATACACTGGAGCATTATAAATGTGGCCCATCATACACTGGAGCACCATATACAGGGCCATTATACACTGGAGCATCATATGGGGCCCGTTATATATGGAGAATTATATAGGCCCATCATACACTGGAGCATCATCCATGGGGCCCATCATACACTGGAGCATTATAAATGAGGCCCATAATACACTGGAGCATCATCCATGAGGCCCATCATATACTGGAGCATCCTATGGGGCCCATTATATCTGGAGCATTATATAGTCCCATCATACACTGGAGCATCATCCATGTGGCCCATAATATACTGGAGCATCATATGGGGTTCATTATTTATGGGGCATCATATAGGGTATGGAGCATTATATGGAGCACATGGGGCCTATTCTGTATGGAGCATTATATGGAGCCCATTCTGTATGGAGCAATATATGGGGCCCATCATATACTGTATGGAGCTTTATATGTGACTCATTATACTGTATGGAGCAATATGTGGGGCTCATTGTACTCTATGGGGACGTCCTGTACTGTATGGCACATTATATGGGGACCATCATATACTGTAGCATTATGTGGAGCTTATCATATACTGTATGGAACATTATATGGGACCAATTATTCTGTATGGAGCAACATATGGGGCTCATTATTCTGTATGGCGCACTATGTAGTGGCCATAATACTGTATGGAGGAATATACTGTCCGGTTTTTGAGCTATTGTAGAATTTAAAATAGATATCAGTCATGTCATGTAAGAAGTGAAGTATTTGTCATTGTACTATACCTATATTTCTGTGCCGTATCGGAGCATCATGAATTGTGGTATGTATTAAAGGGGCCCACTGACACTCTTTCGCCTGGGGCACACGAAAACCTGGAGCCAGCCCTACCCACCCCCCCACAACTTTAGCCAAATAACCCCTAGTTTTCAATGTGTAACTATTATTATAAAGTAAATTAAGGTTGCCAAGCTTAAGTAATAAGAATTAATGTCGTTGGCATTGAAATGGGCACTGTAGGTGTGTTTACTGTCCTCCACTCCCTGCCGACTTTGCTTCCCCATTGACTTGCATTGGGTTTCGTGTTTCAGTCGGACCTCCAACTTTTCCCGATAGTTGGCCGATTTCGTTCGACTCGACTTTTGAGAAAGTCAGGTTTCACGAAACCCGACTCGACCCTCCAAAAGGCAAAGTCGCTCATCTCTACTCCTAAATGTTTCCCACTTCTGAACTACTTTTTCTAGGTAGAGGAGATAAAATAATCTTATTTTAATCCCTTTTTCCAGGTACAATGATAGAACTGCAACTATTTAACAGTAGCAAAATGAAAGAAAAACACTATTCAAGAGAAGATAATAGATTTTAATCTATTGTGGCACAAAAGCAAGAAAGAAAAATCTTGGTCCAGTGAAGTTTTGATTTTTTCAGCTTCATCCTGTTGAGTTCAGAAAATGCTGGTAAGCTGAATAATTATTTAAATTCTGTAAATTAGTTTACATACGGCATATGTGAATGTATGTGCATACAGTATATGTATGCATATACACATATTTATATAGATGTGAAATAAAAAATATGTTTTGTAACGTCACAAATGCTTTAATGTACTTCATATTCAAAGTGCATTACATATTTATTATGAATCATTACTCTAATGGTCTACCTGTTCACCTTTTTTGCAGTCTTCGGTGCTCTGAAAAATTAGTTCCTCCTACAGGATGCTTGATATCTAATGTAATTACTATAGTTCCCAACATAAAAGCTCTCTCCAGACATTTAAGAGCAATACATTTGATGAAGATCCTTGTCAATCTGCCCAATTAATGCCTATAAACATGGCAGATCAGAACCCCTCTAAGGCCCTTTTCACACGTCAGTGTCTCCGGTACGTGTGGTGAGTTTTCTCAGGTACCGGAGACACTGACACACGTAGACTTATTCAAATGGTCGTGTGCAAAACTAGCAGACATGTCCATTTTCACACGGACACACGAACCACAAAACGTGCCCCACACATGCACATGAAGAAGTGGCTACTGTTAGCTACTGTCCCCCAGTGGCTGGTGCTGAAGCCAGCTGTCATTCTCCCTGCGAGCAGAGGAGAACGATGAGTGGTATATTAAAGTCTGAACGACAGCAGGTGGGGACTTTTGGGTTTGTTAACCCCATCATCTGACACATGCTGTCGTTAATAACAGCGACTGTAGGTGCCGATGATAGGGGTATTCCACAGCCCCCACCTGCTGTCGTTCGGACTTTAATATACCTCTCATTGTTCTCTGCTCGCAGGCAGAGCAGGGAGAATGACAGTCGGTTTCAGCACCAGCCCCAGGGGGACAGCGACTTACAGTTGCCGCTACTTCCCCGGCGGCCTTCCGTGTGTACGTGTGGCACTGATGCGGCACACGGTTGCCACACATGTGCCGCATTTAGTAAACACACGGACACTCAGACACTGATATCTCCAGTACCATTTTTTTTCGGTACTGGAAATATCAGGAAGTGTGAAACCGGTCTAAAAGCCAGAAAGTAAATTCAATATATAAGAGCAATTTCCATTCTGGCAGATTAGCACTATCAATGTATTACATAGCCATTGTTTCAAATGGCTGTCCTATGATATTATATTTGCCTTGCAGATGGCAGTGCTAGTAAAATACCTTGCTGTCTGCTGTGGTTGTCGGGAGTTGGCCCTGACAATCCCTTTATGCCAAAGTAAGCAAAGTAGCACAGTAAAATGTATGTGGACCATTGTCAAAACTAGGGAGAGGTGAGTCTGGAGAGACTTGTTATTCTAATATTTCTTTTTTTTTTATCCTGAATTTTGAAGCCACAATATGACTTACTCAGAGACTGAACCCCTATTCTTGCAGCTTTTAAAAAATCCAAACCAATTGGGATATTTCTAAAGGCAAGAGAAAAATATCATCTAGTTAGTGACAGACTTAAAAATACGATGTTCAGCAATGATTGAGATATTCAACACAGGATTCTAGCTAGGGATAGCAAAGGTAGCAGTCACCCAAAAGCCCTATTACATCATTAGATACAAGTATGATAAATGGCACATGATAGTTGATGGCTTTGACATCACTTAAGCCCAGAAGCTTCATGTTACTGCTTTGATCTATAATTTTATCTTGGGTATATAATGTGAATATAGAACTGTGAGCTGAGCTCCATGACAGTAAGAAGAATGCTTAGGGCGATGATGGGGAATTTGAGAAGCAAATCTGATAATTGAGGATTGAAATTCCCACATTTGTAACTGATTATTTCTCTTATTTCACCAAAGATCAAACCACACTTTCTAGATTTGCACTAAAAATTGTGGTTCAAATGCTGACTAAACCATATTTGAGGAACCAAAGTCCAAAAATGACAGTATGTCATCTAGGTTTTCTAACTGCTTGATACGCTCTACCTTGATCTTGAAAAGTCGATTTTTTGGCTCGTCCAGATGGTGGGTTGTAGCTAAAATTAAGAGAGCATAAAAAAGAAAAAACAGGTAAATCAATCTCTAAAATATTTATAACATACAATTTATTGTCATTATATAATGTCTACTTCTATGTATCCCATTTTTTAGTTTACCAGTAGAATTATCCAGCTTAGAGCATATTTTGTAGGCGTGTTTGGTTAAATCTGATATGAAGCCAATATATCTGAGATGCTATGTGCCCACCTCAGGGTATATGGTCTATAAACGGGCTGTCTCATCTAATTAACCCTTATTCACCAGAAAAGGCAAATGGACAAGAGTTTAATTAAAACAACTCTTTCAAAGTGTTTGTCTCAGTAAATAAATTATTCACAGGTTTATAATAAATATATTTTTGTATTAATGGTGCTGTATAAAGGAGTAAAATATCTAATAAATATTTATTAATAATATAAATATGTTATCAATAAGCATTCATGGTTTTTTCTGCATTCCTTACCATCAGACTTCTTGCTCATGCAGCCATCTAATAAAGGAAATATTTCTCCCATGTTTTCTATATCAAAGAATAATAAGTTTACATATATAGAATGTTATCTTCATTTATTACAATTTTAATAAAAATGAACTATACCTTTGTAGGTTTCCTTTGTGATTATTTTCTACTGCATTTTAATCAGTCACCCCTTAGCCCATACAGAATTATTATGTTGCCACATAAAGTCCAGACAGTGCAAAATAATATAAATACGGAAAGGACATATGACCTGACAGCAGTAGTGCAGCTCCCCGACACGCGTTTCACATTAGCTTTCTCCCAGGGGTAGGTATGTGCTTACCCCTGGGAGAAAGCTAATGCGAAACGCGTGTCGGGGAGCTACACTACTGCTGTGAGGTCATATGTCCTTTCCGTATTTATATTATTTTGCACTGTCTGGACTTTATGTGGCTATCTTTTGTTGCCATTGTATTTACTAGTAGCCAGTGGATATCTGTGTACACTTGTATCGTATTTTGATTTTACTCTTCTGCTGGTTATATGGTGATTTGGTAAGAAGCTATCACTAGACTTACACATGTGTCTGGAGGTAGTTGCCACTAAACAGTCTTACACTCTTTGCACTGCAGATTGGAGTACCCTCCATCTTTATTGAATTACTAGCTGTAGTACCCGGCTTCGCCCGGGTTAATTAATAACTGCTGTTAGCTGTAACAAAATAGACTATGTTAACAAAAATTTATTCTGCACATAAAAATCACACACCAAAACGTGCGGGGGTTAAAATTTCCATTCAACACATAGCCTATGATGCTCTGGGGTTGAGATGTGCGGGCATGCAAAATTTCATGCCCGTAAGTACAACGGTGCAGATTCCTATCCCAGGCCAAAATTATTTGCCGATTTGGAATGCGCGGGGTTAAAATTTCGACTCAAAACCTAGCCTATGACGCTCCCGGGGTCGAGACGTGCGGGTGTGCAAAATTTCATGCCCGTAAATGCAGATTCCTATGCCGGACATACACACAAGCATTCAGCTTTCTCCCCATTATGTAGATAGGGCCAAAATTGTTTGGCGATTTGGAACGTGCGGGGGTTAAAATTTCCATTCAACACATAGCCTATGATGCTCCTGGGGTTGAGATGTGCGGGCGTGCAAAATTTCATGCCCGTAAGTACAACGGTGCAGATTCCTATCCCGGGCCAAAATTATTTGCCGATTTGGAATGCGCGGGGTTAAAATTTTGACTCAAAACCTAGCCTATGACGCTCCCGGGGTCGAGACGTGCGGGTGTGCAAAATTTCATGCCCGTAAATGCAGATTCCTATGCCGGACATACACACAAGCATTCAGCTTTCTCCCCATTATGTAGATAGGGCCAAAATTGTTTGGCGATTTGGAACGCGCGGGGTTAAAATTTCGATACAAAACATAGCCTAGGACGCTTTCGGGGTCGAGACGTGCGGGCGTGCAAAATTTCATGCCCGTAAGTGCGACGGTGCGGATTCCAATCCCGGACAAACATACCCACATACATACACACATACATACATTCAGCTTTATATATTAGATTGGATGATTCTATCCTGCATGTACTAATATTCAGGGTGCAAATATCTGTGCATATTTGCATATTGACAGACTATATCATCTTACTTGGACAAATAGGCCAGTGTGGCAATTTTTTGGAATGTATCTTCTTTTTAAATTGTTTTTATATTGTGTGTCTCAATAAAATTTGCTGATTTTATGGCTATACTTCTAGCATCTTTTTTGATTTGTGTATTTTCTATTGATGCTGAGCACTATCTATGGTAAATTTGGCAGAAGTTATAGGGTATGATGTTGCATGTCAGTTCTATTCAAGTCGTCACAGTAGTAGCTTACCCATTGTCTTTCTATATGAAAAAGTTCATGTTTAAAAAAAGAAATAATTATATTGTTTTTTTTCTCTACCTGCTTTGTCAAATATTCTTTAGTAACCTCCTTTGTAAGAAATTCGGTTATACGGAATAGATCCTATCACCAGGTAAGACAGTCGACTGCTCACTGTTGTAGGTCCAATACTGGAGTGATTTGGAACCTAACAATATTGTGATGTCACTCATGACTGGTCCTATACCTTCTAATGTTCTATTAGGCACTTAGTGTGAAACTAGAGATATGAAGTATATAATTTTAAACCAAGCTAGCCATACATCTAAGGTGGAATATAAAAAATATATAGTATATCACAAAAGTGAGTACACCCCTCACATTTTTGTAAATATATCATTATGTCTTTTCATGGAAGAACACTGAAGATATGACACTTTGGTACAATATAAAGTAGTTAGTGTACAGCTTGTATAATAGTCTTGTAGTTAAGTTTCTTGAGAATAAAATCTACATTCTCATAGCTTTCCTTCAAGTGTACAGAATGCCCTACAGGCACGAAAGCACACTTGCTGCCGTTGTGAAGTAGCACAGCTTTCAGACTTTTTTGGATGAATCAATAAAAAGAGTCGCCACATTGTACTCAATGTTACAATTTTCCATCATCCCAGAAACATCCCTGCAATATACTAGAGCACCATCTTGAGAAACATATGGAAGAAATTCCTTTTCTCTGCTTCTGTACCATGAAAAACAGGTACCATGAGCTAGCAGGTTCTTTTCCTTTAGCCTAGAAACTAAAAGTTATTCAGAGGAAGGTCCAAGTCCCTGACTAAATCATTTGATTTGAGTAGGGTTCAACAGCATTCTGCTCTTCATGTTCTGAATCTTCTGAATCAGGTATATCTTCATGTTTCTCCAAAGGTGAAGGGAAAGGTATTCCTGGAGCGTGAGACACAAGGCGAATCACTGACCCAAGATTCGGGTATACAATTTCCTTCTTATTTTTAAGGTTGAATCCTTCCACGTTGCACATACAAAAGTAGCAGTCATCACTATGATTTTGCAGTTCCCTCCAGATGATAGGCATGTCAAAACAAAAGCTTTCTTTCTTCCCTATAGACCACTGTCGTAATTCTTCTGCACAAACAGAGCACACTACAAGTGGAACCCACGACTTGTCCTGATCACCTAGTTTTACACCAAAGTATGCATAATACACTTTTCTAACATAGTCCGTAATGTTCCTTAATTGTTTCTTCACTACAAAACAACCACGAATGTAACACAAGTTGTCGGGTGAATTATGACACCCTTTGTAGCCATTTCCATCACATTGTTAGAAACAGAAGCTTAATCAACCACAACAACTAAATACTGAAAAGAATTGTAGTAAGCACACCACCACACTATTATGAATTCTGTCTAAAAGAAAATCTGACTTCGCTCCCCATAGCAACTAATCACAGTGCGGCTTTCAGTTCTTATACTGCCTTGGTAAAATGAAAGATATGCTATGATTGGATGCTATGGACATCACCACACTGTTTGGAAGCTGAGTTAAGAAAATCTTCTCTGCCCAGAGCAGCCAATCGCAGCACAGCTTCCATTAATTTGTAACAAATCTAATGACACCAAAATCATCCACCAGAGGTCATGCAAATATGAGGGTCAGCCTGGACGATAGTCTGGCTGAGAGTAATCGCTGTAGCACGCTCTGGCCCCCCTCCACAGCACAACAATGTCCATCAATCTGCGTACCTGTGTCTTCATTCTCTGTGCTGTAAGGGCCCACTCTATGATGTTGGAGGCTTCCTATAAGCTGTTCCACATAAACAAAGACACATTCCAATGCAACTTTCAAATAAACAGCTTTACTCGTTTCTGTATGCAGCACATCCATATTCTTCACAACATGAGCATCAGATTCTGCAATGCATAATTCTTTCTCTTTCCCTGTACTTCTGTTCCTGTCACTAAGCTCGCTTCCGGGATGAACTGTACCATTCAGTTCCTCAGTGTCCTCCCTGGCCAAGCTCACTTCGTTCGGGAGTTCCCTCAGCCATTTCACCCTGGTTCTGACGGCCTCAGCCTACGCAATAAGCTGCCACATGATGTGCGACCTGCCCGTAGTGCTTAGTCTTCGATAGCAGCTGCTGTCCCACTTATACTGCACCGCTAACACTGCTGCACTGCTTTTGATGCTGATGGTCTTCCCAGAAAACAGATGGCTGGGCTCTATCCCCTGTAAAAAGAACATTGCGTGACATGGTGTCTGCCCAGGGCTATAGAGCCCTTGTGAGCTCGATGGGCGCCCAAGCCCCCTACTAACTCTACCAGGAAGTTTTTCCTGTCTTATCCACTGTGCACCTCCTATGTTAACTATTTACATCTACATTAATATAATTCCCCATCTAGTGGCCAAAAAGGAACACAGCACTTTCCCTATATTAACACAATAAACAGTACAGACCAAAAGTTTGGACACACCTTCTCATTCAAAGATTTTTCTGTATTTTCAGGACTATGAAAATTGTAGGATCAGACTGAAGTCATCAAAACTATGAATTAACACATGTGGAATTATACATTACACTTTACAAAAAAGTGTGAAACAATTGAAAATATGTCTTATATTCTAGGTTTTTCAAAGTAGCCACCTTTTGCTTTGATTATTGCTTTGCACGCAGAAAAGGTGAACGGATGGACTCTACATGCCTGGTTCCCACCGTGAAGCATGGAGGAGGTGGTGTGATGGTGTGGGGGTGCTTTGCTGGTGACACTGTTGGGGATTTATTCAAAATTGAAGCGGTGAGCGGTCCAGCTCACACCAAACCATATCGATTGGGTTCCGGTCTGGTGACTGTGGAGGCCAGGTCATCTGGCGTAGCACCCCAACACTCTCCTTCTTGGTCAAATAGCCCTTACACAGCCTGGAGGTGTGTTTGGGGTCATTGTCCTGTTGAAAAATAAATGATGGTCCAACTAAACACAAACCGGATGGAATAGCATGCTGTTGCACATTGCTGTGGAAGCCATGATGGTTCAGTATGCCTTTAATTTTGAATAAATCCCCAACAGTGTCACCAGCAAAGCACCCCCACACTATCACACCTCCTCCTCCATGCTTCACAGTGGGAACAAGGCATGTAGTGTCCATCCGTTCACCTTTTCTGCGTGCAAAGCAGTAATCAAAGCAAAAGGTGGCTACTTTGAAGAACCTAGAATATAAGACATATTTTCAGTTGTTTCACACTTTTTTGTAAAGTGTAATGTATAATTCCACATGTGTTAATTCATAGTTTTGATGCCTTCAGTGTGATTCTACAATTTTCATAGTCATGAAAATACAGAAAAATCTTTGAATGAGAAGGTGTGTCCAAACTTTTGGTCTGTACTGTATACAATACAGTAGCAGAAAAATAATTTACAAATGTACATAGAAAAAGAGCATGAGTATGCAGTAATATGCATCAATAATAAACCACAATTTATATAAACCCGGGACGTACCTAAAGGGGTTAGTAAGAGAGATGCAATACTTTGTAACCCCTTACACAAAGGGGTTAAAGTATGGTGCAAGAAAAAGCCTACGGAGTCAGTGTTTGTGAAAAAACTGTACTTGATGGATTTTTTTCGCCATTTTTACTGAGTTTAGCGATCGAGAGTATATAAAAATCACATCTTTTCAAACAATTTTACCCTTTCTGACCTGTGTTATTAATTAATTATTAATGACAGTCTGGTTGACAGGTGGAAGAGACGCTTATATTCTGCAGTGTTTGCACCATTGCATAGCAAACTACCAGTGGGATCCGTTACCTGGATATTCCCAAAGGTCTGACCTCCTCATCCGCTAATCTGACTGTGGGAAGATATCACTATCCCTGCACAGGCTCCTGATATCTCCAGCTAAGTTTTCTTACCTATGCAGTGTATTTTCAATTTCATTGCTTGACAATCTATCATAAGTTTATAACCGCTCTGGTAGGGGGTGACAAGTCACTTGGAGATTTCCTTTATTTTTATTCTCATTGGTGCTTTACCATGATGGAGAGAAGTTTTGACAGAAAAACAGATGGCTCAAACATTCGACATACAAAATGGCCCTTTCATTTTGTGAATTATGCAGAACCTCATCTTAAGTATTCCAGAGGATTATATCCCTAACAATAATGTTATAATTGGACTTTTTGTGAAAATAAAAGAACTTACCATGTCTTCATTGTAATTCATAATTGGTTAGCACTGCAGCTTTGCAGCGCTGAGATCCTGGGTTCCAAATCCCACCAAGGATAACATCTGCAAGGAGTTTGTATGTTCTCCCCGTGTTGGAGTGGGTTTCTTCCGGGTTCTCCGGTTTCCTCCTACATTCTGAAGACATACTGATAGGGAATCTAGATTGTGAGCCCCATTGAGACAGTGATGATAATATATGTAAAGTGATGGGGAATATGATAGCGCTATATAAGCAAAGCATAAGAAATAAGTAATAAATAAAATTACATTTTCTATGATAGATTCATCGGTAGAATTGCTGTTCAATAAAAATCAGTTACATACAATTTCTTAACCGTAATATAATAATAACATCAATGATAACACTAAGCATGACAAAAATTGCTATACATTACCTACTTATCGTCCTATGTTTCCATTTTTGGATCAAGCTCAAAAAGCTTGGAGCTTTAAAGAATCGCTGTTGTGATTTTAATTTCTATCCTTAATAGCAATTACACGGATATGTGTAATGAGTGCAGTAACATACTCTTCGGCCACCATCTTCTGCTGTTTTCAACGGTGGTCCAGTTAGTTCCAGAATCATACAAAAAAAGGCTGCACTCAAGCATACTAAAGCATGACAATATGGAATACATGAAATTTAGAATAGCAATATGGCTTTGGAATATAAGGAAAAATTTGAGACGCTTAGTATAAACATTTGGCCAAACATTTTAAAGCCCACCAACCATCGTCAAGGTGGTCTCAATACTGGTGAGTCCCTGACCTAATGTGAACATACCTCTATTAGGCTGATATCTGAATTTCTGGGTGAATATGCACCTCTGTCAGCAATGCCTGCATTTATGGGTAAAGTAGGGACCTGGTGTAATTAAAATCACCACCTGGTGGGGGCTGAGTGCTCGGTCAGCAAGCTAACATTCAATAGACAAAAAGACCTGACTGGCACATCCAGACTAATGTGAACTAGGTGCAAACCAAGGGAAGCTACCCCCATGTAAAACATACAAAAAAAGGCTGCACTCAAGCATACTAAAGCATGACAATATGGAATACATGAAATTTAGAATAGCAATATGGCTTTGGAATATAAGGAAAAATTTGAGACGCTTAGTATAAACATTTGGCCAAACATTTTAAAGCCCACCAACCATCGTCAAGGTGGTCTCAATACTGGTGAGTCCCTGACCTAATGTGAACATACCTCTATTAGGCTGATATCTGAATTTCTGGGTGAATATGCACCTCTGTCAGCAATGCCTGCATTTATGGGTAAAGTAGGGACCTGGTGTAATTAAAATCACCACCTGGTGGGGGCGGAGTGCTCGGTCAGCAAGCTAACATTCAATAGACAAAAAAACCTGACTGGCACATCCAGACTAATGTGAACTAGGTGCAAACCAAGGGAAGCTACCCCCATGTAAAACATACAAAAAAAGGCTGCACTCAAGCATACTAAAGCATGACAATATGGAATACATGAAATTTAGAATAGCAATATGGCTTTGGAATATAAGGAAAAATTTGAGACGCTTAGTATAAACATTTTGCCAAACATTTTAAAGCCCACCAACCATCGTCAAGGTGGTCTCAATACTGGTGAGTCCCTGACCTAATGTGAACATACCTCTATTAGGCTGATATCTGAATTTCTGGGTGAATATGCACCTCTGTCAGCAATGCCTGCATTTATGGGTAAAGTAGGGACCTGGTGTAATTAAAATCACCACCTGGTGGGGGCGGAGTGCTCGGTCAGCAAGCTAACATTCAATAGACAAAAAAACCTGACTGGCACATCCAGACTAATGTGAACTAGGTGCAAACCAAGGGAAGCTACCCCCATGTAAAACATACAAAAAAAGGCTGCACTCAAGCATACTAAAGCATGACAATATGGAATACATGAAATTTAGAATAGCAATATGGCTTTGGAATATAAGGAAAAATTTGAGATGCTTAGTATAAACATTTGGCCAAACATTTTAAAGCCCACCAACCATCGTTAAGGTGGTCTCAATACTGGTGAGTCCCTGACCTAATGTGAACATACCTCTATTAGGCTGATATCTGAATTTCTGGGTGAATATGCACCTCTGTCAGCAATGCCTGCATTTATGGGTAAAGTAGGGACCTGGTGTAATTAAAATCACCACCTGGTGGGGGCGGAGTGCTCGGTCAGCAAGCTAACATTCAATAGACAAAAAAAGTCTGGATGTGCCAGTCAGGTTTTTTTGTCTATTGAATGTTAGCTTGCTGACCGAGCACTCCGCCCCCACCAGGTGGTGATTTTAATTACACCAGGTCCCTACTTTACCCATAAATGCAGGCATTGCTGACAGAGGTGCATATTCACCCAGAAATTCAGATATCAGCCTTGACGATGGTTGGTGGGCTTTAAAATGTTTGGCCAAATGTTTATACTAAGCGTCTCAAATTTTTCCTTATATTCCAAAGCCATATTGCTATTTTAAATTTCATGTATTCCATATTGTCATGCTTTAGTATGCTTGAGTGCAGCCTTTTTTTGTATGTTTTACATGGGGTAGCTTCCCTTGGTTTGCACCTAGTTCACATTAGTCTGGATGTGCCAGTCAGGTTTTTTTGTCTATTGAATGTTAGCTTGCTGACCGAGCACTCCGCCCCCACCAGGTGGTGATTTTAATTACACCAGGTCCCTACTTTACCCATAAATGCAGGCATTGCTGACAGAGGTGCATATTCACCCAGAAATTCAGATATCAGCCTAATAGAGGTATGTTCACATTAGGTCAGGGACTCACCAGTATTGAGACCACCTTGACGATGGTTGGTGGGCTTTAAAATGTTTGGCCAAATGTTTATACTAAGCGTCTCAAATTTTTCCTTATATTCCAAAGCCATATTGCTATTCTAAATTTCATGTATTCCATATTGTCATGCTTTAGTATGCTTGAGTTCCAGAATCATGTGACCGCATCTTCAAACTACTGAATTACACAGTTTCTTCTGTGTGGGGCAGTGGTTACTTTCTCAGTGCAAGTCTATGATACTCAGAACGAGGCTCTCTATCTCATACCTTTTTTTACCTGCATTTAGAAAATTTTAAAAGTGACCTCAGTTCCTCACAGAACATAGCATTTTTGACCTGCCAAACCATAGACTGTCACATGATGCTGAAGCGTACCGGAGCACCACTAAAATGGCAGAAGACGACAGCTATTACTCCGTTCATTACTCATACACACATTATTGCTACCAAAGAAAGAAATAAAAATAATTATTAGAGTTCTTCTTTAACCCCTTTACCCTGAGGGAAGTTTGCATGTTAATGAGTGTGCCAATTTTTACAATTCTGACCGTGTCACTTTATGAGGTAATAACTCGGGAACTCTTCCATAGATCCCTGTTATGAATGTGCTCGAGATGGTTTCTGAGCAGAGGCTCCCTCTGGTGGTTGCAGACAGTACTGAACCTTACAGCAAGGAATGGCAATCTGGGATCACGGACTGGACTGATATAAGGGAGGTTCCCTCCCATGATGGTCGCCGGTGATCAATTGTTCTTGTCTCAATTGTGGTTCCTGGTTCATTTGGAAGTCTGCTGGAGTCTTGCATGCATCTGCTGCTTTCAGATAAGATATTTTCTGCTTTTCTTTTTGTGCTTGCTTTTTGCATAATTTTCTGCACTTTTGTGGAGGTCAGCTGGGTCCCCTCCTGGGGCCTGTGCTCCTCTCAGTTTATCTGTAGCCACTGTTATTTGTTCATTTGCTTTTTCCTGTTTTTTCAGTGGCTGCGGCTTAGTTTTGTTACACCAGAGATCTGATTTAGATAGTGGAGTTCGTGTGATCTCAGGTGTTTTTGCAATCAGAAGAGTTGGTATTTTTTAGGGTTTTTGTTGGATTTCAGTCAGAATTCTTTCCTGTACTTTTCTGTCTAGACAGATTGGGCCCCAGCGTTTGCTCATTCTATTTTCTGTCTGTGTCCATGCTTCTTCTTGTCTAACCGCCATTACATGTTTGGGGGCTTCCTATTTTCTTTGGGGATCTGCTCTGGGCAGATAGCTTTCATCTTTCTGCATTTAGGTGTAGTTATCTCTCAGGCTGTGACGAGGCATCTAGGATCAACGTAGGAACGCTCCACGGCTACCTCTAGTTGTGTGGTTAGGTCAGGTCACTGCAATCCAATACGTTCCAGCCTCTCTGGTGTATTGCCGTTTTGCTTTTTCTCCTCAGCTACCTAAACATAACAAATCCCGGTGATTCTGAGAATGTTTTCTCAAGACATATTGTACTTCATGATAGTGGTAAAAAAATTTTTATATAACTTGTATTTATTTGTAAAAAAACGGAAATTTGGCGAAAATGTTTAAAACTTTGCAATTTTCCAACTTAGAATTTTCATGCCCTTAAATCACAGAGATATGTCACACAAAATACTTAATAAGTAACATTTCCCACATGTCTACTTTACATCAGCATAATTTTGGAAGTAAAATTTTTTTGTTAAGAAGTTATAAGGGTTAAAAGTTAAACAGCGATTTCAAATTTTTACAACACCATTTTTTTTTTTTAGGGACCACATCACATTTGAAGTAATTTTGAGGGGTCTATATGATAGAAAATACCCAAAAGTGACACCATTCTAAAAACTGCACCCCTTAAGGTGCTCAAAACTACATTGAAGACATTTATTAACCCTTCATGTGCTTCACAGGAATTTTTGGAATGTTTAACCCCTTCATGACCCAGCCTATTTTGACCTTAAAGACCTTGCCATTTTTTGCAATTCTGACCAGTGTCCCTTTATGAGGTAATAACTCAGGAATGCTTGAACGAATCCTAGCGATTCTGAGAATGTTTTTTCGTGACATATTGAGCTTCATGGTAGTGGTAAATTTAGGTCGATAATTTTTGTGTTTATTTGTGAAAAAAATGGAAATTTGGTGAAAATTTAGAAAATTTTGCAATTTTCAAAATTTGAATTTTTATTCTGTTAAACCAGAGAGTTATGTAACACAAAATAGTTAATAAATAACATTTCCCACATGTCTACATTATATCAGCACAATTTTGGAAACAAAATTTTTTTTTGCTACAAAGTTATAAGGTTAAAAGTTGACCAGCGATTTATCATTTTTACAACAAAATTTACAAAGCCATTTTTTTTACAGACCACCTCACATTTGAAGTCACTTTGAGGGGTCTATATGGCAGATAATATCCAAAAGTGACAGCATTATAAAAACTGCACCCCTCATGCTACTCAAAACTACATTCAAGAAGATTATTAACCCTTCAGGTGCTTCACAGGAACTAAAGCAACGTGGAAGGAAAAAACGGACATTTTAATTTTTCCAACAAAAAATTTATTTTAGCATCAATTTTTTCATTTTTACATGGGCAATAGGATAAAATGGATCCTAATATTTGTTGGGCAATTTCTCCTGAGTACACAGAAACCTCATATGTGGTCATAAACCACTGTTTGGGTGCACAGCAGGGCTCAGAAGGGAAGGAGCGCCATTTGACTTTTTGAATGGAAAATATGCTCCAATCGTTAACGGACACCATGACGCGTTTGGAGAGCCCCTGTGTGCCTAAACAGTGAAAAAACAACACATGTGACACCATTTTGGAAACTAGACCCCTTATGAAACTTATCTAGATGTGTTGTGAGCACTCTAGAGCCCCAAGTGCTTCACAGAAGTTTATAAAGCAGAGCAGTGAAAATAGAAAAAACATTTTTTTCCTCAAAAATGATTTTTTAGCCCACTATTTTTTATTTTCACAAGGGTAACAGGAGAAATTGGACCACAAAAGTTGTTGTGCAATTTGTCCTGAGTACACCAATACCCCATATGTGGGGGGAACCACTGTTTTGACGCATGGGAGAGCTCAGAAGGGAAGGAGCGCCATTTTGGAATGCAGACTTGATGGAATGTTCTGCGGGCATCATGTTGCATTTGCAGAGCCCCTGATGTGCCTAAACAGTAGAAACCCCACACAATTGACCCCATTTTGGAGACTAGACCCCCCAAGGAGCTTATCTAGATGTGTAGTGAGCACTTTGAACCCCCAAGTGCTTCACAGAAGTTTATAAACACAAAGCAGTGAAAATAAAAAAAATCATTTTTGTTCCTCCAAAATAATTTTTTAGCCCGCTATTTTTTATTTTCCCAAGGGTAACAGGATAAATTTGACCCCAAAAGTTCTTGTACCGTTTGTCCTGAGTACACTGGTACCCCATATGTGGAGGGAAACCATTGTTCGGGCACAGAAGGGAAGTAGTGACGTTTTGAAATGCCGACATTGATTGAATGGTCTGCGGGCATCATGTTACATTTGCAGAGCCCCTGATGTGCCTAAACAGTAGAAACTCCCCACAAGTGACCCCATTTTGGAAACTAGACCCCACAAGGAACTTATCTAGATGTATGATGAGCACTTTGAACCCCCAAGGGCTACACAAGTTTATAATGATTGGGCATGAAAATAAAAAAAATCATATTTTTTTCACAAACATGATTTTTTAGTCCCCAATTTTTTTATTTTCCCAAGGGTAACAGGAGAAATTAGACCCCAAAAATAGTTGTCCAATTTGTCCTGAGTATGCTGATATCTCATATTTTGGAAAAAAAAACTACTGCATGGGCACACGTCGGGGCTCGGAAGGGAAGCAGTGACGTTTTAAAATGCCGACTTGATGGAATGGTCTGCGGGCGTCATGTTACGTTTGCAGAAGCCCCTGGTGTGCCTAAACTGTGGAAACCCCCCAAGTGACCCCATTTTGGAAACTAGACCACCCAAGGAACTTATCTAGATGTGTAGTAAGCACTTTGAACCCCCAAGTGCTTCACAGAAGTTTATAACCAAGAGCCATGAAAATAAAAAATCATTTTTTTCCCCTCAAAAAATGATTTTTTAGCCCACAATTTTTTATTTTCACAAGGGTAACAGGAGAAATTGGACCCCAAAAGTTGTTGTCCTCTTTGTCCTGAGTACGCTGGTACCCCATATGTGGGGGGAACCACTGTTTGGGCACACGTCGGGGCTCCGAAGGGAAGTAGTGACGCTTTGTAATACCGACTTGATGGAATGGTCTGCGTGCATCATGTTACGTTTGCAGAGCCCATTGTGTGCTTAAACAGTAGAAACCCCCCAAATGACCCCATTTTGGAAACTAGATCCCCCAAGGAACTCCTCTAGATGTGTGGTGAGCACTTTGAATCACCAAGTTCTTCACAGAAGTTTATAACGCAGAGTGTTATGTTTCAGTAGCTGAGGAGGACAGGAACAACAGCAGGGCAGCCGAACACCTGTGATGTTGGTAACTGATGGGTTGCAGATTCCTAAACTAACGACACAACTAGAGGTAGCCGTGGAGCGTTCCTACGTTGATCCTAGACGCCTCGTCACAGCCTGAGAGATAACTACACCTAAAGGCAGAAAGATGAAAGCTATCTGCCCCGGAGCAGATCCCCAAAGAAAATAGGAAGCCCCCAAACATATAATGGCGGTTAGACAAGATGAAAATACAAACATAGGCAGAAAATAGACTGAGCAAATGCTGGGCCACAAGCTGACTAAATAGGATAGGACAGGAGAGATTCCTTTCTGAAACCCAGAAAACCCTACAAAAATCCAACAATTCTGATTACAAAAATACTGAGATCACACGATCTCACCACCCACTAAATCAGATCTCAGTGTGAACAAAAACCAAGCCGCAGCCGCAAAAAAAACAGGAAAAAGCAAATGAGCAAATAACAGTGGCTGCAGAAAAAAATGTGAGGAGCTCAGGCCCCAAGAGGGGACCTGGCTGACCTCCACAAAAGTGCAGAAAACAATGCAAAAAGCAAGCACAAAAAGAAAAGCAAAAAATATCTTATCTGAAAGCAGGAGATGCAGGCAGGACTCCAGCAAACTTCCAAATGAACCAGGAACCACAATTGAGACAAGAACAATTGATCACCGACAACCATCATGGGAGGGAACCTCCCTTATATCAGACCAGTCCGTGATTCCAGATTGCCACTCCTCAGTGATAGGTTCAGTACTGTCTGTAACCACCAGAGGGAGCCTCTGCTTAGAAACCATCTCGAGCACATTCATAACAGTACCCCCCCTTGAGGAGGGGTCACCGAACCCTCACTTGTGCCACCAGGCCGATTAGGATGAGCTCGGTGATAGGCACGGATCAGTCTCACAGCATGGATGTCCGAAGCAAACACCCAAGAATTGTCCCTCCTGACCATAACCTCTCCACTTAACCAAATACTGGAGTTTCTGTCTAGAAAAACGAGAATCCAATATTCTCTCAACCACATACTCCAGATTGCCCTCAACCAAAATAGGGTCAGGAGGCGCAGCCATAGGAACCATTGGCTCGACAAACCTCTTCAATAAGGACTTGTGGAACACGTTATGGATAGAGTTGAGCGATACTTTCCGATATCCAAAAGTATCGGAATCGGAATTGTATCGCCGATACCCAAAAAATATCGGCGATACCCGATACCGATACCGGAAATCCAATGTAAGTCTATGGGAACAAAATATCGGAATTAAAAAAAACCCATTCTTGCCTTGTTGGTTAATTGTACATGAAGGAAAACAACAAAGAGTAATGTAGAATGTATTGGGGAAGGTTGAGGAGACATTAAAGGCATAGATGTTTAACCCAATCAAATGGAATAGCATAAATATTTTTTTTTTTTTTAAGATGTTCGGATTGACGAAGAAATTGACAATGTTGTTAACATTTTTTCTATTTTGGCAAATATGTATATTTCACAACTTCCATGCTCTTCACCTTTTTAACTTTTGACACACTTTCTCCTTCATAATCTTCAGCAGCATCATCTTTTTCATCAAATTATTCTTCATCTTCACCTTCTTTATCTTCTTCTTAAACTTCTTGCTATTCATCTTTTTGTTAACATTACTCATATTCTTCTTATTAAACTATTATTCTTATTCATATTGTACTTCATCTTCTTCATCATATTCTTATTTGTGACAGAGAATCCTGTACTTGTAATCTGTCAAAGTATGAATTTTTCATCCTTCCGTTCTTGCTGTCACAAAAGATTTAAATTACAACAGTATTTGTCCGTGTTCAGTTTAGCCTGCAGCAGCAGGCATTTTCCAGGGGCACCACGACGAGGAACGGACTCACCCCCATACACTGCTTAGTCTTCTTCTGCTTATAATTTAGAGCATATATTTTGCTCTTCATTTTGGTCTTATACTTCATGTTCTTCTGCTTTTAGATCTTCTGCTTATTGTTCTTGTGTCTCTTGTTCTGTATCTTGTAGTTTGTCTTAACCTTCTTAGTCCTGTTTGGTAATCTTTTATTTCTTCTTTGTGATGGTGTTTAGGCTGGTTGGCTTGATGCTCGTCGTCCTTGTGGTCGTCATCTTCATCGGGGTGGTCATCAGGGTCGTCGTCTTCATTGTTGGAGATCCAGAGTGATTACCCAAAAAAGCATTGAAAAAATCTTCAATTTGTAAATGTAGCAGAAGGTACAAGAGTCAATGCAAGTAACGAGGACCAGCTGACTGTGTTGGAACCCGGAGGGGCAGCAGAAGGAAAAGAGCCAATGGCACAACCGAGGACCAGCTGACGTTACTGGGACACGGTTACTAAGCAGGAGGTACCTGTGCTCCAAAGCACTACCAAGGACCAGCAGACGTTGCTGGAACTCGGATACCGAGATGGAGGCACCTAGACCAAAGGCACTGCGGAGAACCAGCTGACGGTACTGGAACCCGGACGGGTAGCAGAAGGTACAAGAGCCAATGCAAGTAACGAGGACCAGCTGACTGTGCTGGAACCCGGAGGGGCAGCAGAAGGAAAAGAGCCAATGGCACAACCGAGGACCAGCTGACGTTACTGGGACACGGTTACTAAGCAGGAGGTACCTGTGCTCCAAAGCACTACCAAGGACCAGCAGACGTTGCTGGAACTCGGATACCGAGATGGAGGCACCTAGGCCAAAGGCACTGCGGAGAACCAGCTGACGGTACTGGAACCCGGACGGGTAGCAGAAGGTACCCATGGAAATTTAAGTTGACAGGCCGCGAGCCGGCCGCAGTTACCGAATCCCACAGTACTACAGTGGGTGATTGTCCTATTGTCACAACGGAAACAGCCTTTATTTGCATATCCCGCAGCACACATAGGAAGCACCTAAACTCCAAGCACCATAGAGTCGGCTAACCCGACCGCAACACGACAGTACAACTTATTGGAGGCTAAGTGACGTTTACACTGACAGGAAACAGATGGCGTGCTGTAACCAGTCTGGGCAGGAGTGAGTACCCGTGCCAATGACACTTCCGAGCAACAACTGGCGGTGTTGAAGCCCAGGGATGAGAAGACAACAGGGTGGAGGCAGCATGACTTTTTGCTGTTCACACAGCAGGGGAACAGTTGACATTACTGAACCCCAGTAACACAGAAGCAAGTGTAGACTGTGCTAACAGCACTTCCGAGCAACAACTGGCGGTGTTGTAGCCCAGGGATGAGAAGAGAACATGGTGGAGGCAGCAGGACTTTTTGCCGTTCACACAGCAGGGGGAACAGCTGACATTACTGAACCCCAGTAACACAGGAGCAAGTGTAGACTGTGCTAACAGCACTTCCGAGCAACAACTGGCGGTGTTGTAGCCCAGGGATGAGAAGAGAACATGGTGGAGGCAGCAGGACTTTTTGCCATTCACACAGCAGGGGAACAGCTGACATTACTGAACCCCAGTAACACAGGAGCAAGTGTAGACTGTGCTAACAGCACTTCCGAGCAACAACTGGCGGTGTTGTAGCCAGGATGAGAAGAGAACATGGTGGAGGCAGCAGGACTTTTTGCCGTTCACACAGCAGGGGAACAGCTGACATTATGAACCCCAGTAACACAGGAGCAAGTGTTGATGTGCTAACAGCACTTCCGAGCAACAACTGGCGGTGTTGTAGCCCAGGGATGAGAAGAGAACATGGTGGAGGCAGCAGGACTTTTTGCCGTCACACACGCAGGGAACAGCTGACATTACTGAACCCCAGTAACACAGGAGCAAGTGTAGACTGTGCTAACAGCACTTCCGAGCAACAACTGGCGGTGTTGTAGCCCAGGGATGAGAAGAAACATGGTGGAGGCAGCAGGACTTTTTGCCGTACACACAGCAGGGGAACAGCTGACATTACTGAACCCCAGTAACACAGGAGCTAGTGTTGACTGTGCTAACAGCACTTCCGAGCAACAACTGGCGGTGTCGTAGCCCAGGGATGAGAAGAGAACATGGTGGAGGCAGCAGGACTTTTTGCCGTTCACACAGCAGGGGAACAGCTGACATTACTGAACCCCAGTAACACAGGAGCAAGTGTAGACTGTGCTAACAGCACTTCCGAGCAACAACTGGCGGTGTTCTAGCCCAGGGATGAGAAGAGAACATGGTGGAGGCAGGCAGGACTTTTTGCCATTCACACAGCAGGGGAACAGCTGACATTACTGAACCCCATAACACAGGAGCAAGTGTTAGACTGTGCTAACAGCACTTCCGAGCAACAACTGGCGGTGTTGTAGCCCAGGGATGAGAAGAGAACATGGTGGAGGCAGCAGGACTTTTTGCCGTACACACAGCAGAGGAACAGCTGACATTACTGAACCCCAGTAACACAGGAGCAAGTGTAGACTGTGCTAACAGCACTTCCGAGCAACAACTGGCGGTGTTGTAGCCCAGGGATGAGAAGAAACATGGTGGAGGCAGCAGGACTTTTTGCCGTTCACACAGCAGGGGAACAGCTGACATTACTGAACCCCAGTAACACAGGAGCAAGTGTTGACTGTGCTAACAGCACTTCCGAGCAACAACTGGCGGTGTTGGAGCCCAGGGTTAAGGAGGATGTTTAAATACTATATCAAGTATTTTCCTTGTTACGTGTCAATTAAAAATGTCTATACTCCAAACAAGAGAAATATAACCTTTAGTACCATAAGATGATGATTTAACTTAAAAAAATATATGTAAATTAATAATTTACAAACATAAACGCATACATTAACATGTTGAAAAGCAATGCAAACCACAATTAAAATAGGTTAAATAATCTGCTGTACGGTTTAAAATAAAAGCATACAAGTACATATCAGAATCCATTAATGATGGCTAAGTAACAGTATGTACACCATTTTTATTGTGTAGACAATGAATGGCTGACTTAAAAACATAATCAGCATTACAAGTTATCTTTGACATTCATAAAACTTTACATTTGGTGAATAATATCACTAAAAATTTTAAAAAATATCTAAAATTTCCATCATGTAATACTGATAATATGTGCCAATCATTTATATTAACAAACAAAAAATTTAAAAAGTGCATAGTGCAGAGTGAAAACAGATATTTATGCCTGACTGTGGACTTGCAAGCATGACAACGGATAGATAAGGTATATATAGATGAGACTGCATAGCCACAGATGGTGAATGGCGATGTAATACTGCACCTCAATAAAGTGTGCGTTACTACTACATACTTTTTTTTATATAGCTTTATAAAAGGTTACGTGCATGTATGGTTGCGCCTTTGTTTGGACGCACAGACTGGCTTCCTGCTGTGACGCGTTGGGTATTGGAGCGTCTGTACGTCTTATGACGCAGACTAACATTCACGTGCGCATCGTTCATCATCGCAAGCGCACCGACAACACAAAGGCGTTGTCATGACTGCTTTACTCAGTAAACATGCACCTATGATGAAACATACACGCATGTGCCCTATTACATAACAAGCTACAAGAAAAACGAGTGTGAGGTGTGACACATCTGTTTTGTTAAGGTACAGTATTATATCGACATTGTACAGGTGTCGCTATTCAGTCTGATAAATAGATATCATTCACCTATTCTATCAGTTGTCGTTCTTTCAGCATCACTTACAGGTATATATTTTGCTATTGTACTATGCACTATTGACTTTACCAAGGTAATGCATGATTTTTGTTAGCGATTATCATGTTTACATGAAGGACCTTTATGATATGGGCTGTTAACTTTCTAATTAAATATGTATTTTTTAAAATGACACAAATATAAGTAATGTTGAAGATGACTATTCCTACATGCATTGTTTGCACAATATTACAGGTGTACATCACGTCCCTTAATCAACATTGGATTATTATATTTACTTGTATGCTTTTATTTAAAAGGCAAGAACACTGAAGTATAACCTTCGCACTGCAGCAGTTGTCAAAGTTCAACCCACATTATGCACTTACAACATTGCAGCATTTGAGTCATGATGTGAGTTGGATTTGTCTAAGCTATGGAGTGACAAGGTTGACCATCAGTATCCTATAGCATAAGTAGGCTTTTGTGTTTGCATTTGTTTTCGACATGTGCATATCTGTAATAATATGTCACAATTATTTTGTTACAGATTTGTGACAAAGACTAATCATTTTATGGTTTTAAAGTTGACGTTTCAAATGTTTACAGCTTAGAAATCAGGGTGTAGCCTCATATCTATGTGTAGCACTAGACACTTTGACATGTCATGTTTTTTTCACCATGATTAGGTAGCTAGCAGTAATTTTTGCCGGACACACAGCAGGGGAACAGCAGGCGTTACTGAACCCCACAAACACATCAGCGATTGTTTTCATCTGTGCATCTAACACTTCTGAGCAGCAACTGGCGGTGTTGAAGCCCAGGGTCAAGGAGGGTGTAGGCAGAGGCCTAGTATGAGATGTTTGAAGTTGAAGTTGTAGTTAGCAGCAGTAATTTTTGCCAGACACACAGCAGGGGAACAGCAGGCGTTACTGAACCCCACAAACACATCAGCGATTGTTTTCATCTGTGCATCTAACACTTCTGAGCAGCAACTGGCGGTATTGAAGCCCAGGGTCAAGGAGGGTGTAGGCAGAGGCCTAGTATGAGATGTTTGAAGTTGAAGTTGTAGTTAGCAGCAGTAATTTTTGCCAGACACACAGCAGGGGAACAGCAGGCGTTACTGAACCCACAAACACATCAGCGATTGTTTTCATCTGTGCATCTAACACTTCTGAGCAGCAACTGGCGGTGTTGAAGCCCAGGGTCAAGGAGGGTGTAGGCATAAAATATTGAGTTATTGCCTTGTTACGTGGCCATTGCAAATGTATGTACTTCAAACAAGAATAAATGAAGTTTTACTAGGACAATAAAATGATGAATTTCAATTCCAAGAATAGAAAAATATTTATACTTGAGAGTCCGCTGTGGTTGATACGTTTAATGGCTAACTGAAAATATGGTAACAAATTCCAAGCTTTCCAGACTACTCAGGTCTCTTCATCAGGCTAAGACTAAAACAAAAAATGAAGAATCACATATTTCTACACACAACAGGACACAGGAATAGGTAAGACAAGTGAGGGAGGGACAAGTGAGGGGAGACCGGCCAAAAAATGAGAACAAGGATGAATTATCAGCGCCACACAATAAGAGAAAAAATAATGGATTTACCTGTGGCAAAACACTTTTGTATGCCCGGTCATAGCATGATGGATATGGAATTACTGGTATTAAAATATAACTTCAAATATGAGAAAGATACAAAGGTTTCAGAATATAAGCTCATCATGACCTTTGACACTGTTAGTGATGGAATGAATAGATCACACGGATTTATGTCATTCTATATCAATTAAGGAATCTGCGTCTCTGCCCTTCCAGGGGCATGAAAACACAAAACCAGACCCCAATCAGAGGGCAATAAAACTTTCTATCCTTATCTAGGAACTGTTCCAATATTTATGTTCATCCCTCTGTGATAATGACAGTTCTGCTACACGTCACTTACTTGTCTTACCTATTGCACTATTCCTGTGTCCTGTTGTGTATAGAAATATGTGATGCTTCATTTTTTGTTTTAGTCTTTGCCTGATGAAGAGACGTGAGTAGCCTCGAAAGCTTGCAATTTGTTACCATCTTTTCAGTTATCCATTCAAAGGTATCAACCACTGCGGACTCTCAAGTCTAAATATTTATCTATCTACTGGCTAACACGGTACAAAGATACACATGTTTCCTAACTTCAAGAATAAAAATAAAGACACTGCAAATATAAACGCATATATGCACATGCCAACAAGAAATGGAACAACACACCACCCAAAAAATTGGTTACAAAATATAGTGTTGTAAATTTAAGAATAAAAGTCCATTTTTGTATTTATGAATAATGCTTAAGGAACGCTATGTTAAACCATAACATAGTGAAGACAATGGATTTTGTAATAGTCACTCATCATCATCACCATTGCAATTTAGATGTGACAGTCACACACATTTCAATTATTTAAGTTAATAAAATAGTTACTTTGTACACCATGTATGACATGTCCAGCATGGACTCATCTATGTGATGACACAATAATGTACGATAAAAAATAACCATTTAAAAAAACATAATGCATTGTCACAATTTAAGTGTGTGCCTGCAAGTGTAGGTGAAACAAAGGCTACGGATAGCAAAGGTATATTCTATGTCTGTATCAGACAGTGGATAGCCTCTGATGGGTAATGGCGATGTTATACTGTACGTCAATAAAGTCTGCGCTGCAATCATGCATTTTTTGCTTGTACAGTGTTGAAGAGGGTAAAAGCATGTCTGGTTGCGCAAGGCTTTATCCGTCAACACTACCTTCCTACTGTCACGCGTAGGGTAGGGTAGCGTGTGTCAATTAGATGAATCTATAAAATGTGACGTTACGCAGCGTTATTGCGCCCTAGGGACGCCAAAAATACGACAGCAGTAATCATTTACTGTCTAATACTCCACCTATGACCAACAAAAAAGACCGTTCCCTCTTTAACAATCTACAAGACTAACAAGCATAATGGTTGACGCTGACTTTATTGAGGTACAGTATTACATCGACATTGTCCATGAGTAACTATGCACTGTGATACCTATATACCATTATTAATTTATATCTGTTGTGGTTGTTTCAACAGCACTTGCAGGTATAACTACCTATTGTCAGTATGCATGATGCACTTTCTAGATGTAATAATTTATTATTGCACATTATTACCAGGTTTAGATGCTGGCCATTTCATATATGGTGTGTGAAGTTACAGTTGGCATCAGTATGTGTATTTTATAATGTCTGTCATAAATAAAACTCGTGATGATGATGATGAGGATTTTATGATTCGTACATCCATTGACTGCATTATCTTACAGGTACAGATAAAGTTCCTTAAAAAGCATTAATTGATAAGTATGAAATGTACATTTTATGCATTAATTTCAAAAAGTGAAGATTATGTTTTAGTTTTTGTTACCATTTTAATAGACATGTGCAGATATGCGCTGTTGATGACAAATTATTATTTGTCCATATTTGTAATAAAAATGTATCATTCTAGGCCTGGAAAACTTCACAATTTCCTGTTTTAAGCATAACAATCAGGGTGACGGCTCTTCCCTATTTGGAGCATGTTCGACATGGGTTTTTCTGTGCATGTGTAGGGAACAGGAGACTTCTTGCCGGACACACAGCAGGGGAACAGCTGGCGTTACTGAACCCCACTAACACTATAGCTTGTGTATTGGTCTGTGGACACGACACTTCTGAGCAGCAACTGGCAGTGTTGTAGCCCAGGGAGTAGAGTTCAGGTGGTAGAAAGATGAACATAACAGGAGACATGGATAACGTTGCGAACCAGTTATTTAATCTGAAAACGGACAGACAAATTCTGGCGAGATCCATGCCTTGTTCATTTTCAGAAAAGTAAGCCGGTCTACATTATCGGAGGATAGTCGCATGCGACGGTCTGTTAGTACACCACCTGCAGCACTAAAGACGCGCTCCGATAATACACTGGCAGCAGGGCAAGCCAGCACCTCCAATGCATACTGGTAAGCTCTGGCCATGTATCCAGCTTAGAGACCCAAAACTTGAATGGGGAAGAGCCATCTGGGAGTACACTGAGAGGGAAAGACATGTAGTCTGTCACCATCTTACGGAAACGTTGCCTCCTGCTGACTGGAGCCGTCTCGGATGGTGTAGACATTTGTGGCGCTGCCACAAAACTTTGCCACATTTGGAACATACTGGTCTTGCCCTGTGCAGAGGCGCTGCTTGTGCTCCCTCTTGTTGCAGAGCTGTCTCCACTGCCTCGACGCACAGAGCTGCTTTGTAAAGCAGTAGCAGCAGCAGTGCTCTCGGCTGGAATGGAGAACATTATGGATTGCACCAGTGTGTCTTGGTACTCCCGCATTTTACGCTCCCGGTTCAACGGTGTGATGAGGCTTTGTAAGTTGTCCCGGTAGCGAGGGTCTAGGAGGGTGTACACCCAATAATCAGACGTGGTGAGAATGTGGGCGATGCGGCGGTCGTTTCTCAGGCACTGCAGCATGAAATCAACCATGTGCTGCAGACTCCCAACTGGCCAAGAAACTCTGTCCCCTGCAAGAGGCGTCATCTCTGCCTGCTCTGCATCACCCCACCCTCGCTCTACATACTGACTAGAGTGTTGTGTACCTCCCTCTAGAGCGATGTCTTCCTCCTCCATTGACTCCTCCTCATCCTCCTCACAAAGTGAGCCCTGCCCAGCCCTTTGTGAGGAACCACGTTGCGCTGACTGTCCAGAAGGTGATGGAATTTGTGACTCCTCATCCTCCACCTCTTCCAAAACCTCATCCCTTATTGCTTGCAGTGTTTTTTGAAGCAGGCAGATAAGGGGGACAGTTAGGCTGACTAGTGCATCATCTGCACTCGCCATCCGCGTTGACTCATCAAACGCACGCAAAACGTGGCAGATGTCCTTCATAGAGGCCCACTCAGTAGTGGTGAAGTGTGAACGGCGCAAATTGCGAGTTGATTGCGCCTGATGCAGCTGATACTCCATTACTGCTGGCTGCTGCTCACACAACCGCTCCAACATATGTAACGTGGAATTCCACCTGGTGGGTACGTCACATATGATGCGATGTTCAGGAAGGCGAAATCTGCGTTGCAGAGCTGCAATGCGCGATCTGGCCATGCTGGAACGTCGCAAGTGAGCGCACTCTAGGCGGACCTTGTGCAGCAGTGCATCAAGATCCGGATAGTCCCTCAAAAAACTCTGCACGACCAAGTTGAGCACATGTGCCAGACATGGTATGTGAGTGAGGTTGCCAAGGCCAGAGCTGCCACCAGATTTCGGCCATTGTCACACACTACCAAGCCTGGCTGGAGATTCGCTCGCAAAAACCACACGTCGCTCTCCTGCTTGATGGCATTCCAGATCTCCTGCGCTGTGTGGCTTCGATTCCCCATGGAAATTAATTTCAGGACGGCCTGTTGACGTTTGGCCACGGCTGTGCTCATATCGGTCGCAACAGGTAAGCGTTCACGGGTCCATGTGGAGGTAGACCGTGACGGCTCCTGCAGCGATGATTCTGAGGAACTGGAGTAGGAGGAGGAGTCAATGTGGACAGACTTGATTCCTGCAATCCTTGGAGTTGGCAGAACACGTACAGCGCCACTCGCAAGATCTGTACCCGGCTCCACAACATTGACCCAATGGGCAGTGAGGGAAAGGTATCGTCCCTGGCCATGGGTACTGGTCCACGCATCGGTGGTCAGGTGGACCTTGCTACTGACGGCGTTTAGTAGCGCATGTTTAATTTTTCCCTCAACATGCTTTTGCAGACCAGGGATGGCTTGCCTGCTGAAATAAAATCGGCTGGGCACATTGTATTGTGGGACTGCCAATGCCATTAAGTTACGGAAACTGTCAGTCTCCACCAGCCTGAATGACAGCATATCAAGGGACAGGAGTTTTGCAATGCCAGCATTCAGAGCCTGTGCTCGTGGATGGTTTGCCGAGTATGGCCGTCTTTTATCCCATGCCTGTGCTACCGATGGCTGTTTTGTGGCCTGGGAGTGTGAGGATGACAGGGAACTTGCAGCTGTGGGTGGAATAACACTGGGTCTCTGGACAACAGTGACAGAGGTTCTTCCATGGCGATCCTGTGAGGAAGCCGAACCAGCTGTGTGTGAGCTGGAGGAAGAGGCTCCAACACGAGCTGAAGATGTAGGTGCTGCTGTAGGTTGGCCTACATCTCCAGTGTGTCTTTGTAACTCAACCACGTGCTTTGACCGCACATGTTTCCACATATTTGTGGTATTAAGGTTACTGACTAGTGTTGAGCATTCGATACCGCAAGTATCGGGTATCGGCCGATATTCGCTTTATCGGAATTTCCGATACTTAGTTCGATATTTTTCCTATATCGTATACCGGAATCGGAAGTTCCCATAATTCTTTGAGAGGCAATGTGATTTTAGTCAGCCAATGAGGAATCTTATGAAGTGTGGGCACATCCTGTAATTCTGCGGTCATCTTAACTAATGGCATGGCTGTGATTGGCTGCTGAAATGATGTCAGAATGCACTATAAAAGGCGCCGCCTCCATTTTAGCGTCACTGTGCTGTGAACTCAGTTAGGGACAGAACGCTGCTCTGCTGACTCTGAGGGACAGTTAGATATTGCGATTTTGTGTACTGGGCTTTAGGCAGGCTAGTTTACCAACCGCTGTGTAAAGCTTCCTTTTGCCAGTGTTGTTTTAACAGCTCTGTGCAAGGTGTGTGTGAGAGTGCAGGTGACGCTGCAGTTTGCTCTGCATGCAACGCTGTCTGTAGGCATCTGCACGTGTCACTCACAGACTCTTTTTTTTTTTCTTCAGTGTAATTCTTGCTGCTCCATGCAATTTAACTATTAGTGTGACGCGCTTCCATCCGTATCCAATACATTGGTTGCAAACACTATAGAAGTAGACAAAGGAGTAGCCTTTCCCAGATTGTGGACAGTTGTGTTTCAGTGTTCACTTCAGTCTGTGTTTTTTATTTTTTGAGTGCATATCACGCTCCAGTTACTTGTTCAAGCACTGCTGCTTGTACTCTGCTGAGCGTGTCTCAGTGCCTCATGCTTTTCATTTTTCTCCAATTGGTGCTTCTCCATTATATTTGAAAAAAATCTAATCTATTAGTGTGACGCGCTTCCATCCGTATACAATACATTGGTTGCAAACACTATAGAAGTACAGAAAGGAGCCTTTCACAGATAGTGAACAGTTGTCTGCAGTGTTCACTGCAGTCTCTGAGGAATAACCACACTTAGGCCTTATAACTTTTCTGACTTTCTTTATCAATCTACAAGATGAAGAAGGCAGGGAGTAAGGCACGTGGTCGTGGCCGTGGAGTTTCAGCAGGGGGAGGACGTGGGGATTCTGTGGCTGCTGCCGCACCCAGTGACACAGCATCCACCAGTTTTCCCCGTGAGCGTTCCTTTATGCGCACTTTTGTAGGAGCTCAGCGTACCCCCCTGCTGCGGGAAGAACAAATTGAAGCCGTTGTTGGTTGGATGGCAGCCAATGCATCGACTTCAATTGCTTCCACCTCCTCTCAGGACCACAGCACTGTTGAACAACCATCTGTCTCTTCACCGCCTGCCAAATTGCCCAGGCAGTCAGAGAGTTCTGAACTGGAGCCAGCTGAGTCTCTGCTTCTGTTCTCAGAATCTGTTGGCTTGCAAACAGGGGCCCAGCCAAGCAGCATTCTGGAATGTGAAGAAGAGGCAGTATGCAGTGATGCGCAACAGCTGTGTCTCTCTGAATGTGAAGAGGCGGGTGAGCCAGTGCCGATGGTCAGCACACCGCAGAACGCATCTGATGATGATGAGACTCAGGTGCCATTTTCTGTTGAGCATGGTGCTGGCCAGACCACCCAACAGCAGCAGGTGTTGGAAGAGGGTAGTGGAGATGATGAGGTCCAAGACCCAACATGGCGTGAGGAACAGAAGGTGGTGGTAGCAGCTCTGAGGAAGAGATTGCCCCAACGGTCCAAACAGTAGGGAGAGTTAGGCTGCAGACTCGGTTGCCTGTAGCCTCCAGTTTGGCACCCGTTTGTAGCAGTTCTCTTCCAACAGCCAAAACGGGCGCTCCCAGGACTTGCACTGCGTGGTCCTTTTTTGACACACTTGCAGATGATATTTGCTATGTCAAATGCAAGCTGTGTAATCAAAAAGTAAAAAGAGGTAAAAATGTCAGTAACCTTAATACCACAAATATGTGGAAACATGTGCGGTCGAAGCACGTGGTTGAGTTCCAAAGACACACTGGAGATGTAGGCCAACCTACAGCAGCACCTACATCTTCAGCTCGTGTTGGAGCCTCTTCCTCCAGCTCACACACAGCTGGTTCTGCTTCCTCACAGGATCGCCATGGAAGAAACCTCTGTCACTGTTGTCCAGAGACCCAGTGTTATTCCACCCACAGCTGCAAGTTCCCTGTCATCCTCACACTCCCAGGCCACAAAACAGCCATCGGTAGCACAGGCATGGGATAAAAGACGGCCATACTCGGCAAACCATCCACGAGCACAGGCTCTGAATGCTGGCATTGCAAAACTCCTGTCCCTTGAAATGCTGTCATTCAGGCTGGTGGAGACTGACAGTTTCCGTAACTTAATGGCATTGGCAGTCCCACAATACAATGTGCCCAGCCGATTTTATTTCAGCAGGCAAGCCGTCCCTGCTCTGCAAAAGCATGTTGAGGGAAAAATTAAACATGTGCTACTAAACGCCGTCAGTAGCAAGGTCCACCTGACCACCGATGCGTGGACCAGTACCCATGGCCAGGGACGATACCTTTCCCTCACTGCCCATTGGGTCAATGTTGTGGAGCCGGGTACAGATCTTGCCAGTGGCGCTGTACGTGTTCTGCCAACTCCAAGGATTGCAGGAATCAAGTCTGTCCACATTGACTTCTCCTCCTACTCCAGTTCCTCAGAATCATCGCTGCAGGAGCCGTCACGGTCTACCTCCACATGGACCCGTGAACGCTTACCTGATGCGACCGATATGAGCACAGCCGTGGCCAAACGTCAACAGGCCGTCCTGAAATTAATTTCCATGGGGAATCGAAGCCACACAGCGCAGGAGCTCTGGAATGCCATCAAGCAGTAGAGCGACGTGTGGTTTTTGCCAGCGAATCTCCAGCCAGGCTTGGTAGTGTGTGACAATGGCCGAAATCTGGTGGCAGCTCTGGGCCTTGGCAACCTCACTCACATACCATGTCTGGCACATGTGCTCAACTTGGTCGTGCAGAGTTTTTTGAGGGACTATCCGGATCTTGATGCACTGCTGCACAAGGTCCGCCTAGAGTGCGCTCACTTGCGACGTTCCAGCATGGCCAGATCGCGCATTGCAGCTCTGCAACGCAGATTTCGCCTTCCTGAACATCGCATCATATGTGACGTACCCACCAGGTGGAATTCCACGTTACATATGTTGGAGCGGTTGTGTGAGCAGCAGCCAGCAGTAATGGAGTATCAGCTGCATCAGGCGCAATCAACTCGCAATTTGCGCCGTTCACACTTCACCACTACTGAGTGGGCCTCTATGAGGGACATCTGCCACGTTTTGCGTCCGTTTGATGAGTCAACGCGGATGGCGAGTGCAGATGATGCACTAGTCAGCCTGACTGTCCCCCTTTTCTGCCTGCTTCAAAAAACACTGCAAGCACTAAGGGATGAGGTTTTGGAAGAGGTGGAGGATGAGGAGTCACAAATTCCATCACCTTCAAGACAGTCAGCGCAACGTGGTTCCTCACAAAGGGCTGGGCAGGGATCACTTTGTGAGGAGGATGAGGAGGAGTCAATGGAGGAGGAAGACATCGCTCCAGAGGGAGGTACACAACGCTCTAGTCAGTATGTAGAGCGAGGGTGGGGTGATGCAGAGCAGGCAGAGATGACGCCTCTTGCAGGGGACAGCGTTTCTTGGCCAGTTGGGAGTCTGCAGCACATGGTTGATTTCATGCTGCAGTGCCTGAGAAACGACCGCCGCATCGCCCACATTCTCACCACGTCTGATTATTGCGTGTACACCCTCCTAGACCCTCGCTACCGGGACAACTTACAAAGCCTCATCACACCGTTGAACCGGGAGCGTAAAATGCGGGAGTACCAAGACACACTGGTGCAATCCATAATGTTCTCCATTCCAGCCGAGAGCACTGCTGCTGCTACTGCTTTACAAAGCAGCTCTGTGCGTCGAGGCAGTGGAGACAGCTCTGCAACAAGAGGGAGCACAAGCAGCGCCTCTGCACAGGGCAAGACACAGTATGTTCCAAATGTTGCAAGTTTTGTGGCAGCGCCACAAATGTCTACACCATCCGAGACGGCTCCAGTCAGCAGGAGGCAACGTTTCCGTAAGATGGTGACAGACTACATGTCTTTCCCTCTCAGTGTACTCCCAGATGGCTCTTCCCCATTCAAGTTTTGGGTCTCTAAGCTGGATACATGGCCAGAGCTTAGCCAGTATGCATTGGAGGTGCTGGCTTGCCCTGCTGCCAGTGTATTATCGGAGCGCGTCTTTAGTGCTGCAGGTGGTGTACTAACAGACCGTCGCATGCGACTATCCTCCGATAATGTAGACCGGCTTACTTTTCTGAAAATGAACAAGGCATGGATCTCGCCGAATTTGTCTGTCCGTTTTCAGATTAAATAACTGGTTCGCAACGTTATCCATGTCTCCTGTTATGTTCATCTTTCTACCACCTGAACTCTACTCCTGGGCTACAACACTGCCAGTTGCTGCTCAGAAGTGTCGTGTCCACAGACCAATACACAAGCTATAGTGTTACTGGCGTTCAGTAATGTCAGCTGTTCCCCTGCTGTGTGAACAGCAAAAAGTCATGCTGCCTCCACCCTGTTGTCTTCTCATCCCTGGGCTTCAACACCGCCAGTTGTTGCTCGGAAGTGTCATTGGCACGGGTACTCACTCCTGCCCAGACTGGTTACAGCACGCCATCTGTTTCCTGTCAGTGTAAACGTCACTTAGCCTCCAATAAGTTGTCCTGTCGTGTTGCGGTCGGGTTAGCCGACTCTATGGTGCTTGGAGTTTAGGTGCTTTCCTATGTGTGCTGCGGGATATGCAAATAAAGGCTGTTTCCGTTGTGACAATAGGACAATCACCCACTGTAGTACTGTGGGATTCGGTAACTGCGGCCGGCTCGTGGCCTGTCAACTTAAATTTCCATGGGTACCTTCTGCTACCCGTCCGGGTTCCAGTACCGTCAGCTGGTTCTCCGCAGTGCCTTTGGCCTAGGTGCCTCCATCTCGGTATCCGAGTTCCAGCAACGTATGCTGGTCCTTGGTAGTGCTTTGGAGCACAGGTACCTCCTGCTTAGTAACCGTGTCCCAGTAACGTCAGCTGGTCCTCGGTTGTGCCATTGGCTCTTTTCCTTCTGCTGCCCCTCCGGGTTCCAGCACAGTCAGCTGGTCCTCGTTACTTGCATTGGCTTTTGTACCTTCTGCTACCCGTCCGGGTTCCAGTACCGTCAACTGGTTCTCCGCAGTGCCTTTGGCCTAGGTGCCTCCATCTCGGTATCCGAGTTCCTGCAACGTCTGCTGGTCCTTGGTAGTGCTTTGGAGCACAGGTACCTCCTGCTTAGTAACCGTGTCCCAGTAACATCAGCTGGTACAAGGTTGTGCTACAAATACAAGATACAGAACAAGAGACACAAGAACAATAAGCAGAAGATCTAAAAGCAGAAGAACATGAAGTATAAGACCAAAATGAAGAGCAAAATATATGCTCTAAATTATAAGCAGAAGAAGACTAAGCAGTGTATGGGGGTGAGTCCGTTCCTCCTCGTGGTGCCCCTGGAAAATGCCTGCTGCTGCTGCAGGCTAAACTGAACACGGACAAATACTGTTGTAATTTAAATCTTTTGTGACAGCAAGAACGGAAGAATGAAAAATTCATACTTTGACAGATTACAAGTACAGGATTCTCTGTCACAAATAAGAATATGATGAAGAAGATGAAGTACAATATGAATTAGAATAATAGTTTAATAAGAAGAATATGAGTAATGTTAACAAAAAGATGAATAGCAAGAAGTTTAAGAAGACGATAAAGAAGGTGAAGATGAAGAATAATTTGATGAAAAAGATGATGCTGCTGAAGATTATGAAGGAGAAAGTGTGTCAAAAGTTAAAAAGGTGAAGAGCATGGAAGTTGTGAAATATACATATTTGCCAAAATAGAAAAAACGTGAACAACATTGTCAATTTCTTCGTCAATCCGAACATCTTTAAAAAAAAAAATATTTATGCTATTCCATTTGATTGGGTTAAACATCTATGCCTTTAATGTCTCCTCAACCTTCCCCAATACATTCTACATTACTCTTTGTTGTTTTCCTTCATGTACAATTAACCAACAAGGCAAGAATGGGGTTTTATTAATTCCGATATTTTGTTCCCATAGACTTACATTGGATTTCCGGTATCGGTATCGGGTATCGCCGATATTTTTGGGGTATCGGCGATACCATTCCGATTCCGATACTTTTGGATATCGGAAAGTATCGCTCAACTCTATTACTGACACTTTTACCTCTTTTTACTTTTTGATTACACAGCTTGCATTTGACATAGCAAATATGATCTGCAAGTGTGTCAAAAAAGGACCACGCAGTGCAAGTCCTGGGAGCGCCCGTTTTGGCTGTTGGAAGAGAACTGCTACGAACGGGTGCCAAACTGGAGGCTACAGGCAACCGAGTCTGCAGCCTAACTCTCCCTACTGTTTGGACCGTTGGGGCAACTCTTCCTCAGAGCTGCTACCACCACCTTCCTGTTCCTCACGCCATGTTGGGTCTTGGACCTCATCATCTCCACTACCCTCTTCCAACACCTGCTGCTGTTGGGTGGTCTGGCCAGCACCATGCTCAACAGAAACTGGCACCTGAGTCTCATCATCATCAGATGCGTTCTGCGGTGTGCTGACCATCGGCACTGGCTCACCCGCCTCTTCACATTCAGAGAGACACAGCTGTTGCGCATCACTGCATACTGCCTTTCTTCACATTCCAGAATGCTGCTTGGCTGGGCCCCTGTTTGCAAGCCAACAGATTCTGAGAACAGAAGCAGAGACTCAGCTGGCTCCAGTTCAGAACTCTCTGACTGCCTGGGCAATTTGGCAGGCGGTGAAGAGACAGATGGTTGTTCAACAGTGCTGTGGTCCTGAGAGGAGGTGGAAGCAATTGAAGTCGATGCATTGGCTGCCATCCAACCAACAACGGCTTCAATTTGTTCTTCCCGCAGCAGGGGGGTACGCTGAGCTCCTACAAAAGTGCGCATAAAGGAACGCTCACGGGGAAAACTGGTGGATGCTGTGTCACTGGGTGCGGCAGCAGCCACAGAATCCCCACGTCCTCTCCCTGCTGAAACTCCACGGCCACGACCACGTGCCTTACTCCCTGCCTTCTTCATCTTGGTAGATTGATAAAGAAAGTCAGAAAAGTTATAAGGCCTAAGTGTGGTTATTCCTCAGAGACTGTAGTGAACACTGCAGACAACTGTTCAGTAGCTGTGAAAGGCCCCTTTGTGTACTTCTATAGTGTTTGCAACCAATGTATTGTATACGGATGGAAGCGCGTCACACTATTAGATTAGATTTTTTTCAAATATAATGGAGCAGCACCAATTAGAGAAAAATGTGAAGGATGAGGCAGTGACACACGCTCAGCAGACTACAACCAGCAGTGGTTGAAGAACTAACTGGAGCGTAATCTGCACTCAAAAAATGAAAAGCTCACAGACTACAGTGAACACTGCAGACAACTGTTCAGTAGCTGTGAAAGCCCCTTTGTGTACTTCTATAGTGTTTGCAACCAATGTATTGTATACGGATGGAAGCGCATCACACTAATAGATTAGATTTTTTTCAAATATAATGGAGCAGCACCAATTAGAGAAAAATGTGAAGGATGAGGCAGTGACACACGCTCAGCAGACTACAACCAGCAGTGGTTGAGAACTAACTGGAGCGTAATCTGCACTCAAAAAATGAAAAGCTCACAGACTACAGTGAACACTGCAGACAACTGTTCAGTAGCTGTGAAAGGCCCCTTTGTGTACTTCTATAGTGTTTGCAACCAATGTATTGTATACGGATGGAAGCGCGTCACACTAATAGATTAGATTTTTTTCAAATATAATGGAGCAGCACCAATTAGAGAAAAATGTGAAGGATGAGGCAGTGACACACGCTCAGCAGACTACAACCAGCAGTGGTTGAAGAACTAACTGGAGCGTAATCTGCACTCAAAAAATCAAAACCTCACAGACTCACTGAACACTGAACACACTGTTCACTACTGTGAAAGGCCCTTTTGTACTTCTATAGTGTTTGCAACCAATGTATTGTATACGGATGGAAGCGCGTCACACTAATAGATTAGATTTTTTTCAAATATAATGGAGCAGCACCAATTAGAGAAAAATGTGAAGGATGAGGCAGTGACACACGCTCAGCAGACTACAACCAGCAGTGGTTGAAGAACTAACTGGAGCGTGATCTGCACTCAAAAAATCAAAACCTCACAGAC
This sequence comes from Oophaga sylvatica, assembly GCA_033576555.1. Taxonomy (NCBI): domain Eukaryota; kingdom Metazoa; phylum Chordata; class Amphibia; order Anura; family Dendrobatidae; genus Oophaga; species Oophaga sylvatica. The sequence continues at coordinate 194,082,687 of JARQOD010000003.1, forward strand.
TGCAGTGAACACTGAAACACAACTGTTCACTATCTGTGAAAGGCTCCTTTCTGTACTTCTATAGTGTTTGCAACCAATGTATTGTATACGGATGGAAGCGCGTCACACTATAATTTCTATTGAATGGAGCAGCTAGAATTACACTAAAGAAAAAAAAAAGAGTCTGTGAGTGACACGTGCAGATGCCTACAGACAGCGTTGGATGCAGAGCAAACTGCAGCGTCACCTGCACTCTCACACACACACCTTGCACAGAGCTGTTAAAACAATACTGCAAGGCAAAAGGAAGCTTTACACAGCGGTTGGTAAACTAGCCTGCCTAAAGCAAAGTACACAAAATCGCAATCTCTAACTGTCCCTCAGAGTCAGCAGAGCAGCGTTCTGTCCCTAACTGAGTTCACAGCACAGTGACGCTAAAATGGCGGCGGCGCCTTTTATAGTGCATTCTGACATCATTTCAGCAGCCAATCACAGCCATGCCATTAGTTAAGATGAACGCAGCATTACAGGATGTGCCCACACTTCATAAGATTCCTCATTGGCTGACTAAAATCACATTGCCTCTCAAAGAATTATGGGAACTTCCGATTCCGGTATACGATGTTGGAAAAATATCGGAACTAAGTATCGGAATTCCGATACAGCGAATATCGGCCGATACCCGATACTTGCGGTATCGGAATGCTCAACACTAGTTATGGATCTTAAATGTCCCTGGAAGAAGCAAACGGAAGGAAACAGGATTAAGAATCTCCATGATCTTATAAGGTCCAATGAACCTGGGCTTAATCTTTGGAGATGCAACCCTCATAGGGATATTTCTTGAGGACAACCAAACCAATTCCCCCACTTTAAATCGAGGACCATCAGTCCTATGCCAGTTGGCAAACCGTTGGGCCTTCTCCTGAGAGAGAGACAACCTCTCCACTACCTGGTCCCAAATCTGCTGCATTCGCTCCACAACGAGTCAACACCCGGACAGACCGAAGCCTCCGCCTGTCCCAAAGAAAATCGAGGGTGAAACCCAAAATTGCAGAAAAATGGAGACATCAAGGTGGCAGAGCTAGCCCTATTAAGAGCAAACTCAGCCAAAGGCAAAAAAGAGACCCAGTCATCTTGATCAGCAGACACAAACATCTCAAATAAGTCTCCAAGGTCTGGTTTGTTCTCTCGGTTTGTCCATTGGTCTGAGGATGAAAAGCAGAGGAGAAAGATAATTGAACACCAAGTTTAGAACAAAATGTCCTCCAAAATCTGGAAACAAACTGGACTCCTCTGTCAGACACAATGTTCTCCGGAATGCCATGTAACCGAACCACATTCTGAAGGAACAAAGGCACCAATTCGGAGGAGGAAGGTAACTTAGATTTTCCAAGATGATACATCTTGTGCCATTACCTATCACAGATTACCCAGATAACGGTCATTCTCTGAGAAACAGGGAGGTCGGAAATAAAATCCATAGAGATATGGGTCCATGGCATCTTGGGCACAGGTAATGGCATTAACAAACCACTAGAGCAAGAGCAAGGCTTGGAGCGAGAGCAAGTCCCACAGGACTGCACTAATTCCCTGACGTCACGAGACAAAGTAGGCCACCAAAAGGACCGACTCACCAAGTCTCTGGTATCAAAAATCCCGGGATGACCAGCCAACGCGGAACAATGAATCTCAGACATCACACTCTTCTTCCACTGGTCTGGGACAAACAATTTCCCAATAGGGCAGGGCTCAGGTTTATCCTCCTGACACCCTTCCAAGGCCAGTCTCAAATTGGGCGAGATGGAGGAAAGAACTACACTCTCTTTCAAAATAACAGTAGGATCAGATAACTTAGGAGAGTCCGCAAAGAAACTCCTCGAGAGGGCATCCGCCTTAACATTCTTAGTGTCAGGAAGAAAAGAAACCACAAAATTAAAACGTGTGAAAAACACAGGCCCACCTGGCCTGTCTAGGATTAAGTCGCTTGGCTGATTCGAGATAAACCAGATTCTTATGGTCCGTGAGGACCACCACCTGATGTTTGGCTCCTTCCAGCCAATGTCTCCACTCTTCAAAGGCCCACTTCATGGCCAATAACTCCCGATTACCCACGTCATAATTACGTTCAGTTGGAGAAAATTTTCGAGAGAAAAAGGCACAAGGGTTACTCTTAGAGGTCTCTGGATCTCTTTGGGACAAAACGGCACCTGCCCCAATTTCAGAGGCATCAACCTCCACCTAAAACGGTATAGAAACATCAGGCTGCCGATAGAACAGGAGCAGAAGTGAATCTCTGCTTAAGTTCCTGAAAGGCAGAGACTGCCTCAGGAGGCCAATTCACCACATCAGAACCCTTTTTGGTCAAATCAGTCAATGGTTTAACAATACCGGAGAAATTACCAATAATAAATTAATGATAAAAATTGGCAAAACCCAAAAATCTCTGAAGAGCCTTTAATGAAGTAGGTTGGACCCAATCACAGATGGCTTGAACCTTTACTGGGTCCATTTCAATAACAGACGGAGACAAAATGAATCCCAGAAATGAGACCTTCTGTACGCCAAAAAGACACTTTGATCCCTTCACGTACAGTGCATTCTCTCTCAAAATCTGGAACACAGTTCGAACACGTTTCACATGAGAGTCCCAGTCATTGGAAAAAAATCAAGATATCATCCAAATAAACAATCATAAATTTATCCACAAAATCCCTGAAAATATCATTCATGAAGGATTGGAAGACGGAAGGAGCATTAGTGAGCCCAAAGGGCATCACTAGGTACTCAAAATGCCCCTCTGGGGTATTAAACGCCGTCTGTTGTGAGTGGGCTTGGGATGAGTTCTGAGCAGAGGCTCCCTCTGGTGGTTACAAGCGGTGCTGGTCTGTCCAGTGAAGATTGTGAAGATTGTGAGGATTGGGAATCAGGTGTTACTGACTGGTCTTATATAAGGGAGTCACCTTCCCATCAGGGTTGCCGGTGATCAATTGTTCTGGTCTGAATCCTTGATTCCTGTTTCCTTTGTAGCCTGCTGTGTCATGTCTGCATCTCCTGCTTACAGATAAGACATTTTCTTCTTTTTGTTTTTGTGCTTGATTTTTGCATTTTTTCCTGCACTTCTGTGGGGGCCTTCAGGGTCCCCTCCGGGGGCTTTTGCCCTCTCAGTTTAGTTCAGCCACTGATGTTTGTACCTTTGCTTTTTCCAGTTTTTTCAGTGGCTGCTGTTTTGATTTTGTTACACCAGAGAACTAATTTAGGTGGTAGAGGTCGTGTGATCTCAGGTGTTTTTGAAATTAGTAGAGTTGGTGCTTTTCAGGGTTTTCTGGGATTGCAGTAAGTACCCTTCCTATCCTTTTCTATTTAGTTGGTTTGGGCCCAACGTTTGCTCATACTATTTTCTGTCTGTGTCTGTATTTCTTCTTGTCTAACCGCCATTACATGTTTGGGGGCTTTCTATTATCTTTGGGGTTCTGCTCCGGGGCAGATAGCTTTCCTATTTCTATCTTTAGGTGTAGTTAGTTTCTCAGGCTGTGACGAGGCGTCTAGGACCAACGTAGGAACGCTCCACGGCTGCCTCTAGTTGTTGTGGTTAGTCAGGGTACTGAATCTCATAGATTCCAACTGCTCTGGTGTATTGCCTTTTTTGCCTGCACTCCTCAGCTACCGAAACATAACAGTATCACCGGCCTAAAATTTAAAATTGTATGGTACTCACAGAAGGGAAAAAATTTGTGAAAGAAAAAACGGTTGTCAGAGTTGTCAGAGATATTTTTCTGTTTGTTGCATTTTTTTTTTTTTTCCCTCTGTATCTCTGGGTGCTGGGGAGGATTTTTTCTCTCAATGGAGTTTGCACAGTTGTCTGGCCGTGTGGATCAGCTTGCCACTGAGGTTCAGAGTATTGCTGCATATCTTGCTAGGTTGCCTGTTGTGGAACCTAGGATTCCCGTGCCAGATTTGTTTTTAGGGGATCGAGCTAACTTTCAGAATTTCAAAAATAATTGTAAATTGTTTTTTGCCTTAAAATCTAAGTCCTCAGGGAACGCAGCGCAGCAGGTTCAAATTGTCATCTCTCTCCTGCGCGGCGATCCTCAGGATTGGGCTTTTTCCCTGACACCTGGGGATCCTGTTTTGAGTGATGTTGATGCATTTTTTCAGGCTTTGGGGTTATTGTACGATGAGCCTAATGTCACTGATCAAGCTGAAAAAGCCTTGTTGGCATTAAATCAGGGGCTTGATGACGCTGAGTTATACTGTCAGAGATTCCGTAGGTGGGCAGTCCTGACCAAATGGAATGACGACGCTTTGGCGGCCCTTTTTCGGAAGGGTCTGTCAGATAATGTAAAGGATGTTATGGTGGGATTCCCTGTCCCCTCTGGTCTCAATGATTCTATGTCATTAGCGATTCAAATTGACAGACGTTTGCGTGAGCGGAGAAGTATGCGTGGAATAGTGTTGCCTTGTGAACCTGCTTCTGAATCCATGCAGTGTGATAGAGTGGTGCTGGGGCACAGCGTCATGAGTTTCGAAAGCGCAATGGGTTATGTTTCTACTGTGGTGATGCCTCTCATGCTATTTCAGTCTGCCCTAAGCGGGGAAGACGTTTTGCACGCTCAGTTGTCTTGGGTAGTGTTCAGACTAAGTTTTTATTAACTGTCACTCTGATATGCTCTCTGTCCATATTTTCTGCTCAGGCTTTCGTTGATTCTGGAGCAGCTATTAACCTGATGGATTATGATTTTGCTAAACGTTGTGGGTTTCCCTTGATACCCCTACAGAAGTCTATTCCCCTACTGGGATCGATTCTACCCCTTTGGCTGAGAATAAACCTCAGTTCTCTACTCAGGTGATAATGAGGGTTGAACCTGATCATCAAGAGTGCTGCAAATTTTTGGTTCTGTATAATCTGCATGATATTATCGTACTGGGTTTCCTTGGTTACAGTCTCATAATCCTGTTTTGGATTGGAAATCTGTGTCTGTAACCAGTTGGGCTGCCAATGTGTTAATACCAACACTCCTGTTTTTTCTGCCTCCCCCCAGGCTCAGGATGTTCCTGACTTTTTGATTGATTTTTCTGATGTATTTAGCGAAAGTAAATCTGCATCCTTGCCTCCCCATAGGAGCTATGACTGCGCTATTGAATTAGTGCCTGGTAGTAAATTCCCTAAAGGTCGCCTTTTTAACTTGTCTGTGCCTGAACATGACGCTATGCGGTCTTATATCAAGGAGTCATTGGAGAAGCGTCATATCAGACCATCCTCTTCACCCTTAGGTGCCGGTTTTTTCTTTGTGGCCAAAAAGGATGGTTCATTAAGGCCGTGTATTGATTATCGCTCTTTTGAACAATATTACTGTGAAATATCAATACCCGTTACCCTTGATTTCTGACCTGTTTTCCAGGGTGAAAAACGCTACTTGGTTTACCAAGCTTGACCTCAGGGGGGCATGTAATCTTATTCGCATTAAGCACGGGGATGAATGGAAGACGGCATTCAATACCCCGGAGGGGCATTTTGAGTACCTTGTGATGCCCTTTGGGCTCACTAATGCTCCTTCTGTCTTCCAGTCCTTCATGAATGACATTTTCAGGGATTTTGTGGATAAATTTCTCATTGTTTATTTGGATGATATCTTGATTTTTTCTAATGACTGGGACTCTCATGTGAAACATGTTCGAACTGTAATCCAGATTTTGAGAGAGAATGCTCTGTATGTGAAGGGATCAAAGTGTCTTTTTGGCGTACAGAGGATCTCATTTCTGGGATTCATTTTGTCCCATCTGTTATTGAAATGGACCCGGTCAAGGTTCAGGCCATCTGTGATTGGGTCCAACCTACTTCATAAAGGCTCTTCAAAGATTTTTGGGTTTTGCCAATTTTTATCGTAAATTTATTGGTAATTTCTCGGTTATTGTTAAACCATTAACTGATTTGACCAAAAAGGGTTCTGATGTGGTGAATTGGCCTCCTGAGGCAGTCTCTGCATTTCAGGAACTTAAGCAGAGATTCACTTCTGCTCCTGTTCTACGGCAGCCTGATGTTTCTCTGCCATTTCAGGTGGAGGTTGATGCCTCTGAAATTGGGGCAGGTGCCGTTTTGTCCCAAAAAGATCCAGAGACCTCTAAAAGTAACCTTGTGCCTTTTTCTCTCGAAAATTTTCTCCTACTGAACGTAATTATGACGTGGGTAATCGGGAGTTATTGGCCACGAAGTGGGTTTGGAAGAGTGGAGACATTGGCTGGAGGGAGCCAAACATCAGGTGGTGGTCCTTACTGACCATAAGAATCTGGTTTATCTGGAATCTGCCAAGCGACTCAATCCTAGACAGGCCAGGTGGGCCTTGTTTTTCACACATTTTAATTTTGTGGTTTCCTTTCTTCCTGGCACTAAGAATGTTAAGGCGGATGCCCTCTCGAGGAGCTTCCTTGCGGACTCTCCTGAGTTATCTGATCCTTCTGTTATTTTGAAAGAGGGTGTAGTTCTTTCCGCCATCTCACCTAATTTGAGACTTGCTCTGGAGGGGTGTCAGGAGGATAGGCCCGAGCGCTGCCCTGTTGGAAAATTGTTTGTCCCGGACCAGTGGAAAAAGAGTGTGATGTCTGAGATTCATTGTTCTGCGTTGGCTGGGCATCCCGGAATTTTTGGTACCAGAGACTTGGTTAGTCGGTCCTTTTGGTGGCCTACCTTGTCTCGTGATGTCAGGGAATTTGTGCAGTCCTGCGGGACTTGCTCTCGCTCCAAGCCTTGCTCTCGCTCTAGTGGTTTGTTGATGCCATTGCCTGTGCCCAAGTGACCATGGACCCATATCTCTATGGATTTCATTTCCGACCTTCCTGTTTTCAGAGAATGACCGCCATCTGGGTGATTTGTGATAGGTTTTCTAAGATGATACATCTTGTGCCATTACCTAAGTTGCCTTCCTCCTCTGAATTGGTGCCGTTGTTCTTTCAGCACGTGGTTCGTTTACACGGCATTCCTGAGAACATATGTGTGACAGAGGAGTCCAGTTTGTTTCCAGATTTTGGAGGACTTTTTGTTCTAAACTGGGTGTTCAATTGTCTTTCTCCTCGGCATTTCATCCTCAGACCAATGGTCAAACTGAGAGAGCAAACCAGACATTGGAGACTTATCTAAGATGCTTTGTGTCTGCAGATCAGGATGACTAGGTCTCTTTTTTGCCTTTGGCTGAGTTTGCTCTTAATAATAGGGCTAGCTCTGCCACTTTGATGTCTCCGTTTTTCTGTAATTCTGGGTTTCACCCTCGATTTTCTTCAGGACAGATGGAGGCTTCTGTCTGTCCAGGTGTTGACTCTGTTGTGGAGCGTATGCAACAGATTTGGGACCAGGTAGTGGAGAGGTTGTCCCTCTCTCAGGAGAGGGCCCAGCGGTTTGCTAACTGGCATAGGACTGATGGTCCTCGGTTTAAAGTGGGTGACTTGGTCTGGTTGTCCTCAAAAAATATTCCTATGAGAGTAGCATCTCCTAAATTTAAGCCTAGGTTCATTGGACCTTATAAGATCATAGAGATTCTTAATCTGTTTCTTTTCGTTTGCTTCTTCCAGGGACATTTAAGATCCATAACGTGTTCCACAAGTCCTTGTTGAAGAGGATTGTTGAGCCAGTGGTTCCTGCTGCTGTGCCTCCTGACCCTGTTTTGGTTGAGGGCAATCTGGAGTATGTGGTTGAGAAAATATTAGATTCTCGTTTTTCTAGACGGAAACTCCAGTATTTGGTTAAGTGGAGAGGTTATGGTCAGGAAGACAATTCTTGGGTGTTTGCTTCGGACATCCATGCTAGGAGACTCATCCGTGCGTACCATAGAACTCATCCTGACCGACCTGGTTGCTCAAATGAGGGTTCGGTGACCCCTCCTCAAGGGGGGGTACTGTTGTGAGTGGGCTTGGGATGAGTTCTGAGCAGAGGCTCCCTCTGGTGGTTACAAGCGGTGCTGGTCTGTCCAGTGAAGATTGTGAAGATTGTGAGGATTGGGAATCAGGTGTTACTGACTGGTCTTATATAAGGGAGTCACCTTCCCATCAGGGTTGCCGGTGATAAATTGTTCTGGTCTGAATCCTTGATTCCTGTTTCCTTTGTAGCCTGCTGTGTCGTGTCTGCATCTCCTGCTTACAGATAAGACATTTTCTTCTTTTTGTTTTTGTGCTTGATTTTTGCATTTTGTCCTGCACTTCTGTGGGGGCCTTCAGGGTCCCCTCCGGGGGCTTTTGCCCTCTCAGTTTAGTTCAGCCACTGATGTTTGTACCTTTGCTTTTTCCAGTTTTTTCAGTGGCTGCTGTTTTGATTTTGTTACACCAGAGAACTAATTTAGGTGGTAGAGGTCGTGTGATCTCAGGTGTTTTTGAAATTAGTAGAGTTGGTGCTTTTCAGGGTTTTCTGGGATTGCAGTAAGTACCCTTCCTATCCTTTTCTATTTAGTTAGTTTGGGCCCCAACGTTTGCTCATACTATTTTCTGTCTGTGTCTGTATTTCTTCTTGTCTAACCGCCATTACATGTTTGGGGGCTTTCTATTATCTTTGGGGTTCTGCTCCGGGGCAGATAGCTTTCCTATTTCTATCTTTAGGTGTAGTTAGTTTCTCAGGCTGTGACGAGGCGTCTAGGACCAACGTAGGAACGCTCCACGGCTGCCTTTAGTTGTTGTGGTTAGTCAGGGTACTGCAATCTCATAGATTCCAACTGCTCTGGTGTATTGCCTTTTTTGCCTGCACTCCTCAGCTACCGAAACATAACAGCCGTCTTCCATTCATCCCCGTGCTTAATGCGAATAAGGTTATACGCCCCCTGAGGTCAAGCTTGTTAAACCAACTAGCACTTTTCACCCTGGAAAACAGGTCAGAAATCAAGGTAACGGATATTGATACTTCACAGTGATCTTATTCAAGAGACGATAATCAATACACGGCCTCAATGAACCATCCTTTATGGCCACAAAGAAAAAAACCGGCACCCAAGGGTGAAGAGGATCGTCTGATATGACCCTTCTCCAATGACTCCTTGATATAAGATCGCATAGCATCGTGTTCAGGTACAGACAAGTTAAAAAGGCGACCTTTAGGAAATTTACCACCAGGCACTAATTCAATAGCACAATCGTAGGTCCTGTGAGGGGGCAAAGATGCAGATTTACTTTCACTAAATACTTTCGAAAAATCAGTCAAAAAGTCAGGAACATCCTGAGACTTGGGAGAGGCAGAAAAAACAGGAGTGTCGGCATTAACACATTGGCAGACCCAACTGGTCACAGACACAGATTTCCAATCCAAAACAGGATTATGAGACTGTAACCAAGGGAAGCCTAGTACAATAATGTCATGCAGATTATACAGCACCAGAAATTTGCAACTCTCCTGATGATCTGGTTCAACCCTCATTATCACCTGAGTAGAAAACTGGGGTTTATTGTTGTGTTTCGGTAGCTGAGGAGTGCAGGAAAAAAAAAGGCAATACACCAGAGCAGTTGGAATCTATGGGATTGCAGTACCCTGACTAACCACCACAACTAGAGGCAGCCGTGGAGCGTTCCTACGTTGGTCCTAGACGCCTCGTCACAGCCTGAGAAACTAACTACACCTAAAGATAGAAGTAGGAAAGCTAACTGCCCCGGAGCAGAACCCCAAAGATAATAGAAAGCCCCCAAACATGTAATGGCGATTAGACAAGAGGAAATACAGACACAGAAAGAAAATAGTATGAGCAAACGCTGGGGCCCAAACTATCTAAATAGAAAAGGATAGGAAGGGTACTTACTGCAATCCCAGAAAACCCTGAAAAACACCAACTCTACTAATTTCAAAATCACCTGAGATCACACGACCTCTACCACCTAAATTAGTTCTCTGGTGTAACAAAAATCAAAACAGCAGCCACTGAAAAAACTGGAAAAAGCAAAAGAACAAAACTCAGTGGCTGAACTAAACTGAGAGGGCAGAAGCCCCCGGAGGGACCCTGAAGGCCCCCACAGAAGTGCAGGACAAAATGCAAAAATCAAGCACAAACACAAAAGCAGAAAAAGACTTATCTGTTAGCAGGAGAAGCAGACACGACACAGCAGGCTACAAGGGAAACTGGAAAGAAGGATTCAGACCAGAACAATTGATCACCGGCAACCTTGATGGGAAAATGACTCCCTTATATAAGACCAGTCAGTAACACCTGATTCCCAGTCCTCACAATCTTCACTAGCACCGCTTGTAACCACCAGAGGGAGCCTCTGCTCAGAACTCATCTCAAACCCATTCACAACAGTACCCCCCCTTGAGGAGGGGTCACCGAACCCTCATTTGAGCAACCAGGTCGGTCAGGATGAGTTCTATGATACGCACGGATAAGTCTCCTAGCATGGATGTCCGAAGCAAACATCCAAGAATTGTCTTCCTGACCATAACCTCTCCATTTAACCAAATACTGGAGTTTCCGTCTAGAAAAACGAGAATCCAATATTTTCTCAACCACATACTCCAGATTGCCCTCAACCAAAACAGGGTCAGGAGGCACAGCAGCAGGAACCACTAGCTCAACAATCCTCTTCAACAAGGACTTGTGGAACACGTTATGGATCTTAAATGTCCCTGGAAGAAGCAAACGAAAAGAAACAGGATTAATAATCTCCATGATCTTATAAGGTCCAATGAACCTAGGCTTAAATTTAGGAGATGCTACTCTCATAGGAATATTCTTTGAGGACAACCAGACCAAGTCCCCCACTTTAAACCGAGGACCATCAGTCCTATGCCGGTTAGCAAACCGCTGGGCCTTCTCCTGAGAGAGGGACAACCTCTCCACTACCTGGTCCCAAATCTGTTCCATACGCTCCACAACAGAGTCAACACCTGGACAGACAGAAGCCTCCGTCTGTCCTGAAGAAAATCGAGGGTGAAACCCAGAATTACAGAAAAACGGAGACATCAAAGTGGCAGAGCTAGCCCTATTATTAAGAGCAAACTCAGCCAAAGGCAAAAAAGAGACCCAGTCATCCTGATCAGCAGACACAAAGCATCTTAGATAAGTCTCCAATGTCTGGTTTGTTCTCTCAGTTTGACCATTGGTCTGAGGATGAAATGCCGCGGAGAAAGACAATTGAACACCCAGTTTAGAACAAAAAGTCCTCCAAAATCTGGAAACAAACTGGACTCCTCTGTCAGACACAATGTTCTCAGGAATGCCGTGTAAACGAACCACGTGCTGAAGGAACAACGGCACCAATTCAGAGGAGGAAGGCAACTTAGGTAATGGCACAAGATGTATCATTTTGGAAAACCTATCACAAATTACCCAGATGGTGGTCATTCTCTGAGAAACAGGAAGGTCGGAAATGAAATCCATAGAGATATGGGTCCATGGTCTCTTGGGCACAGCAATGGCATCAACAAACCACTAGAGCGAGAGCAAGGCTTGGAGCAGAGCAAGTCCCGCAGGACTGCACAAATCCCTTGACATCACGAGACAAGGTAGGCCACCAAAAGGACCGACTAACCAAGTCTCTGGTACCAAAAATTCCGGGATGCCCAGCCAAGCGGACAATGAATCTCAGACATCACACTCTTTTTTCCATTGGTCCGGGACAAACATTTTCCAACAGGGGCCGCTCGGGCCTATCCTCCTGACACCCCAAGAGCAAGTCTCAAATTGGGCGAGATGGCGGAAAGAACTACACCCTCTTTCAAAATAACAGAAGGATCAGATAACTCAGGAGATCCGCAAGGAAACTCCTCGAGAGGGCATCCGCCTTAACATTCTTAGTGCAGGAAGAAAGGAAACCACAAAATTAAAACGTGTGAAAAACAAGGCCCACCTGGCCTGTCAGGATTGAGTCGCTTGGCAGATTCCAGATAGACCAGATTCTTATGGTCGTAAGGACCACCACCTGATGTTTGCTCCCTCCAGCCAATGTCTCCACTCTTCAAAAGCCCACTTCATGGCCATAACTCCCGATTACCCACGTCATAATTACGTTCAGTAGGAGAAAATTTTCGAGAGAAAAAGGCACAAGGGTTACTTTTAGAGGTCTCTGGATCTTTTTGGGGACAAAACGGCACCTGCCCCAATTTCAGAGGCATCAACCTCCACCTGAAATGGCAGAGAAACATAGGCTGCCGTAGAACAGGAGCAGAAGTGAATCTCTGCTAAGTTCCTGAAATGCAGAGACTGCCTCAGGAGGCAATTCACCACATCAAACCCTTTTCTGGTCAAATCAGTTAATGGTTTAACAATAACCGAGAAATTACCAATAAATTTACGATAAAAAATTGGCAAAACCAAAATCTCTAAGAGCCTTTAATGAAGTAGGTTGGACTCAATCACAGATGGCCTGAACCTGACCGGGTCCATTTCAATAACAATGGGACAAAATGAATCCCAGAAATGAGATCCTCTGTACGCCAAAAAGACACTTTGATCCTTCACCATACAGAGCATTCTCTCTCAAAATCTGGAATACAGTTCGAACATGTTTCACAATGAGATCCCAGTCATTAGAAAAAATCAAGATATCATCCAAATAAACAATCAGAAATTTGTCCCAAAATCCCTGAAAATGTCATTCATGAAGGACTGGAAGACGGAAGGAGCATTAGTGAGCCCAAAGGGCATCACTAGGTACTCAAAATGCCCTTCAGGGGTATTGAATGCCGTCTTCCATTCATCCCGTGCTTATGCGAATAAGGTTATACGCCCCCCTGAGGTCAAGCTTGGTAAACCAAGTAGCGTTTTTCACCCTGGAAAACAGTCAGAAATCAAGGGTAAACGGGTATTGATATTTCACAGAATATTGTTCAAGAGACGATAATCAATACACGGCCTTAATGAACCATCTTTTTGGCCACAAAGAAAAAACCGCACCTAAGGGTGAAAGGATGGTCTGATAAACCTTCTCCATATTCCTTGATATAAGACCACTAGCGTCTGTTCAGGTACAGACAAGTTAAAAAAACGACCTTTAGGGAAAATTTTTTACCCCTAATTCAAAGCGCGCATAGCTCCTATGGGGAGGCAAGGAACAATTTATTTCGCAAAAAACTCAGAAAAATCAAACAAAAAGTCAGGAACACGAGCCTTTTGGGGGGGGGGAGAAAAAAAAGGGGTTTGGATTAAACCCTTGGCACCCCCAACTGGTTACAGCACAGATTTCCAAAACCCAAAAAGGATTATAACGACCAAGGGGAAAACCCCGACGATAATGTCATCAGATTAAAAACCAAAAATTTCAGCACTCCCGGTGATCAAGTTCAACCCCATATCCCTAGAAAACTGGGTTTTTTCCACCAAAGGGGGGAACGTCCCCAGTAGGGAAAACTTCGTGGGGGGATAAGGGGAAACCCCAACTTTTTGCAAAATCAAAATCCATCGGGGTTTAAAAGCGCTCCAAATCAACGAAACCTGAGCAAAAATGAGGACGAGAGAAAAAACCCGGTGACATTAAATAAAAACTTAGTCTGAACACTCCCCCAAACAACGAGCGTGCAAAAGTCTTCCCCCTTAGGGAATGAAATAGCATGAAGCATACCACAGTAAAACATAACCCATTCCTTTTGAAACCATACCGTCCCCCGACCCACCCTTTACACGCGGGTTCAGAAGCTGGTCACAAGGCAACACCATTTTCCCGCATACTTCTCCCCACGCAAAAATCTGTTTTAAATTTGAATCGCTAATCATGAATCAAAGGAAAACCGAGGGGGAGGGAATCCCCCCTAACTCCCTTACAAATGACAACCCTTCCGGGAAAAGGGGGCCCCAAAAAGTCGTCATTCCTTTGGCAGAACTGCCCACCTACGGGGAACTTGACAGTATAATCACGTCACAACCCCGATTTAAGCCAACAAAAGGGTTTTTAGCTTGATCAGTGCATTAGGCTATCGTCTTAACCCCAAAAACCCGAAAAAAAACATCAACTCACTCAAAACAAATCCCCCTGTCAGGGGGAAAAACCCAATCCTGAGGGCGCCGCCGGAGAAGATGACAATTTGAACCGTGCGCTGCTTCCTGAGGGGTTGATTTTGGGAAAAAAAATTTACAATTATTTTTAAATTTGAAACTTAGTATCCCTAAAAACAAACTGCAGGGGATCCTAGTTCCACAACAGGAACCAAAAAAGATTCAGCAAAACTCTGAACCCATTGGCAAGCTGATCACACGCCAAAACTTTTTCAAATCTTTTGGGGAAAAAAATCCCCCCGCACCCAGAGATACGGGGAAAAAAAAAAAAATGCAACAAACAGAAAAATATCTCTGAAACTCTAAAAACCTTTTTTTTCAAATTTTTTTCCCCTTCTGTGAGCCCCATAAATTTTCAATTTTTGGGCCGTGATACTGTTTTTTTCGGTCTGAGGAGGAGGAAAAAAAGGCATACACCAAGCATTTGGAATCGGGGATTGCAGACCCGAAAAACCACCCAACAAGGCCCCGGGGGAGCTTCCTATTTTGCCCTAACGCCTCGTCACTCCGAAAACTAACACACCTAAAGATAGAAATAGAAAGAAAAAAAACTGCCCCGGGGAGAACCCCAAAGTTAAATAAAAGCCCTCAAAATTTAATGGGGTTGCAAGAGGAAATACAGACCAAAAAAAAAATAGTATGGAAACGGGGGGGCCCAAACTATAAAAATAAAAAGGATAGAAGGGTACTTACTGAAACCCCCAAAAACCCAAAAAAACCCCCAACCCCCTTAATTTCAAAATCACCTGAATCACCCCCCTCTACCCCTAATTATTCTCGGGGTAACAAAAATAAAAAAAGCGCCATAAAAAAAAAGGAAAAACAAAAGAACAAAACTCAGTGGCTAACTAAAAGAAGGCAGAAGCCCCAGGGACCCAAAGGGCCCCCCCAGAAGTGGGACAAAATGCAAAAACAAGCACAAAAAAAAAAAAACAGAAAAAACTTTTCTTTTGCAGGGGAAGCGACACGACACAGCACTACAAGGGAAACGGAAAGAAGGTTCAACCAAACAATTATCACCGGAACCTTGGGGAAAAAAGACCCCCTATAAAAGAAGCAGAACACCTATTCCCAGCCCCACAATCCCCTCCCCCCCTTTAACCACCAGAGGAGCCTTGCTCAGAACTCTCTAAACCCCCTTCACAACAGTTTTTCTCCCCAAAAAGGGGGAATCAATCCCCCGTGGGGGAATAAAATTCCCCAGGGGTACCCGGGGAAAAACCCCAACTTTTGGGGAATCAAAGCCCCTCTTAATGTGCTCCTGAAAAAAAAAAGCCTGAGAAAAATGAAAAAGGGGGGCAATCGGGGGAAAAGTCAAAAGAAAATTTTCGAAAACTCCCAAGACAATGAGATGAAAACGTCTTCCCCCCTTGGGGGAACAAAAAGCAGAGAGTAGGGAAGCGATACTTTGCTTGCAAAAAGGATGGGTTTTGGTGGGGCCCATCTGAAAAAATCGGATACGCCGTTCCGATACCGGAAACAAGAAATCAATGGACAAAAATATCGAATTAAAAAAAAAAACCCCTTTTTTTTCCTTGTGGTTAAATTGTACATAAGGAAAAAAAAAAAAAAATAAAGAAAGGTTTGGGGGGGGGAGGAGACATTAAACATAGAGGTTTTTAAACCCCAACAAATGTAATCAGGAAAAATAATTTTTTTAAACGTTCAAATTTTAAGAAAAATTACTAGTTTAACCTTTTTTTTATTTTGGCACATTGTATGTTTTTCACTTCCATGCTCTCACCTTTTTTTCTTCGCCACACTTTCTCCCCTTAGACCCCTTTGCCTCTTTTTCATCAAAATTTTTCTTCACCTTTTTTTTTTCTTTTTTAAATTTTCCATTCATTTTTTGAACATTCTTATACTCTTTTCAACTTTATTCTTTTTTATTTCTACTTTTTTTTATCTTCTTACTATTCATTTCTTTCATTTTTTTAATTTTGACAGACATTCCTGTAGTTTAATCTGTAAAAGTTTGAAGATTTCATCCTTCCCCTTCTTGCTGTCACAAAAATTTACAACAGTATTTTCCGCGTTTTTTTTTTCCTGAAGCACGGCATTTTCCAGGGGAACCCAGGGGAACGACTCACCCCCCTACCTGTTTTTTTCTTCCCCTTTAATTTAAGCATATTTTTTGCTCTGAATTTTTTGGTCTTATATTATGTTTTCTGCTTTTTTTTCTTCGTCCTTGTTCGTATCTTGTCGTTTGTCTTAATCTTTTTTTTCCTGTTTTGGGATCTCTTCTGGGTAATCTTTTATTTTCTTTGGGTGGTGTTCAGGGGTCGTCTTCATGGTCCTGTTTCGGGGTATTCTTCTTCGGGTGGTTTCAGGGCGTGTCTTTGGGGGGGATAGGGGGGAACCAGGATTACCCAAAAAAAATTTAAAAAATCTTCAACTAAAAAAGCTGAAGGACAAGAGGCTGAGTAACTTCCGGGAAACCCCTGATGTCCTGGGGAAACCCCCCCGGGGGGGTAGAAGTAAAAAAGCCAAGCACAACTAGGACCACTAAAAGGTAGAGACACGGGTTTAACAGGGGACCTTTACAAAAAACTACCAAGGGGCCCGCAACGTTGCTGGAACTCAGATACCGAGTGGGGCACCTAGGCCAAAGGCCTGCCAGAAAAACCGCTGAGGTACTGGAACGGGGGGGGAGCAAAGGGGCAAACCCCAAAGGAAGAAAAAGAGACCAGCGACGTGCGGAACCCGGGGGGGAGCAGAAGGAACAGAGCCAAGGGGACAAACGAGACCATTGGGGTACTGGGACACGGTTAAAGCGGAGGTACCTGTGCTCCAAAGCACTACCCAAAGGACCAGCAGCGTTGCTGGAACCGGATCCGAATGGAACCGGGTCAAAGGCACGCCGAGAACCAGCTGACGGAACGGAACCCGGACGGGTAGCATAAGGTACCCAAAAAAATTTTAATTAAAAGGCCACGGCCGCCGCTTTTATCGAATCCCACAGTCCTAGGGGGTTTTTTTTGTCCTATTGGCAAACGGAACAGCCTTTTTTAATATCCCCAGCCCACAAGAAGCCCCAAAAACGCAGGCACCATAGAGCGCCAACCCACCAAAACACGATTGGACAACTTTGGGAGGCAAAGTGACGTTACACTGCCGGAAAAACAGGGGCGGCTGTAACCGGGGGGGGCGCAATGAACCCCTGCCAAAGCCCTTTCCCAAAAGCACAACTGCGGGTTTTAAAACCCCGGGGTCAGCAGGGGGGCTGAGCCAGTAGACAATTAAAATTTAATTTTTGGAGGCAGCAAAATTTCTTCCCATACACACGCGGGGACACTGACATTACTGCCCCAATAACACAGGGGCAAGTTTTGACTGTGCAGAAAACACTTCCCGCAAAAATGGGGGTGTTGGAGCCCGGGGGAGAGGTAACGGGGTGGGGCAGCAATTTTTTGCTGTGCCACAGTAGGGAACGCTGACATTACAAACCCCCGTAAAAAGGGGAAAAATTGACTGTGCAGCGCATTTCCCCAGCGCAATTGGGTTTTTGGGGCCGGGAAAAGGGGGGTGAGGGACCCCAGTATGATCTGGTGAACTTTTATTTTGAGGTGCGGGGAATTTTTCCGGACACCGGGGGGAACACTGGCGCTATGAACCCCACAAACACTCACATGTTTTGTCTGTGACCAGCATTTACAGCAACGGGGTGTTGAAGCCCAGGGTCAAGGAGGGTTTTAAAAATACAATATAGAGTTTTCCCCTTTTTTAGGGGGCATTGGAAATGTATTCTCCAAACAAGAAAACATAAGCTTTACGGGACCATAAAATGATGCACTGAAAAAAAAAATATTAAAAAAGACAGTTAAAATATAAACGCATATAAGCCAGGAACAAGAAATGTAACACCACACCCCCCAAAAATTTTTAAAAAAATTTTTTGGGGTTGAAATGAATCAAAAAAGTACATTTCGGAATACATGAATGCTGTCAAGGAACGTATTACAACGTAATATAGTGCAGAAAAGGGGATTTAAAAATACACTACATTACTTTTTATTTGACGCACACAGTTAAAAAAATTTTCTTTTTTGAAATTGTTACTTGAGACCAGTTTACTGTCCACGGACTCAAATTTAAAGGGGGCAATATCAAGATGAAGCATAACTGATAAAAAAAAGCACATGCATAGCCCCCCAATGCTGGGGGTTTCAAGTGCGGGGGAATCAAAGGCACCGGAAGCAAAGGTATATAAGTCATACCCCAAAATTTTTTGATGACAAATATTTTTTTTTCACATGACTGCGCCCCCCGTTTTTTGTGTGGTTTACAGAGTTTTTTTACAAAAAAAAAATAATTACAAAAGAGTAAAAAGCTCACCTGTCTTTCCCCAAAGGGGGGTTTTCCTATTTCCAAACAATCGAAAGGGGATTTCGAAAAAAACTTTACCCCCCTCCTAGCAGTCCTTGCCCCACCTTTTTTAAATATCATTTTGCCATAGTTTTTTGGAGAAAGTGGCTTCTTGCTGCCCCCTTAGACCAGGCCTTGCCCAAGATTCCGCCTCACAGTGCGGAGATTCATACACCCCCCGCTGCCATTCCTGACCAAGCTCTGCACTGCTGGTGTCCATCCTGCAGTGAAACATTTTAAAGATGGCCGGGGTTTTCGGTCTTTCTTGGCGCCCGGGGGGCCTTTTTGGCAAAATGGAACCTCTCTCCTTGAAGTTTTTTATGATCGAAATGTTGATGGGGCAACTTTTACGCGATCTTTCCCCCTTTAGGCCAATTTTTGGCTTGAAAAAGACGCACGTGTTTTTTAGGAAAACCATGGTTAACAGAAGAAAAAAGATCCAACCCAGCCCCTTTTAAAAGGGTTCAGGGTGTCTTTTTACTTACAGACAATTGATCCCACCATGTCCTCATAATCCCCACACCTGTTTAATGGGCAACATGAAAAGGGTTGTGGTCTTTTAAAGGGGGGTTTCAATGATGTTGAAATGTGTTTTGGGGGATAAAGTTTATTTTTACCAAAAATTTTTACTTTGCAAGTAATTGCTTTTTAAGCTGATCACCCTTTTTAACATTCGAGTTATAAAATTCCATTAAAAAAGGAAGCAGTAGATTTTTTAAAAATTAAATTTTGGTCATTCCAAAATTTTTGGGCCCGACTGTACTATGTTGAAAAAACGTGCAACCGTGTGCTGAAGGCGAGCATACTGTACTCAAAAAGGGGGCCGATTCATGGCTTTTTGCTTTTTAACTGTTGGGGGGGAATCATGTAGGTTTTTCAACATTTTTTTTCCCCCCATACCTTCCCCTGTCAGCGCGGGGGGGGGAGCGCTGGTATTATTCGTCACTTGCAGTACTTACAGCATCCATCGCTAGGGGCCCCTACAAAAAAACACATAATGATTTACGTCTAAACATCCACCCTTTTTGCAACCAAAAAAACCATTCCCTTGAACAAAAATACAAGACAAACAAGATGAAGGGGCGCTGCCTTTTTTTGAGGACAAAAGATCGCCTTGTCCATCGTGGGGATGCACGTGATACATAGAACCCCTTTAAATTTTATATCATTGTGTTGTTTCATCTCCTTGCGGATAACTAGCTATTTTAGAAACACGAGCATTTTTAGATTAAGCATGATATGCCCCCTTTTTTTTGGTTTAGAGGGGGGATTTCATATTGTGTGAAACTTACAGTTGGCAAAATCTGTTTTTTTTAATATGTCCCACAAATAAACCATGTAGATGATGAGATGATTATGATTAAAACCCTTGTCTGCATATTTTAAGGGGGATACCGTTCCTTAAGCACAAAAGGATTATATGAAAGTATTTTATGCATTCTTAAAAAACCCAAACCCATTTGGGGTTTTTTTTTGTTAGATTTTACTCCCTGTGCAAATGCTTTCGATAAAAATTTAATATTTGTCCAATTTGTTAAAATTTTTAAAAAATATTTAGAGTTGAGAGCCTCAGGGGTTACCCCTTTTAATGGAACAAAAAAAAGGTAAAAAATTGAAAGTTTTCGAGTACTCGGTCTCTTCAAAAAACTAAACAAAATTTTTTTTGGGGAACCCCGGTAAAAATATACATATTTTAATAAAATTAATTTTTTTTATTTTTAAAAACTGAGTTTTTCCGTTTGAGCAAACAATGGGGTTGTGGTCTTCCCTAGGGGGAGCAATTGACTCGTGTGTGCAGGTGGAGGGAGCGGAGACTTCTTGCCGGACAACACAGGGGAAAAGAGGCGTTACGAACCCCACAACATGAGCTTGTGATTTTGGGGTCTGGGACACGCCCTTTTCTGAGCACAACTGGCTTTTAAACCCCCGGGGTTAGTTAGGGGTAAAAGATAACTTAACGGAAAAGGATACCGTTCCAAAACCAGTTATTTAATCGCCCAAGGGGCAAACGGCAGCCCCATGCCTTGTTCATTTCAGAAAGTAACCGGGGTCTACTTTCGGGGATAGTCGCAGCACGGTCTGTTATACACCCCCTGCGCACAGACCCCCCGATAAAAAACTCGCGGGCAAGCCGCCCCTCCAATCAACGGGTAAGCCGGCCCAGTCCCCAGTTAAGACCCAAAACTGAAGGGGAAGGGCCGTCTGGGATACACAGGGGCAAGACTGTATCTGTCACACTGACGGAATTGTTCCCCCTGCTACTGAGCCGCTGGGTATGTAACATTTTGCCCTACAAAAAACTTCGCCTTTTTTTGGGCCAACTGGTTTCCCCCGTGCAAGGACGCTTTGCTCCCCTTGGTGCAGAGCGTCTCCCTCCTCGCCCACAAGCTCTTTTTAAAGCATAGCGCAGCGTGCCTCACTGGAAGGAGAACTGGGGGGTTGCACCGGGGTTTTTTGGTACTCCCCTTTTTTGCTCCTGGTTCAACGGTGTGATGAGGCTTTTTAAGTGTCCCGGTAGAGAGGTCTAGGGGGGTACACCCAATAATCAGACGTGGTAAATTGGGCGAGCAGCGGAGTTTCCAAACACTGCAGATGGAAACAAAAACCGTGCTGCAGACCCCAACTGGCCCCAAAACCTGTCCCCTGCAAGAGGCGTCATCTTGCCTGCTCGCATCACCCCACCCCACTTTTCATCTGACTAGAGCATCGTGTACCTCCCTCTGGAGCGGCTTCCTCCTCCATTACTCCTCCTCATCCTCCTCACAAAGTTACCCCCCCTAGGCTTTTGAGGAAACCCCCGGGCGGGTTTCCCCAAAAGGTTTTTTGGGTTTGTGATCCTCATCCTCCACCCTTCCAAAACCCATCCCCCTTGTGCTTGCATGTTTTTTTTAAACAGGCAATAAGGGGGGGGTCGCTGCTAGTGCCCAAAAGCACTCGCCATCCGCTTGAGTCATCAAAAAAACGCAAAACTAGACCCCCCATAGTATGAAGTTAACGGGGGCCCAAATTTTGAGTTGATTTTGCCCGATCACTGAACCCATTACTGCGGGCTGCTCCCACAACGCCCAACATAGTAAAGGGGGAAATTCCCTGGTGGGTACCACTAGAGCATGTTCCGGAAGGCAAACGGCGTTGCAGAGCTGCAATGCGCGATTGGCCCCGCGGAAAGAGCAATGAGCGCACCAGGCGGGGTTTTTCACGGCTCAAGATCGGATAGTCCCAAAAAAAAGCCGACCCCAATTTTGCACTGTGCCAGACATGGTATGTGATGGGGTCCCCCGGCCCAGGCTCCCAAGATTTTGGCCATTGCAAACACTACCAAGCCTGGCTGGAGTTTTTTCGGGGACAAACCCCTCGCTCTCCTCTTTTTTGGCTTCCCCAAACTCCGCGCTGTGGGGCTTGTTTCCCATTAAATTAATTTCAGGACTGCCTGTTGACTTTTTTGCCACGGCTGTGCTCTTATCATAAAAAAGGTAAGCTTTTACGGGTAGAGTTGACGTACTTTTGATATCTAAAGTATCGGAATCGGAATGGATCGCCGATATCACTAAAAAATCGGCGATACCCAACCGATACCGGAAGTCCCATGTAATCATGGGGGAAAAAAAATCGAAATTAAAAAAAAACCATTCTGCCTTTTGGTTAATTTAATGAAGGAAAACGAAAGGAAAGTAGAATGTATTTTGGGGGAAAGGGTTTGGGGGAAATTAAAACAAGATGTTTAACCCAATCAAAAAGGGAAACATAAATATTTTTTTTTTAAAGATGTTCGGTTGCGAAGAAATTGACAGTTTTAAGTTTTTTTTATTTTTTGGAAATATGTTATTACACAACTTCCATGCTCTTTACTCACCTTTTTTTTAATTTTCACCACTTTTTTCCCCCTTTTAAAAAAACCCGCACATATCTTTTTTCATCAAATATTCTTCACTTTTCCTTCTTTATCTTTTCTTAAATTTTGCTTTCATCTTTTTTAAAAATTCTCAATTCTTCTATTTTAAAATTATTTTTATCATATTCTGCTTCATTTCTTCATCATTTCTTTTTGTGGGGAGAGAATCCTGACTTGTAACTGTCAAAAAAGAAAATTTTTATCCTTCCCCTTTTTCTGTCAAAAAGATTTCAATTCAAAGTTTGTCCTTTTAGTTTCCGCAGCAGCAGGGTTTTCCGGGGGGCCCCAGGAGGGGAAAGGCCACCCCCCCAAAATCTTATCTTCTTCCTTAGAATTAAAAACATATATTTTGCTTTCATTTTGGTTTTATACTTCATGTTCTTTGCTTTTAGATTTCGGCTTTTGTTCTTGTGTCTCTTTTCCTACTTTTTTTTGTAGACAACTTGTACCATGATGTTACTGGGACCGGTTAAAAACAGGGGTCCTGTCCCCCAAAAAACTCCGGGACCAGCAGATTTTCGGAACCGGTACCGAGATGGGGGCCCCCTAGGCCAAAGCACTGCGGAGAACCCCGTTGACGGTACGGGAAACCCCCGGGGGTACGGAAGGAAAAAAAAGCAAGTAAGAGGCCAGGTTTGGAACCCGGGGGGGGAGCAAAGGAAAAGACCCAAATGGCACAACCGGGGGCCAGCTGCTTACTAAACCCCCCGAAACACGGAAAAAATTTTTACTGTGCAACAGCATTCCCCAGCAAAAACGGCGGTTTGGAGCCCATCAAGGAGGATTTTAAATACTGTCAAAAAATTTCCCCCTTTTCCCCTTCAATTTTAAAAGCCCAACTTCAAACAAAAGAAAATAACCTTTTTTCCCCAAAAAAAAAGATGATTTTTTTAAAAATATATCTAGATAAATAAAGAATTGACAAAAAATAAACACAAATTAAATGTGAACAGCAATGAAAAAACAAAAAAATTATTTAAAGGGGAACTGCTATTCTTGACAAAAAATACAATACATATCGAATCCATTAAAAAAGGATAAGAACAGAAAATTAACCTTTTTTTATTTTTAGACAAGATGTCTGACTCAAAACATCACGCATACAAGTTTTCTGTATATTCTAAAACCCCTTTGCTGATAATGCATAAAAATTTTAAAAAAAATTTTTACTTTTTCCTCATTAATACTCTAAAAATGGCAAAATCATTTTTATTAACAAACAAACCTTTCAAAAGTGCATAGGGTAGTGAAAATTGCTATTTATGGGTGCGTGACTGCGATTGGAAGCAGACAACAAAAAAGGTAATATGATAGACGCATACCACAGATGGTGAATTGCGATGTAATACTGACCTCAATAAAAAGGGGGGTCACTATACATAAAAATTTTTTTAAAAAAGCTTTTAAAAAGGGGATGGATGTATTTTGCCTTTGTTTTGACCCAGACTGCCTTCCGCGAACCATTTTGGGAGTGAAAATTTTTTGATGTTCACTGGTCTTGCGGAAAACCACACTTAGACCTTATAATTTCAGACTTTTTTTTTCAATCACCAAAGAAAAGGCAGGAGAAGCACGTGGCGTGGAGTTTTTTTAGGGAGGGACGTGGGATTTTTTGGCTGCTGCGCCCCCAGTGCACAGCATCCACCAGTTTTCCCTGAGCGTTCCCCTTTATGCGCCTTTTGAAAGGGGTCGGTCCCCCTCTGCGGGGGAAAACAAATTTAAGCCCTTTTTTTTTGGATGTCCAAAATCGACTTAATTGCTTCCCCTCCTCCAGGACCACAGCACTTGGGGGAAACCACTGCTCTTCCACCCTGGCAAATTGCCCCCGCAGTCAGGAGTTCTGTCAGGACAGCTGATTCTGTTTTTTTTTCTCAAAACTATTGGCTGCAAAGGCCCACCCAAACCATTCTGTAATTGAAAGGGGGGTATGCAGGATGCGAACAGCGGTCCCTAAAATGAAGGGCGGGTAGCGTGCCGAGGCAGCACACCGCAGAACCATCTGAATGAGAACCAGGTGCCATTTTGTTGAGCAGGGGGCGGGCCCAACCCCCCCCAAAAGCGGGTTTAAAGGGTATGGAGATGAGAGGCCAAACCCCAAAATGGTAGAACAGAGGGGGGGGGCAGCCAGAGGAATAATAATAATATTTTTTTTATAGGCCATCATTTCCCACGCTTTAATTTTGGGGCCCTTTCAAACACAATAAATAAAAAACGTTAACAAAAAAATAATTTAAGTAAAAAAGTCCCCCCTGCTCGTGACAGCTTAAAATGTACAAGGAGGGGGAAAAACAAGTATGGGGGTTATATAAATGGTGCATTTACAATGAGTTCCACCCTTTAAGGGGGCTGAGGGATAGATAGGAATGGGAGAGACAACACACACACTTAACAGAATACAAAAATACTTTGATTAGTGAATGGAAGGCCCCTTAAAAATGTTTTTTTTAGGGGCGCCTAAAAACCCAAAAAATTTTGGTAGCCCCAATTCGGGGACACTTTCCCCGGGGTTGGGAGAGCAGGGAAATGGGGGCCGGGGTGGGAGGTACGATTAGGCAGGGGTAGTAAAAAATCTTTCAAGCGCAGCGCGGTTGGGCCCCATAGATAGAAATTGGGGGAGATGTGGGGGGGGGTTTTCCTGTGGGGGAGTTTTTTGGGGGAGAACCGTATTTTTGGTTGAAAGCGGGGGAGGGCCAGAAAAATTTAGTGATAGAAGGAAATAAGGAAACATTCCCCCCAAGGGGAAAACGGGGGAGAGTTGGGTGCAGGGGTTCCCGAACCTCCAGTTTGGCCCCCTTTCGGAGGGGTTGTTTTCCAAAATAAAAAAGTGCGCCCCAGGACTTGCACGCGTGGTCCTTTTTTCACACATTGCAAAATTTTTTGCTATGTGAAATGCAAGCGTGTAAAAAAAATTTAAAAATAGCTAAAAGTGTCAGTCACATCAACCCCAAAATAGTGGAAACTGTGGGGAAAAAACACGTTTTGGTTCAAAACAAACTAAGAGGGGGGCCAAACCCCTCCGCAACCTACTCTCAGGTTGTTTAAAGCCTCTTCATCGACCACCACAGGTTTTAGCTTCTCCGGATCCCGGGGAAAACCCCTGGGCCATTTTTTCCCAAGACAAACTTATTCCACACGCACAATTCCCTGCATCCTAAACCCCCCCCAGGCCACAAAACACCATCTAGCACAGGCAGGGAAAAAGAGGGGCCAAATCCAAAAACCATGCCGACAGGGGTCAAAATGTGGTTTTGCAAAACTCTGTCCCTTAAATGCTGTATTCAGGCTGGTGGAGAAGCAGTTTCCAAAACTGAATATCATTCCCCCAACCCCACAATACAATTGCCAACCGATTTCTTTCAGGGGGCAACCCCCCCGGTCTAAAAAAAGTGTTGGGGAAAAAAAAAACATGCGCATAAAAGCCCTCATAGCAAGGCCCCTACCACGATGCGTGGACCAGTACCCATTGTTAGACTGCAAACCCAAAGGAAAAAGGAAAATTCTGCCCCTACAATACAACAAGCGAATCCCTACGTGAAGGGGGAACCTGACCTTTTGCCCCCAGACCCCTAAAGTCCCACTAGTGTAACGAAGACCTATTTCGAGGGATAACCCAAATCGGGGGACGTGAGAAAAGGGGGAACCCCTCCTAACATAAATTGTGCATGGAAAATTAAACAAAAAAAAAATATTTGTGACCAAAACACAAGCAAACTGACAATAAGGCACCAAGCACCCGGCACTTAACAGTAATAAAAAAACAAAAAAAAGCCCAGAAGGGCGGAGCCAGAAAAAATGGGAAAAAAAAAAGGTCGGGACCAAAAAACTGAAAAAACCTAACAAAGGGTTCAACACCCGGGGCCGGGGAAATACCTTTCCCTCACTCCCATTGGGTCAATTTGTGCAGCCGGATGATCTGCGATGCGCTGTACGTGTTCCCAACTCCAAGGTTTTTAAACAAGTCGTACACATTGATTTTCCTCCTATTCCAGTTTTCCCAAAATCTCGCGCGGGGCCGCCGGCTACCTCCCAGGACCCCGGAACGTTTTTTTACCCAAAAATTTTTCGACCGAATGACCAGCCGGCCAAAAAGTCAACAGGGCCCCCTGAAATTAATTCCATGGGGAACTAGCCACACAGCGCAGGAGTCTTTTAAAGCCATAAAGCGGGGAGCGACGTGGGTTTTTTGGGAAAAGAATCTACAGGCAGGCTTTGGGAGTGTTCCCCTGCCAAATCTTGTCACTCGGGCCTTTTGGAACCTCACTCACATACCATGTCGTCATATGTTTCCCCAATTGGCGTGCGAGTTTTTTGAGGGACTACCGGATCTTGTGCACGCTGACAAGGTCCCCCCAATTTTGCTCACTTGCGACTTCCAGCATGGCCCCAACCTGAAAGCACTCTGCAACGCAGAGGGCAGGCGGGGGAAGTCTTGGTTTGGGGATTTGGGAAAGGGAAAATTTGGCAGGGGGTTTAACGGGGCGGTTGCAAGTGAGCAGTGGGTTAAACCCCATAAAATAAAAAAGGGGGGGTTTTGGGGGGGTGCGGCGCTTGGAATTTTTTTGGGAGAACCAGTAATTAAATTTTTTTAATAATAATGGCACCCCTGCCGTGTTGAGTGGCGAAAACCAAAAAAGGGGTATCTCCCAAAGTTTTTCTGCTTTTATAAAAAAGGGGGGTGGGAGTGCAGTGATGCATAGTCACCTGACTTTTCCCCTTATCCCCCTGCTTAAAAAAAAAACCCCGCAAGCACAAGCAGAGTTTTGGAAGGTGGGGGGTGGGGGTTTCACAAATTCCATCCCCCCTTGGGGGCAGTGGGGGAACGGGGTTTCCTTTCCAAAAAAGGGCGGGGGATTTTTAAAGCCCCTTCGTATCAAAATTTTAACCTCCGGGCCTGCTATATTTTCATAACCATTAAAAAATTTAAAATTTTTTACAAAGCACATAAGTACTTTTTTTGTTTTTCCTTTTTTAATGGAATTTTTTTTCCAAAAAATGATTTTTACAAAATTAGATACAAATTTTTTTTAAATTTTTTTTTAAAAAATTTTTAAAAAAATTTTTAAAGTATTTAAGGACTTTGTGAGGGGGAAAAGGGGGAAATAAAAGGGGGGGGGAAAAACACGTCCAGGGGGGGGTAGAAAACCCCTAGCCCAAAAGTAAAAACCAAAGGGGGGGTATGAAACAGAAAGGGAATGCGCCTCTTGCAGGGCCCAACTTTTGGGGCCCTTGGGGGCTGCCACATTTTTTTCAGCTGCAGGGCTGAAAAACGACCGCCGCACCCAAACATTCACACCAGTCGATTTTTTGGGTACACCCCCCTAGACCCTCGCCCCCCCGGGAAACTTACAAACCTCATCACACCGGGAACCGGGAGCGTAAAAGGGGGATCCAAGCCCACACTGGAAAAACCAAAATGTTCTCCTTTCCCCCCCAGAGCACGCTCTGCTACTGATTTAAAAAACAGCCTTTCGTCGAGGCAGGGGGGCAGCCTCAAAAAGGGACACAAGCAGGCCTCTGCACGGGGGAAGAAAAAATTTTCCCCAAAGTTTTCAAAGTTTTTTGGCACCCGCCCCCAATGTTCACCCCACCGAGGTCCTTCACCCGGGGGGCAACATTTCCGTAAAGGGTTTTCCCGACTACATTCTTCCCCTCTCAGTACTCTAAATTTGGCTTTTCCCCCCTTCAAGTTTTGGGGTCTAAAAGGGATAAAAAAGGCCCCGACTTAGGCCGTATTCATGGGGCTGGCTTGTCTGCTGCCTTTGTTTTAAATCGGGCCCCTTTTTCTGCTGAGGTTTTTTACTAAAAAACCTTTTATCGATACCCTTTACGATAAGTAGGGGGTTACTTTTCTAAAAATTTAAATGGGGAAGGATCTCCCTAAAATTTCCCCGTCCATTTTTTAGAAAAACAATTTTTTTGGAAAATTTTCCATTCCCCCCTGTTATGTTCTCTTTCTCCCACCGGGGAAAATACTCCGGGGTACAACACGGCCCTTTTGCTGCTCAGAAGTGTCGTCCCCAGCCAATACACAACATAGTGATAGGGGGTTTTAAAAAACCCGCTGTTTCCCCCCCTTTTTCCCGGGCAAAAATTATGCTCCTACTACACATTTTAAAAAAACTACTTTTAAGGGGCTTTGCTACACTATTTCCCCGGCTCCCCTTTTTTAAAACTGTAAAAAAATAACTAAAATTTAAAATTTTTCAAGATTAGTGTTGGTAAAAAATTTAAAAACTAAAAAATTGGACTTTTTTATGGCAATACCACGAAAAACCCAAATGTAACACAAAACAAACTTACTGGGGGAAAATGGGGGAACCTCCACCCAAACTTTGACCAATCCAACTCACAATCCAAAAAAATGCTGCTTTTTTTGGAAGTGCAAAAGGGGGTTGTTTTTTACAACAGCGCATGCAAAGGGGTTTTCCTTCTGTGTTCGGCTTTTAAATAAAACCAAAAGTAAATTAATAAAAACATTTTGTTTTAAGGGGGACATAAAAACCCTTTTAAAATTTTTGGGGCATAAAAATTTTAAAAGGGACTTTTCCTTTTCAACTTTTATTATATTTGTGCATTAAAAAAAACTTTTTTAAAAAAAAAAATTTAAAAACCCCCATTTCATGCTGTGAAACCCTTTTTTGTGTATTTTAAAATATTTTGCAACCAAGAATTTGTATAGGGGGAAGCGGCCACTAAATTTTTAGTTTTTTTTAAAGGAATTAAAAAACCCCAAATTTGGGAATAAAAAAAAGGGGACCACGAAACCTCAAAAGGGGTCCCAAGGGGGGGGGGCTTGAACAAAAAAAGGACTGATCTCACTAAAAAAAAAAAACCCCCCCAAAACGAAGTGAACACTGAAACACAATTTTTCCAAAAATTTTGTGAAAGGTACTCCTTTGGACCTATAGGGGTTGAAAAACCAATCGGGCGGGCCCCTTTTTAAATAGTCATTCCCCCCAAAAATTTAAAGCGCCAATCACGCCATGCCATTAGTTAAATACCCCACATTACAATGTCCCCCAATTTGGGGGGGTTTTCCTCTTTGGGCTACTAAAATCACTTTTCCTCTAAAAGAATTGGGGAATTCCTTTCCCGGGGAAAACGAATTAAAAAAGTATCGGAATTAATTTGGGGGAATTTCCCAAACCGATTTTTTGGCCGCCCCCCTTTTTTTTGGGATGGGAATGCCAACCTTTGGGGGGTCCTTTTGGGGGTTGACCGGACGCCCGCAGCGATGTCTAAAGGAATGAAGGAGTCAAGTGACAGGGGGGATTCCTGCAACCTGGATTGGCAGAACCTTTCGCGCCCCCCGAAAGATCTGACCCGGCTCCAAAAAATTGACCCAATGGACATGAAGGGGAATGGTTTTTTTTCCTGCCCTTTGGGGACTGGCCACGCATCGGGGGTCAGGGGACTTTTTACAACTGCTTTTTTAGCGCTTTTTTTAATTTTTCCCCCAAATGCTTTTGCAGCCGGGACGGTTCCCCGCTGAAATAAAAGCTTTTTTGGGCACTTTGTTTTGGGGGGAGAAAACCATTTTTTTAGGGAAACATCATCTCCACCAGCCTGAATGACAGTTTTAAGGGGGCAGGGTTTTGCAAAGCCTTTTTCAACCGTGGGGAGGGTTTGCCGGAGGGCCGTCTTTTCTCCCAGTTTTGTGCTCCCGAGGGCTGTACATGGCCGGGGGGGTGTGAGGGTAGGGAATTTGGGGGCTTGGGGGGAAAAAGGGGTCTCTGTAAAACAGTGACAGGTTTTTCCCCCGGCAAATTTTTAAAAAGCCAAACAGCTGTGTGGAGCGGGGGAAAAGGGCCCAACCGACTAAAATTATTTTTTGCTAAAGGTTCCTACGTCCCCCGTGTGCTTTGAAAACCCCCCATGTTTTGGGCCGAAAATTTTTCCCCATTTAGGGGTTTTTTTGGGGTTTTGGCATTTTTAAACCTCTTTTGTTTTTTGGGTTACCACTTGCATTTGACTGCAAATTTCATTTCAAGTGGCAAAAAGGGGCCCCCACTCAATCCGGGACGCCCTTTTTTTGCTTTTTGGAAAGAACCCCGGGGAAAGGTGCCAAAGGGAGGCTACGGGGAACCCCGAGTCTGCAGCCTACCCCTCCCCCCTGTTTGGACCGTTGGGGGAATTCTTCCCAAAGCTGCTCCCCCCCCCCTTCCTGTTCCTCACGCCTTTTTGGGGAAAGGGACCCATCTCTCCACTACCCTTTCCAACACCGGGCTGCTTTTTGGGTTCGCCAGCCACCCTGCAAAACAAAAAAAGGGGCCCCCTTTTTTCCCCTCACTCAATCCCTTCTGCGGTTCGCCAAATTGCACTGCCAACC
>JARQOD010000003.1:194113300-194211528 GCA_033576555.1 Oophaga sylvatica
CTCAGACCATCGTTCTGGTGATTGGCAGCTCTGGATTGGCCAAGGGCGGTCAGTATGATTTTTGGGGTACCCTTTTTTTTAAAAAAAGGCTCCCCCGACCCCCACGGCCGTTTAGTATCATTTGTCTTTGTTTGGAACCTACCCCCCTTGACGCACGTGTGGGTTGTGCTTGTTAGCTCAGTGCCAGTTAGGTTTTTGCTTCCCACTTGGTTTCCAGCACTTTTCCCGGTCATGTGTGCAGTACAGTGAGATTTCCCCCCGAGCGACTGGTCACTATGACATCCATGGCGGCGGTCCCCCATGTTCCCACGGCTCCCTTTTCCCTTTGACCCATCGTTGGGGAGGTCCACGTTGAAAACCCCCTCCTCACCGCCGAGTGGGGAGACACGTGAACCCCTGTTAGAAAAAGAGAAAAAATTACTTAGCCCCAAAACACCACCAAAAAAAAAAAAAAATTAAAAAAAATAAAAAAAAACCAAAAAGAAAATCCCGGGGCCTCACAATTGTTTTCTTTTTTTTGCAAGATTACTTTAGTTAAAATTTTTGAAACTTAGGTATTCCCAGGACTTTTTTTGTCTTTTCCAGTTGTTCATTTTTTTTTAAGTTACAGGCATTTCCAAGCCCCAGTCAAAACCTTACCAGACCTAAAAAAAGCCTCCCCAACTTTTCCTCCATACATCTGTGACATGTTGTAGCCCTGGGGGTGAAGGCCACCAGTCCCTGGAGGTGTGGGAGAGATAGCATTTTTAAAGCCAAAAAACTTCATTTCAGCAAACACTTAGCACCCCCGGTATAAAAATTAGCTAGTCACATGCACATTCATCAGTTTCCTGTCCTTGGACATGATTCAGTCGGGGAGTTGATTCTTTGTTTCCGCGGGAAAGCGAGGGGGATTGTTGGCTTTTCGAAAGTGAGCCATAAAAGGTGAGCCAGTCACCTCACCCTGGTCAGAGCTGTCCCCCGATAGCGGCTGAACTTTTATTGAGAAAGGAGTGATTTGCAGAAATTTCATCCCTGCCCAAGGGCGGGAAAGGGTTTTCAGAGACTGCTCCTGCCTAGAAATTACTGAGAGTCTGGCAACAAGCTCAAGAAAGGAATTAAGTAAGGGACTGACTTTATTAACCTGTGAAGTGAGAAATGCTTATGCTACAAGCGCGGACAAGGCGAAAGGCACAGTGGTAGAAATTCTGAGTGCTATAGGATTGGAGAAGTCCTGCACGTTGTCACCGGTCACTGGAGACCGAAGCATCACCATAGCTTCACGCATGGTGGTAGAAAACCCAGAGGCTTACCGGACCTTAGGTAACGGCAAGCAGCCCCTGGAGTGTCAGTACGTAACTGGGGTCAGGTGGAATAGGAACTTTGAGCTAGGCCAAGCATATAAGAACCTAGTTTCATCACAGGAAGGCTCCGACCACAAAACTGACCGGGCAGTACAGCTTGGAGAAGCTGGAGTTTATTGAGGGAACTACGCTTCATGCTGGTTGGACTCATCTTTGTGAAAGTAAAGGAGGCCCCTAACTTGTCCAGCTGCTATCTTGAAACACATCCTCCATTGGATCAGCCTCCCTGGGACCTGCATAACCATCTTGCAAGTAAAAAGGTATGGAAAGACGCTGATGTGTGAGACTGTGTTATTTGATTGCATCCCTGCACAACCCCACCATAACCATCGACCTGAGGGAAGAGTCCCACCTGTAGGGGACCCGACATCTAGCTGCCTCACCATCCCCTCAGAGATCTACAGCAGCGCTGGTACAAATTACCAGAGACTACAGGTGGCGTCACGAACTGTAAATATATCTATCCCCTGTAAATATTCCCCCAACATACGCCAGACCGCCAGGGCCACAGACCGAGCCACCGCTACCTGTGACAAACCCCATAGACTTCCATGGGCTCGGCTCTGAGTACCCCATTGCCCTGGTAATCCACAATTGTGGTGGCGGGTCGACACACATGGTCTCCTGGTACATACCCACACGCAACCTTCGAACCTCTCAAGATCTCCTCCTCTACTCCCCTCTTATCTCTTCTTAACACAACCGCATACAAAACTTCTCCCGTGCCTCTCCCATACTCTGGAACTCTCTACCCCAACACATCAGACTTGCGCCTACCATGGAAACCTTCAAAAAGAACCTGAAGACCCACCTCTTCCTACAAGCCTACAACCTGCAGTGATCATCAGTCTACTGAACCACCGCACGACCAGCTCTATCCTCTCCTAGTGTATCCTCACCCATCCCTGTAGACTGTGAGCCCTTGCGGACAGGGTCCTCTCTCCTTCTGTACTTGTGTGTGCCTTGTATTGCTCACATTTACTGTACTTGTCTATATTTGCCCCTTTTCACATGTAAAGCGCCATGGAATAAATGGCGCTATAAAAATGTATAATAATAATAATTTCGGTATAACAACTCTTTTTTGTGAATACCCCATATTCACATACCTGGGGCCTTTTATGCCCGTACTAGGTTTATATGTGATCCTAAGTCTTTTTGTCTTCACTGTTGCTGGGGAAGACTTTGACTCAGTCTTTATGACTCTGCTGTTGCTATGAAGAGTGTGAATTCTGCCTGACTACAAGGTCATGTGATCTTGGGAAGGAGGCTCCCTCACAACGTCATGCGTCTCTGACATCATCATAGGTCCTGAACACTGTTCATTGTGTGCTACTTGCTGAAGAGACTTTGGAGGAAGGAGTCAGCTTTCTTGTTTCTTGAAAAAGAAACTTTCTGAGTTCCAAAAATCCAAAAGCTTCTACAGCACCTGAAAGAAAGTGGTGACCTGCTGAAGGTGAGAGGAGGGGGGCTGCACTTTACCCTTAGCACACACACTAACAAAGAGTGTACATCCCTGATTGTAATCTTTTTTTTTTTTCTTTTTAGTTTACTGACTTCTAAGGTTACAATGGCGCAGTCTACATCCAGGGGTTTGACTGACCAAGAAATCGAAGCAATACTTTTTGATAGTGATGAAGATAGTGAACTTTCTTTGTCTGATGTCGAGTACATGCCACCAGCTAATGTCTCTACTTCATCGTCCAGTGATTCTTCAGATGATGAAGAAGTAATGGATCCAGCAGAACGTACAAATAGAACATCCAAAACTAATGTTTTTTGGAACAGTACTGCTGAGGTTCTTGGACGAACCCCATCACATAATATTGTAAGAGTTGCTCAAGGAACTGTATACAAAAAAAAAAAAAAAAACCCTGTTTGGGAGAGAAGAATAGACAAATCGCGGCGCCCTAAGTGCGTAAAAACAATATTATAGTCTTTAGAGTGTGCACAATTTTATGCACTCACCTGATAGAAGACTAATATGGCTTTAGATTGTGTATCCTCAAAAATCCTTCTGGGATACTTTTCAATAGACAGGGCTTGCAGCTTGCCACGGGTGGATCCAAGTGAAAGAGCCAGATTCAGGCTCACACAGGATGAGTAAATCAAGAAAGGCACATCCAGCCCATGAATGGCAGCACTTCCCAGGACTCACATCCAAAGATGATATTTCATATTTTTTTATTTAATAAGTTAAAATGGAGGAGATACAACGCGTTTCGGATACAGTATATATCCTTCATCAGGTATCATAAAAACACAGTACAAATCCTAATAATATAAAATTCAGTAACACTTATATATAGTGGCAAACCTTTTATCCCAGTCTCAGACACTTGATTTAGGGAGTGGACCAAGTTCAGGAGCACACCCACCAACTTTGACAGCATAGATGCAAGAGAAAAAAAAAAAAAAAAAAGCATTCAAACTCTCTCTATGATATCATTCAATCCATTTGGATATAATGTTCCCAGACGATATATCCAAAACGTTTCGTTCCACTGGAGTTACTTTTATGTTGAAAATTTAAACATAACAAAATTTTCAACATAAAAGTAACTCCAGTGGAACAGATACCCTCTGGTGTTGCAAATAGGAATGCTTTTTTAAACCGGAAAGAAACGTTTTGGATATATCGTCTGGGAACATTATATCCAAATGGATTGAATGATATCATAGAGAGAGTTTGAATGCTTTTTTTTTTTTTTTTTTTTCTTCTTGCATCTATGCTGTCAAAGTTGGTGGGTGTGCTCCTGAACTTGGTCCACTCCCTAAATCAAGTGTCTGAGACTGGGATAAAAGGTTTGCCACTATATATAAGTGTTACTGAATTTTACATTATTAGGATTTGTACTGTGTTTTTATGATACCTGATGAAGGATATATACTGTATCCGAAACGCGTTGTATCTCCTCCATTTTAACTTATTAAATAAAAAAATATGAAATATCATCTTTGGATGTGAGTCCTGGGAAGCGCTGCCATTCATGGGCTGGATGTGCCTTTCTTGATTTACTCATCAAGGAACTGTAGGAATTCCACAAATCTTGTCCAAAAGAGATATGTTCTGTAAATTTTTTTCAGATGATATTGTAGATGAGGTAGTTTTGTGTACTAAAAAAACATGGAAAAATATAACAAAAGAGGAACTGTATGCTTATATTGGCCTTACTCTTCTGGCAGGGAGTACAAAATCATACGATGTTCCTATAAGAGAGAGAACTCTTTATGAACCCTTTTTCAGACCCACATTACAAAGCTACAATGTCAGTCAATAGATTTGAGGATATTCGGAGAAGCCTTCGTTTTGATGACAAGCGAACTCGTCCTGTCAGGTTGGAAACAGATAAATTAGCCCCCATAAGCTACATCTGGAATCTTTTTATCAAGAACTGTACTAAGCATTACCATTCTAGTGACAATGTGACAGTGGATGAGCAACTTCTTGCATTTAGGGGAGGTTGCAATTTCATTCAGTATATGCCCAGCAAACCTGCTAAATATGGTATTAACATTTTCTGGATGTCTGATTCTACAAGCTACTATGGAGTGAATGGTCTGATTTACTGTGGCAAAGATGTTGACGCTCCAGTCCAGAAAGACCTATGTTCTGACGTAGTAAAAACATTTTCCATTCTGGAAAAAATTTAACAATGGACAACTTTTTCACCAATCTTGAATTGGGCAATTTTTTGCTTCAGAAACAACTTACACTTGTTGGTACAATGAAGCAAAACCGCAGAGAAATTCCTCCAATCATGAAGCACAATCAACATCGACAACTCTATGATAGTGTATTTGGTTTCTGCAATCAAGCGACAAAGCTAAGAAAGAAAAATCTGTGATATTAATGAGTACAATGCACTGTGATGGAAGTATAGACACCAATAGCAGGAAACAGAAAACCGAAATCATCTTGCATTATAATAAAACCAAAGGAGGAGTGGATTCCGCCAGCCTTAGCTGGGGTCACCAGGAGGTCAGATCCATTACAGATCTCCTCCTGGAGGACACCAGCGCTAGTGGGAATGCATCCTTACTTTGCAATTTTCAAATAAACTTTGAAAATTATTTTTGTTTGATTTATTCCATGTTATTTGCACACGGGCCTAAAAGGCCCCAGGTAAGTGAAAGTGTAGATTTTTATGGTCATGCGTTCTAGGGTTAAAAAAAATATATATATACTTACATGATGGTGACCGCCACGTCGCTCACGCCGACGACCCTGGGAGGCACTGCGAGGACCTCTTTGCCGAGCACCAGATGCAGAAGACTATCAAAAAAAAAATAACAAATTATGTGCTTGGATGTAGGCATATGTGTTTGGGTGCAGTGTGATGTCTGTACTAAATTGTTTTCTATGTGTTGTGTGTTGTGATGATATTGCAAGCTTCATGTCTTGTGCTGTTGCTAGAACTACAAACCCCCACTGTTTGCAAGCACAGGGCAAAGTACCCCTCCCTCCTTCTCTCTGCAGCTAACTCGATCTCTCATCCCTCCCACCTCAGGAATTTTCCTTTGTCCTAGCAAACCCTGCAAAAGTCCTATAGCAGCCATTTTGGAGAATTCATTCTTTTTTGGAATAACACGGTGGGAGCATTCGCTAGAAACACGAAAGTTACTGTGTTGAACCATGCGCCGACGGGCATCGTTCCCGTGGTACTGGTAAACCCGTAACTCCAACAGAACCCGAGAAATGGAATTCTCGGGTGCCCCATGAACTAGCCCACCCAAGTGTGGGCTCATTGGAACCGTCATTCTAGAGTGAGATCATTGATAGGTCTGCCGTTATTCTGATAGGTTCACAGGACGAGTTATGAACCTTATGATATCGCAGAGCTCAAACCATAGCTTGCAGCCAGGGGAGGTGGCCAGAGGACCAGCCCTTTTTGTGAGGTCAGAAGCTGACATGCATAAGTCTTACAGTGAAGTTCCTTAGGGCTTTTTTCTGCTGGAATGTGCTGAGTAAGAGATCTCCCAATGAACTATGACGTGTGGCTCCTTCCCCCAGCCTGGCTTGCCTGTAATGATCTAACAACCATGTGAGTTATCTTTCATTCTTAATCCCATTTTATTTTATAACTGCATCTGTACATAACGATATTGTCTCAGTTTGTTACATCTTTTTATATTATATAAGCACTGCCTGGTTTTTAAGGAATAAACCTATAAATTTATTAGTTTGTTTCTCCTGCTCTATAAACGAATTTGCACGTGCCTGAAGTACTACGCTACTGTTTTGGGGTTGCTACGGACCCTCTTGATAAATTGTTCCAAGTAAACCGTGGCTGGTGGCAGCTATAAAGAAGGGGTGTAAAGTGTTGACCTATGGGGTGGCGTTGGCGGTGACGGAGCGGGTTTTATAAGTGTATTACCCGGCTGCGGCTCGGAGTAATTATAATTCCCTCACTGCAGCGTGCCCAATAGCCAGCACACATCCAAGTGACCCATCTGGCGACTAATTATCCTAGGTGCAGTTCCCTGACTGACCTGAGGGTAAAGGGGGGCGCCAGAGAGCTTCAAGTTCCTAAGTGGAAGTGGGATAATTATAAATCCCTGCAGTTTACTGGGTCGGACGGCAGCAGCCGTCGTGTGTGTGCACGTTCCATCACATGTGGTGGCAGCGGTGGGATCACAAGCCGTGACCCCCGGGCTACCGTGTGGCGGACTGTGTGCCCGTTCATCACATATTGGTGGCAGCAGTGGGATAGTTATAAATCCCTGCAGTTTACTGGGTCGGACGGCAGCAGCCGTCATGTGTGTGCACGTTCTATCACATGTGGTGGCAGCGGTGGGATCACAAGCCGTGACCCCCGGGCTACCGTGTGGCGGACTGTGTGCCCGTTCATCACATATTGGTGGCAGAGCGGTGGGATTATAGAGCATTAGTGATCTGGTTTGAGCAATCATTCCATTCACTAAAAAACTTGCACGGTTCTTCAGCGACCCTGCAGCTAAAGTTTTGGAGAACAGACTCAGTGTTTATTAGTCCTGAGACAATTGTGTGTACTTGCGGTTACCCCTCCCTTCTCTTTGTTTTTCTATCCTATCTTTTATTT
Organism: Oophaga sylvatica; assembly: GCA_033576555.1. Classification (NCBI taxonomy): domain Eukaryota; kingdom Metazoa; phylum Chordata; class Amphibia; order Anura; family Dendrobatidae; genus Oophaga; species Oophaga sylvatica. Next base: position 194,120,706 of record JARQOD010000003.1, read on the forward strand.
GGCAACCATGGCTACCATAGGAGCAAGTTGGTTCGACAAGCAGAGCAAGGACACCCTTGTGGGAATCTGCGAGTACCACGGCCTTGTCCACACGAACCGAACCAAAGGCCAACTGGTCCAGGCCCTGAAGGAGCTGGGCGAGCATCGGAGCGTGGCGGGCGCAGGAGCAGAGGCCCAACCCCTGACTGCTTACACCCAGAGAGAGGTGGACCCTTACCTGCGGGCGGCCCTGGAGGTACTCACCGCTGACAACCGGGAAGAACGCCTGAGGCTGATCCAGCAAGCTCAAGAGAGAGCCGACCAGCGAGAGGCCAAACAGCGAGAGGCTGAGAGAGCCGAGCGCCAAGCCCAGCGGGAGGCCGAGCGGGAGGCTGAGAGAGCCGAGCGGGAAGCTCAGAGAGCCCATGAACTGGAGCTGCTCAGACAAGGGGCAATGCCCTCCACAGCCCAGAGCGGTACACCCAGCAGCACTCAGAGTCCCAAGCCCCGGCCGGAGCACTTTCCCGTGCTGGAAAGGGACGGAGACTTGGACACTTTTCTGCGGGCCTTTGAGAAAGTCTGCAGACAGTACCGGCTGCCTGCCGACCAATGGGCCAGGTACTTGACCCCCGGGCTAAAGGGCAAAGCTTTGGAGGCGTTCGCTTCCCTCGCGCCAGATCAAGACAGTGACTATGAGGCCATCAAGCAGGCCCTGATCGCCAAGTACCAGCTAACCCCTGAGGTATACCGAAAGAAGTTCCGGAACCTCCAACGTGGCCCACACGACAGTTATAGCGATGTGGTGCAAGGACTCAGGAACCACTTTGACCAGTGGATCCATGGACTGTCAGTTGACACCTATGAGGAGCTGAAAGACCTGATGATCAAAGACCAGTTCCTGCATCTGTGCCCAGCTGAGGTCCGACAGTTCATCCTGGACCGAGAACCAGAGGACGCGGTCACAACAGCCCGGATCGCCGACAGCTATGAGGCCAACCGGAAACCCGAGGTGCGGAAGCCCGTCGCCACCCGCTGGGGAGGGGTAAGCCTGCAACAAACCCCAGTGCCCCTGCCAGTCGTCCCTCTGGAGGCACTATCCCCTTTGCCAGCGCCAGGCCTACATCAGACCCCCGCCAGTGTTTCTCCTGTAAAAGGACTGGTCACATCAGCGCCACCTGTCCGGAGAGGCAGAAGAACCCCCCAGCCAAGGCCTCCGGGCCCAACGCCTCTGTTCTTTTGGTGGGTGGTGTGGTGGGGAGGGTTGATGACAACGTGCAGCCCGTCCGCGTGGGGGCCCGTCTTGCTACAGGCCTCAAGGACACCGGGGCTGAACGAACCCTCATCCGACCCGAACTGGCGGCCCCTGAAGAGTTGATTCCGGGGAAAACCTTAACTGTCACAGGGATTGGGGTGTCCACTACCCTTGCCGATAGCCGGAGTTTTCATTGACTGGGGTGCCGGGAGCGGGGTGAAGGAAGTGGGGGTGTCCGAAAACCTGCCCACTGATGTTTTATTGGGGACTGATCTGGGGAGGATGGTGGCGTACTATGTCCCTGACACCCCTTCCCAATCTGATGATAAGGTTAACGTTAACCATGATGTTGATGTTGATGATGATGGGAAACTGATTGTGTTACCTGCTAATGCTTTGCGAAGTGATGATGCAACTGATAACCTTTCTTTCCCTAGGACTGATGTTGATAGTGATGTATCTGTGCCATCTGAATCTGTTAACCCTTTCTCTGAAATGGTAGATGCGTCCACAGGTACAGGAGCCTTCAGTCCCGTCGCTCTGCGGAGTGAGACGGCTGAGGAACCCCTAGCAGGAGCAAGCGACAGTGCTCAAGGAAATGGGGAGGTGCATGGGAACCGGGAGGAAGGTGACGCCATGACACTGACCAGTGCCACCGAGGAAGGTAACTGGCCCATAAGTAGCACTGCTCCTGAAGTGTTGGGGGTGGATGGGGAGGTAGAGCCCATAGCAGCGCAGGCTGATGGGTCTATAGAAATCCCCGGGGAGACTGCATATGTAGCTGCTGTCACCCGCAGTCAGAGTGCCCGGATCACGGGTAGCGCCCTGCCATCTGGACCCTCCTCCGCTACCGGAGAGACTGAACCAGAGGTGGACCCAGAGCCGGTCCCAGAGGGTCCCAGTGAGGGAGGAACCCTGACGTCACTTCTGGCTGCCTCCAGCCAGGAGTTCCAGGCCGCTCTGCACTCAGATGCGAGCCTGGAGAACTTGAGGCACCTCGCCGAGACGCCCACCTCCGTGACTGATAAGGAGAGGGTGTTCTGGGAACGAGGAAGGTTGTACCGGGAGACAGTACCCGGAGGTTCCCAAAAGGAGTGGTTGAGGGGAAACAGCTGGTCGTCCCGCACCAGTTCCGAGGTGAGTTGTTGAGGATTGCCCATGATATTCCACTCGCTGGACACTTGGGGATCAGCAAAACTAAGGCACGGCTGTCTCAACACTTCTATTGGCCCAAGATGGGGACAGATGTGACTAACTACTGCCGCTCCTGTATCACCTGTCAAAGAGTGGGGAAGGCGGGGCCTGCTCTTAAGGCTCCCCTGATCCCGTTGCCAGTGATAGAGGAGCCTTTCCAGAGGATCGCGGTGGACATTGTGGGCCCGCTGGCCGTCCCCAGCAGCTCTGGAAAGCAATACATCCTTACTGTGGTAGACTACGCTACCCGGTACCCGGAGGCAGTAGCTCTGTCCTCAACTAGGGCAGATAAGGTGGCGGATGCACTGGTGACCATCTTTTCACGGGTAGGATTTCCCAGGGAGATGCTTACCGATCAAGGGACTCAATTTATGTCTCGCCTAATGAAGGCTCTCTGCAGCAAAATGCAGGTGATGCGTTTGGTATCGAGTGCGTATCACCCACAGACCAATGGTTTGTGTGAGCGCTTTAACGGTACCCTCAAACAGATGCTCCGCATGCTGGTTGAGACCCAGGGACGCGATTGGGAGCGGTACCTCCCACACCTGCTATTTGCCTACAGAGAAGTCCCGCAGGCCTCGACGGGGTTCTCCCCCTTCGAGCTCCTGTATGGTAGGCGAGTCCGGGGACCCCTTGGGTTGATAAGAGAATCCTGGGAAGATGAGCCAAACCCCACGGAAGTGTCCATCGTGGATTATGTCATGCGCTTCCGCGACAAGATGCAGACCTTGACGCAGTTGGTGCATGACAACATGACGCAGGCTCAGGCTGACCAGAAGCACTGGTACGACCAGAACGCCCGGGAGCGGACCTACCAGATGGGTCAAAAGGTGTGGGTGCTGGTCCCCGTACCAAAGGATAAGCTTCAGGCAGCTTGGGAAGGCCCGTACGTCGTGCACCAACAGCTCAACCCAGCCACCTACGTGGTCACACTTGACCACACTCGGGTAGGCGCAAGGCCTTTCACGTCAACATGATGAAGGCCCATCACGAACGTGAAGCCTGCTCCTACCGGTCTGCAATCTGCCCGAGGACGGGGAAGAGGATCCCCTCCTAGACATGCTGGCCCAAGCTAATGCCAATGGGTCCATTGAGGACATGGAGGTAAATGCCTCGCTAACCGTCTCCCAGCGGTTGCAGTTGCTGACCACTCTGGAACCCTTCCGGGCCGAGTTCACGAACCGACCCGGAAGGACCGAGTTGGCAGTCCACGAGGTGGACACCGGGAATCACGCCCCGTTACGGCGGACACCTTATCGGATCTCTGAGGAAGTGCAGCAGATTATGCACCAGGAGATCCATGAGATGTTGCAGCTGGGGGTGATCCGGCCGTCCAAAAGCGCGTGGGCCTCACCTGTAGTTCTCGTGCCAAAAAAGGATCGGACCACCCGGTTCTGCGTGGACTACAGGGGGCTCAATGCCATCACTACCTCTGATGCGCACCCAATGCCACGCATCGAGGATCTGCTGGAGCGGTTGGCGAATGCCAAGTACATATCCATCATGGATTTGAGCCGGGGATACTGGCAGATTCCCCTGAGCCATGCGGCGCAGGAGAAATCTGCCTTTATCACCCCTTTTGGACTGTACGAGTCCACGGTCATGCCTTTCGGCATGAAGAATGCCCCTGCCACTTTTCAGCGGATGGTCAACCACCTGCTTCAAGGACTGGAGGAGTACGCTGTGGCGTACCTGGACGACATTGCCGTCTTCAGTTCCACCTGGAGGAACACCTTCAGCATCTCCAGGAGGTGCTCAAGCGTATTCACCAGGCAGGTCTGACCATCAAGCCGGGAAAATGCCAGATGGGCATGAGGGAGGTCCACTACCTGGGGCACCGGGTAGGTGGGGTTCCATGAGTCCAGAGCCCGAGAAAGTGGACGTGGCGAACCCGCTGAGGTGCGCATGTCGGATTACCGACAGGTCATGCCTCCGTAGCACCCTCTAAAGGGGGGAGGTGTGATGATATTGCAAGCTTCATGTCTTGTGCTGTTGCTAGAACTACAAACCCCCACTGTTTGCAAGCACAGGGCAAAGTACCCCTCCCTCCTTCTCTCTGCAGCTAACTCGATCTCTCATCCCTCCCACCTCAGGAATTTTCCTTTGTCCTAGCAAACCCTGCAAAAGTCCTATAGCAGCCATTTTGGAGAATTCATTCTTTTTTGGAATAACACGGTGGGAGCATTCGCTAGAAACACGAAAGTTACTGTGTTGAACCATGCACCGACGGGCATCGTTCCCGTGGTACTGGTAAACCCGTAACTCCAACAGAACCCGAGAAATGGAATTCTCGGGTGCCCCATGAACTAGCCCACCCAAGTGTGGGCTCATTGGAACCGTCATTCTAGAGTGAGATCATTGATAGGTCTGCCGTTATTCTGATAGGTTCACAGGACGAGTTATGAACCTTATGATATCGCAGAGCTCAAACCATAGCTTGCAGCCAGGGGAGGTGGCCAGAGGACCAGCCCTTTTTGTGAGGTCAGAAGCTGACATGCATAAGTCTTACAGTGAAGTTCCTTAGGGCTTTTTTCTGCTGGAATGTGCTGAGTAAGAGATCTCCCAATGAACTATGACGTGTGGCTCCTTCCCCCAGCCTGGCTTGCCTGTAATGATCTAACAACCATGTGAGTTATCTTTCATTCTTAATCCCATTTTATTTTATAACTGCATCTGTACATAACGATATTGTCTCAGTTTGTTACATCTTTTTATATTTATAAGCACTGCCTGGTTTTTTAAGGAATAAACCTATAAATTTATTAGTTTGTTTCTCCTGCTCTATAAACGAATTTGCACGTGCCTGAAGTACTACGCTACTGTTTTGGGGTTGCTACGGACCCTCTTGATAAATTGTTCCAAGTAAACCGTGGCTGGTGGCAGCTATAAAGAAGGGGTGTAAAGTGTTGACCTATGGGGTGGCGTTGGCGGTGACGGAGCGGGTTTTATAAGTGTATTACCCGGCTGCGGCTCGGAGTAATTATAATTCCCTCACTGCAGCGTGCCCAATAGCCAGCACACATCCAAGTGACCCATCTGGCGACTAATTATCCTAGGTGCAGTTCCCTGACTGACCTGAGGGTAAAGGGGGGCGCCAGAGAGCTTCAAGTTCCTAAGTGGAAGTGGGATAATTATAAATCCCTGCAGTTTACTGGGTCGGACGGCAGCAGCCGTCGTGTGTGTGCACGTTCCATCACATGTGGTGGCAGCGGTGGGATCACAAGCCGTGACCCCCGGGCTACCGTGTGGCGGACTGTGTGCCCGTTCATCACATATTGGTGGCAGCGGTGGGATCACAAGCCGTGACCCCCGGGCTACCGTGTGGCGGACTGTGTGCCCGTTCATCACATGTGTAGTGTGATGTTGTGTTTCAGCGATGCATGCAGGAAACTTACGAATTGCGAGCCCACTCCGGGTATCTCTCCACCCCTTCGTTCTTCTTCTGCGAGCTCCTCTTCAGCTTCAATTTCCTGGTATAAATAAAAAGTAATGCAATTAATATATAGATCACAGAGATGGATTGAGAAAAAAAAATACTAAACCTGTAAACGCTGACGATGCGTGGGAGGGCTCCCAGAAGAAGAAGATGTGTATTGCTGTGCTGCTGCAGGAGTTGAGGGCCAGATTCTGCTGTGGAATAAAGAGAAAAAAAGGCCATGCAATATCAGTTGATATTGCATGGCCCTAGCTGGAAGGGTTTGTGTGTGATATTTAGCGTCTTGCCTCTGCTGCCATCATGTCCTCACTCCCAGACGACGTGTCCTGCTGTGCTGCTGGAGTTGAGGGCCAGCTTCTGCTGTGGAATAAAGCGAAAAAAAAAGGCCATGCAATATCAATTGATATTGCATGGCCCTGACTGAAAGGGGTTGTGTATGATATCTACCGTCTGCTGTCTGCTGCCGTGGTCTCCTCAACGTCAGGCTCCATTGCTTCTGCTGGTGGTGGTAGTGGTGCTGCTCCCACTGCTGCTGTTGGGCGGCTTCTGCTGTGGGATAAAGAGAAAAAAAGGCCATGCAATATCAATTGATATTGCATGGCCCTGGCTGAAAGGGGTTGTGTGTGATATTTACCGTCTGGCCTCTGCTCCCATACTCTCCATCATCAGGCGCATTTGTTGGAGTCCCGGTGGTGTAGGTGCTCCTGCTCCAGCTCCTGGTGACGCTGCTGCTGCTTGGCAGCTTGTGCTGCAGAATAAAGAGAAAAAAAGGCCATGAATATATTGATATTGCATGGCCCTGGCTGAAACGGGTTGTCTGTGATATTTACCGTCTGCCTTCTGCTCCCGGCTGCATCATAATGTCTTGGGGGGGTGCTGCTGGTGCTGGTCTGGTCTCTCTCCTGCGGCTGGCTCCTCTTTGCTTGGCTGGCTGCATGGTTATGGCTGAGGGTGGTCCCACTGGCATGGTTTATATAGGTTGGCTGTGGGCTGGGCTACAGAGAGCATGCCCTGACTAAAAAGCCGGATCCGGCGCATTGCGGCGCCCATAGAATTTCATTGTAACAAAAAGCCGCAGACAAAAAGTGTTACAGTAGACGTTTTTTCCAGACACCGAAATGAGACAATTAGCCGGATTCGGCAAAAACCGGACGCGCCGCAAGGCCATGCAGCGCAATCCGGCGCTAATGTTAGTCAATGGGAAAAAAACAGATCCGGTATTAGATTTTGCCGGATCCAGTTTTAAGAAAAAATGCCGGAACTCGCCTGATTGCAAAAAACTGATGTGTGAAAGTAGCCTAAGCCACACACACTGTATATGCAGTAAGCACCACACACAATGTATACGCCGTACGCACCACACACACTGTATATGAATAACAAAGCCATAGGTTGGATCACACTTCCATATTTTGTAAATCTGTATACGTCCACAAGACTGTTTTATTCAGTTCAGGAACCCGTGATAGGTTCATGCATCATGGTCTGTACAAGGACCGCTAAACACAGATGTGTGAATCCAGTCTTAGAATGATGAGAGGATGCTCAACCATGGATCTAATGACCACAACCAATAGTATGCTACATAGAAACCTGCCCAATAAATTTGTAGGCTTTTAGTAGAGAGGAAGAACAGTGGCATGTAAATGTTTTGGCACCCCTGGTCAAAATTACTGTTATTGTGAACAGTTAAGCAAGTTGAAGATGAAATGATCTCTAAAAGGCCTAAAGTTAAAGATTACACATTTACTTTGTATTTTAGGCAAAAAAAAATATTTTCATCTTTTACATTTCAAAAATTGCAAAAAGGAAAATGGGCCGATGCAAAAGTTTGGACACCCAGCATGATTATTACCTTGTAGCACCCCCTTTTGAAAGTATCACAGCTTGTAAATGCTTTTTGTAGCCAGACAAGTCTTTCAATTCTTGTTTGAGGGATTATCTTCCATTCTTCCTTGGCAAATTTTTCCAGTTCTGTGAGATTCCTAGGTCCTGCACTGCTATTATAAGTTCTAGTCACAGATTTTCAATGATGTTCAGATCAGGGGACTGTGAGAGACATTGTAAAACTTTCAGCTTGCACCTTTTGAGGTAGTCTATTGTGGATTTTGATGTGTGTTTAGGATCATTTTCCATTTTTATAAGCCATCTACTTTTCAACTTCAGCTTTTTTAAAGATCGTGTTGTTTGCATCAAGAATTTGTTGAAAGTTCATTGAATCCATTCTTCCTTGTACCCACGAAATGTTCCTCATGCTATTGGTTGCAACTAGTGTTGAGCGATACGATACTGCAAATATCGGATATCGGCCGATTTTAGCTGTATCGACCTTTCGATACTTCGTTTCGATATTTTCGTCTTATCGAATACCGGAATCGGAAGTTCCCATAATTCTTTGCGAGGCAATGTGATTTTAGTCAGCCAATGAGGAATCCTAAGAAGTGTGGGCACATCCTGTACTGCTGCGGTCATGTTAACTAATGGCATGTCTGTGATTGGATGCTGAAATGATGTCAGAATGCACTATAAAAGGCGCCGCCGCCATTTTAGCGTCACTGTGCTGTGAATTCAGTAAGGGACAGAACGCTGCTGTGCTGACTCTGAGGGACAGTTAGAGATTGCGATTTAGTGTACTGTGCTGTAGGCAGGCTAGCACCAACCGCTGTGTAAAGCTTCCTTTTGCCTGCAGTGTTGTTTTAACAGCTCTGCAAGGTGTGTGTGAGTGCAGGTGACGCTGCAGTTTGCTCTGCATGCAACGCTGTCTGTAGGCATCTGCACGTGTCACTCACAGACTCTTTTTTTTTTCTTCAGTGTAATTCTTGCTGCTCCATGCAATTTAACTATTAGTGTGACGCGCTTCCATCTGTATCCAATACATTGGTTGCAAACACTATAGAAGTAGACAAAGGAGTAGCCTTTCACAGATTGTGAACAGTTGTGTTTCAGTGTTCACTTCAGTCTGTGTTTTTTATTTTTTGAGTGCACATCACGCTCCAGTTACTTGTTCAAGCACTGTTGCTTGTACTCTGCTGAGCGTGTCTCAGTGCCTCATCCTTTTCATTTATCTCCAATTGGTTCTGCTCCATTCCATTTAAAATATAATCTATTAGTGTGACGCGCTTCCATCTGTATCCAATACATTGGTTGCAAACACTATAGAAGTAGACAAAGGAGTAGCCTTTCACAGATTGTGAACAGTTGTGTTTCAGTGTTCACTTCAGTCTGTGTTTTTTATTTTTTGAGTGCACATCACGCTCCAGTTACTTGTTCAAGCACTGCTGCTTGTACTCTGCTGAGCGTGTCTCAGTGCCTCATCCTTTTCATTTATCTCCAATTGGTTCTGCTCCATTCCATTTAAAATATAATCTATTAGTGTGACGCGCTTCCATCCGTATCCAATACATTGGTTGCAAACACTATAGAAGTAAACAAAGGAGTAGCCTTTCACAGATTGTGAACAGTTGTGTTTCAGTGTTCACTTCAGTCTCTGCGTAATAACCACACTTAGGCCTTATAACTTTTCTGACTTTCTTTATCAATCTACCAAGATGAAGAAGTCAGTGAGTAAGGCACGTGGTCGTGGCCGTGGAGTTTCAGCAGGGAGAGGACGTGGGGATTCTGTGGCTGCTGCCGCCCTCAGTGACACAGCATCCACCAGTTTTCCCCGTGAGCGTTCCTTTATGCGCACTTTGGTAGGAGCTCGGCGTGCCCCCCTGCTGCGGGAAGAACAAATTGAAGCCGTTGTTGGTTGGATGGCAGCCAATGCATCGACTTCAATTCCTTCCACCTCCTCTCAGGAACACAACACTGTTGAGCAACCATCTGTCTGTTCACCGCCTGTCAAATTGCCCAGGCAGTCAGAGAGTTCTGTACTGGAGCCAGCTGAGTCTCTGCTTCTGTTCTCAGAATCTGTTGGCTCACAAACACAGGCACAGGCAAGCAGCATTCTGCAATTTGAAGAAGAGGGAGTATGCAGTGATGCGCAACAGCTGTGTCTCTCTCAATCTGAAGAGGCGGGTGAGCCAGTGCCGATGGACAGCACACCGCAGAACGCATCTTATGATGATGATGAGACTCAGGTGCCAGGTTTTGTGGAGCATGGTGCTGCCCAGACCATCCAACAGCAGCAGGTGTTGGAAGAGGGTAGTGGAGATGATGAAGTCCGAGACCCAACATGGCGTGAGCAACAGGAAGGTGGTGGGAGCAGCTCTGAGGAAGAGATTGTCCCAACGGTACAAAGAGGAGGGAGAGGTAGGCTGCAGACTCGCTTGCCTGTAGCCTCCAGTTTGGCACCTGTTGGGAGCAGTTCTCTTAAAAATGTCAAAATTGGCGCTCCCATGTCTTGCACTGCGTGGTCCTTTTTTGACAGACTTGTATCTGATATTTGCTATGTTCAATGCAAGCTGTGTAAGCAAAAAGTTAAAAGAGGTAAAAATATCAGGAACCTGAATACCACAAATATGTGGAAACATGTACGGACAAAGCATGTAGCTGAGTTACAAAGACACACTGGAGATGTAGGCCAACCTACAGCAGCACCTACATCTTTAGGTCATGTTCGAGCCTATACCTCCAGCTCTCACACACCTGGTTCGGCTTCCTCACAGGATCTCCATGGAAGAACCTCGGTCACTGTTGTCCATAGACAAACTGTTATTCCACCCACTGCAGCAAGTTCACAGTCATCGTCACAGTCCCAGAACAAAAAACAGCCATCGGTAACACAGGCATGGGATAAAAGACGGCCATACTCGGCAAACCATCCACGAGCACAGGCTCTGAATGCTGGCCTTGCAAAACTCCTGTCCCTTGAAATGCTGTCATTCAGGCTGGTGGAGACTGACAGTTTCAGGAACTTTATGGCATTGGCAGTCCCACAATATAATGTGCCAAGCCGATTTTATTTCAGCAGGCAAGCTGTCCCTGCTCTGCAAAAACATGTCGAGGGAAACATTAAACATGTGCTACTAAACGCCGTCAGTAGCAGGGTCCACCTGACCACCGATGCGTGGACCAGTACCCATGGCCAGGGACGATACCTTTCCCTCACTGCCCATTGGGTCAATGTTGTGGAGCCGGGTACAGATCTTGCCAGTGGCGCTGTACGTGTTCTGCCAACTCCAAGGATTGCAGGAATCCAGTCTGTGCACATTGATTCCTCCTCCTACTCCAGTTCCTCAGAATCATCGCTGCACGAGTCGTCACGGTCTACCTCCACATGGACCCGTGAACGCTTACCTGTTGCGACCGATATGAGCACAGCCGTGGCCAAACGTCAACAGGCCGTCCTGAAATTAATTCCCATGGGGAATCGAAGCCACACAGCGCAGGAGCTCTGGGATGCCATCAAGCAGGAGAGCGACGTGTGGTTTTTGTCAGCTAATCTCCAGCCAGGCTTGGTAGTGTGTGACAATGGCCGAAATCTGGTGGCAGCTCTGGGCCTTGGCAACCTCACTCACATACCATGTCTGGCACATGTGCTCAACTTGGTCGTGCAGAGTTTTTTGAGGGACTATCCGGATCTTGATGCACTGCTGCACAAGGTCCGCCTAGAGTGCGCTCACTTGCGACGTTCCAGCATGGCCAGATCGCGCATTGCAGCTCTGCAAGTCAGATTTCGCCTTCCTGAACATCGCATCATATGTGACGTACCCACCAGGTGGAATTCCACGTTACATATGTTGGAGCGGTTGTGTGAGCAGCAGCCAGCAGTAATGGAGTATCAGCTGCAACAGGCGCAATCAACTCGCAATTTGCGCCGTTCACACTTCACCACTACTGAGTGGGCCTCTATGAAGGACATCTGCCACGTTTTGCGTGCGTTTGATGTCTCAATGCGGATGGCGAGTGCAGATGATGCACTAGTCAGCATGACTGTCCCCCTTATCTGCCTGCTTCAGAAATCACTGAAAGCACTAAAGGAAGAGGTTTTGGAAGAGGTGGAGGATGAGGAGTCACAAATTCAATTACCTTCAGGACAGTCAGCGCAACGTGGTTCCTCACAAAGGGCTGGGCAGGGCTCACTTTGTGAGGAGGAGGAGGAGTCAATGGAGGAGGAAGAAATCCCTACAGAGGGAGGTACACAACGCTGTAGTCAGTATGTAGAGCGAGGGTGGGGTGATGCAGAGGAGGCAGAGATGACGCCTCTTCCAGAGGACAGCCTTTGTTGGCCAGTTGGGAGTCTGCAGCACATGGTTGATTTCATGCTTCAGTGCCTGAGAAACGACCGCCGCATCGCCCACATTCTCAGCACGTCAGATTATTGGGTGTACACTCCTCCTTAGACCCTCGCTACCGGGACAACTTACAAACCCTCATCACACCGGTGAACCGGGACCGTAAAATGCAGGAGTACCAAGACACACTGGTTCAATCCATACTGTTGTACATTCCAGCCGAGAGACCTGCTGCTGCTGCTACTGCTTTACAAAGCAGCTCTGTGCGTCGAGGCAGTGTAGACACCTCTACAACAAGAGGGAGCAGAAGCAGCGGCTTTGCACAGGGCAAGAACTGTATGTTACAAATGTGGCAAAGTTTTGTGACAGCGCCAGCAAGGTCTACACCATCCGAGACGGCTCCAGTCACCAGGAAGAAACGTTTCCGTAAGATGGTGACAGACTACTTGGCTTTCCCTCTAAGTGTACTCCCAGATGCCTCTTCCCCTTTCAAATTTTGGGTCTCTAAGTTGGATACATGGCCAGAGCTTAGCCAGTATGCATTGGAGGTGCTGGCTTGCCCTGCTGCCAGTGTATTATCTGAGCGTGTCTTTAGTGCTGCAGGTGGTGTAGTAACAGACCGTCGCATGCGACTATCCTCAGAGAATGTAGACCGGCTTACTTTTCTGAAAATGAACAAGGCATGGATCTCACCTGAATTTGCCTGTCCGTTTTCAGATTAAATAACTGTTTGTACACTAAAATTCAGACACTTAAAATAAAGTGACCAAAAAGAAGAGTTCCAAGAAAAAATCGTAATGAAAAAGTACAAATTTTATTAATCACCGAAACATTATATAATACCAAGAATCATACAATAAAAAACACCCAATTCCAAAAGAGGAAACTGAATGGCTGCACGTTATACTTAGATTTGTACACCGTTTATAACTGCATGTTTCCCTTACAGTGCCGTATATATTTTGCCGCAATGGCAGTAGAATAGCAAGTAAATCTCCTATACGTTACCCAGGAAATAATCAGCAGCCCAGTGACAGCCAAAGCTCCGCAGCCAACAGTCTCCCCCTCACCCCGACGTACGTTTCGCTGTCCCGCTTCTTCCGGGGGCGTACTAGAGGTGGGTACTGAGGGGTTTATAAGTGAGTCCCGTACCTATCAGAGCGCTGCATTCGTATGCGTCATCCATCATAATAAATTGAAGGCAGCCGTCCGCTTCAGGCGGCGCATAGAGCTCTCAAATAACTGTTTGGCAACGTTTTCCATGTCTCCTGTTATGTTCATCTTTCTACCACCTGAACTCTACTCCCTGGGCTACAACACCGCCATTTGTTGCTCGTAAGTAATTGGCAGGGGTACTGACTCCTGGCCAGCCTGGTTACAGCACGACAGCTGTTTCCTGGCAGTGTGAACGTCAATTATCCTCCAATAAGTTGTGCTGTCGTGTTGCATTCGGGTTAGCCGACTCTATGGTGCCTGCAGTTTAGGTGATTCCTATGTGTGCTGTGGGATATGTAAATAAAGGCGGTTTCCATTGTGACAATAGGATAAGCACCCACTGTAGGACTGTGTGATTCGGTAACTGCGGACGGCTTGCGTACTGTCAACTTACATTTTCATGGGTGCGTTCTTCTACCCGTCCGGGGTCCAGTACCGTCAAGTGGTTCTCCCCAGTGCTTTTGGCCTAGGTGCCTCCATCTCTGTATCCGAGTTCCAGCAACGTCTGCTGGTCCTTGGTAGTGCTTTGGAGCACAGGTACCTCCTGCTTAGTAACCGTGTCACAGTAACGTCAGCTGGTACTCAGTTGTGACATTGCCTCTTTTCCTTCTGCTACCCGTCCGGGGTCCAGTACCGTCAAGTGGTTCTCCCCAGTGCTTTTGGCCTAGGTGCCTCCATCTCCGTATCCGAGTTCCAGCAACGTCTGTGGTCCTGTGGTAGTGCTTTGGAGCACAGGTACCTCCTGCTTAGAACCATGTCACAGTAACGTCAACGGTACTCGTTGTGACATTGCCTCTTTTCCTTCTGCTACCCGTCCGGGGTCCAGTACCGTCAAGTGGTTCTCCCCAGTGCTTTTGGCCTAGGTGCCTCCATCTCCGTATCCGAGTTCCAGCAACGTCTGCTGGTCCTTGGTAGTGCTTTGGAGCACAGGTACCTCCTGCTTAGTAACCGTGTCACAGTAACGTCAGCTGGTACTCAGTTGTGACATTGCCTCTTTTCCTTCTGCTACCCATCCGGGGTCCAGTACCGTCAAGTGGTTCTCCCCAGTGCTTTTGGCCTAGGTGCCTCCATCTCCGTATCCGAGTTCCAGCAACGTCTGCTGGTCCTTGGTAGTGCTTTGGAGCACAGGTACCTCCTGCTTAGTAACCGTGTCACAGTAACGTCAGCTGGTACTCAGTTGTGACATTGCCTCTTTTCCTTCTGCTACCCGTCCGGGTCCAGTACCGTCAAGTGGTTCTCCCCAGTGCTTTTGGCCTAGGTGCCTCCATCTCCGTATCCGAGTTCCAGCAACGTCTGCTGGTCCTTGGTAGTGCTTTGGAGCACAGGTACCTCCTGCTTAGTAACCGTGTCACAGTAACGTCAGCTGGTACTCAGTTGTGACATTGCCTCTTTTCCTTCTGCTACCCGTCCGGGTTCCAGCACAGTCAGCTGGTCCTCGTTACTTCCATTGTCTCTTGCTCCATCTGATACCCGTCAGGGTTCCAGTAACGTCAGCTGTTTCTCGGAAATTAGACGACCTTAAAGACCACCCAGAAGAAGATGACGACAACAAGGACGACGAGCATGAAGCCAACCAGCCTGAACACCATCACAAAGAAAAAATAAAAGATTACCCAGAAGAAGATCACCAACAGGACAAAGAAGGTTAAGACAAACTACAAGATACAGAACAAGAGACAGAAGAACAATAAGCAAAAGATCAAAAAGCAGAAGAACATGAAGTATAAGACCAAAATGAAGAGCAAAATATATGCTCTAAATTCTAAGCAGAAGAAGACTAAGCAGTGTATGGGGGTGAGTCCGTTCCTCCTCGTGGTGCCCCTGGAAAATGCCTGCTGCTGCTGCAGGCTAAACTGAACACGGACAAATACTGTTGTAATTTAAATCTTTTGTGACAGCAAGAACGGAAGGATGAACAATTCATACTTTTACAGATTACAAGTACAGGAATCTCTGTCACAAATAAGAATATGATGAAGAAGATGAAGAGGAAGAAGATGAAGAATTTGAATATGAAGAAGATTAATTAGTTTAATAATAACAATATGAGTAATGTAAACAAAAACATGAATAGCAAGAAGTTTAAGAAGAAGATTAAGAAGGTGAAGATGAAGAAAATTTGATGAGAAAGATGATGCTGCTGCTGAAGATTATGAAGGAGAAAGTGTGGCACTGGCAAAAGTTAAAAAGGTGAAGAGCATGGAAGTTGTGAAACATACATATTTGCCAAAATAGAAAAAAGGTTAACAACATTGTCAATTTGTTAGTCAATCCAAACGTATTTCCCAAAAAAAATATATTAATGCTATTCCAATGCATTGGGTTAAACATGTATGCCTTTATTGTCTCCTCAACCTCCCCCAATACATTCTACATTAGTCTTTGTTGTTTTCCTTCATGTACAATTAACCAACAAGGCAAGAATGGGTTTTTTTTTATGTCGATATTTGGTTCCCATAGACTTACATTGGACTTCCGGTATCGGAATCGGATATCGACGATATTTAGTGATATCGGCGATACCATTTCGATACGATATTTTTAGATATCGAGCAGTATCGCTCAACACTAGTTGCAACTAGTGATGAGTGAGTATGCGCGTTACTCGAGTTTTCCGAGCATGCTTGGGTGTCCTCAGAGTATTTGGGGCGTGCTCGGAGATTTAGTTTGTGTCGCCGCAGCTGCATGATTTGCGGCTGCTAGACAGCCTGAATACATGTGGGGATTTCCTAACAAACAGGCAATCCCCACATGTATTGCGGCGACACAAACTAAATCTCCAAGCATGCCCAAAATACCCGAGCATGCTAAGAAAACTCGAGTAACGAGCATACTTACTCTTCACTACACTATGTTCCAAATTTTTATGCAAATAATATTTTCTCAGATTTTCCCAAATTACCTATATGAATTGCAGTCATTGTAATTTTCCAGTCAAATAACTAATTTGACTACAATTGAAAGGTTTTTCTACAAACTGCCTATGATAGCAGTATATTTTTTTAAAAATAAAACACTCAAACTGCACTCAAAATGCATGTTCCAAATTATTATGCACAGCAGAGTTTTCTACCTTTTCATTTTAATAAAGAACAAAAAAATGGTCACTTTTGAAATTATAAGCATTAGCAGGTTATTACAAACTGAAATCAAACAGTTTTCAACTCAAAACTTTATTCTAGGTGATGTTACATTTGCACATAGGACCCCTTGTTCGAAAGGAGCTTCTGAACTCTCTCGTCCATTGAATTTGTCAGGTTTTGGATGGTTTCTGCTTCAATTGTTTTGCATGAGGACAGAATACCCTCCCAGAGCTGTTGCTTAGATGTGAACTGCCTCCTGCCATCATAGACACTCCTTTTGATGATGCTCCAGAGGTTCTCAATGGGGTTGAGGTCAGGGGAGCATGGGAGCCACACCATAAGTTTGTCCCCTTTTATGCCCATAGCAGCCAGAGATGCAGATGTGTTATGTGCAGCATGAGACGGTGCATTATCATGCATGAAAATGATCTTGCTGCGGAATGCACGGTTCTTCTTCTTGAACCATGGCAGGAAGTGCTGTTTGAGAAACTCAACATACACTATGGAGTTCATCTTTACCCCTTCAGGGATCCTTAAGGGGCCGACAATCTCTCTCCCCATGATTCCAGCCCAAAACATTACTCCACCTCCTCCTTGTTGGCGCCGTAGCCGTGTTTGCATGGGGTGTCCATCAACCAGCCATCCTCCACTCCATCCATCTGGACCATCGAGCGTTGCACGGCACTCATCGGTGAACAAAACAGTTTTGAAGTCAGTCTTCATGTATTGTTTGGCCCACTGGAGCCGTTTCTGCTTGTGTGCAGTGGATAGAGGAGGTCGACAGGATGGCTTACGCACAGCTGCAAACCTCTGAAGGACCCTGCATCTTGTTGTTCGGGGGACGTTGGCGGTACCAGCAGCTTCAAAAACTTGTCTGCTGCTATGACAAGGCTTTTTTGCCGCTGCTCTTTTAACCTGACGTAATTGCCTGTAGGAAAGAGTCCTCAATTTTCCCTTATCAGCACGCACACGTGTGTACTGTGAATCAGCTGCATACTTCTTGATTGTGCGATGATCACGATGAAGTGTCTTGGCAATGTTGATTGTAGTCATGCCTTGACCTAAACACTCCACAATTTGTTGCTTCTCAGCAGCCGACAAATCCTTTTCTTTCCCATTTTGGCAGAAAATGTAGGCTGCTTAATAATGTGGGACAGCCTTCTTCAGTAGTCTTGCCTTTCATTGGACACACCTGCCAAACTAATTAGCACAGGTGTCTGCAATTGCTTACAGTGATATAAAGAGCCCTGACACACATCACCATCAATGAGTTTACCTGACAAATAAAAAAATTCTTACCTTATCACTCCTAAACAATTTTTGCATAATAATTTAACACAGTGTAGTTGCAACACAACCCCAAAGCATTATTGATGCACCCCCATGCTTAAAGATTGACAAGATGTTCTTTTCCTGAAATTCTGTGCCTTTTTTCTCCATACATACAATACAGACCAAAAGTTTGGACACACCTTCTCATTTAAAGATTTTTCTGTATTTTCATGACTATGAAAATTGTAAATTCACACTGAAGGCATAAAAACTATGAATTAACAATGTGGAATTATATACTTAACAAAAAAGTGTGAAACAACTGAAAATATGTCTTATATTCTAGGTTCTTCAAAGTAGCCACCTTTTGCTTTAATTACTGCTTTGCACACTCTTGGCATTCTCTTGATGAGCTTCAAGAGGTAGTCACCGGAAATGTTTTTCACTTCACAGGTGTGCCCTGTCAGGTTTAATAAGTGGGATTTCTGGCCTTATAAATGGGGTTGGGGCCATCAGTTGTGTTGTTTTGGAGTCCCCTTGCTGTGTTTTACGTGACGTTGGCATCGTCAATTACAGGTGAGTTGGGTCTTTCCCCACCCCCCTTTTAACCGTAAGAAACTACATACACTATGGCTTGGGGTAACACACATGGTTGAGTGTGAAGAGCTGTTTACTCATACTATAGCCTGGGAATCAGAGGTCTGCTCCAAAGCTTGAGTGTCTGCTAGTCAGCGGAGTAGCCACTGGCTGTAGATCTAATTACAAATTTTTAACTGCATCTAGCCCAGACAATAATTTTGGGCCTAGTAGCAGTGTCTGCTAGTCAGCGGATTAACCCAGCTGTTAAGCAAGCTATACCACCTTTAGTTTGGACACTTAATTTTTTCAAAGGAAATGCTTCAGGCCCCCGGGACAATCAGTGAAGAGCATCGGGGAGGCACCCCAAGGCACAGGGGCTGTGACTGGCAGTAGGACGCCTTGCGGTGGACCGCCAAGCTCGATCCTTATAAAAGCTTTTTAACTGCAGCAGCTTTACTGGACGCTACTGGAGCTGGAATTACCGCGGCTGCTGGCATGAGACTTGCCCTCCAATAGATCCTTGTAAAAGGATTTAAAGTGTACTCATTCAAATTAGAGAAACAATTTAAATTAAAAAGATTAGCCCTGCCTCCACCGCAGGGGGGCTCGCTCGACCCACCAGTGGACAGGCAACAGTATTGGGAGAGGGGGGCTGGCCGTCAGGGTCCACCGCAGGCACAAACCCGACGACACGCAGGTCACATGGGCAGGAACGGATTAGCCGTGTCGGCTTCACACTTTTTTGGTTTTAGAAGGGCATGACATGCCTGTATCTGTGTCTCCCCCTCCTTTTACTCCTCCACCTCTTTTCTTTTTGCATGACGATATGTACTTGTCACTTTTCCATGTGTTAGTTGTGTCTTCTGAGCAATTTGTCAGCTTTTGGACACCTTTGAAGTGTTTTCTATGTGTTTTCTATGTGTTTCTATGTGTTTTGGTTTGCCTGCCATTGGTTTTAATGGTGTTCGACGGTGTTCGGCGAACAGTTCGACGAACAGTTCGTCGAACACACGGCTGTTCGGCGAACCGAACCGAACTCGAACACTATGGGGGTAGCTCATCACTAGTCACCAGCCTCAGAAATCGCAGGTTTACAGCAACTCAGATTACAGACCAGGTCAATGCCACACAGAGTTTTAGCAGCAGACACATCTCTACAACAACTGTTAAGAGGAGACTTTGTGCAGCAGGCCTTCATGGTAAAATGGCTGCTAGGAAACCGCTGCTAAGGACAGGCAACAAGCAGAAGATTTGCCTCTCTAACAATCCTACGAGCAGCTCTCATTGAAATTTTGCTTGGTTTTCCAGACCTTATCTTGACCTCCACTTTTCTTGCTAACTGCTATTTTTTAATTACTTTTCAAACTGAGGAAAGGGCAACTTGAAAATGCTTGGTTATCTTCTTATAACTTTCTCCTGCTTTGTGGGCATCCACCATTTTCCTTTTCAGAGTGCTAGGCAACTACTTAGGAGAACCCATGGCTGCTGTCTGTTTTTTGACACAAGGTTAGAGGAGGCTGGGTTTTTAAAAAGCTGGGAAATTTGCATCACATGGCCTTTCCTAACAATGATCGTGAACAAGCCATAACCCTAACAGGCTAATTAAGGTCTGAAACCTTGGTCAGAGTTATCTGAGCACACAAATCTCCAAGGGTACCCAAATATTTGCATTTTCATTTTTGTAGTTTTTTAAATGTAAAAGATTAAAATATATATACTTGGTTGCCTAAAATACAAAGGAAATGTGTCATCTTTAATCTTTATAGAGATTATTTCATCTTCAACTTGATTAACTGTTCATAATAAAAGTAATTTTGACCTGGAGCGCCCAAACTTTTACATGCCACTATTGTTAGAACCCTCTTGTTAGATTTTGTTTCAGTTTGCTGGTCACATGACCTTTTTTCCCTATTTAGTCTGGCTCCGCCCTTCTGGCTTTGCTGGACTTCATTGTATTATCTACTCTTAAGCTAGCCGGGTGCTTAGGTGCCTTACTCTGTCAGTTTTGCTTAATCTTAGGATCTCGTAGTAATTTGTTTTCTGTTTAATTTTCCCTGCTACAATTTCTGTTAGGAGGTGTCCACCTTTTCTCCCAGTCCCTAGATCTTGTAGGGATTCCTCCCTCGCAACTATAGGTCTTCGTTCAGACTAGCTGAGAACTTTAGCGGGTCTGGTCGCAGGATCAGGTTCCCCGTTACATCGTAGGGATCAAGCTCAGTTTTATTGTAGGGACAGAGTTCCCATCTTTCCTTAGTGCTTGTAGCAGTTCATAACAGTAAGTCCAGCCAAGAAATAAAAAAAAAATCTCTAAGGAAAGATTTTCTGTTTTCATCATGGTGTCGGTTCGGGATTTGGCTGAACGCCTGCAGGGTCTCTCTCTGGAGGTGGCTGAAATCCAGCAACACGTGAGTAGTTGTTCTGGAGCACATTTCGTGGAGCCAAAGGTACGTTTGCCTGATTTATTTTTTGGTGAACAACAAGATTTTTTTTTCTTTTAAAAATGCTTGCTTGTTGTATTTTCGTTTGAGACCCAGATCCTCTGGTTATGAATCACAGCGCATAGGGTTCATAATGTCACTTTTGCGCAAAGAACCTCAGGACTGGGCCTTTTCTCTGCAGCCTAGTGATCCATGCTTTGGATCAGTGGATGGTTTTTTTTTCTGCTTTGGGGTTGTTGTATGACAATCCGGATCGTGTTTCATCAGCTGAGACAGAGTTGAGACGTTTGAGACAGGGATCTGGTAATATGGAAAAATATTGTACTCACTTCCGTAGGTGGTCCACTCAGGTGGGCTGGAACGATTCAGCTTTGAAAAGTTTATTTCTTGCAGGATTAAGTGAAAGGGTTAAAGATTTGCTGATTGCTTATCCTATACCTGGTAACTTGCAAGAGGCTATGCAATTGGCCATACGGGTGGATAGGAGACTGCGTGCAAGGGTTAATGAGAGTAAGTCTGCTTTGTCAGCTCCAGGTTTGGAGAAGGAATGTACTGACATTGCAGAGCCGATGGAAATTGGAGCAATGGCACCTCACTCTCGGGAAAAAGAACGCAGATTTGCTCAAGGTTTGTGTTTCTACTGTGGTAAATCTGAGCATTTCATTAAGAACTGTGCGCTTCGAATGAATAAGAGAAAAAAAAAAATGAGGTCAGTGTCGCCCGCATAGCTTGTTTAAACAATAAAGGTGTCTTTCTTTCTGCTACCACTGGTGTTGAGGAGGAATTAATGGAGTTTCGGGTATTTGTGGATTGTGGTTCAACTCTCAATGTGATTGATGGAAATTTTTGGAAAAACTAAAATTAAAACCCAAACTTCTGTCTTCTCCTATTAATGTGGTGTCTGTGGATGGCTCTCCCTTGAAAAATGTTACTCACCATATCTGTGAATTTCCTCTTACTATTAATGGTGTTCATCAAGAGAATTTGGATTTGGTAGTTTTGAATAATTTGCCCTCTGGAGGTCCCTAGTGCACCTTGGACACATTTGGCTATGGACTTTATTACTGACCTTCCCCCTCTGAGGGTTTCACTGTCATCTGGGTGGTCGTGGACCGTTTTAGCAAGATGTGTCACTTGGTTCCTTTCATCAAATTGCCCTGCGCTAAGACTCTCGCTAAGGCCTTTGTCAAGAAAATAGTCAGACTACATGGTGTTCCTACTGACATTGTTTCTGATAGGGGACCTCAGTTTGTGGCTCGTTTTTGGCGCGCCTTTTGTGACAGGTTGGGAGTTCATTTGTCGTTTTCATCCGGATATCATCCTGAGTCTAATGGCCAGACAGAAAGGAAAAACCAGGATGTTGAGCAGTTCTTGCGTTGTTTTGTGACTGATAATCAAGAGGGGTGGTCTGAGTTTCTGCCACTTGCTGAGTTTGCTCTTAACAATCATACATCCGCTTCTGCTGGTTGTTCGCCTTTTTTTTGTTGTACTGGGAGACATCCGTCTTTTGGGTCATTTTCCAAGTTGGGATCGGCTGTACCTGAAGAGGAGAATTTTTCTGGTGTGTTGCAGAGAGTTTGGACTGATGTGCGTGGTAATCTTCAGGAGGCTAACAAAAGATCCAAAGTGTATTTTGATAGAAAACGACAAGAGGTTTTGTTTGCTATTGGTGACATGGTCTGGTTGTCCTCTAAGAATCTGCGCTTGAGGATTCCGTCTAAGAAATTGGGTCCCAAGTTTGTAGGGCCCTTTAAGGTGCTTCAGGTTATTAACCAATCTGCTGTTAAGTTGGAGCTTCCCACCTCCTGGAAGATTAATCCGGTGTTTCATGTTTCTCTCTTGAAAAAAGCTGAGGTCTCAGATGGAGACGTCTCGGTCACTGTTCCCCTGGTGGTGGAGGACGGGCAATATGAGATTTCCCGCATCCTAAATTCTAGACGGTATAGAGGGGGTTTGCAGTACCTCGTCGCTTGGAAGGGTTATGGACCCGAGGATAACTCATGGGTGAGGGCGGATGATGTTTCTGCGTCTAGACTTGTCAGAGCGTTTCATAAGAGGTTTCCGGATAAGCCTAAGTCCTAGGGGATCCGGAGGATCCTCTTAGAAGGGAGGTACTGTTAGAACCCTCTTGTTGGATTTTGTTTCAGTTTGCTGGTCACATTACTTTTTTTCCCTATTTAGTCTGGCTCCGCCCTTCTGGCTTTGCTGGACTTCATTGTATTATCTACTCTTAAGCTAGCCGGGTGCTTAGGTGCCTTACTCTGTCAGTTTTGCTTAATCTTAGGATCTCGTAGTAATTTATTTTCTGTTTAATTTTCCCTGCTACAATTTCTGTTAGGAGGTGTCCAGTGTCCACCTTTTCTCCCAGTCCCTAGATCTTGTAGGGATTCCTCCCTCGCAACTATAGGTCTTCGTTCAGACTAGCTGAGGACTTTAACAAGAGGTACCTCCAAAACATATTAATTAAATGAATAGGACTGGAAATCCACTGTTAAATTAAATTAAATAGCAACATAGCTGTGACTCATCTTAACGTATGAAAAACTGAGGACCAAGAGTCAAAATGCTAAATAAAAAACTAATTTTATTGAAACAATTTATAAGAATCTCAAACAAGAAAAAAGAAATTTAAACATAATCCAACCGTGTGGAGACGTAACTGGGAGCAGATTTAATACATGAATAGAGAATAGTATGCGGTCATAGTAGAAAACCAAAATACCAAACTGAAAAAACGAAGGTGTCCTGTTGACACCTGCACCACATGAATACTGACAAGAGCTGAGCCGTAAGTATGTGAGTCAATATTTCTCAGGGCCAAACAATGAGTAGTACAAAGTCACAATTGTATACGTAGTGATACACAGCGCTGAGCTGGGCCCAAGTGCTATTAAAGTAAAAAAAAAAAAAAAACTGCACAAGGCAGCTTTAAATGAAAATCCAGATAGGTAAGTATCTTACTGACTGAAGAAGGTGTACCGAAACGTACGTCGGGGATTGCGGTGTCCTGCGCCCACCTTAGCACCACTATGACTGGTAATTATTACTAATGGCTGATGTATCATCGAGTACTTTTTGCTGTGTGCCTAATGATGAAGCTGTTGCTTTATGGGTTGTGATCTCAGCGCTGAGCTGTCCCTTTGAAAATCCTATCTGGATTTTCATTTAAAGCTGCCTTGTGCAGTTTTTTTTTTTTTTTTTTACTTTAATAGCACTTGGGCTCAGCTCAGCGCTGTGTATTACTACGTATACAATTGTGACTTTGTACTACTCATTGTTTGGCCCTGAGAAATATTGACTCACATACTTACGGCTCAGCTCTTGTCAGTATTCATGTGGTGCAGGTGTCAACAGGACACCTTCGTTTTTTCAGTTTGGTATTTTGGTTTTCTACTATGACCGCATACTATTCTCTATTCATGTATTAAATCTGCTCCCAGTTACGTCTCCACACGGTTGGATTATGTTTAAATTTCTTTTTTCTTGTTTGAGATTCTTATAAATTGTTTCAATAAAATTAGTTTTTTATTTAGCATTTTGACTCTTGGTCCTCAGTTTTTCATAGCTGAGGACTTTAGCGGGTCTGGTCGCAGGATCAGGTTCCCCGTTACATCGTAGGGATCAAGCTCAGTTTTATTGTAGGGACAGAGTTCCCATCTTTCCTTAGTGCTTGTAGCAGTTCATAACAACTATACAGTTCTGAATAAAGGGTTCTGAATACTTTCCGTACCCAATGTATGTCTAATAAAAAATGTTAGGATCCCATGAAAAATAAGGCCACTTGTCTTTGCTGGTAAACATTGTTGCTTTGTAGCACTGGGTTCCTGGGGTCAAATCCCACGAAGGACACCATCTACAGTACAAGGAGTTTGTATGTTCTCCCCATGTTTGTGTGGATTTTCACCCACACTAAAAAGTCATACTGATAGGGAATTTGTATTGTGATGAAGAATGATGTCTGTAAAGTGCTGTGTAACTAATGGTGCTATATAGGTGAGTAAAATAAATCACATCTTTGTGCATAGTGTACTGCTGTATTCATTGGTTTGTACAGTATTTTATGCAGGCATAGCAGCTGTTAGGAGATGCTGGTCAGTTTTTCTTTCTTTGTAGATCATTTCTAATCTTTAAAATTTCTTGAATGCACTCACGATAATGCAGTGGAGTTTCCGCATGCTAATCTGCTGAGTAACTCTCATTGTGGAAACATATCTTAAAGGTTCCCACAATCTGAGTCTTACAGCCTTCACATACACCTCAACAGTTATCCATTGATACTTCTGTGTTGTGACGACTCCTGGAATGGACCCTCTTGGTCGTTATACCAACCTACCCTTGGCGAGCTAACCTAGTGAGAACCACCCCCTATACAGGGAGCGTCAGGGGCAGACCCAGGGGGATAAAGTACCATGACTGCTGGAACCAGGTGGCCGGGTCACAGAAGACAGAATTACGCAGGGTTTGGAAGTGAGCAAAGCGAGGACACGGGAACACGCTGAGTACAGGATAGTGCAAGGCGTGTGCACGGGGGTATGCAGAGTACAAGACAGTGCAAGGTATGTACACGAGAGAACGCAACAGACAGGAGTGGATATAGTATGTGCCGAGAGGTACGCTTGGGTAAGAGGCAAAACAGGGCACATGCGGGGAAGCACGCCTGGGTACAAAGCAAGACAGAGCACTGCTGGGAAGCATGCCGAGGTACAAGGCAAGGCAGGGCACGGGCTGGGTAGTACGCCTGGGTATAAGGCAAGGCAGAGCGCGCACTAGGTAGAACGCCTGGGTATAAGGCAAGGCAGAGCGTGAGCTGGGAAGTACATTAGAGCACAAGGCAGAGAACCTGAGTACAGAGAGCAGCCAAGCAGGGACCAAGCAGGTCTAGCTAGGAAGCACAACAATAATCAGGCGCCGCCTACAGAAAAAGGCAGCCAGATATAGGGCAAGTGTGCTGGAACTTCTGGGTCAGGTTCTCCAGGACTATAGAGATGTTAGAGATGGAGCGGCCGTAGTCAGGCTCAGGAATGCATGCACGTTGGACAAGCATCTGGAGTCGAGTGAATAGCCACAGGGTCAAGCGTGGGAGTTGCGCGTGCGCACTCGGCAAGATGACTTCGGGCGCTGAGCCCCGGCGCCAGAAGAATGCGGTGAGAGCGGCATGACAGTACCCCCCTCTTTATGCCCCACTTTCTAAGGCTGGAAATAAACTTAGACAAAATTTGGGGAGCTTGGATATTCTCCCGGGGTTCCCAAGACCTTTCTTCAGGACCAAAGCCTTTCCAGTCAATTAAGAAAAGTGTTTTCCCTCGTACCTTCTTCATGGCCAGGATATCATTTACCTCAAATTCATCCCCATGCCCCCACTCCCCCTCACTTTCATAAGGCCTTAAAGGGCTCTCCAGAACAGGGAGGTGAATTGAACTCCTCTGTCTGACACGATGTGCAGAGGGAAGCCGTGAATTCTAAAGATGTGAATGATGAAAATGTTCGCCAATTCAGGAGCAGAGGGAAGTCCGGGAAGAGAATCAAAATGGAACATTTTCGAGAATCGATCCACAACCACCAGGATCACAGTACAACCAGAGGAACAAGGCAGATCAGTAATAAAATCCATGGCTATGTGCTGCCATGGAGCTGAAGGTACAGGAAGAGGAAACAGAAGGCTGGAGGGTGGTTGTCTGGGTACCTTGTTCTTGGCACAGGAGGGACAAGCAGCCACAAAGTCTTTGACATCCTGGGAAAGAGATTGCCACCAGTAGTAGCGGGATAACAGAGAGAGAGACTTTTTGACTCCAACGTGGCCGGCAATTTTGGATGAATGTCCCCAGCATAACACTCGTTTTCATGTGCTCTCGGTCACAAAAGTCCTTCCAGAGGTAAAGAAGTCAAGTGGACAGGAGCCACATTAATTATCATAGTGGGGTCGGTGATATGTGCAGGTTCCTCTTCAGTATTGATTGACTGGAAAGACCTAGATGTTGAGGAACTGCAACTCAGGACTAGAGCAGAAAGGGGAGAAGCTGACCCTGTACTAGGAATAGGCTGAAGCTCTACAATGGAGTGGGCGACCTATTCCTTGTGAATAGACCCACCGATGTTTTCTAGGCTAAACTCAAATGAAGACCTAAAGGTAGGGGGAACGGTATCCCTGAAAGATCTAGGAACAAATAAACAGGTAACCTTCTAGTAGGAAAATAGAGGAAGCTGCAGAAACGAAAGGAAAACCAAAACAAAGGAGGCAGAGCTAGAGATCCCAGAACCGCACAATATCAAACACAGAAAGCTATCAAAGCACCTAGCCAGAACTCTAGCGGATTAACACTGTTGTCCAGCAAGTACTGGGTAATAAAGGGTGATACAATCACCTGACCTTAGACAAACCCAGCACCAGGAGAAAAAGACCAGCAGCCAGAAAACCAAAACAAGATGAAGGATGGTCAAAACAAAATAGATTCTAACACTAGATAAAGCGTCGACTTTAACGTTCTTATCACCTGGCCGGAAGTGAAGTTCAAAGTCAAAACGGGTGAAGAACAAGGACCACCTGGCTTGCCGGGGGTTGAGCCTTTGTGCAGACTGTATATACGCCAGTTTTTTATGGTCCTTGAAGATCTTGAATGGATGTATGGCACCTTCTAGTAAATGCCTCCATTCCTCCACGGCCAACTTAATGGCCAATAACTCCCTGTCGCCGATGGAGTAATTTTGCTCAGATGGGGAGAATACTTTAGAAAAGAAGCCGCAGGTGACAAGGTGTCCAGAAGAAGACTTCTGCAGAAGGACTGCGCCGGTCCCGGTAGAGGATGCGTCTACCTCAAGAGTGAAAGGTTTGATAACCTTTGTACGGTGAAGCACAGGAGCCTCCGCCTCAGAAGACCAAGCATTAAAGCTAGCTCCTTTGCAAATAAGAGACGAGATAGGCTGAACCAGAGAGAAGAAGTGGTGGACAAACTGCCAATAGTAACTCGCAAAGCCAAGGAAACGCTGGATTGCTTTCACCCCATGGGGCCATGGCCAATCAAGAACGGCGGACACTTTCGTTAGATCCATGCGTAGACCAGAGTCTGAGATAATGTACCCCAGGAATGGTAAGGATGTTTGTTCGAAAACACATTTCTCGATCTTGGCGTATAGGCAGTTCTCTCTTAAACGCAGGAGTACTTGGTGCACGTTCTTTCTGTGGGTAGACAGATCTGGAGAAAACACAAGGATATCATCCAGGTAGACCACTACACAGGAGTACAGCATATCCCGGAAAACGTCATTCACGAACTCCTGGAACACCGCTGAAGCATTGCATAGGCCAAAGGGCATGACCAAATACTCGCAGTGGCTGTCTCGGATGTTAAAGGCGGTCTTCCACTCGTCACTAGAAGGAATACAGATCAAGTTGTAGGCCCCACGAAGATCCAACTTGGTGAAAATTCGCGCACCTCTTAGGCAGTCAAAAAGTTCCTGGATCAGAGGCAGCGGTTATTTGTTTTTGACCGTGATGTTGTTCCGCCCTCTATAGTCTATGCAGAGACAGAGAGAGCGTCTTTTTTTTTTTACAAAGAAACACCCCGCTCCTGCGGGCGAGAGGGACTTACGGATGAAACCTCTGGCTAAATTTTTATGAATATATTCCGACATAGCTTGGGTTTCGGCAGGAGATAATGGGTATATTCTACCCCTGGGTGGGGTAGAGCCAGGGATGAGGTCAATCGGACAGTCGTATGGTCAATGTGGGGCAGAGTCTCGGCCTCCTTCATGTCGAAGACATCTGCGAAAGACCAATAAGCCGAGGGCAGACCCTCAGGTGCTGAGGGCGGACTGGCAGAACCCATCGGATGGACGGACAGCAGGCACTTCTTCTGACAAGATGGTCACCAACGGAGTACATCGCCGGATCGCCAGTCAAGAGTTGGCTCATGTTCTCGTAACCAAGGGAGACCAAGAAGAAGCGTGTGGGACAAAGTTGACAGGACGTGGAAGGAGATCTTCTCTCGATGCAGGGATCCAATCTGCAGCTCCACTTCTTCGGTGTCTTGGGTAAAGGGTTTTCTGCAAGGGCTTACCGTCGACCGAAGCTATCAGCCGAGGAGTCTCCAGGGAGCTGACAGAAATCCAGTATTTTTTAACTGCCTCGAGCCTGATGAAGTTCCCTGCTGCTTCTGAATCCACATAAGCCTCCTAGGAGTAAAGTTTGGAACCAAGATTCAGCAAAACAGACACAGTCAGGGGATGAGAGGAATCACATACACCCAGGGAGGCCTCTCCTACCAAACCTAGGCAGAGAAGTTTCCTGGCTTCTCGGGGCAGGAGCAAAAGAGGTGAGAAGCACTCCCACAGTAGAAGCAAATCCCTTGTGCATGTCTTTCCCTACTACGCTGTTCAGCCATCTTGAGTCTTTCCACCTGCATAGGCTCAGATACAGGGCCTACAGAAGATAGCACGGAACGTAAGTGGGGAGAACTGCTAGTAGATGAAGAGAGATGAGGCAGTCTCTCCCTAGCTGCCTCACTGGTGCGTTCTTGGAAACGCAAATCAATGCGTGTTGCAAGAGAGATTAAGTTCTCCAAAGAGGTCAGGGTATTCCGACCCGACAGTTCGTCTTTAATCCGACTAGATAGGCCATGCCAAAAGGCCCCTACGAGGGCCTCATTGTTCCAACCAAGTTCGGAGAATAATGTGCGAAAACGGATGGCGAATAGTCCAACGGATAGAGTACCCTGATGGGGATTGAAGAGGGCCTCGGTGGTGGAAGCCAGGCGACCCGGCTCATCGAACACCTTGCGGAAGGTGTCCAAAAAGTTGGAGAGCTGAGAGACGAGTGGGTCATCACACTCCCAGAGGGGGTTCACCCTCTAAGTGGGAAACAATAACCACGGCCACCTTAGCTCGATCGGTTGGATATTGCAGTGGCAAAAGCTCAAAATGCAGCCGACATTGGTTCAAAAACCCCCGTCACAACTTAGGGTCACCACTATATCATGGTGGTTTGCCTAAGCGGGGCTGTGGGTGTGAGACCGAAGCTTGAGCAAGTACAGAGGCAACAGATTGTAGGGAAAGGAGTCGTTATCTTCCGACGCCATATAGCTGAGGATGTGGGCCTGAGTGTCATGTTGCTGAGTGAGCTCTTGTTGGAGATTGACCAACTGAGAGGTGTTCTCTGGGTCAGAGGTCTGTAAGGCGGACAGCTGGATATCCATAGATTTCATAACTGATATAATCCGTGTCTGGTTTTCCCGCAAAAAGAGCAACTCTTTTTGAGTTGCGGCCGAATTAACAGCGGGGTCCATGGCCTGATTATACTGTGATGACTCCTGGAGTGGACCCTCTGGGTCATGATACCAACTCACCCTGGGCGAGCAGACCTAGTGAGAACCATCCCCTATACAGGGAGTGTCAGGGGCAGACCCAGGGGAATAAAGTACCATGACTGCTGGAACCAGGTGGCCGGGTCACAGAAGACAGAATTACGCAGGGTTTGGAAGTGAGCAAAGCAAGGACACGGGAACACACAGAGTACAGGATAGTGCAAGGCATGTGCACGGGGGTACGCAGAGTACAAGACAGTGCAAGGCGTGTACACGAGAGTGCACAACAGAAAGGAGTGCACATAGCGTGTGCAAAGAGGCACGCTTGGGTAAGAGGTGAAACAGGGCTCGTGCGGGGAAGCACGCCTGGGTACAAAGCAAGGCAGAGCACGTACTGGGAAGCACGCCGAGGTACAAAGCAAGATAGAGCACGTGCTGGGAAGCATGTTGAGGTACAAGGCAAGGCAGGGCACGCGCTGAGTAGTTTGCCTGGGTATAAGGCAAGGCAGAGTGTGCACTAGGTAGCACACCTGGGTATAAGGCAAGGCAGAGCGTGAGCTAGGTAGCCCGCCTGAGTGTAAGGCAAAGCAGAGTGCGCGCTGGGAAGTAAGTTAGAGCACAAGGCAGGTGTCACTTTGCCGTTGGATTCAGTGGCTGGTGTTCCTGCCTCGGCCGCTGGGAGGCGCCGGACTCCTTCGGCTGGTGGTGCCTGTGATAGGAGAGCAGTATCCTCATGTGGTTCCGCTCGTTTGACGCCGGTCTCTGTCGCTGCACATCGCCATGTTTTGCCTGTGGGTAATGTTAGTGACAGAGAGGGGGTCCCTGCGCAGGCGTCTGGTGGGCGTAGGCTTCGCTCTTCTGTCAGAGGTGAAGTGGTTGGTGTCAGTCATGCATCACCATCTGGCCTGGTTCTGGGGGCGGTCCAGATGAGGTAATCAGACTGTGAGCCTGTGAGAGGTAGCCATGCCCTTCAAATGCCTTGGAGCCTGGCTTGCAGGCAGCCAGATATAGTCTTGGTTTCCCCAGTGTGCTAGTTTGTTTTGCTATCGTATCTCTGACCTTTGCCTGGATTTCTGACTCTTCTACTGCCTGCCGATTTTGTACTTTTGTTGCCCGCCTGGTTTTGACTTTAACTTTAGCTTGAATTTATGACCCTTCTACTGCCTGCCGATTTTGTAACTTTGCTGCCCTCCTGGTTTTGACCCTTGGACTTCTGACTACGCATTTGGTCTCGCTTTTTATTCCCTTCCTAGCATCCTTCCTACTCCAGTCCACTGCTCTCATAGGCAGCTACCCCTGGGCTTCGCTGTAATACCAGATCCCTGTATAGGGGTAAAGGTTCTCTGGGTTTCTCGGGGTGCTGTCTTGCCTGCAGTTCAGACCTGCAGTAGGCGGACATCACATTATATCTGGCCCTAAAAAAAGACGTTTTTATATATATTCTGGATATATATAAAAGCATTTCCTAACCCTTTCTCTGAATTTTTTTTTCCTTCCTCTCCTTTTCTGAGCTGATTTTTTTGCTAAAGCACCTGTGTCCGGCTTCATTGCTCAGTCCTGTAGAGGATCACTCCCATCATCTCTTACTAACATGCTGCACAAGCCACAGTCTGGAGATCTCTGGGAGAACACTGGACGTCAGAAGCCTTCACTCCCTGGATGTCAGCACCTGGGTAGCTCTGGCCATGCCTGCCCAGGTGCCCAGGTATTGCCCGCTGATGCGGCCAAAGTCCTTTTACCTACTTCTTCGTCTTACCTGAAGAAATCTGTGTGTGTGGAGGCTTATGTGGATAGTGGCTCAGAAGGGAATTTCATAGATTTCCTGGTAGCGAGAAATCTTGGTGTACCACTGCTAAAGCTTAATGCGCCCATTAAAACCATTGCTATTAATGGCACTCCTATCGTCCAGAATGGAGTGGAGTTTGTCACTGAGGAAATATCAATGTCAGTGGGATCGTTACATGCTGAACATGTGTCATTTTTTGTTATCCATAATTTATCATCCGCTGTTGTTCTGGGTATGCCATGGTTACGCAAACATAATCCAGTCATTGACTGGCACTTGGGTGATATTGTGCGCTGGAGCCCAGAGTGTCAGGATAATTGTATATCGCTATCAGTGAACCAAGTTAAAATCACACCTCCTCCCTTCGTACCCTATGCATTCAGAGATTATGAGGATGTATTTTCTGTCTTGGAATCAGATAAATTACCCCTTCATAGAAAGTACGATTGCCCCATAGACTTAGTACCGGATTCTCGCCTCCCTAAGGGGAGAATATTTAACCTCTCTGGTCCAGAACGTCAGGCCATGAAAGACTACATAACAGACAGTTTGCGAAAAAAGTTTATTAGACCATCCACCTCACCAGTGGGGGCCGGGTTCTTTTTTGTGGAAAAGAAAGATGGTGGTCTCAGACCTTGCATTGATTACCGTGAGTTAAACGCAATAACTGTGAAAAACCAGCATCCGCTTACACTCATTCCTGATCTTTATAATCAGCTGTTGGGAGCCTGTTGGTTTACTAAACTTGACCTCCGAGGAGCATATAATCTTGTCCGGATAAGAAAGGGAGATGAGTGGAAGACCGCGTTTAACACACCCCTCGGCCACTTTCAGTATCTCTTAATGCTGTTCGGGCTCAGTACTGCACCTGCAGTGTTTCAGAATTTTGTGAACGAGATTTTCAGAGACATTAGTGGTGTTTATGTGGTTGCTTATTTGGACGACATCCTGATTTACTCTTCTGACATTGTGACGCACGTCCAACACGTCTGCTCTGTCCTCCAGAGACTCAGAGAGCATTCTTTATTCGCCAAACTAGAGAAATGTGTCTTCATGACGCAGGATGTACAGTTTCTGGGGTATATTTTGTCGGCTAAAGGGTTTCGCATGGATCCTTCTAAAATTCAACCCATTAAGGAATGGGTACAACCCCAGTCTCTAAAGGCACTGCAGCGATTTTTGGGTTTCGCTAACTACAATCGTACATTTATTAAAGGTTTTTCAGAGATAGCCAAACCACTCACTGATTTGACTCAGAAAGGGGCGGATGTGGTTAACTGGAAGCCTGTAGCAATTCATGCATTATCTGCCTTAATGAAATGTTTTTCCTCTAACCCGATATTGATTCAGCCTGATCTGGACCGCCCCTTTATTGTAGAGGTAGATGCCTCTGAAGTTGGAGTCGGGGCAGTGCTATCTCAAAGCACTGCATCCCTCACTCAACTTCGTCCATGTGCCTTCTTTTCCCGAAAATTCTCTTCCACCGAGTCAGCAAAAATACTGAATCCTAGACAGGCAAGGTGGGCCTTGTTCTTTTCTAGGTTTGATTTTGTGATTACTTTTCAACCGGGTACTAAAAATGTAAGGGTTGATGCCCTTTCTCGAAGTTTTTGCCCCTCACAGGTTGAGGACTCTGAACCGACTCCAATACTAGCCAAGGGAATTGTTATGTCAGCTGTATCCTTGGATCTTCTGGAAGAAATCCGTAGATCCCCAGAACAGGCACCTGACACTACTCCTCCCCAAAAACTATTTGTCCCGGCCACATTCCGCCTTCAAGTTCTGAAGGAATCACATGATTCCTTCCTTGCAGGGCATCCAGGCATCAAAAATAACATCAGACTTGTAACTAGAAATTTTTGGTGGCCAACTGTAGTAAAGGACTGTAAGGACTATGTACTGGCCTGTGAAACCTGTGCTCACGCTAAGTCTCCCCATAATCTCCCTGCCGGGTGGCTCCAGTCATTGCCTGCCCCTGAGAATCCTTGGACCTATATCTCTATGGACTTTATTACTGATCTGCCACTCTCAGAAGGGAAGACGTGTATCTGGTTGGTGGTGGATAGATTCAGCAAGCAGTGTCATTTTGTTCCTCTGTCCGGATCACCTAATTCCGAGACCCTGAGCAAACTATTCATTACTCATGTTGTGCGATTGCATGGTATTCCTGTGAATATCATGTCCGATAGGGGCACCCAGTTTGTTTCGAAATTTTGAAGGGCATTCTGTAAACTAATTGGAAAGGTCCTGGGTGCCTGCCAGTAACATTAATGCCAAGGATTTGATCAAGAAGTTTCATCTCCTTCATCCCAACAAACCGGGTTTTGAGGGTCCAGAGGCCCCTCTTAGAGGGAGGGGTACTGTCACGTCGCCGTTGGATTCAGTGGCTGGTGTTCCTGCCTCGGCCGCTGGGAGGCGCCAGACTCCTTTGGCTGGTGGTGCCGGTGATAGGAGAGCGGTATCCTCATATGGTTCCGCTCTTTTCATGCCGGTCTCTGTCGCTGTGCATCGCCATGTTTCGCCTGTGGGTAATGTTGGTGACAGAGAGGGGGTCCCTGCGCAGGCGTCTGGTGGGCGTAGGCTTCGCTCTTCTGTCAGAGGTGAAGTGGTTGGTGTCAATCATGCATCACCATCTGGCCTGGTTCTGGGGGCGGTCCAGATGAGGTAATCAGACTGTGAGCCTGTGAGAGGTAGCCATGCCCTTCAAATGCCTTGGAGCCTGGCTTTCTGGCCGCCAGATATAGTCTTGGTTTCCCCAATGTGTTAGCTTGTTTTTCTATTGTATCTCTGACCTTTGCCTGGATTTCTGACTCTTCTACTGCCTGCCGATTTTGTACTTTTGCTGCCCGCCTGGTTTTGACTTTAACTTTAGCCTGAATTTATGACCCTTCTACTGCCTGCCTATTTTGTACCTTTGCTGCCCTCCTGGTTTTGACCCTTGGACTTCTGACTGCGCATTTGGTCTCGCTTTTTATTCCCTTCCTAGCGTCCTTCCTACTCCGGTCCACTGCTCTCATAGGCAGCTACTCCTGGGCTTCGCTGTAATTCCAGATCCCTGTATAGGGGTAAAGGGTCTCAGGGTTTCTCGGGGTGCTGTCTTGCCTGCAGTTCAGACTTGCAGTGGGCGGACATCACAGCAGGGAACCTGAGTACAGAGAGCAGTTAAGCAGGGACCAAGCAGGTCTAGCTAGGAAACACAATAATCAGGCGCCGCCTACAGGAAGAGACAGCTAGATATAGGGCAAGTGTGCGGGAACTTCTGGGTCAGGTCCACCAGGACCATAGAGACGTCAGAGATGGAGCGGCCGTAGTCAGGCTCAGGAACGCATGCGCGCTGGACAAGGATCTGGAGTCGAGTGAACAGCCAGAGGGCCAAATGCAGGAGGTGCGCATGCGCACTCGATGAGATGACATCAGGCGCTGAGCCCCGGTGCCTGAGGAATACACAGGGCCGGATTAACGTAGGGGCTGATGGAGCTGCAGCTCCAGGCCCCTTGTTAGAGATAGGCCCATCCACGGCCCAGCCGGCCGCGCGGTCCGCCGATGTCTCGGCTGTGGTTGATGACTCATGCTGCCGCCCGCTGCCCGGCCGCTCACCGCGCTGCTGTGTAAAATTTAAAAAATAAATAAATACTCACCTGCCTCCCTGATTGGCTGCGGCGGTAGCGCGGAGCTCCTCTGACGTCACCGCGCGCATCCCGATGCCGGCGTCACGGCGTGGGATTTCCTCTGGTCTGGTCCGGAGCGGCCTGAACATCGCTGTTACAGCGATCATGTGACACTGTGTCACATGATCTCTGTAAGAGGAAAGTGACACGCCCCGGCCGGGCAACGGAAGTGAGCTGGGCGTGAGGACTGGAGGAGGAGTCGTTACAGCGTGCGGAGTTGCAGTGGCCAGTGGAAGGAAGGTGAGTACATCTTTGTTTTGTTTTGAGCTGATGAGCGGGGCCAGCGGGCGGTGGGCTGATGAGGATTTCTATTTAGCAGTCGGGACATACAGTCACAGTATCCTCCAAGGCAAGGCAAGGGGACTCTAAGCTACTACAGGATCTTCATCACTGTTTTAATTAATAAGGGGGCTATTATGGTGGGCCAGGGGCCCAGGGCACTCAGCCTGTGCTCTATACTAATGGGCCAATGCTGTTGCGCTATATTATGGGCCTCTGCCTCTCAATGCTGGCATGCTGCCCTATATACTATGGCCCCCATTCAATGCTACGCTACGGTATATACTATAATGGGCCTCTGAGAGGCCGATTATAGTATATAGCGTAGCATTGAATGGCCCATAGTAATATAGGGCAGCATTGAGAGGCCCATTCTAGTATATAGCGCAGCATTGAATGGCCCATAGTATATATAGGGCAGCATTGAGAGGCCCTCTCAATGTTGCCCTATATATACTATGGGCCATTCAATGCTGCGCAACTATGGGCCATTCAATGCTGCGCTATATATACTATGGGCCATTCAATGCTGCGCTATATACTAGAATGGGCCTCTCAATGTTGCCCTATATTACTATGGGACATTCAATGCTGCACCATATACTAGAATGGGCCTCTCAATGTTGCCATATATCTGTGTATGGGGCCTCTCTGACGCAATATTACTAATGTGGCTATGTATGGCAGTATTATTGAGATGGCTATGTGTGGCACTATAAGGGGGCTATGTATGGCAGTATTAAGGGCTGTTTAGACTGTCCAAATTCTTGTCTGATCGGCCGGACTTTAATTTTTTCCCATGGTGCTCTGAGGCTGAGAAGGTTGAGAAAAACTGCTATAGGAGGACGTCAGACTGAGGTGTGAGTTGTGTGTTCCTGTGGAGCAGGTACTAATGTTATAATACATCTTGTGCTGCTGACATATATACAGACATGTTACTGCTATGTATAGCTGTGGTACTGGTATATAAGCAGGTACTAATGTTATACATAGATGTGCTGCTGACATATATACACACACAGTCGTGGTATATATGGCTGTGATACTGGTATATAGGCAGGTACGTACTAATGTTATAGATGGGCTGCTGACATACATACAGACACAGAACTTGCCTCATAAGTTACTATCAGCGCGATAACCATAACAGACTTTCTATATCCACTGTATTTATATTAGGCATGTATCAT
Organism: Oophaga sylvatica; assembly: GCA_033576555.1. NCBI lineage: Eukaryota > Metazoa > Chordata > Amphibia > Anura > Dendrobatidae > Oophaga > Oophaga sylvatica. The sequence goes on from JARQOD010000003.1 coordinate 194,157,549, forward strand.
ATATTTACTTTGTTTATATCTTTTACGTTACATTTTTGGCCTTTGTGAATTGCCGTGTTTGGCCCCACCCCTTGCCCCGCCCCTTGCCCGCCCCTTCAGCTCCAGGCCCATCGTTCTTAATCCGACCCTGGGAATACAGTGAGAGTGGCATGAACTGAAATATTCAGGGCAATAACCTTGGTGAGAACTGTAATATCATTTGTAACTCTCCACCCCTACTTTTTCTAGAAACCGATGAAGCTAAAAATTGTTTTATGGTTTTGTTTTTTTATTACTATGGAGTGAAAAATTTTAAAAGATTTACATAAACTAAGCAGATTGGTCTTTTTTCACTTACAGTAATAAATCTGTATAATTACCGCTTGTCTGGTAGAGATTTCCATATCATCCTGTGAACACCAAGGCGAGCTCAGGCTAGATGACTACATTAATATCCTTCTGAATCTCTCCTCCTCCTGGCGGTCTCGTCTCTGGTATCCCCATGTGTGAAGAGGTTACTCTATAGCTCAGCTCCTTCCTTTACCTCTCCTTTCCCTATGGAACCATTTCATTTTCTCTCTTTCTTTCAGGTAGCGACTCATGACTAATTCAGTCACTTTCTAGCCATTTCTCTTAATTAATCCAAAAGGAATTCAGCCCAGGGAATGTGGATATTTCTAATGAAATATTTTTTCACATTATCAACTCCATAGCTGTGTCTTATCATAGAATATAATGGTGATGCATACACATGAGGGTATTTATGCGTGATATGTGTAGAAGCGATGTAATAATCAACTAAGATTTCCTATATCCATTATGCCCGAAGTGTGGGTCTTAATCCCCTTTCCTAAAGGCTTTGTGAATCTGTATAGGGCCTTTTCTGTTATGTTAACATTCTGTCCTCATGTCTCAATTTGCTGATGTGTTATGGTATGAAGGATCATCAACCAACGACTCCATTTTTTATTTCACTGTATGGACTCTAAGCTCTGTGTGCAATACAGTCTTGAGTTGAAAAAAGCACAAAGTCATCAAATTTAGCCTGCTTGTGCTATACTGTACTATACTGTATGGTACTAAGTAAGAGAAAGATAAATCACAACTATTTGTGAGGTAGATGCCAATTTATCTTAATGTAATGAGAAAAAAATCTTCTTGACAGCAGGAATAAATCTATGATTCAATTACCTCTATGATAGCAATCTAAGGGCTCATACCCATTTGTGGAAAAAAAAAACGGTCCGTTTTCTGGATGGAAAAAACGGTCCGAATATATGCAATTGTCATGCGATCGTCATGCGATTTGTATGCAATTTTTAATCGCACCATCCGTTTTCCATCCGTTTTCCATCTGTATGCAATGCGATTTTAACATGACGTTTTACATAGAGCAGTTATCTCTATGTAAAAATTCATGTAAAAATCACATTGTCAAAAAAAAAAAAATGTACACAAAAAGCAAATAATTATATATATGTACATATATATATTATATATATATAGGTCATACACTTCTACATAGTATAATAGCCGCTAATTCATCCCCGGCTATACTGTAAAGTCATACTGACTGCTTTAATAAAGAATGGATAGAATACATATACACACATAAAATGCACATATATATATATATATATACATATATACATGTCATTGTGACATATATATATATATTATATATATATATATATATATATATATATATATATAGGTCATACACTTCTGCATAGTATAATAGCCGCTAATTCATCCCGGCTATACTGTAAAATCACACTGACAGCTTTAATAAAGAATGGAAAGAATACATATACACACATAAAATACATATATATATATACATGTGATTGTGACATATATATATATATATATAGGTCATACACTTCTACATATTATAATAGCCGCTAATTCAATTGCCGGCTTTTGTGAAATTACAGACCCGACATGAAATGACACATGATTTACATACAGTTAACCATGTCACTTCATGTAGTTTGATATCTGGTTTTCACTAACAATTACATGAGTGTAAGTGTGCAAAATATCACACATGTAGGGGTTAATTAAAGGTGTAAATTCGTTGTAAAAAAATGCGTGGGCTCTCGCTGTATTTTCTCAACCAGACAGGCAAAGCCAGTGAGTGGGGGCAGATAATAATAGCCTAGGGAGGGTGCATTTATTTTGTGCCCCCGGCTACTAACATCTGCCCCCAGCCACCCCAGAAAAGGCAAATCTATAATTAGATGCGCCCTTTCTGGCACTTTGCCGGTCTATTCCCATTGCCCTGTAGCGGTGGCGAATGGGTTAATAATGGGTTAAAGCCACCTTGCTATTGAAAGGTCACTTTAAGCCAGGTTAATAATTGAGAGCTGTCAATTTGACATGAACTATAAATATATCAGCTGAGAAAAAAATCGCAAATGAGAAGTCCCCTATTGAATAACATTGGTCCGATTGCAATTCGATTTTTTATCGGCTTGCAATCGTCCGTATTTCTCGCCAGTGAGTATGAGCCCTAATACAGAAGATTCAGTCATATACAAGGTATTTGCAAACAAGAGAGAACGGTTCTATAGAAATGACATATGTGACATACATTGCACCGTGTTATTCATCATGATCGCTGAATGTCAAGATATTTATGCCTCTGGATCACAAGAACAGACATTAGTCGCAGTGATGTTCCAGCCATGCTTGAATAAAGTGCTATAGTACAAAAAAAGTGTTTCATCTGTTGACTGACTGGCTGTCCATATTGTGGTAGGTTGACACACTCAGCTTCTTAAAGAGGTAGACACAGGAACCGTCTCTATTAAAAGTCCGCTTGGTTTATTGAAATCCTCATCAACCACGTCACCTGAAAGCGTAAATATAGACTTTGTCCGAAAGAAAGTAAACCATAAAGTAACAAGTCCATACAATAGTGCTGGTTAGTAGAGTTGAGCGAAACAGGTCGGCCAGATTAAAAAATCGCCGACTTTCGCCAAAGTCGGGTTTCGCCGAGCGAAACCCGACCATAGCGTGAAGTCGGCTATGCGGTCGTCGACCCGAGCGCCAAAGTCGGTTTTCCCATAATGCTTGCAGGCGCCTTTTCTCAGCCAATGAGCAAGGACACACACTGTGGGCAACAAGATGACATGGGCAGCGCCCACCATCATCTTAGAGAAGGGCATTGCAGTGATTGGCTTGCTTTGTGTGGTGTCACAGTGGCTATAAAAGCCCTGACCGCCGACCGCCACTTTACTTCTGCCGATCTTAGCGTAGGGAGAGGTTGCTGCCGCTGTTTCTCAGTAGGGAGAGAGTTTAGGCAGGAAAGAAAAGTGATTCTGTTCTTGTGCTGATAGCAATTGTGCTGTACAGTTAGTGTGCAGTGACAGGGGAGGATTTTCTTGTGTGCAGCAGCGCTGGTTATTAGGCTGCCTGCCAGTGACAGGGGAGGATTTTCTTGTGTGCAGCAGCAGAGTTGGCTGCCTGCTAGCTGTATTGCTGTGTGTACACTGCTGTGCAGACAGCTTTTTCACACAGCACTAATACTTTTATTCTTTTTTCTGCACAGTTACCGAGCGTTCATTTTTTCCCACACCGTATAGAGCTGTACGCTTCTCACACACTACCGTGTACTGGCTGGTATCACGGAAAAATACATGCTGACTATCTGTGTGTGACTCTGGAAATATATACGGAGATTTACAATTACCCCTATACTATATACACCTGGTTTCTTCAGATACAATACCCTTTATCTGCTTTTTATATTCTGGTCTAATCCATACTGAGTGAGCGTCTGTGTGTTACTCCAGAAATATATATGGACATTTACAATTACCCCAACACTGTATACAGTTGACGCTTATGATACAGTACCCTTTTCAGCTTTTTATATTCTTGTCTAATTCATACTGAGCCTGAGAGCGTCTGTGTGTGACTCCTGAAATATATACGGAGAATTACAATTTTTTCACTATACTATATACACCTGGTATCTGGTGATACAGTACCCTTTTCTGCTTTTTATATTCTGGTCTAATCCATACTGAGCCTATGAGCGTCTGTGTGTTACTCCGGAAATATATACAGAGATTTAAAATTACCCCAACAATGTAAACAGCTGTACGCTTGTCATACAGTACCCTTTTTCTTGTTTTTATATTCTGGTCTAATCCATACTGAGCCTGTGAGTGTCTGTGTGTTACTCCGGAAATATATAAGGAGATTTAAAATTACCCCAACACTGCATACAGCTGTACGCTTCTGATACAGTACCCTTTTTCTGCTTTTCATATTCTGGTCTAATCCATACTGAGCCTGTGAGCGTCTGTGTGTTACTCTGGAAATATATACGGAGAATTACAATTACCCCAACACTGTATACAGCTGTGCGCTTCTCATACAGTACCCTTTTTCTGCTTTTTAGATTCTGATGTAATCCATTCTGAGCCTGAGAGCGTCTGTCTGACTCCTGAAATATATACGGAGATTTACAATTTTTTCACTATACTATATACACCTGGTATCTGGTCATACAGAACCCTTTTTCTGCTTTTTATATTCTGGTCTAATCCATACTGAGCCTGAAAGCGTCTGTATGTGACTCCTGAAATATATACGGAGATTTACAATTTTTTCACTATACTATATACACCTGGTATCTGGTGATACAGAACCCTTTTTCTGCTTTTTATATTCTGGTCTAATCCATACTGAGCCTGTGAGAGTCTGTGTCTGACTCTGGAAATATATACGGAGATTTACAATTATCCAGCAAAACTCACCTGCCCAGGTCTTAGAAAAAATGCACTACAGGGTGCAGCCAGCCCATAAAGCAAGATGTTAGCTACACAGGTGAAAAATACCAGATCAACAGCCACTCACCACATACCCATTCAGGGAGGGGGTGACTGCCCAGTATACAATTGCACAATGAAGGCCCACATAGGGTACCGTTCACACAAGGTTAATGCATAGTGTCTGGTTCACAGCCTATTAGTCACACCCTTACTATTCGACCAGGCGGGCTGGCCAGCACACTCTCAATGCATAACAGTGTGAACACCCCTCATGCGAGACCAGACGTGTTTGGGCTTGGCTGCACCCTGAAAAAATAGTGCAAAAAACACAAAAAAATTTTTGTGAGGTATTAGTTGGTATTTTGGCCAAAATTCGTAAGCTCGTAACCTGCGCCAAAAGTCCTTACACTTACGAGTACCTACACTAAACTATTCAGCAAAGCTCTCAATGCATAACAGTGTGAACACCCCTCATGCGAGACCAGACGTGTTTGGGCTTGGCTGCACCTTGACATACCTCCCAATTGTCCCGGATTGAGCGGGACAGTCCCGATTCAGACCCTCCCACCCGCTGTCCCACTCAGGACACTATGTTTTACGCAGTGAGAGAAGCTGCCACGCCCCCCATGCACCCCATCCTCACCCTCCCTGTCTCTCCACCTCTGCCTCTCACAGGAAGCAACGACGTCTCCTCTTCTGTGAGCACAGGACCTGTGATGAGGTCACAGGAGGGGAGGAGTAAGGGGGTCACATGATCAGGGTCAGTGTGCAGGTCTGGTGTGCTGGTTGTCATGGTGCTGGATGAGGGTAAGTTTATGTGTGAGGTCAGGAGGGGTTTACAGTGTGGGTGTAGCAGTGCTGTGTGTGTATGAGGTGTACGGAGCAGAGCCGTGTGTACGGAGCAGAGTCGTGTGTGTTCGAGGTGTATGGAGCAGAGCCGTGTGTGTACGAGGTGTACGGAGCGGAGCCGTGTGTGTACGGGGTGTACGGAGCAGAGCCGTGTGTGTACGAGGTGTACGGAGCGGAGCGTGTGTGTAGGAGGTGTACGGAGCGGAGCCGTGTGTGTACGAGGCGTACGGAGCGAAGCCGTGTGTGTACGAGGCGTACGGATCGGAGCCGTGTGTGTATGAGGTGTACGAGCAGAGCCGTGCGTGTTCGAGGAGTACGGAGCGGAGCCGTGCATGTACGAAGCGTACGAGCGGAGCCGTGCGTGTTCGAGGCATACGAAGTGGAGCCGTGCGTGTACGAGGCGTACGGTGCGGAGCCATGCGTATACAAGGCGTACGAGCGGAGCCGTGCGTGTACGAGGTGTACGGTGCGGAACCATGCATGTATGAGACGTACGAGCGGAGTCGTGTGTGTACGAGGCGTAAGGAGCGGAGCCGTGTGTGTACGAGGCGTACAGAGCGGAGCCGTGTGTCTACGAGGCGTACGGAGCGGAGCCGTGTGTGTACAAGGCGTACGGAGCGGAGCCGTGTGTGTACGAGGTGTGCAGAGCCGTGTGTATATGAGGTGTACGGAGCTGAACCGTGCGTGTATGAGACGTACGAGCGGAGTCGTGTGTGTACGAGGCGTAAGGAGCGGAGCCGTGTGTGTACGAGGCGTACAGAGCGGAGCCGTGTGTGTACAAGGCGTACGGAGTGGAGCCGTGTGTGTACGAGGTGTGCAGAGCCGTGTGTGTATGAGGTGTACGGAGCGGAGCCGTGTGTGTATGAGGTGGATGTAGCGGAGCCGTGTGTGTACAAGGTGGATGTAGCAGTGCTGTGTGCGTACGAGGCGCATGAAATGGAGCCCTGTGTGTACGAGGTGTACAGAGCTGAGCAGCTCAGCTCCGTACACTTCATACACACAGGGCTCCATGCTTGAGCCGTGTGTGTACGGAGCGGAGCAGAACCATGTGTGTACGAGGTGTATGGTGCAAAACCGCATGTGTACATGGTTTACGGAGTGGAGCCATGTGTGTACAAGGTGTACAGAGCAGAGCTGCATGTGTATGATGTTTACGAAGTGGAGCCATGTGTGTACTGAGTGGAGCCGTGTGTTCGCGAGTTGTACAGAGCAGAGCCATGTGTGCACGAGGTGTACGGAGCGGACCCGCATGTGTTCAAGGTTTTCAGAGTGGAGCCGTGTGTGTACTGAGTGGAGCCGTGTGTGGGCAAGGTGTACGGAGTGGAGCTGTGTGTGTATGAGGCATACAAAGCGGAACCGTGTGTGTATGAGGTGTGCTGAGCTGTGCGTGTACAAGGTGTATGGTGGGAGCATTCATACCTCCCAACCATCCCGGATCCAGCGAGACAGTCCCGATTTTGAGAGCCCTGCCGGGAGCTTACTTTTCCCGTGGACACAGGAGTACACGGCGGAGCCCCAAGGAGCACTTTAAAACTCGCACGTGACGTTCCACCGGAAGTGATGTGCTACAAGCTAACCGCAAATGAGGTAATTTTGGGAGGAGATTGTGATGGAACCATGGAGGCACTTCAGGGAATACTTCAGATCCATCACAGTGTCCTCCTCCAACAGCACGGACAGCGGGATTGCCTTGGAATCGGGATGTCGGTCATGTGAGCGTATCATGATCTGTCCTGCATCGGGAGGCTCAGGTGGGCACTACAATGTTAGCCGGGCTGCTGTAGTATCTTTATAGAATCTTTATTTCTTTCTCTCTCTGTTCTTTCTTTCTCACTCTAATCCTTTTTTTCTTTCTCTCTCTTTGTTCTATCCTCTTTCTTTCTCTCTCTGCTCTTTTTCTTTCCCCTCTTTCTCTCTGTTCTTTCTTTCTCTGTTCTCTTTCTTTCCCATCTTTCTTTCTCTCTGTTCTTTCTTTTTTTTCCTCTCTCTCTCTGTTCTTTTTCTTTCTTTCTCTCTGTTCTTTCTTTCCCCTTTCTTTCTTTTTTCTTTCTTTCTCTTTCTTTCCCCTTTCTTTCTCTATCTCTGTTCTTTCTTTCTTTCTCTCTCTGTTCTTTCTTTCTCTCTCTGTTATTTCTTTCTCTCTCTGTTCTTTCTTTCTCTCTCTCTGTTCTTCCTTTTTCTCTCTGTTCTTTCTCTCTCTGTTCTCTTTCCCCCTTCTTTCTCTCTGTTCTTTCTTTTTCTTTCTCTCTCTGTTCTTTCTTTCTTTCTCTCTGTTCTTTCATTCCCATCTTTCTTTCTCTCCCCCTCTGTTTCTTTCTTTCCCCACTTTTTTTTCTCTCCCTCTGTTCTTTTTTCTGTCCATTCTTCTTTCTCTCTCTGTTCTTTTTCCTTCTTTCTCTATGTTCTTTCTTTCCCCTCTTTCTTTCTTTCTTTCTTTCTTTCTTCTCCTCTCTGTTCTTTTTTCCCCTCTTTATTTTTTTCTCTCTGTCTGTTCTTTTTTTCTGTCCCCTCTTTCTTTCTCTCTGTTCTTTCTTTTTCTCTCTGTTCTTTGTTTCTTTCTCTCTGTTCCTTCTCTCTCTCTGGTCTTCCTTTTTTCTCTGTTCTTTCTTTCTCTCTCTGTTCTCTTTCTTTCCCCTTTCTTTCTCTCTGTTGTTTTTCTCTCTCTGTTCTTTCTTTCTCTCTCTCTGTCCTTCTTTCCCATTTTTCTCTCTCTGTCCTTTCTTTCCCATCTTTCTTTCTCTCTCTATTCTCTTTCTTTCCCCTCTTTCTCTCTCTGTTCTCTTTCCCCTCTTTCTTTCTCTCCCTCTCTGTTCTTTCTATCCCCTCTTTCTTTCTCTCTCTGTTCTTTCTTTGTCTTTCATTCCCCTCTTTCTTTCTCTCTCTGTGTTCTTCCTTTTTCTCTCTGTTCTTTCTTTCTCTCTGTTCTTTCCTTTTCTTCTTTCTCTCTCTGTTCTTCCTTTTTCTCTCTGCTCTTTCTTTCTCTCTGTTCTCTTTCATTCCCTTCTTTCTTTCTTTTTCTGTTCTTTCTTTCTCTCTCTCTGTTCTTTCTTTCTTTCTCCTCTTTCTTTCTTTTTTCTCTCTCTGTTCTCTTTCCCCTCTTTCTTTCTCTCTCCCTCTCTGTTCTTTCTTTCCCCTCTTTTTTTCTATTTCATTCCCCTTTTTCTTTCTCTCTCTAATCTGTCTTTCCTTCTCTCTGTTCTTTCTTTCTCTCTCTGTTCTTTCTATCTGTTCTTCCTTTTTCTCTCTGTTTCTTTCAATGTGTTCTTTCTTTTTTCTTTCTCTCTCTATTCTTTCTTTCTCTCTGTTCTCTCTTTCCCCTCTTTCTTTCTGTTCTTTCTTTCTCTCCCTCTGTTCTTTCTTTCTTTACCCTCTTTCTTTCTCTCTCTGTTCTTTCTTTCTTTACCCTTTTTCTTTTTTTCTCTCTCTGTTCTTTTGTTCTGTCCCCTCTTTCTTTCTCTCTCTTTCTTTCTTTCTCTCTGTTCTTTCTTTTTCTCCCTGTTCTTTCTTTCCCATCTTTCTTTCTCTCTCTGTTCTTTCTTTCCCCTTTTTCTTTCTCTCTCTGTTCTTTCTTTCCATCTTTCTTTCTTTCTCTCTCTCTGTTCTTTCTTTCTCTCTTTCTGTTTTCTTTCTCTCTCTCTGTTTATTTCTCTCGGTCTCTCTGTTCTTTTCCCTCTTTCTTTTCTTTCTTTCTCTCTCTCTGTTCTTTCTTTCCCCTTTCTTTCTCTCTCCCTCTCTGTTCTTTCTTTCCCCTCATTCTTTTTTTCTCTGTTTTTTTTTCTGTCCCCTCTTTCTTTCTCTGTTCTTTCTTTGTTTCTTTCTTTCTATCTCTCTGTTCTCTTTCCACTTCTTTGTTTCTTTCTTTCTCTCTTGTTCTTTCTTTCTCTCTCTCCTTTTTTCTCTCTCTCTGTTTTCTTTTTTCTCTCTCTCTGTTCTTTCTTTCTTTTCCTCAGTACCAGTCACTGTGCCCATAATGCCAGCCACTGTGCCCTAAGTACCAGTCAGTGTGATCATCATGGAGCATGGAGCATGGACATGGGTGTGACTAGTTGATAAATGGGTGTGGTCAGGGCGTGGCCTAAAATCCCTGCGGCGCGCGTAGCTGCCTTTGTTCCTCTTTCCCATCTTCAAAAGTTGGGAGGTATGCCTTGAAAAAACAGTGCAAAAAAACACAAATTTTTTTTGTGAGTTATTAATTGATATTTCGGCCAAAATACGTAAGCTTGTAACCTGCGCCAAAGGTCCTCACGCTTACGAGTACCTTCACAACTATTATGCAAAGCCACTAAAAAAGACTCAACGTCTCCAAAAATCCAATTGAAACAGCAAGCAAAAATGCAGCAAAACTCACCTGCCCAGGTCTTGAAACAAAAGCACTACAGGGTGCAGCCAGCCCATAAAGCAAGATGTTAGCTACACAGGTGCAAAATACCAGATCAACAGCCACTCACCACATACCCATTCAGGAGGAGGTGACAGCCCAGTATACAATGGCACAATGAAGACCCACATAGGGTACCGTTCACACACGTTTAATGCATAGTGTCTGGTTCACAGCCTATTAGTCACGCCCTTACTATTCGACTAAGCGGGCTGGCCAGCACACTCTCAATGCATAACAGTGTGAACACCCCTCATGCGAGACCAGACGTGTGGTGAGTGGCTGTTGATCTGGTATTTTGCACATGTGTAGTTAACATCTTGCTTTATGGGCTGGCTGCACCCTGAAGTGCATTTGTTCTAAGACCTGGGCAGGTGAGATTTGCTGTCTTTTTGCTTGCTGTTTCAATTGGATTTTTGGAGACATTGAGTCTTTTTTAGTGGCTTTGCTGAATAGTTTAGTGTAGATACTCGTAAGCGTAAGGACCTTTGGCGAAGGTTACGAGCTTACGTATTTTGGCCAAAATATCAACTAATACCTCACAAAAAATTTTTGTGTTTCTTGCACTGTTTTTTCAGGGTGCAGCCGAGCCCAAACACATCTGGTCTCGCATGAGTGGTGTTCGCACTGTTATGCATTGAGAGTGTGCTGGCCAGCCCGCCTAGTCAAATAGTAAGGGCGTGACTAATAGACTGTGAGCCAGACACTATGCATTAACCTTTTGTGAACGGTACCCTATGTGGGCCTTCATTGTGCAATTGTATACTGGGCAGTCACCCCCTCCCTGAATGGGTATGTGTTGAGTGACTTTTGATCTGGTATTTTGCACCTGTGTAGCTAACATCTTGCTTTATGGGCTGGCTGCACCCTGTAGTGCATTTGTTCAAAGACCTGGGCAGGTGAGTTTTGCTGCCTTTTTGCTTGCTGTTTCAATTGGATTTTTGGAGACGTTGGGTCTTTTATGGTGGCTTTGCTGAATAGTTTAGTGGAGATTTTCAATTATCCCTAGACTGTATACAGCTGTACGCTTCTGATACATTACCCTTTTTCTGCTTTTTATATTCTGGTGTAATCCATATTGAGCCTCTGAGAGTCTGTGTCTGACTCTGGAAATATATACGGAGATTTACAATTATCCCTAGACTGTATACAGCTGTATGCTTCTGATACATTACCCTTTTTCTTTTTATATTCTGGTCTAATCCAAAGTGAGTCTGTGAGCGTTTGTGTGTTACTGCTGAAATATATACGGAGATTTGAAATTACCCCAACACTGTATACAGCTGTACGCTTCTCATACAGTACCATTTTTCTGCTTTTTATATTCTGGTGTAATCCATACTGAGCCTGAGAGCGCCTGTGTGTGAATCCTGAGATATATACGGAGATTAACAATTTTTTCACTATACTATATACACCTGGTATGTGGTGATACAGTACCCTTTTTCTGCTTTTTATATTCTGGTCTGATCCATACTGAGCCTGTGAGCGTCTGTGTGTTACTCCTGAAATATATACGGAGATTTAAAATTACCCCAACATTGTATAAAGCTGTAAGTTTCTGATACAGTACCCTTTTTCTGCTTTTGATATTCTGGTGTAATCCATACTGAGCCTGTGAGAGTCTGTGTCTGACTCTAGAAATATACACGGAAATTTACAATTATCCCTAGACTGTATACAGCTGTACGCTTCTGATACATTACCCTTTTTCTGCTTTTTATATTCTGGTCTAATCCATACTGAGCCTGAGAGCATCTGTGTGTGACTCCTGAAATATATACAGAGAATTACAATTTTTTCACTATACTATATACACCTGGTATTTGGTGATACAGTACCCTTTTTCTGCTATTTATATTTTGGTCTAATCCATACTGAGCCTGAGAGCGTCTGTGTGTGACTCCTGAAATTTATACGGAGAATTACAATTTTTTCACTATACTATATACACCTGGTATCTGGTGATACAGTACCCTTTTTCAGCTTTTTATATCCTGGTCTAATCCGTACTGAGCCTGAGAGCGTCTGTGTGTGACTCCTGAAATGTATACAGAGATTACAATTTTTTCACTATACTATATACACCTGGAATCTGGTGATACAGTACCCTTTTTCAGCTTTTTGTATCCTGGTCTAATCCATACTGAGCCTGAGAACGTCTGTGTGTGACTCCTGAAATATATACAGAGATTAACAATTTTTTCACTATACTATATACACCTGGTATCTGGTGATACAGTACCATTTTTCTGCTTTTGATATTCTAGTCTAATCCATACTGAACCTGTGAGTGTCTGTGTCTGACTCTGGAAATATATACGGAGATTTACAATTATCCCTAGACTGCATACAGCTGTACGCTTCTGATACATTACCCTTTTTCTGCTTTTTATATTCTGGTCTAATCCATACTGAGCCTGTGAGAGTCTGTGTCTGACTCTGGAAATATATACGGAGATCTACAAAAATCCCTAGACTGTATACAGCTGTACGCTTCTGATACATTACCCTTTTTCTGCTTTTTATATTCTGGTCTATTCCATACTGAGCCTGTGAGCGTCTGTGTGTTACTCGTGAAATATATACGGAGATTTGAAATTACCCCAACACTGTATACAGCTGTAAGCTTTTCATACAGTATCCTTTTTCTGCTTTTTATATTCTGGTGTAATCCATACTGAGCCTGAGAATGTCTGTGTGTTACTCCTGAAATATATACGGAGATTAACAATTTTTTCACTATACTATATACACCTGGTATCTGGTGATACAGTACCCTTTTTCTGCTTTTTATATTCTGGTCTAATCCATATTGAGCCTGTGAACGCGTGTGTGTTACTCTCGAAATATAGACAGAGATTTAGAATTTTCCCCTTCACCATATACAGCTGTACGCTTCCTATACAGTACCATATATCTGCTGGTATTTTGGGCACATTTTCCCAAACATGAGGAAGTACGGTGGAAGAGGCCGTGGACGTGGGCGTGGGGGGCCAGCTGGTACTGATGATGGTGGTGCTGCATGTGCTGGTAGTGCCAAAAGCACAATAGCACCTAAGGCAGGAGTTGTTGAGCCTGCGTCATCGTCTGGCTCCAGAAGGTCTGGAAGGCTCCCTTTTCTGGGTGTAGGTAAACCACTTTTAAAGCCAGAGCATCAGGAACAGGTTTTGTCTTACATTGCTGAAAGAGCCTCCAGCTCTATCGCCTCCTCTTCTGAAGTTTCAAAAAATGCAAGCACTGAGTCGTCAGTGCAGGCTTCTGGTAAGGAACAAGACCTTTCCTTGTGTCCTTCACCCCCACCAAAAGTGAAGGATGCGGCAGGCCACACTTCAGATTACTCCATGGAGCTCTTTTCACATACCATGCCTGGGTTATCAAGTCAAATCCTGGATTCCCCAGTCCAACATGAATCTAACATGATGCACAGCCACTGCTAGATGATTCTGCTGGTAGATTCACCCAAAGCACTACATTGCCCTCGCAGTCTACTGAGCCAGAATCTGACCCTGATGAAACTCAAGTGCCCCTTCCCGCATACTATACCACCTTACACGGTGACAGAGAGGAAGGTGCAGATGAAATTGAAGAGGTGGTGATGGATGACCCAGTTGTTGACCCGGATTGGCATCCATTGGGGGAAAAGGGAGCCGCTGGCAATATGTCATGTATAGTGTACAGTTCCTATAGCGTCTTGTGCTTGGGTGCGAGGAAAACACATGAGACATAGGTTGATATGAAATGACTTGTATTACTTCATACAAGCATGCAGAAAAGGTCACACAGTTTGCAGGAACAGAGGCAGGAGAACACAGCAGGCCAGAGTAACTTCAAGCTCTACAATAACTCTCCAAGCAGGTTCAGGATCTCTTCTCTGTACCGTAATTCCTCTGCAAACATGGATTCACCAGACAGCAGGTTTCCAAAGTCCAAAAGTGTTCCAAAGTTCCTCAGTAGGAAATAGCTGGAGTCCAAAATCCTAGGTTTCCAGGAGTCAGGTCACAGGCTGACTGAGGCTTGATTCAGGAGCACTGATTGTTCAGCTGAGGCTGCTTAAGAAGCAAGAGGGAGAGAATCAGGGCGGGAACATGAAAACTGGAAACTCCATATTAACTGAGGGCAAGAGCTGCAGAAAGACAGAAAGCAAAATGGCCGACGGAAAACTGAGTTTCAAGGAACATGTCAAAAGAGACAAAGAACCTTACATTACTCCCCCCTTAAGGACAACCTCCGGTTGACCTCAGACCAGGCTTGTCAGGGTACCTCTGATGAAACTGGCGGAGCAGGCGAGGAGCATTTACATTATTGACTGGTTCCCATGAGTTGTCTTCCACTGGGTAGCCCTGCCATTTAATCAAATATTGCAACTGATTTCTGTACAACCTGGAATCTAGAATCCTTTCCACCATAAATTCTTCCTGACCATCGACCAGCACTGGGTCAGGGCAAGGAGAAGAGCGTCCAGGAAACGTATTGGGTGTTGCAGCCTTTAGTAGGGATACATGAAAGACAGGGTGGATTCTCATAGTTCTGGGCAGTTGAAGATGACAAGCAACAGCACTTATAATCTTACTGATCTTATAAGGTCCAATGTACTTATGTCCCAATTTAGACGATGGAATCTTTAATTTAAGATTTCTGGTTGACAGCCAGACCAAATCTCCTACCTTGAAAGCTGGTGCAGGTTTACGAAATTTATCTGCTGCTTTCTTGTACCTTTCCTGAGCCAATTCTAGATTTTCCTTTAGAAGATCCATATTCTTTTGTAAAGAAGTGATTCTTTCAGCCACTGCCGGCAAGGGCGTATCTATGGGAAATCGAGGAAGAATGTTAGGATGATAACCTAGATTGGAGTAAAAAGGAGACTGCTTAGTGGAGGCGCTCTGAGAGTTATTATAAGAGAACTCAGCCAGTGGACGTAGATCCACCCAATCATCTTGTAGGTGGCAGATAAAGCAGCGGAGATACTGCTCCAGGGTCTGATTGGTTCATTCTGTCTGTCCATTAGTCTGGGGATGAAAAGCAGAAGAAAGGTTTACTTTAATGTCCAATGCGGCACAGAAATTTTGCCAAAACCTTGAAGTGAATTGCACCCCTCGATCCGAAATGACCTCATACGGTACTCCATGTAAGCGAAACACATTCTTAATCATCAAGTCTGATGTCTGTTTTGCAGTGGGTAAGCCGACACAAGGGATAAAATGAGCTGCCTTTGTTAGACGATCAACCACCACTAGAATGGTGTTCTTCCCTTGAGAGGTTGGTAACTCCACAATGAAGTCCATAGAAATGGATCCCCACGGGCGGGACGGGGTGGGAAGAGGTTGTAACAGACCAGTTGGTGAGGAGCGAGGTGTTTTGCATCTTGCACAGACTTCACATGAAGTGACATAGTTTAAAACATCTTTCCTGTAAGTGGGCCACCAAAAGAAACGAGAAAGAAATTCTTGTGTCTTTAGAATTCCCCTATGCCCGGCTATCTTGGAATCGTGGATGAGTTGCAATACTCTCAATCTGACTGTTTCAGGTATATACAGACGTTGTCCCTGAATCCACACACCATTCTTAAAGACAAGACTTACATCCCTTGGGGTTGAGCCAACAAAGAATCCGCATGGCATGCTTCCTTGATGTCCTTAAGTAGGTCTTGATTATGAATCACTCCCAGGAATCTAGAGTCAGGAAGAATAGTCTTAGGAGGAGTAAGTGGACGTGTCTCTGCTGAATGAATCCTAGAGAGTGCATCAGCCTTTCCAGTGCGCGATCCTGGTCTATAAGAAATGACAAAATTAAATTGGTTTAGGAAAAGATTCCAGCAAGCCTGGCGAGGAGTCAGGCACTTAGCCGACCTGATAAATTCAAGGTTACGATGGTCTGTCAGGACGACTATTTGCTGTGCAGCTCCCTGAAGAAGGTGTCTCCATTCCTTGAAGGCGGCAATAATGGCCAACAATTCTCTATTTCCCACATCGCAGTTCCTCTCAGCCGAAGACAACTGCTGGGAAAAGAAGGCAGTGGGATGCAAGACATTCTTCTCACCTGTTCTCTGAGAGAGTATAGCTCCAACGGCACAGTCTGAAGCATCCACCTCTATTATGAAGGCAAGCTCGGGGTTGGGATGTACTAAGATAGGTGCGGTGGTAAATTTATCCTTTAAACAGGAAAATGCTTCCTGAGCTTGCGGGGTCCAGGAGAACCTAGACTGTTTCCGGGTAAGTTGGGTGATAGGTGACACTACCTCAGAGAAATTCCTAATGAAACGTCTATAGAAGTTGGCAAACCCGATGAAGCGCTGCACCTCCTTCACATTTCTAGGAATTGGCCAATCCTTGATGGCTTGGGTCTTCCTTCCATCCATACTAATCTCTTGCGTAGATAGTACATACCCCAGAAATTGAATTTCGGTCCTATGGAATTCACACTTTTCAAGTTTGATGTAGAGATGGTTTTGTCTTAGGCGTTCTAAGACCATTCTCACATGTCCATGATGTTCCTCTGTGGAGTTAGAAAAAATTAGAATATCATCCAGATAAATCACCACAAATGTATCTAGGAGATCCCTGAAGATGTCATTCAATAAGTGTTGGAAAGTGGCTGGGGCGGTACTCAGACCAAAAGGCATAACTAGATATTCGAAGTGTCCATAGCGTGACCTGAATGCAGTCTTCCATTCATCCCCAGGTCTAATACGGACCAAGTTATAGGCCCCACGGAGATCCAGTTTAGAGAAAATTTTGGCGTGCCGCACTCTCTCCAACAACTCAGGGATTAAAGGCAATGGATAACGGTTTCTAATAGTAACCTTATTGAGTTCCCTATAGTCTATGCAGGGTCTCAGAGATCCATCTTTCTTCTTCACAAAGAAGATGGGTGCACCTGCGGGAGATGAAGAGGGGCGTATGAAGCCCTTGGCTAGATTTTCATCTATGTAGTCCTTCAAAGCTTTTAGCTCGGGCCCCGCTAGGGGTAGATCTTACCAAAAGGTATCTCGGCTCCAGGCAATAATTCGATTGGACAATCATATGGACGGTGAGGAGGAAGCTGATCAGCGTTCTTCTTGTCACATAAATCCACATAGTCCTGGTATACAGCTGGTAGTTCAGGGACTGACATGGTTCCTTTAGGAACAGAGCAAGCTGAAACTCCTTGACTCATCTGTTTCTCCGGAAAGTGTAATTCCTTGGTCTCCCAGTTAATCGTAGGATTCTGCGCCTGCAGCCATGGTAGCCCTAGAATAATGGGAAAGTGGGGAGAAGAGATAAGCATAAAAGACATTTTCTTCTGATGATCTTTACCCATAAGGACCCTCAAAGGCTCTGTTTCTTGATCCACTGGTCCAGAGGTCAGCAGGGAGCCATCCACAGTCTCCATCTGTACTGGAGTAGCCTTCTTCACTGAACGTATCCCCTGTTTCAGAGCAAAGGAGATATCCATAAAATTTCCACTTGCTCCTGAGTCGATCATAGCAGAGCTAGACACCCAGACTGAGTCCACCCAGAGTTTGATGGAAAGGAAGCAATGAGAATTATTTCTTTTACAACTCAGCTGGGACACCGCTGAGGAAACTTGAAAAATTGCAGCGTTTATACCGTCATTGTCCCCAGAACTAACAGAGTTTAAGTCCGAAAAATCAAGATCTCTTGCAGCAGATCTCTCTGGAGTCTGAGGCTCGGACATGACAGAGCTCCTCTCGCAACACTCACAGTGAATGACTGCTGCAGTAGTCTTACAAGAACGGCTGGGGCAGTTTATAATGAAGTGCCCTGACTTACCACAGTAAAAACATAGATTTTCCTTTATACGATGTTCTTTGCGTGCATCACTAACCCGTCTTTGTAAAGAGTCCACCTGCATGGGTTCAGGTTCTGGTTCCCTTGTGATCCTACTCAAAGGTTCCTTAGCTGAGGAGGGAGGTAGGAAAAGGTTAGTGCGATTATTTTCGAACCATCTCTCTTGTCTGCGTTCAGTCAGACGAGCATCAATACGGATACAATAGTTAATAAAGTCACCTAACGCAGTGGGAGGGTCGGCACGAGCAAGTTCATCCTTAATCAGTGGAGACAACCCTTTCCGAAAAATAGATTTTTTGGCGGAAGTGTCCCAAGTGGTATCAAGAGCCCATCTCCTGAAATCCAAGGCATATTCGGCTACTGAACGCTTACCTTGGCGCAAAGTTAACATGGCTGCTTCAGCTGTTGCACCTCGATTGGGGTCATCAAACACCTGCCCCATGGCTGAAATAAAAGCATCAAGGTGATTCAAACAATCATCCTCAGTCTCAATCAGAGGGTTTGCCCACATCAAAGCCTTATTGGTAAGCAACATGATTATAGTAAGCACTTTGGATCGTTCAGTGGGAAATTGTGAAGCATGTGCAGAGAAAAATAGATTGCATTGGTTAATAAATCCCCTGAATTTCTCACGTTCACCGCCAAAACGAAAAGGAGGTAACTTGGGGATCCCAGAACTCGGGGTTATGGCAGGAGCCTGGACTCGTTCCTCTAGAGCCTCAATCCTGGCTTGTAATTCCTGAGTAGTTTGTCCAAACACTTGCAAATTATGATTAGTGAGGTCCTGTAGGCTTGCAAAACGGGTCTTTATAGTCTGTATATCTGCAAGGATTGTATCAGTCACTCCGCAAAGCTCCTTTATGCGGGCCTCCATCTTCCAGATCTTTTAAGGCAGAAGTGCTGGAAGGAGAAGAGGAAAGGAAAAAAAAAAAAAAAAACAATAGTGTTTACCTGTGGTAACACTCCAGAGTAACATTTAAGGGAATGCGCTCACCTGGAATGGTTGTGAGAAGTCACAACCACTGTCATCACAGAAGGTATTAAACGGACATCTGATATCCACAGTCACAGCAGACACGGCTTTCCCAGACCCAGCAGACACTAAACATTGGCTCCTGAATCTTGTCATGTATAGTGTACAGTTCCTATAGCGTCTTGTGCTTGGGTGCGAGGAAAACACATGAGACATAGGTTGATATGAAATGACTTGTATTACTTCATACAAGCATGCAGAAAAGGTCACACAGTTTGCAGGAACAGAGGCAGGAGAACACAGCAGGCCAGAGTAACTTCAAGCTCTACAATAACTCTCCAAGCAGGTTCAGGATCTCTTCTCTGTACCGTAATTCCTCTGCAAACATGGATTCACCAGACAGCAGGTTTCCAAAGTCCAAAAGTGTTCCAAAGTTCCTCAGTAGGAAATAGCTGGAGTCCAAAATCCTAGGTTTCCAGGAGTCAGGTCACAGGCTGACTGAGGCTTGATTCAGGAGCACTGATTGTTCAGCTGAGGCTGCTTAAGAAGCAAGAGGGAGAGAATCAGGGCGGGAACATGAAAACTGGAAACTCCATATTAACTGAGGGCAAGAGCTGCAGAAAGACAGAAAGCAAAATGGCCGACGGAAAACTGAGTTTCAAGGAACATGTCAAAAGAGACAAAGAACCTTACACAATAGCTCAGAAGAGGAGAAGGATCCGCAGCAGGCATCGACATCACAGCAGCGGTTTTCTGGCAGGCCCGTAGCAGTCCAAAAACGTGTTAAAAAAACAAAAAGAGTTGCAGGACAGCTTGGCCAGACGGTCAAATTAGCACAGCGTGCAAGCCCTGAAAATTTATACCATAGTAGGAAGAGTGCAGTGTGGCACTTTTTTGACCAAAATCCTATTGATGAGGCAAAGGTTATCTGTAAACAGTGCAGAAGGACCTTTAGCCGAGGGAAAAATCTCTGAAATTTGAATACCAGTTGCATGATTAGACATTTTATCAACATGCACTTGCAAGCGTGGACGGACAACAAAACCTCAGATAGCACATGTGCACCACCAGCAAGAAATGTTGAGGTTTCGTCGCAAGGCCAAAGCAGTCAGGGAATCACAATGTTTTTGCAACGAAAGACTGAATCTAGGCCATCACCACCAACCCAACCACCACCACCATCACCAACCCCCTCTCAGTCCGTTATGTCCACCGCTAGTTCACCCATATGCAGCTCTCAAGTCCAGCTCACCCTAGCAGACACTCTGAGTAGGACAAGAAAGTACTCATCCTCTCATCCGCGTACACTGGCTTTGAACGCTTACATTGCCAAACTGATCTCATTAGAGATGATGCCCTTCTGTTTGGTTGAAAGCGCAGCATTCCGAGAGCTCATGGCCTACGCTGTCCTACGCTATGACCTACCCCGTAGACACTTCTTTTCTAGAAAAGTCATCCCTGCCCTCCACCTGCATGTGAAAGACCCCATTGTCCATGCACTCAAACAATCAGTGAGTGGAAAGGTGCACCTCACAACAGATGCCTGGGCCAGTAGGCATGGCCAGGGCTGATACGTGTCCATCACTGCGCACTGGGTGAATGTGGTGGATGCAGGGTTCACAGGGGACAGCGGCGATGGGACAGTGCTGCCTAGCCCACGGTATAGGCAACAGTTGGCTGTAGGCGTTCGACCCTCCTCCTCGTCCTCCTCCAGAAGCGAAAGCTCGTCGACAGAGCGCAGTCACACGAGCACTCCATCCACAGCTGCCAGTGTTGCACACGAGGTGTCCCACTATCAAACAGCTAGTGGTAAGCGTCAGCAGGTTGTTTTAAAGATGATGTCTTCAGGCGACAACAGACACGCCGCGGAGGTACTGGCCAACTACTTGCTGCGAGAAACTGAGTCATGGCTGGGCAGTCTACATCTTGCGCCAGGCAAGGTAGTCAGTGATAACTGCCGTAATTTTGTGGCAGCCATAGTCCTGGCAAAACTCAGACACATTCCTTGCCTGGCTCACACCTTGAACCTGGTGGTGCAGTGCTTCCTAAATAATTATCCGGAGTTAACATCCCTGCTCCATAAAGTGCGAAGACTGTTCTCGCAAATCCGTTGCTCGCCCATAGACTCCAGTCGTATGCAGAGGCTGCAGCAATCGCTCCACCTCCCCAAGCACTGCCTAATCATAGACTTTGCAACAAGGTGGAACTCCACCATGCACATGGTTGAGAGGCTGTGCGAACAGAGGCAGGCTGTAATGTATTTGTGGGCGGATCCACCGGCAGGCAGTTTGAGGGCAGACATGGAGTTGTCGGGTGTGCAGTGGTCAAAGCTGAAAGACCTCTGTAAAGTCCTTCAGTGTTTTGAGGAATGTACACAGCTGGTAAGCGCAAATGATGCCATCATAAGCATGAGCATCCCACTTATGCGTGTGCTCATGCAAACTTTGATGCACCTTAAGGATCAG
Source organism: Oophaga sylvatica (assembly GCA_033576555.1). Lineage (NCBI taxonomy): Eukaryota > Metazoa > Chordata > Amphibia > Anura > Dendrobatidae > Oophaga > Oophaga sylvatica. The sequence goes on from JARQOD010000003.1 coordinate 194,178,770, forward strand.
GCTTCTGCAGCGGAGGATGAAGAGGAGGAGGAGGAGGGAAGCCTTGATGACAGTCAGGCATTGCCTGCTCAGGGAACTGTCCTGGACGAGGTGGAGGAAGAAGAGGAAGAGGAGGAGGATGAGGGGGATGATTATTTTGGGGAGGAGGATGCTACTCAGGGGGCAAGAGAAAATGTTGGCTTGCCAAGTTCAGGTACAGGGTTTGTGCGTGACTGGAGGGATGTGGATTTGGCAGAAAGTGCTCCTCCACCCACCACTGTCAGTGCATCATTGACACCTGGAACATTGGCCCACATGTGTGATTATGTCTTGCGGATCCTAAAAAGCGACCCACTCATTGCCAAAATTATGAAGGATGACGACTACTGGTTGGCCAGCATCCTCGATCCATGCTATAAAGGCAAATTACAGAACATCATGCCACAAGAGAACTTAGGCCTCTTTCACACATCCGGCGGGCGCCTTGCGGCGCCCCCGGCATTTTGCCGCAGCGCCACATCAGAAAACCTGATGCGCCGCATGCGGCTTTTTTCGCATTGACATGCATTAGCGCCGGATGGCGCCGCATGTCAATGCGTTGCATGCGGTTTTGTCCGGATGCGGCGCAAATGTACATTGCGGCGGCCGGACAAAACGCTGCATGTAACATTTTTTGTTTTTGCCGGATGGTTTCTGATGTCTCCAAGCATCAGAAACCATCCGGCAAAAAACCGCATGCGGCCGCCGGCGGCGCATCAGGTTTTCTGATGCGGCGCTGCGGCAAAAAGCCGGGGGCGCCGCAAGGCGCCCGCCGGATGTGTGAAAGAGGCCTTAGAGCTAATATTGGCGAACAAACAAGCAACTCTGGTAAACCGTTTGTTAGAGGCATTCCCAGCACACAGTAGCAGGTTCTACCATGAGCCGTACTGGGCCAAACAGGAGAGGTGTTCGTGGTGCACACAGCCGAAGTGGCGTTGGAGACAGGGGTTTTATGACCATGTTGTGGACTGATTTCTCGAGTAACGCTCACACGACTGGTAATAATGAATCGATTGCAACAGACAGGAGACAGTAGTTTTCAACTATGGTTCAAAATTACCTCTCCTCCCCTATCAATGTTCTCCCTCACAGTTCATTCCCCTTTGACTACTGGGCCTGTAAACTGGACACCTAGCCTGAATTGGCACAATATGCTTTACAGGAGCTTGCTTGCCCTGCTGGTAGTGTGCTATCAGAAAGAGTCTTCAGTGCTGCTGGATCAATCCTAACAGAAAGAAGGAACCGGCTGTGACCCAAAATGTTGGTGATCTCTCCTTCATAAAAATGAACCATGCCTGGGTTTCAAAGGATTTTGTACCACCTTCCCCTGATGACAAATAGGTTGCGTGCAAAATGGCTCGTTTTGTCCTCCAATTCCTCCATTTGCAGCTGCTGAACGTCCAGCCTACACCTCAACATATGCCAGTTTTTCCACCTTCCTAACTGGGCTGTACCCCCCAGCGCCGGCGTCAGCACCTGGCGCACCCCAGCAAGTGCCGGTGCCCTGAGCAGGTGGGGGGTCCCAGTCGTGGGCGACGGCACTGACACAGGGCCCCTCATAGTACGCAAAAGTGTCTCTGATGGTGGGGGAGCCCACTCGCCATCAGACACATCGGCCAACTATGAGGGGCCCTGTGCCAGTTCCATCGCCCACTAGTGGGCTCCCCTGCTTGTTCAGGGTCCCAGCACTTGCAATACTTACCTCTCCCTGCTCCACTGCTGTGACATCTTCCGCGTTTCCTGACAGTGACATTCAGGTCAGAGAACGCGATGATGTCACGTCTCTACGCCCTCTGCCTGAACAGTCCAAGTGCAGAGAGCTGGAAGATGGCGACGCTGAGGAGTCCAGAGTAGAGCAGTGCCCAGCGAGGAGAGGTATTTCTTTTTTTTTAATGTTTGGAGCAATATAAGGGGAGCATTATTCACTGGAGAATTATATATGGGGCCCATCATACACTTGAGCATCATAGATAGGGCCCATTATACACTGGAGCATTATAAATGGGGCACATTATATATGGAGCATTACATAGGCCCATCATACACTGGAGCATCATGCATGGGGCCCATCATACACTGGAGCATCATATACAGGGCCCATTATACACTGGAGCATTATAAATGGGGCCAATTATACACTGGAGCATCATATACGGGGCCCATTATACACTGGAGCATTATAAATGGGGCCCATTATATATGGAGCATTATACACTGTTTGAATAATTACTAGGCAAGTTGTATTTGAGAGGATTCTTTTTATTATTGAAACAACAACTATGTTCTCAATCAACCTAAAAGACTCATAAATATCAAAGCTTAATATTTTTAGAAGTTGGAGTGGGTTTTTTTTTTGATTTAGCTATCTTAGGAGGATATCTGTTTGTGCAGGTAACTATTACTGTGCAGAATTATTAGGCAACTTAATAAAAACCAAATATATACCCATCTCAGTTGTTTATTTTTACCAGGTAAACCAATATAACACAAAATTTAGAAATAAACTTTTCTGACATTCCAAAACAAACAAAAAAAAACAGTGACCAACATAGCCACCTTTCTTTACGATGACACTCAAAGCCTTCGATCCATAGATTCTGTCAGTTGCTTGATCTGTTTACGATCAACATTGCGTGCAGCAGCCACCACAGCCTCCCAGACACTGTTCTGAGAGGTGTAATGTTTTCCCTCCCTGTAGATCTCACATTTCATAAGGGACGTCAGGTTCTCTATGGGGTTCAGATCAGGTGAACAAGGGGGCCATGTCATCATTTTTTCTTCTTTTTGACCTTTACTGGCCAGCCACGCTGTGGAGTATTTGGATGCATGTGTTGGAGCACTGTCCCGCATGAAAATCATGTTTTTCTTGAACGATACCGACTTCTTCCTGTACCACTGTTTGAAGAAGGTGTCTTCCAGAAACTGGCAGTAGGTCTGGGAGTTGAGCTTCACTCCATCCTCAACCCGAAAAGGTCCCACAAGTTCATCTTTGATGATACCAGCCCATACCAGTACCCCACCTCCACCTTGCTGACGTCTGAGTCAGAGTGGAGCTCTTGCCCTTTACTGATCCAGCCTCGGGCACATCCATCTGGCCCATCAAGAGTCACTCTCATTTAATCAGTCCATAAAACCTTAGAAAAATCAATCTTAACATATTTCTTGTCCCAGTCTTGACGTTTTATCTTATGTTTCTTGTTCAAAGGTGGTCGTTTTTCAGCCTTCCTTACCTTGGCCATGTCCCTGTGTATGGCACACCTTGTGATTTTTGATACTCCAGTAACGTTGCAGCTCTGAAATATGGCAAAACTGGTGTCAAATGGCATCTTGGCAGCTTTACGCTTGATTTTCCTCAATTCATGGGCAGTTATTTTGAGCCTTTTTTTATCAACACGATTCTTGCGACCCTGTTGGCTATTTGCCATGAAACGCTTGATTGTTCAGTGATCACGCTTCAAAAGTTTGGCAATTTAAAGAATGCTGCATCCCTCCGCAACACATCTAACAATTTTTGACTTTTCAGAGTCAGTCAAATCTCTCTTCTGACCCATTTTGCCAAAGGAAAGGAAGTTGCCTAATAATTAAGCACACCTTATATAGGGTGTTGATGTCATTAGACCACACCCCTCCTCATAACAGAGATGCAAATCACCTGATTTACATAATTGGCAGTTGGCTTTCAAGCCTATACAGCTTGGAGTAGGACAACATGTATAAAAAGGATGATGTGATCTACAGTGCCTACAAGTAGTATTCAACCCCCTGCAGATTTAGCTGGTTTGATAAGATGCAAATAAGTTAGAGCCTTCAAACTGCAAACGAGAGTAGGATTTATTAACAGAAGCATAAATCTTACAAACCAAAAAGTTATGTTGCTCAGTTGAATTTTAATAAATTTTAAACATAAAAGTGTGGGTCAATTATTATACAACCCCTATGTTTAATATTTCGTGGAATTAACCCTTGTTTGCAATTACAGCTAATAATCGTCTTTTATAAGACCTGATCAGGCCGGCACAGGTCTGTGGAGTTATCTTGGCCCACTCCTCCATGCAGATCTTCTCCAAGTTATCTAGGTTCTTTGGGTGTCTCATGTGGACTTTAATCTTGAGCTCCTTCCACAAGTTTTCAATTGGGTTAAGGTCAGGAGACTGACTAGGCCACTCCAACACCTTGACTTTTTCCCTCTTGAACCAGGCCTTGGTTTTCTTGGCTGTGTGCTTTGGGTCGTTGTCTTGTTGGAAGATGAAATTACGACCCATCTTAAGATCCTTGATGGAGGAGCGGAGGTTCTTGGCCAAAATCTCCAGGTAGGCTGTGCTATCCATCCTCCCATGGATGCGGACCAGATGGCCAGGCCCCTTGGCTGAGAAACAGCCCCACAGCATGATGCTGCCACCACCATGCTTGACTGTAGGGATGGTATTCTTGGGGTCGTATGCAGTGCCATCCAGTCTCCAAACGTCACGTGTGAGGTTGGCACCAAAGATCTCGATCTTGGTCTCACCAGACCATAGAACCTTGAACCAGTCTGTCTCAGAGTCCTCCAAGTGATCATGAGCAAACTGTAGATGAGCCTTGACATGACGCTTTGAAAGTAAAGGTACCTTACGGGCTCGTCTGGAACGGAGACCATTGCGGTGGAGTACGTTACTTATGGTATTGACTGAAACCAATGTCCCCACTGCCATGAGATCTTCCCGGAGCTCCTTCCTTGTTGTCCTTGGGTTAGCCTTGACTCTTCGGACAAGCCTGGCCTCGGCACGGGAGGAAACTTTCAAAGGCTGTCCAGGCCGTGGAAGGCTAACAGTAGTTCCATAAGCCTTCCACTTACGGATGATGCTCCCAACAGTGGAGACAGGTAGGCCCAACTCCTTGGAAAGGGTTTTGTACCCCCTGCCAGCCTTGTGACCCTCCACGATCTTGTCTCTGATGGCCTTGGAATGCTCCTTTGTCTTTCCCATGTTGACCATGTATGAGTGCTGTTCACAAGTTTGGGGAGGGTCTTAAATAGTCAGAAAAGGCTGGCAAAAGAGATCATTAATCCACACATGTGAAGCTCATTATTCTTGGTGCCTGAACTACTTCTTAATACTTTAGGGGGACCAAACAGAATTCTTGTGGTTTGAGGGGTTGAATAATAAATGACACTCTGAATTAACTTTTAACGTTTTTTAAAAATAAAAAAATAAAAATTAAAATTTTTTTTTTGCTGCAGTGCATTTCCCACTTCCAGGCTGATCTACAGTACAAATGTCACAATGCCAAGTTAATTCCGCATGTGTCAACCAGCTAAATCTGCAGAGGGTTGAATACTACTTGTAGGCACTGTAAATACTCATTTGCATAATGATTCTGCACACAGTGTATAGGCCCATCATACACTGGAGCATCATCCATGGGGCCCATCATATACTGGAGCATCATATGGGCCCCTTTATATATGGAGCATTATATAGGCCCATCATACACTTGGGCATCATATAAGGGGCCCATTATACATTGGAGCATTATAAATGGGGCCCATTATATATGAAGCATTATATAGGCCCATCATGCACTGGAGCATCATATGGGGCCCATTATATATGGAGAATTATATTGGCCCATCATACACTGGAGCATCATCCATGGGGCCCATCATACACTGGAGCATTATAAATGGGGCCCATCAGACACTGGAGCAGCATATACGGGGCCCATTATACACTGGAGCATTATAAATGGGGCCCATTATATATGGATCATTATATAGGCCCATCATACACTGGAGCATCATCCATGGGCCCATCATATACTGGAGCATCATATGGGGCCTATTATATATTGAGCATTATACAGGCCCATCATACACTGGAGCATCATCCATGGGGCCCATCATATACTGGAGCATCATATGGGGCCTATTATATATGGAGCATTATATTGGCCCATCATGCACTGGAGCATCATCCATGGGGCCCATCATACACTGGAGCATTATAAATGGGGCCCATCAGACACTGGAGCAGCATATACAGGGCCCATTATACACTGGAGCATTATAAATGGGGCCTATTATATATGGAGCATTATATAGGCCCATCATACACTGGAGCATCATCCATGGGACCCATCATACACTGGAGCATTATAAATGAGGCCCATCATACACTGGAGCATCATATATGGGGCCCATTATACACTGGAGCATTATAAATGGGGCCCATTATATCTGTAGCATTATATAGGCCCATCATAGACTGGAGCATCATCCATGGGACCCATCATTTACTGGAGCATCATATGGGGCCCATTATATATGGAGTATTATATTGGCCCATCATACACTGGAGCATCATCCATGGGGCCCATCATATACTGCAGCATCATATGGGACCCATTATATATGGAGCATTATATAGGCCCATCATACACTGGAGCATCATCCATGGGGCCCATCATATACTGGAGCATCATATGGGGTTCATTATTTATGGGGCATCATATAGGGTATGGAGCATTATATGGAGCCCATTCTGTATGGAGCAATATATGGGGCCCATCATATACTGTATGGAGCTTTATATGCGACTCATTATACTGTATGGAGCAATATGTGGGGCTCATTATACTCTATGGGGACCGTCCTATACTGTATGGCACATAATATGGGGACCATCATATACTGTAGCATTATGTGGAGCTCATCATATACTGTATTTAACATTATATAGGACCAATTATTCTGTATGGAGCAATATATGGGGCTCATTATTCTGTATGGCGCACTATGTGGTGGCCATAATTCTGTATGGAGGAATATACTGTCCGGTTTTTGAGCTATTGTAGAATTTAAAATAGATATCACTCATGTAATGTAAGAAGTGAAGTATTTGTCATTGTACTATACCTACATTTCTCTGCCGTATCGGAGCATCATGTATTGTGGTATGTGTTAAAGGGGCCCACTGACACTCTTTCGCCTGAGGCACACAAAAACCTGGAGCCAGCCCTACCCCACCTCACAACTTTAGGCAAATAACCCCCAGTTTTCAATGCGTAACTATCATTATAAAGTAAATTAAGGTTGACAAGCTTAAGTAATAAGAATTGATGTCGTTGGCATTGAAATGGGCCTGTAGGTGTGTTTCTGTCCTCCACTCCCTGCCGACTTTGCTTCCCCATTGACTTGCATTTGGTTTCGTGTTTCAGTCGGACCTCCGACTTTTCCCGATAGTCGGCCGATTTCATTCGACTCGACTTTTGAGAAAGTCGGGTTTCATGAAACCCGACTCGACCCTAAAAAAGGCAAAGTCGCTCATCTCTACTGGTTAGCCCACCTGGCTTAGATTCCAGCTTCCATGTCCTTTAGCAAAGGACATTCAGTCCAGAAGACCTGCAATCTCCATACATCCAGCTTTCCTTAACACAAACGCACATCTCCAGACCTTGCACCTCCATATCCACTCACACTCAAATGCTCTAGATAGCTGGGTTTTTTTTCCTCTGCACTTCTCCAACTCTACAGCTGTTCAATCATCCTAGCAATAAACATAGCTGATTAACCCCTCTCATCACTTAGCTTGCTGGATGATTTTTCCTAGGTTTATATTACTGAAGCTAACAACCTCAGTGCCACATATCTCCACTCTAGTACTTTGCCAGTGACTTTGTCATGCTATATACACAGTAGGAACACTGCCATTTTAACAAAGTCATTAAATCTCTTGGCTCAAGAGATGGAGATACCTATCTCCATCATTTCCATAAGGCCGGAGTCACACACAACGAATAAAAAATCGGACTGTAATACGCAGAAAAGTCCCCTGAACAGTGATCCGTATGTCATCCGTGTGCAATGCAAGGATGTGATTTCCTCGCATCAAAATATCCGTGTGTCATCAGTATGGCATCTGTACAGCGAGATTTTCTTGCTGGCTTGCAAAACCGACATATAATGGATCCAAATGATAGTTTTTAAATCACAAAAGAAAGAATGCATATACACACATAGAATACATATAAATATACAGTACAGACCAAAAGTTTGGACACACCTTCTCATTTAAAGATTTTTCTGATTCCTGCTTCCCATGTGTATAACCTTACATTTATCATTGTTAAACCGCATCTGCCACCTTTCGGCCCAAGTTTCCAACTTATCTAGATCCATCTGTAGCAGAATACTATCTTCTCTTGTATTGACTGCTTTACATAGTTTTGTACCATCTGCAAATATTGATATCATACTGAGTAAATCTTCTACCAGATCGTTAATAAATATGTTGAAGAGAATAGGTCCCAACACTGACCCCTTCGGTACCCCACTGGTCACAGCGACCCAGTTAGAGAATATACCATTTATAACCACCCTCTGCTTTCTATCACTAAGCCAGTTACTTACGCATTTACACACATTTTCCCCCAGACCCAGCATTCTCATTTTGTGTACCAACCTCTTGTGTGGCACAGTATCAAACGCTTTGCAAAAATCAAAATATACCAGGTCCAATGACTCACCTTGGTCCAGTCTGTAGCTTACCTCTTCATAAAATCTGATTAGATTGGTTTGACAGGAGCGATTCCTCATAAACCCATGCTGATATGGAGTTAAAAAGTTATTCTCATTGAAATAATCAAGAATAACTTCCTTCAGAACCCCTTCAAATATTTTACCAATAATAGAAGTTTGACTTACTGGCCTATAATTTCCAGGTTCACTTTTAGAGCCCTTTTTGAATATTGGTACCACATTTGCTATGCACCAGTCCTGTGGAACAGAGCATTTTATTGTATCGAGGACTATGGCAAGTGCATTATATCGTATGGAGGACCATGGTGAGTTTTTATGTTGTTTGGAGGACCATGGTGAGGGCATTATATTCTATGGAGGACCATAGCAAGTGCATTATAGTCTGTGGAAGACCATGGGAGGGCACTATATTCTATGGAGGTCCATGGGGAGTGCATTATACTATATGAAGGACAATGAGGATTGCATTATACTATATTGATGATTATAGGGGGCGCATTATACTATATGGAGGATTATGAGGGCAGTATTACACTATGTGGAAGGTTATGTGATGCCATTATAATATCTGGAGGGCTATTTGGGGAGCTATTATACTGTATGTAAGCAATTATACAGTGTGAAAGGTTGTGTGGAGGCCATTATATTATTTGGAGGGGTAGTGCTGGCCATTATACAGAAAGAAGAGGTATGGGGCCATTATACTGTATGTAGGCTTATTATTATGCATGGAGGGCTTTGTGGTGGTCACAGTTTTAGGATCATACTGTGTTGGGGTAACCATACTTTGCCTTGGGAGTTGAAGTGGGGTACAGTAAGGTCATTATACTGTGCATGTTAAGGCTAATGTGGAGGAATTCATCATGGGGTATCATACTGTGCTTGGAGGACACTTTTGTTGGCATCGTATTTTATGAGGGCAATGAAAGCGGAATCTAGGACTTAAGCAGGAGGAAAATTACTATGTAAAGGTTGGAAAGTTGTGAGATTTGCTCTTCTGTGACCCCATAATTATTATTTTTTTGTGGGGGGGCAATTACTTTTCCTATGGGACCCCATGATTTCTATGTACGCCCCTGAATAGGGAATAACTTTCTGATTATTTGAGATCTGACCTCCGGGACCCACATCAATCTCAAGATTGTTGTGACATGCAGAAGTAGTGCTAACTGCTGTTGCTTCAAAAGCATCAAGCAACTAGAGGGGTTAACACAGTCACAGGAGACAGGGAGTGGTTAGCAGAGCCCATGGGGGATTGTGGGAAAGTGGTGTATGTCTGTGATCTGTCTCACAAAAGTTCAGGCAAGTGAACCATAGGGACACAGGATTCCATTACAGAATGGAGCTGGGCTGTCACTATACTGTGACTTGAGAAAGTCTATCAAGAGCAGGAAGATAAGTGCAATAAGAAGTTGTGTCATGGGGATAATCTCCCTCAGCAAACCCTCCCCCATACATCTCACTGTGCCAGCAGAAATGATATGTACTGCTGTAACCTTGTAAAGAGTTTTGATCTGTGCTGAAAAGTGCTAACAAAAGAGATTGTTAGGCTAGTTTCACACTAGCGTTTCACTGACCTGCGTCGGTTTGCGCACGGCCACCGCTAAGCTCCGCCCCCGGCTGCGCCTCCTCCCGGCCACTCCGCCTATGGGTGCATGATGCTGCATGCGACCTGCGTACTCTATCTTTAGCATTGCAATGCAACACGGTGCGCTTGGCGCAGGTTGGCGCACCGTCAAAAGGATGCATGCACCGGCAAGTGCATACCTGCGCACGGTCTGCGTACCCAATGCTAAAGATAGGGTATGCAGGTCGCATGCAGTGTCATGCGCCCATAGGCGGAGCGTCCAGGAGGAGGCGCAGACGGGGGCGGAGCTTAGCGGCGGCCGTGCGCAGACCGACGCAGGTCAGTGAAACTCTAGTGTGAAACTAGTCTTAGTCACTGTGCCTCTAAGAAGCAGCTGTACTGTTTATGAATCCTGTGCTTAAGAGACTTGAATTGTACTGAATGTGCTGTGACATTAACCCCTTACTGCCATCGGACGTACTATCCCGTCCATGGTACCTGGGCCCGTATGACCGGGGACGGGATAGTACGTCATAGGCGATCAGCTGCGCTCCTGAGGGGAGCGCAGCTAATCGCCGCCGGGTGTCAGCTGATTATCACAGCTGACACCCATGACTGTGTGTCAGGAGCGGTCACGGACCGCTCCCGGCACATTAACCCCTTGCACACCGCGATCAAACATGATCGCGGTGTACTGGGGGCACAGGGGAGGATCGCGCAGGGTGGGGGCTCCCTGCGCGCCCCCCTGAGACCCTCAGAGCAGCGCGATGTGATCGCGCTGTTCTGAGGGCTTCCTCCCTCCCAGGACCCGGATCCAAGATGGCGCCGGGGTCCTGGAGGGAGGCGGCTACCTCAGTGCCTGCCGAGAGCAGGCACTGAGAAGCCTGCATCTATGCCTGTGCGATCGCTGGTGTGACAGAGTGCTGTGCACACTGTCACACCAGCGATCTGATAAAATACTGTGATGTCCCACCCTGGGACAAAGTAAAAAAGTTAAAAAAGTAAAAATAAACATGTGTAAAAAAAAAATCCAAAATAAATAAAAAAAAAAATAAATATTCCCCAATAAATTCACTTCTTCCTGTAAATAAAAAAAAAAAAACAATAAAAGTACACATATTTGGTATCGCCGCGTCCGTAACGACCCCCCCTATAAAATTGTCCCACTAGTTAACCCCTTTAGTGAACCCCTTAAAAAAAAAAAAAAAAACAAAGCAAAAAATCAATGCTTTATCATCATACCGCCGAACAAAAAGTGGAATAACAAGCGATCAAAAAGACCGATATAAAAAAACATGGTACCGCTGAAAACGTCATCTTGTCCCGCAAAAAACGAGCCGTCATAAAGCATCATCAACGAAAAAATAAAAAAGTTATAGCTCGCAGAATAAAGCGATGCAAAAATAATTATTTTTTATATAAAATTGTTTTTATTCTATAAAAGCGCCAAAACATGAAAAAATGATATAAATGAGGTATCGCCATAATCGTACTGACCCGATGAATAAAACTGCTTTATCAATTTTACCACACGCAGAACGGTATAAACGCCTCCCCCAAAAGAAATTCATGAATTGCTGATTTTTGTTCATTCTAACCTCCCAAAAATCGAAATAAAAAGCGATCAAAAAACGTCACGTGCTCAAAAATGGTACCAATAAAAACGTCAACTTGTCCCGCAAAAAATAAGACCTCACATGACTCTGTGGGCCAAAATATGCAAAAATTATAGCTCTCAAAATGTGATGATGCAAAAACTATTTTTGCAATAAAAAGCGTCTTTTAGCGTGACAGCTGCCAATCATAAAAACCCGCTATAAATAGTAAATCAAACCCCCCTTTATCACCCCCTTAGTAAGGGAAAAATAATAAAATTAAAAAAAAGTATTTATTTCCATTTTCCCATTAGGGTTAGGGTTAGGGTTGCGGCTAAAGTTAGGGTTAGGGTTGGCGCTAAAGTTAGGATTAGGGTTAGGGTTGGGATTAGGGGTGTGTTAGGGTTAGGTTTGTGGTTAGGGTTGGGACTAGGGTTAGGGGTGTGTTGGGGTTAGGGTTGGAGTTAGAATTGGGGGGTTTCAGCTGTTTAGGCACATCAGGGGCTCTCCAAATGTGACATGGCGTCTGATCTCAATTCCAGCCAATTCTGCGTTGAAAAAGTCAAACGGTGCTCCTTCACTTCTCAGCTCTGCCATGCGTCCAAACAGTAGTTTATCCCCACATATGGGGTATCAGCATACTCTGGACCCCAAGAGTTATTGTGCAATTTGTCCTATTTCTTCTGCTACCCTTGGGAAAATAAAAAACTGGGGGCGAAAATATCATTTTTGTACAAAAAAAAAAATTTTTTTGTTTTTACGGCTGTACATTATAAACTTCTGTGAAGCACTTGGGGCTTCATAGCGCTCACCACACATCTAGATAAGTTCCTTGTGGGGCCTATTTTCCAAAATGGGGTCACTTGTTGGGGATTTCCACTGTTTAGGCGCATCAGGGGCTCTCCAAATGTGACATGACGCCCCCAGACCATTCCATCAAAGTCTGCAATCCAAAACGTCACTACTTCCCTTCCGAGCCCCAACGTGTACCCATACAGTAGTTTTCTCCCACATATTGGATATCAGCGCACTCAGGACAAATTGGACAACAACTTTTGGGGTCCAATTTCTCCTGTTACCCTTGTAAAAATAAAATATTGGGGCAAAAAAATCATTTTTGCAAAAAAAAAAAGGATTTTTTATTTTTACGGCTGTGCGTTATAAACTTCTGTGAAGCACTTCGGGGTTCAAAGTGCTCACCACACATCTAGACAAGTTCCTTGTGGGGTCTATTTTCCAAAATGGGGTCACTTGTGGGGGGTTTCCACTGTTTAGGCGCATCAGGGGCTCTCCAAATGCGACATGACGCCCCCAGACCATTCCATCAAAGTCTGCAATCCAAAACGTCACTACTTCCCTTCCAAGCCCTGACGTGCGCCCATACAGTAGTTTTCTCCCACATATTGGGTATCAGCGTACTCAGGACAAATTGGACAACAACTTTTGGGTTCCAATTTCTTCTGTTACCCTTGTGAAAATAAAATATTGGGGGCGAAAAAATCATTTTTGTAAAAAAAAAAAGGATTTTTTATTTTTACGGCTGTACGTTATAAACTTCTGTGAAGCACTTCGGGGTTCAAAGTGCTCACCACACATCTAGATAAGTTCCTTGTGGGGTCTATTTGCCAAAATGGGGTCACTTGTGGGGGGTTTCCACTGTATAGGTGCATCAGGGGCTCTCCAAATGTGACATGACGCCCCCAGACCATTCCATCAAAGTCTGCAATCCAAAACGTCACTACTTCCCTTCCAAGCCCTGACGTGCGCCCATACAGTAGTTTTCTCCCACATATTGGGTATCAGCGTACTCAGGACAAATTGGACAACAACTTTTGGGTTCCAATTTCTTCTGTTACCCTTGTGAAAATAAAATATTGGGGGCGAAAAAATCATTTTTGTAAAAAAAAAAAGGATTTTTTATTTTTACGGCTGTACGTTATAAACTTCTGTGAAGCACTTCGGGGTTCAAAGTGCTCACCACACATCTAGATAAGTTCCTTATGGGGTCTATTTGCCAAAATGGGGTCACTTGTGGGGGGTTTCCACTGTATAGGTGCATCAGGGGCTCTCCAAATGTGACATGACGCCCCCAGACCATTCCATCAAAGTCTGCAATCCAAAACGTCACTACTTCCCTTCCGAGCCCTGACGTGCGCCCATACAGTAGTTTTCTCCCACATATTGGGTATCAGCGTACTCAGGACAAATTGGACAACAACTTTTGCGTTCCAATTTCTTCTGTTACCCTTGTGAAAATAAAATATTGGGGACGAAAAAATCATTTTTGTAAAAAAAAAAAAAGATTTTTTATTTTACGGCTGTACGTTATAAACTTTAGTGAAACACCTGGGGGTTAAAAGTTCTCACCACACATCTAGATAAGTTCCTTGAGGGGTCTAGTTTCCAAAATGGCGTCATTTATGGGGGTTTCCACTGTTTAGGCAGATCAGGAGCTCTCCAAACACGACATGGCGTCCAGCCAATTCTGCGTTGAAAAAGTCAGACGGCGCTCCTTCCCTTCCAAACTCTGCCATGCACCCAAACAGTGGTTTACCCCCACATATGGGGTATCAGCGCACTCAGGACAAATTGCACAATAACTTTTGGAGTCTTGTTACCCTTGGAAAAATAAAAATTGGGGTGAAAAGATCATTTTTGTGGAAAAAATATGATTTTTAAATTTTACGGCTCTACGTTATAAACTTGTGTGAAGCACTTGGGGGTTCAAATTGCTCACCAAAGATCTAGAAAAGTTCCTTAGGGGGTCTAGTTTCCAAAATGGGGTCATTTGTGGGGGGTTTCCACTGTTTAGGCATATCAGGGGCTCTCCAAATGCAACATGGCATCCAATCTCAATTCCAGCCAATTTTGGTTGGAAAAAGTCAAATGGTGCTCCTTCCATTCCGAGCTCTGCCGTGCGCCCAAATAGTGGTTCCCACCCACATATGGGGTATCAGCGTACTCAGGACAAATTGGACAACAACTTATGTGGTCCAATTTCTCCTGTTACCCTTGAGAAAATAAAAAATTAGTGACTAAAAGATAATTTTTGTGGGAAAAAAATAGGATTTTTTATTTTCATGCCCGGGCATTATAAACTTGTGTGAAGCACTTGGGGGTTCAAAGTGCTCACCAAAGATCTAGATAAGTTCCTTAGGGGGTATAGTTTCCAAAATGGGGTCACTTGTGGGGGGTTTCCACTGTTTAGGCTCATCTGGGGCACTGCAAACGGAACATGACCCCCATCAACGTCTGCATTCCAAAACGTTACTACTTCCTTTCCAAGCCCTGTCGTGCACCCAAACAGTTCCCCCCCCACATATGGGGTATCAGCGTACTCAGGACAAATTGGACAACAACTTTTGGGGTCCAATTTCCTTGGGAAAATTCAAAAATTTGGGACTAAAAAATCATTTTTGTGGAAATTTTTTTTTTTTTTTTTCACACCGAGGCATTATAAGCTTGTGTGAAACACTTGGGAGTTCAAAGTGCTCACAACAGATCTAGATAAGTACCTTAGGGGGTCTAGTTTCCAAAATGGTGTCACTTGTGGGGGTTTCCACTGTTTAGGCGCATCAGGGGCTCTCCAAACACGACATGGCGTCCAATCTCAATTCCAGCCAATTTTAGTTTGAAAAAGTCAAACGGCGCTCCTTCCCTTACGAGCTCTGCCGTGTGTCCCAAACAGTGGTTTTCCCCCACATATTGGGTATTGGCGTACTCAGGAGAAATTGCATAACAACCTTATCTGTCCATTTTCTCCTTTTACCCTTGTGAAAATAAAAAAAAAGTTTGTAAAAGATCATTTTTGTGGCTAAAAAGTTAAATATTCATTTTTTCCTTCCACGTTGCTTTAGTTCCTGTGAAGCACCTGAAGGGTTAATAATCTTCTTGAATGTGGTTTTGAGTACCTTGAGGGGTGCAGTTTTTAGAATGGTGTCACTTTTGGGTATTTTCTGCCATATAGACCCCTCAAAGTGACTTCAAATGAGAGGTGGTCCCTAAAAAAAATGGCTTTGTAAATTTTGTTGTAAAAATGAGAAATCGCTGGTCAACTTTTAACCCTTATAACTTCCTAACAAAAAAAAATTTTGGTTCCAAAATTGTGCTGATGTAAAGTAGACATGTGGGAAATGTTATTTCTTAACTATTTTATGTGACATATTTCTCTGTTTTAAGAGAATAAAAATTCAAAGTTTGAAAATTGCAAAATTTTAAAAATTTTCGCCATATTTGCGTTTTTTTCAAAAATAAACGCAAGTTATATCGAAGAAATTTTACTTTAATGTGAAGTACAACATGTCACGAGAAAACAATCTCAGAATCGCGAAGATCCGTTGAAGCGTTCCAGAGTTATAACCTCATAAAGAGACAGTGGTCAGAATTGTAAAAATTGGCCCGGTCATTAACGTGCAAACCACCCTTGGGGGTGAAGGGGTTAAGCTATACTGTTCATCTGTTCATGAGGACTCTATCAATTGCATCTATGTGAGCAAGTGGATTCATCTTGTGCCTGAGGAAGCTGCAGTAGATGGCCGCCCTGAGTAATGGTTCCACCAGAGTTCCAAAGAATTCATGAGACCTGTTCCGCCCCTATCTGAACCTAGCGGCGTGCACGTAACCTCGTGATTTCTAACCCCTGAGAATAGGGCTCTGCAGCCTTATCCTGAATGAAGCAATCCCATAGACAATGAATGTGTACCTCTCTACATTTACGATCGGGTTGTGGTGTCCATTTTTTGGGATAACAAAGCTCTGATCTAAGGATTGCTGGAAAACCATCAGTCGGACATGGACGGATAGTATAGGGTATAACTTTAACATCCTTTTGGACCCCTTTTGACATCCCAAGAATATTAGTAACCTGCTGGTGATTGTCATGAAGGGGGTTAAGAATTCTAAGACTACACTAGTCATTAATAGTGGTATTATGTGTTGAATTTAGAAAAATATACTATACAGCTGTATAAATTGATCTTGTTTTATTGGTTTACTGCAAACAGCAAAAAGATTGTAATTTGTGCTAATAAACCTACTCTGTATAGTTGTTTTTTACATTTTATTAACTTTTCTCTCGTAGACCCAAATTTTTGAAATCCTGTGGATCTCCTTTTCAAAATAATTATAACTTGTTACTAGAATAATGTGTGAAGGCTGCAGCTGAAACTACTCAAAACTAGAAAATTCAGGCATTGCAACAGCCAATATCCAACCTACAGGTGCCCAGGAAGCTAGGAGGAGGGCAGTTGTGTTCACATGAATACCCGATGGTCTAACAAAGGTATATTTCAGTGGGACTGATCAATCATGTAAAGCAATGTCACATCCTAATTTGCCTCCAAATGCAGTGTATAGTCCAGAAAATTCTTAGCATACACTAACATAAGACAGTCATATGCCAAAAGAGTGTCTTGAATGTCTATACTTGTGATAGATGTATAGAACAATGCTACAGAGACAATGTAGGACCCAATATCACATAAATAAGATATATATATATATATATATATATATATATGTATAAAGTGATTGCCCCAATTGCTCTGTGAGAAAGGAGAGGAAGCCACTCAACTAATAAGGAAAAGAAAATTCACCCTAAAACAACAGACTGCCATGAAATGCCAGACCCGGAATATTCTAATGAAATTATCTTTATTACATAAAAATGGCAAACAGTGGTACTACATAGAAAACATGTGCACGTATTAGGATAATAACATATTATATATAAATGTATAAAAGTTATATGTATAATAATCCAATATTAAATGTGGCGGAACCAAGGAAAAATATATATGTGATATGACAGAAGGATCCCCAAGGCTAAAGGGTGTGATAAAAAGTAAATATATATACATATAAAGGATCACAAACCGAAATAAACAATGACAGTGTAAAAAGTAAATGCATGTAAATGTGTGGCAGCCCCACACAAAAGGTGAATCACTGCATCAAGAAAATAAGTGAAAAAGGAACTGCCAATAAAAATCATCAAAGTTACCTAGTGATGAAAGATCACTCTCCAGAAGTGCCAAAAAGTGCAGAAGTGCCAAAGTAATTAAAACCAATACTGCACATAAGGTGCTTGAATGCAAAAAAGTGGTAATTCAGATTTGGGGTTAGGGGTTAGGGTTGTGGTTAGGGTTAGGGTTGGTATTAGGGTTAGGTGTGTGTTGCGATTAGGGTTGTGATTAGGGTTATGGTTAGGGATTGGATTAGGGTTAGGGGTGTGTTGGGGTTAGGGTTGGAGTTAGAATTGGGGGTTTCCACTGTTTAGGTACATCAGGGGGTCTCCAAATGCGACATGGCGCCACCATTGATTCCAGCCAATTTTGCGTTCAAAAAGTCAAATGGTGCTCCCTCCCTTCTGAGCTCTGCTGTGTGCCCAAACAGTAGTTTATCCCCACATATGGGGCATCAGAGTACTTAGGACAAATTGCACAACAGCTTTGGGGTCAAATTTCTCCTGTTACCCTTGGGAAAATAAAAAATTGGGGGCTAAAAAATAATTTTTGTGGAAAAATTTTTTTTTTTATTTTCACTGCTCTGCGTTATAAACTTCAGTGAAGCGCTTGGGGTTCAAGGTGCTCACCACACATCTAGATAAGTTCCTTAAGTGGTCTAGTTTCCAAAATGGTGTCACTTGTGGGGGGTTTCCACTGTTTAGGCACATCAGGGACTCTCCAAACGTGACATGGCGTCAGATCTCAATTCCAGCCAATTCTGCATTGAAAAAGTCAAACAGCGCTCCTTCCCTTCCAAGCTCTGCCATGCGCCCAAACAGTGGTTTACCCCCACATATGGGGTATCTGCGTATTCAGGAGAAATTGCACAACAGATTTTGTGGTTCATTTTCTCTTTTAACTCTTGTGAAAATAAAAAAAAATTGGTTCTGAAGTAAAAGGTTTGTAAAAAAAAAAAAAGTAAAATGTTAATTTTTCATTTCACATTGCTTCAGTTCCTGGAAAGCACGTAATGGGTTAATAAAATTCTTGAGTGTGGCTTTGAGCACCATGAGGGGTGCAGTTTTTAGAATGGTGTCACTTTTGGGTATTTTCTATCATGTACACTTCCACTTCTCAAAGTGACTTTAAATGTGATGTAGTCCCTAAAAAATTATTTTGTAAATTTTGTTGTAAAAATGAGAAATCGCTGGTCAACTTTTAACCCTTATAACTTCCTAACAAAAAAATGTTGTCTCCAAAATTGTGCTGATGTAAAGTAAACATGTGGGAAATGTTATTTATTAAGTATTTTGCGTGATATATCTCTCTAATTTAAGGGCATAAAAATTAAAAGTTTGAAAATTGCAAAATGTTAAAAATTTTTTGCCATATTTTCATTTTTTTCAGAAATAAACGCAAATTATATCGAAGAAATTTTACCACTAACATGAAGTACAATATGTCACAAAAACACATTCTGAGAATCAGCAGGATCCGTTAAAGCGTTCCAGAGTTATAACCTCATAAATTGACAGTGGTCAGAATTGTAAAAATTGGCCTGGTCATTAAGCTGCAAATTGGCTCAGTAACTAAGGGGTTAAAACGCTTAGGAATTTTTTTAAGTAGAGAAATATCAGCAATTTCCTTTGCAGCATATATACCCAAAACATGTTCATGAATACGGAATTTAGATTGTCGAGTTGTCAATCCCAGATAATTTGGGGAACATGGACACGTTACATAATATATCACTGCTTTAGATGTACACGTTATTGCATGTGTGATCTTATAAGTCTCTGTCCCCTTTGAGTTAGAAAAAGTTTAGGACCCTAGCAATGTTAGGGCATGCAACACACTTTCCGCATGGTTTACAGCCCACAGGAGGTTTAGAGCCGGACAGAAAGGAAATAGAATCATTAGCGTAGTGGCTCTAAACAAGTTGGTCACTCAAGTTTTTTGATCTACTAAATGTAATATTTGGTTTAATCCTAATATATTGTGATATAATTGGGTCCGCTTGTTGGATCGACCACAATTTTTCATGATAGTGATTCATTAAACCAGTCTGCCCATGATATTGAGTAATATATTTGACCAGCTAGTTGGAAGTTGATGGTTTGGTGGAATAAAGGGCTTAGTGGCGAGTAGTCTATTTAGACCAGTTTATAGGCCTTTTTAACCTATTCGTCTACTATAACCTCGGTCCAAAAACCTCCATTTCAAATCCTCGGCTTGTTTTTCAAATTCTGCATCACTAGAGCAAATTCTACGTAGCCGCAGAAATTGCCCTAAAGGGATGGACCGTATCATAGCATGAGGGTGTGAGGAGGACGCATGTGAAAATAAATTAACCACAGTAGATTTGTGGAAAAGGTCAGTTTGTAAACAATTGTCCTCCCGTTCTAATACTAACATCCAGAAAATCAATCAGATTCCTGTCAAATTGATAGATCAGGCGTATATTGAGATAATTGTGATTCAGGTAAGACAAAAACTCACAAAGAGATTCTACTGACCACTGCCAAATCAAAAATATGTCATCGATGAACCGCACCCAAAGGAGGATGCGATCCATCGACGACACAAGATCAGACAAGAAGAGGTCCCTCTCCCACAGCCCCAGGAATAAATTGGCGTATGCAGGTGCGAAGGAAGCATCCATAACTGTACCCTGGAGCTGCAGGTAGAAGGACCCCTTGACTAGGAAAAAGCTATGAAAGAAAATTGAAGGAGTTGTGTCACAAAATCACTCATAGATGCAGGCATAGAAGAGGATCATAGAAAGTATTCTGTAGCTTGTATCCCATCACTATGACGTATATTAGTATATAAGGATTCTACGTCACACAATACTAAAAGGGTATGAGTATCAATGTACAAACCATCTACTTTTTTAAGGAAGTCATTAGTATCCTTAATAAAGGATGGTAATATTTCCACTAACGGCTGTAATCCAGAATCCACAAATGTATTAATATTTTCAAGGTTATTCCCGCAGCCTGAAATAATAGGCCTAGCAGGAGGTGTTGTTTTGTTTTTGTGGATCTTGGGTAACAAATAAAATGTTGGTCTAGCCGGTTCAGAGACTTGAAGAGCTACAAATAAATCCTTAGTAATAACTTCAGTATCCCTAGCCTTCTGAAGAATGGACAAGAGTTCAGCCTTAAATTTATCAAGCGGGTTAAAGGTTAATTTCTTGTAGCAAGTACTATCCCTTAAATGTTGAAAAACTTCAGCCTCATATAATGTTTTAGGCCAAACAACCACATTCCCATCCTTGCCAGCTGGTTTGAAAACAATATCTTGTAATTCCAGTAATCTTTTCAAACCCAGTTTTTTCATCTATGGTTAAATTATCCATATCAGGGTATCCTCTCAAAATCCCTACTAACAGTTCTCACAAAAACATCAATTGTAGGGCAAGTCGACAAGGGGGGGAATTTATGTGATCGAAGTTGAATTGATGATGGGATCTTACTTCCTTGAGGGCTTTTATGTTCTTGTTCTTGTTCACCCAAAATGGCTAGTGCCTCCTGCTCTGTCTTTTTGGGAAATAATTTCAATGTATTCTCATTATGAAAATAGCGTTTAAAAATCAATTTCCTCGCAAATAAGTGTAAATCCTTAATAGCAGTAAATGTATCAAACTGTGCAGTGGGACAAAACATAAGGCCCTTATTCAAAATATCAGTTTCAATAGGTGAAGAGACATGTGTACTCAAGTTGATTACCTTGAGATTACTCCTGTAATTCTCCGTGAATATCTGAAGTTACACTTGATTGATGCGTAACGTGGTTCACGTTTCTCCTTTGGAGTGAAAGCAGTTGAAACAGAAGTAGAGGCAGAAGAGGAGGCACCAAAAATGTCACACACGAGTGGATTGGATGATATCGAAGGAGTAACATCCCGAATATCCACCCTGGGCTGGTATTTACGCCATTTGTAGATTCTCCCATCATTAAAATCCCTTTGATCTCTCAAAAATTTGTTAGATTGATTAGTCTGAATATCCTTAACCTACGGATCAATATGTTTTTCCAGTTGTCAATTAATGGATTGAAATTGTTCGGTTGTCAGATTTGATTTGGCATTTGTAATGGCCTCTTCCAGGGATTTATAAATATTTCTTAAAACCTTCAGATTATACTTGATTAGTAGTTCCATCAATTTCCTAGAGGCCTCGTTACAAACATTCTCCCAATTTTTGACAAATTCATCATCATTAACTGGAAATGATGGAGTAACCTGTATCCTCAAGCCTCTCGGAATAAGTTGCCTGTGGATGTAGTGCTCCAAAAATGCCCGATTCCACCAAGAGCGAGTTCTCTTGTATGTCAGATTCTTAATAACATTGAATGACATATCAAATTGTAAACCACTAACAGTTGGTATAGTGGTATTACCGTTGCCAAATACTGCATTAATCTGTCCTTGCCAGGAGATTTCCCTGGTCTTAAAGTCCATGTGCAGGATAGGAGAGGCCTGTGCAGAACACAGTAAATATGTTAAGAACAATACAACAGAGACAATGTAGGACCCCAAATCACATAAAATTTATGTTTAAGAAATATATATATATATATATATCCAAGAAATAGGCAAAAAAAAAAAAAAAACAACAAAATATACAGAATAGAGAGTTTTCTGACTTGTGATTCCGATTATATAATATATCTTCTGGAATGTCCCTGCAAGTTATGGTATATTGGAGAAACTACATGTGACTTCAAAACAAGAATTAGTCATCATAAATACACCATCCGAAAGAAGAGGCTAGATCTCCCAGTGTCCAAACACTTTACTGAGTTTAAACATACGGAAAAACAACTTAAATTCCGATTGATTGATAGTATCCCAACTCAGAGGAGAGGAGGGGATAGAATTAGTCTCCTTAAGAGGAGAGAATTTAAATGGATATATGAATTTAATACTCTGAAACCACTAGGCCTAAATGTGGATTTTAAACTTACCTCTATAATTTGATAATACTAAATATATATATACATGTCCCATGTTTCTTCCCCTTGGAGAGTCATGATATAGTTGATGACGATGGATTGTATGATGAATATCATCTTATAATATTTTTGTCCTTATATCCATTTAGGAATGAGAATGTGGAGAGAGAAAGTACATCATCGGGGCAGAGCGATGTATAATGGAGGAAGTCAATTATTTTTGTTTTTCATTTTTTTCTATAAGCATCTTTTTTGATCTGGTGAAATATGTGTGTATAAAACTTGGTATGGCATTACCCAAACTTAAATAAATATGTGCACTGCAATAGAAGTGTGTTCACCTGTATTTCATTTTGAGACATAATAGCCTGGGAATGGGCATTTCCGCCTTTATGACGTGAGGGTAGAGGGATCTGGACCTTAAGGTACAGAATACCTCCCCTTACTGTCATCGGTAGCGGGAAGTTACCCCTACAAGGGAGCGGTCCCATATACCGGGGTGGTCTAGATGCTCCTTAAAATCCCGTATGACAAAAGTCTGATATTAGGAACGGATCTTGTATGCTCCCTGATGTAATAGACACTTAGTGTTTATTGGGAATATTGAGGTGTGAGAATATGGAGAGGTTGAACACACACAGAATCGCAATCTATTTTAAGAAATTCACTGCGTTTTTTAGGCAGTTTGAGCTGAAAATACGAAATATATTTTTTGCCACAACCAATTTAAAAAAACCACCTTAGGACCCCTACCCATTGTCAAAAGGCTGGGTTATGAATTTTCCTCCATTGTTAAAGGGCCTTGGAGAACTAAGTTTTTTTTAAAAAAAAGTTGATAAAGTTTTAACTAACCCCCAAATTAAATAAATTTGGGAAATTTTGGAAAGGTAAGGGGCCCCAAATTTTCGAAAGGGGGGGTTCTAAAAAATTCCCCAAAGGGGGTGGGTTTGGGGGTTTTGGGGGCCGGGGGGGGGGGGGTTTTTTTGTTTTTTTTTTTTTTTTAAATGGGTTTTTTGGGGGGGGGGGGGGGGGGGGGGGGATTTTTTAAATTTTCCCAAGTTTGGAAAAAGCTGGGGAAGGTTTGTCCAAACCCCCCCTTAATTGTCTTTTCCCTTTTGCAATTCTTTGGCCACAAAATAAATTTTTTTAGCAAATTTCAACCTTTTATATTGCCCCAGCGTCCTTTTTTTAAATTAACTTTTTCCCCAGGGAAAAGATCCGGCTTCCAAAATTTAAATTTTTCCAACAGCTAGATTTGCTTTTTTTTGGGGTTTTGGCTTTAAAAGGGTTTTAAATTTTCTGTTTGTTTCCCCTTTGGGGGACTGGGGCTTTTTTTTCCCGGGGCTGCAATTAATTAATATGTTAAAAAATTTGGTTTTTTCCCCTTTAAAATCTTTTTGGTTGTCGGGGGTTGGGGTTTCCCGGGGTTGAAATTTTTCACCCCGGACCCCAGAAGGGAAAATTGACCGAAAGACCTTGTTAAAGAGCCCCAATTGAAAAAAACCCCTTCAACCTTGCTTAGATTTTACCCCAATTTTTAAAATGTTCCCATTTTAAAAGTGTGGGGGGGCAACCCCTTTTTCCTTTTCACCCTTCCCCCCCCCACCATGTCAAAATTCCCGTTTTTTTACAAGGATTCCGCCCCCCCCGGGGGGGAACCACCAACCCTTCTTAGGCCTGTTTCCCTTTGGGGACGGGAAAAGCAGTTTGAAGGTTTTTCGGGGACTAATGGCCCCGAACCATTATCATACCCGGGGGGTTCCCCGGGGGGGAAAAAATTGGGGTTAGGAAAAACCAACCCCCCCTTTTAGGTCGGTTAACCCCCCAACCTCCTCTTTTGTGTTAAAACCCAAGTCCCAACCAAAGGGGAATTTAACCCCCAGAGGTTCAACGGTTTTAATTTTTGGCAGGAAAAATCCCAATTCAAAAAACCCCATCCTGGTTGAATGCAAATCAAAAGGTATAGAGGTTTGTTTTTAAAAAATGTTCCCCACAACGTACAAAATACCATAAGGACCCCCCCGGCCATTTTCCTGGCCCCAATTAAAAAAAAATTCCCCCAGTTCCAAAAGGATCCAAAAACCCAGGGGGCCCCCCGTTGGGGGATTACCCTTTTGGAAAATTGACGGAAAATTAAGCCCAAAATTTTTTGTCTCCCTCGGAGCAAACCGTTTTAAAAAACCTAAAAAAAGCCCCCCCGAGGGGGTTCACTGGGGGGAGACAAATTTTTTTACCTTCAGGGAAGCATGAAATTTTGAATTTTTTGGGTTTTTCGGCCCGATCATGGGGAGAAAAGACAAGGGGGGGAATTGTTATCTCGCTCCTAAAAAGGGGACCCTCAACCCGGGGGCCTTCCCCCCTTCCCCCCCGGGGCCCCCCCGGCTCGCATCAAAAAGCCCCGTTTTACTCCCCCGGGTTTTTTTAAAATTTAGACCCAGATGGGGCCCCCTCTTGCTAAAAACAAAAAACGTAAATCCCCGCAGGGGGATCGCCGGGGGGAGGAATTTGCTTTATTTCCCTAGAGGGGGGAAAAAAACCAAAAGGGAAAGACCCACTTTTGGGGGGGCCCGTTTTGTCATGGGCTTTCTGACAAATTAAAGGACTTTTGGCCCAGTATGTTCCCCCCCCCCATCACGGAGGCTGCAAAGGGGCCCAGCTATCCGAAATGAAAGAGGGGTCCGGAGAGGGCGATTTTAAATCCCCCCCCGTTGAAAACCCCCCTTACTACAAAGGGCCCTTATGTTGGGTTTTCCCCCTTTTCCCCGTCGGAGGAGCCTATGCTTTTTGGGGGGGGCATCTTTCAGGAGGGAAAGGGGTACGCCCCAGGACTAGAAGGTGTTTTTTCTGGGGGAAAGAGGGACATTTTTTGGGGGGGTCCATCCCGTGCCTTGTTTAGGAAAAAAGGGGCCCGGAAAAAATTTAAAATTTTCCCGGGGTTTTGGGTTGGGCGACAACCGGGAAAATATGTTTTTCCCTCCGCTAGTTCTTCTCATTTTTCCGTACCATTTGGGGTGGGGTTGGGGACGAGAGGGGAGAGATTTTCTTTTCTTCTTGATAGGGGTTTCCCGGGCTAAACGGTTTAAAAGCTCATTTTTTCCGGCCAAAAGGGGATGAACTGAGTGTTTTTGGTCAAACCGATCCCTAAAATTCCCTTTTACCCCACCCTGGCCCCCAAAGGGAGCTTTTTTCATGGGGTTTCCCTAAAAATTTCCTTTTGGGAAAAGGGGGAAAACCCTGGGAAAACAAATCTTTTTTATGTGTTGGGGGGACTACCACCCTTTGGGGGGGATTTCCTTGGGGTTGGGGTTTAAAAAAACCCCCCCCCCCCCCCCCCCCTTGTTGGGTTTTTAATTTGGGAGCCCCGAATTTTAACCAAGGGGGGGGGTTTGCAAAAGAAAAAGCATGAACACAGTCACAGGCGGTCGTGCCAAAAATTTTCCCCCCTTTTTTGGGGGGACTTTGGGGATGTTTCTCTGGGGGGGGGTTGTCGGGGGGTTCCTCCTAAACGCGTGTATGACTCCCCCAATTAATTTACTTCCAAAAAAAGGGGTTACCTAAACTAGGTTATTTTAACCTTTTTGGGTCCTGAAGCAGGCAATAAAATTTTTAAATTTTTTTGGGAAAAGTCGGCCAAAGGGAAAAATTTCCCCCTTTTCACCCTTCCCCGGGGGCCCGGGGGGGTTTTTCTTCTTTGTAAAAAAAAAAGGGGGGGAGGCCTACCCCCGGGCTTGGGTTTTTTCCCGGGAACCCCAAAGGGGTTTAACGGGTTCGAGACCCCGAACCACCCCCCCTGTTTCCAAATTTTCTTAAAAAAAATTTTTGGGGCCCCCCAAAGGGGGTTTAAAAAAAATTGATCCAGGGGGCTATAAAAAAATTTAGGAAAAAAGGGGATGGGGGAAAACGGCGTTTAACACCCGGGGGGCATTATGAAACCTTGCCCCTCCCCTTTTTTTGACTACTGCACCAGCAGTATTCCAACATTTTTTTTAATGACATTTTTCGTCATCTGTGGGGCTGTTTGTGCGTATATTTGGATGACTTTTTTAAATTTTTTCACCAACTTTTCTCACCAGGAAAAGTGGGACGGTGTTTGGGGGGGTCTTGCGAGCCCAAAAAAAAAAACCCCAAAAAGGGGAAAAATTTTAAATTTTGCCGTCCCCGGGAATTTTATTTTTTGGGGGGTTTTGTGTCAGCCCCCCCTTTTTTCCCTATGGACCCCGAAAAGGTGAGAGCAGTCCCTGAAGGGGAAAAAAAAGGGGGCCCAAGGGGGGTTTTTAAAACTCGCATTTTTTTTGGGTTTTTCAAAATACTACCAAAAATTTTTTTAAAAAATTTTTCAACTTTTTTTCAAACCCCTCACGACAAAAAGAAAAGGGGGGGTTTTTTTTTAAAAAACGGACAAAGCTTCCCCAAGGGTTTTTTTTCCCCTTTAAAAAAATTTTTTTTTGGGGTTTCCCCCCCCTTTCTCACCCAAACCCCCGATGCAACACAGCCGTTCGTTTTGGAGGTGGACGCGTCTGACGGGGGTTTTGGGGCAATATTCCCCCCGGGGCCGGGCCCCGGGGAAAAGGCATCCTTTCGCTTTTTTTTTAAAAAATTTTCGCCCCCCTGAAAGGAATTATAAAAATGGGCAATAGGGAATTTTTGGGGCCCTTAAGTTGGCTTTTAAGAAGGGGGCACTTTTTTTGGGGGGGGGGGGCCCCCCGGGGGCACCGTCTTTTCTGATCACAAAACCTGCTGTTTTTTGGGAAAAGCTAAGCGTCTGAATTCCGACAAGCCTTTTGGGGCTTTTTTTTTTCCCCCGTTTTTTTTTTTGTTCATTTAAAATCGCCCGGGAAACTAAGAATGTTAAGGGGGGTCCCTTTTTCCCCGCGGGTTTTTTCCCGGGGCCGGGAGAATGTGCCCGACCCCCATCCTTCAGGGGGGTGGTAGTGTCGGCTGTTGGGCTGAGCTTTAGGAGGAGGGGGTTTTTTGGCTCATGGGACGCCCCTGCAGGACCTCCCAAAAGGGGGGCGTTAAGTCCCAAATCAGTTTTAGACAAAAGGTTTTTTAGGGGCCCCCTAATTCTGCTTTAGGGAGGACATCCAGGAGTAAGGGGGCTTTAGATCTCCCCCTTTTTTGCCGGTTTTTTGGGGGGCCCAAAATTAATAAATGTTTTTAAAAAATTTTTCCGCCTGTGGGGGGTTTTTGCTCGGGGGAAGACCCCCATACCCTTTTCCCCTGGAACCCCCCCTTTCCCTTGAAACTTCCGGAGCGTCCATTTTGGGGGCAAAATTTTTTATGGGCTTCATCAAAGGACCTTTTCCCATCGTCAGGGGGAAAAAAGTCATAAAAAGGGGGTTTTTGACAGGTTCAGTAAGATGGGGGATTCATTGCTCTTCCTGCCCTCCCAAAAAATAAAACTCGGGGGGGTGTTCCCTTGGGAGATTTTTAGACTTTTTTTTGGGGGGCCTTCCGAAAGGGGGTTTGGGGGGAAATAGGGGGGCCCCATTTTTTGGGGGAAGTTTTTTTGGAAAAGGGGGGTTTTTTTTACGCGGGGGGGGGGAATTGTCATTTTCCCCCGGGGTTTTCATCCCAACCCCAAAAACCAAACGAGCGTCTTTAATCAAAGCCTAGAGACTTAAAAATTTGGTGTTTTTTTTCAGAGAACCGGGGACTGGTCTTTTTTTTGCCTCGGCAGAGTTTGCTCTTAACCCCAACCAAGGGGGGGCGAGCCACTGGGAAGTCCCCCCCTTTTTTTGGGGGGGATGGTTTCAACCCCCAATTTTTTACATTCAAGGGGGGGGCCCCTTTTTGGGGTTCCCCCGGAGGACGTTTCTCGTCCCTCACTTTCTTCATTTGGAAAGTGGATTGAATAAACTAGTGCTATGGGGAACCGTATAAAAAAAAACTTATAGAGGAAGTTTTTCCCCCTCCAATCTTTAAAAGTGAACGATCTGGGGGGGGTTGTCTACCAGGAAAAAAAAAACTTAAAGTTTTCCCTTTTCCCCCCAAAAAGGGGGCCCCCCAAATTTTCGGGCCGAACAGGACAGTTCCATAATTAATCCGTGGGGGTTTTTTTTTTGGCCCCCCCCCCCCACGTTTAAAAAAAAAATGTTTCCAAAAAGTCCCTTAATTAAGAGGGACGTGCCCCAGCCCCAAAAAACCCCTCACCCCCCTCCTCCCGTTTTGGGGGGGAAAGGAAAAATTTTGGGGTTTAAAAAATCAAAAATCATTGACTCAAAGCTGAAAAACCGGGGGCCCTTCCCCCCCCTTGTGCATTTGGGGAAGGGGGGGGGTCCAAAGGGGGAAGGGGGGGTTGGTTTTCCCTTTTTTCTGACATTTTAAAAAAACCCCCTTGGGGGGGGACCCCCTTCCCCCAAAATCACCCGGGGAAACCTGGCCCCAGGGTCCGGGGGGCCCCCCTTTGAAAGGGGGGGGAAAAATCAGGGTGCATCCCCACGAAAAAAATTTTTGGGGTTTTTCAAATTTTTACTTCTCCCCCGCGAGTTGCTGTTTTTTTGGGGTTTTTGGGGGGGTTTTGGAGTTAAATTTTTTCCCCCGTCAGTTCTGGGGGGGGTGCAGTTTCCCCGGCTGCAATTAATTATTTGTTATTTTGGTTTTTCCCCTTTTAAAAAACTGGTTGTCTGTGTTTAGGGGGTTGGGGTGAAATTCTTTTTTTTCAACCACAGATAGGGTTGTATCTGGGGGAACTTTTAAAAAAAAAAGGGGGCCCAGTTTGTTTTTTAAAAACCTCACCTTTCTTTTTGATTAATATCCCATAAAAAAATTTAATTTTCCCCTTTTTTTTTGAAAAGGGGGGATGCAATCTTGGTTTTTTTTCCCCCCCCCGGGCTTATTTTTTTAATCTTGTATTTAGAAATCAGCCCAAACCCCCTTTGGGGGGGAAACTATCCCCCTTAGGGCATTAAAAAGGGTTTTTTGGGGGGGATAGGGGGAAAAAGGGTTTTTCTTGGGGAAAAAGGGAAAACCCTGAACCATTTAAAAAAACCTCCAAAGGGGGGAAAAAAATTTAAGGGCCCCCCCCTTTTTTGGGCCCGGTTAGGGCCCCCGGGCCCCCTCCCCTTTTCCCCCGGGGGGTTTTTTCAAGCCCAAAAAATTAACCCCGATTCCAAAAAAATTCTGTCAGGTAAATCTTTTTCTAAATTTTCGCTGATGTTGCTAATCTAAAAAGTTTTTTAAAAATGTTTTCTTTTAAGAATATTTTAAAATGACATCGACACATATCATAAGCCCCGGGGTGACAATATATAAAAATTTTTTTTTTATAAATAATTTATTAATAAAGTAATTTTCCCCAAAAATCCCCTGTGAAAAAGGGAAAAAGGGAAATCACTAAACCAAAATTTAAAGGAATAAAAATCCCCCCCTAAAACAAAAGACGCCATAAAAACCCCCAACAAGAATTTTCAAAAAAAATTTTAAAAAATTTTTAAAAAAAAAGGGGAAACAGTGGTAAAAACATAGAAAACAAGGCACGTTTTTGGGAAAAATTAAAAAATTACCGAATTTTTTCGGGCTAAAAAAACGCATTTTTCCCCCA
This sequence comes from Oophaga sylvatica, assembly GCA_033576555.1. Lineage (NCBI taxonomy): Eukaryota > Metazoa > Chordata > Amphibia > Anura > Dendrobatidae > Oophaga > Oophaga sylvatica. The sequence continues at coordinate 194,208,912 of JARQOD010000003.1, forward strand.
AAAAAAAAAATTTTTGAGGAAAATGGGGGGGCGTCTTAAAAGCCCCCCCCCCAGCTTTCCCCGGGGGTTTTCCCCCCTTTTAGGCGGTGGGCTGTGGCAGAAAAGGGGGGCGGGGGAAGGGGCCCCCTGGGGGGCGTGCACCTGAGGAGGGTCCCTCCCCCAGTGGTTAAAAATTAATTCCGGGGGCCCCCAGAGCAGACAGGACAGCAGACCCCGGGGGTTTTTCCCTTTGGGGGCGGCCCCCTTCCGGGGCGGCGCGGCGCAGAAAAAAGTACTCTGACCTGGGGTTTTAAGGGGAAAAGGGCCCCGGGGGAGGCCGCGAAAACCAGATAAAAAAACACGGGGGGCCCTTTTCCTGAAGCCCCAGGAAGCAGAGTACCGCGCCCCCCGGGGCCCCCCTCAAAAAAATTTTCCCCCACCACAAAAAACCCGGCTCCGCTGCCTGCCGCTCTGGGGGCCGGGGGCATTTACCTCACCACCTGAGGAACCCACGCAAATCAGGACAGAAAAAGGGGGCCAGCCCCGCCCCCCCAGACAGGGACAGGGGGGGAACGCAAAAAAAGGACAGATGAGGTGACCACCATGTTTTCCGGGGCAAGAAGGGGGGGAACCAGCCACCAAACCAGAAAATTTTTGGGGGGCCACCACGCATACCGGGGGCAGCGACGGGGGGAAGGGCCCCCAAATTTTTTTGGACGGGAAAGGGAGAGCCCGCCATGAAAACCCCGGAAAAACAACAGGGGACCCCGCATACCAGGACGGGGGCATGGCCGCCACCCCCCGAAAAACCCCCCGGGCCTGCCGCCCTTTCTGCTCTTTTTTCCCCGGCGCACCTAAAACCCCCTGGGGGAAAAGGGGCCCTGCTCAGGTGAAAAGCCCCCCCCTCGCCCCTCGCCACCGCCGCAACTCGCCCCCCCGCCACACCACTGCCACAAACCCGGGGCCCTTTTCCCCCGTGCCGCACGTTCCCCCCCACCTGAGGAAGGGGATTTCAGTATCACATCACCGCACCCTGCCACAAAACCCCGCCGCAAAAACCCCCCCCGTACCAAAACCCCCGCCCACCCGGTACCCAAAAAATTTTTACAAAAAGACGGCCCCCATATTTTTTAAAAAAACCCTTTTTTTTTGCTATTTCCAACCCCCAAAAAATTTGGGGTTTTTTCTTTTTGGGCCCCCGGGTTTTTTTTTATAGTCCAAAAAAACGGGTTTTAAAATTAGAAATTAATAATAGTTAAATGTACATGGATTCAGAAAATATTCAGACCCCTTTAAAACCCCCAAAAATGGTTTTTTCCCCTTAAAGACGGGCCAATTTTTTACAAAAATTTTTGGGCCCCTGTCTTTATGAGGCTATAACTTTTGGGGAAAAATTCAACAATCTTCCCCGAAATCCAGAGCAGTTTTTTGTGACAAATTGTCCCTTTTATGATAATTTTGGGAAAAAATTTTTTTGATATCCCCTTTTTTTTAAATTTTTTAAACAAATTTGGGGAAAAATGCAAAATTTAAAATTTTAAAATTTTTAAACTTTTAAATTTTTTTCCCCTTTAAAAAAAAAGGGAAAAATGTCACCCAAAAAAATTGCTAAAAAATTTTTTCCCCCATGTCTACTTTAAAATCAGCCCCAAATTTTTGGGGCCAAAAAATTTTTTTTGGGGGTTTTTAAAATTAAAAAGGGGTTTAAAAAAAGACCACGATTTCTCATTTTTTTTAAAAAAAAGTACAAAGCCCTTTTTTTTTTGGGCCCCCACATTTCAAGCACTTTTAGGGGGGGATATGGCAGAAAATACCCCCAAAAATACCCATTCCTAAAAACGCACCCCCCTCCCCCCAAAAAGGGACTCAAAACCCCATTTTTGAAAATTTTTTTAAAACCCCTTTAGGGCTTCGCAGAAGCTGAAGCAACATGGGGAAGGGGAAAAAAGAAAATTTTTAAAATTTTTCCAAAAGATTTTTTTCAATTTTTTTTTTTTCACGGGAAAAAGGGGAAAAAAAACAGGGAAAAAAAAGTTTTGCAATTTCCCTGAAACGTCAATACCCCAATATGGGGGGGGAAAACCCCCTCCCCGGGGGCATGGCAGGGCCGGAGGAAAGGGGCCCCCCGACTTTTTCAAAAAAAAAATTTGGGGAAATTTTTATTGGCCTTTGGGGGTTTTAGAGCCCCAAAGTCCAAACAGTGAAAAAACCCCCCCAAAATGAAAAAAATTTTGGAAAAAAAAAACCCCTAAGGAACCCTTTTTGATACGTTGTGAGCACTTTGAACCCCCCCAAAAACCCCCCCTAAAGTTTATAAATGCCGGGGGAAAGAAAAAAAAAAAATTTCCAAAAAAAAAGATTTTTTAGTCCCCCAAAAAATTTTTTTTCCCCCAAAGGAAAAATTTGGAAACCCCCAAAAATTGTTTTCCAATTTTTTCCTGAAAAAAAGCGATACCCGATTGGGCGGGGGGAAACCCTTTTTTGGGGCAAAAAAGGGTTCGAAAATAAGTAATATTTTTTTTGGGGAAAAAAACTTAGATGGGGGCTGTCAGTTTTTTAGAGCTTTTTTGAGTCCTAAACAGTGGAAACCCCCCCACAAGTGACCCAATTTTTGGGGAAACCCAACCCCCTAAGAAAT